>JAQJVK010000008.1:35391534-36591534 GCA_035578135.1 Flexamia atlantica | reverse complement strand
TTCAATGGCCGACAAGTAATGTAATGACGATCGTTCAAACAAGTTCTGTGTGGTCTATAAAGAGTCATGGACAACCGACAAACAAATATAAAAAACAAACTGGATTACTTCTAAGTAGAACAATTCGTAGAAAATCAGATTGGAGTAAATCTTTTCCTCGAATGGTGGTAAGCCGATTATGTTCGACCCGACCGTTAGTTAATTAACACAGATGCCCAATGAGCGTCCCACGGACCGCAAGAAACAATGCGTTTTATTGTTCTACGCTCGAATGTCAGGGGAAATTGTTAATTCCTGCCCAATATAATTGATGAGGCGAAAATTAATACAATAGCGATAAATTAAAAAAAAGGATAAACCTATGTAGCAGGATGTATTTACTGTGACGATACTTAATAGTGCTATGAGCATAAATGGAACAGCTTAACTAAGGTCAATTTGTGATTTATCGACGGAGATCTCACGGAAGGTTTTTTGCCTGAAAAGCAAACACAGGCTTATTTACTTATTATGATGCTAAAAAATACTTATCAAAAAAATATGGCAAAGGCTTAACAGATATCTTTAGTGCGTTACTAAAAAAAAGTATTTGAACGATATGATAAATGAACATTTAAAATTTACACGCCGGTCATTAGAGAAGACCCGACCAGAATGCCAGCGTATGCAAACGCGATTACGAAATTGAAACTGAAGTGTCGTGTCAAAATGTCAGTATTTATTGCAGAACAATATGTAGGCACGATTACAAGTTCATATTTCTGAGATAGAAGCCTATCATATGAACGGTGAATAGGGACATTTTTAGAAACTAGTACCTTTTTATTGTAGGCGTGAAATGTAGGAATTTGTTTGACTGTTGAACCACACATTGCGATTAAAAAAAAACTAAGCATACAATATTTAATTTAAGCTGGCTGGATTAAGCTACTATAAATTGTATTTGGTAATTTTTAATACAACTAAGTCTCTTTTATAGTTGGAGGTGATTGCAAACTAACAATCCTATTATTTTTTCGTCAGTTCCCGTAAATTGCAATGGACTAAAATGGGTGTTCAGACTAATGTAAAAAAACGACCATTAGTGCGGAATATTATTGATCATGCACAATTGAACAAAAAGGAATTCAAACGTTTCTCTTATACCACCCAAGTGACTTTGACCAAAATTTTAAATATTATAAATGGTACAATTCAAAATTGCCACCGACTATATTTTATTTAGAACCTTTAGTAAAAAAATAAAAAAACAAAAGAAGAAATATGTTATTCACTATTCATTTATTTATAAAAACATTTTTGCTTCCTTCTAACACTCTCCGTCAGTGTCCGATAGGAAAATCCTGCCGAAATTCCACTTCTGCACATTACCAAAAAAAAAAAATAAAACTAGAGGCTTGAAGGGGCTATTAGCCCCTATGCATAATCCTTCTTTACTACAGTTCCAAATACCTTCTTAGAAAATAGGCTTTTGGATCCACAAAATTATGATTATATCTAGCATTTGGTTTTGAGTAAACAAAGCAGACATTTATACATACCAATAGTTTTTAAATGACAGCTATTTTACGTTATTTCTCATTTTATAGTAAGCTTAAAGCAATTTCAGTATTTTCCCCGAGTCCCTGGGATGTAGACCTTTAATTTCAGCACCCTCCCATCATCCTGCGACCTTCCAAACGCTTGTTATTAAATCTGCATCGTTATAACATAAACTAAACAAACATACTTATCTTTGTATAATTTTAAATTATGAAAAAACTCAAACCTTTATAATTATTATAAAATCAGAAAATCTTAAAATTAAAATATTTTTTGTTATAGTACATTGAACGTGCATAGTGAGCTGCATTTTGAAAAAAAAAATCCCACATGTCAACATCTACCATATGGCTTTGAATCAAGCATTAGCACCACATGTTAAATGTAAACAAAGCAGACGTTTTTCAATCCCAATGCATTTTAAATGGAAGATATTTTTCGTTATTTCTCATTTTCTGGTATATTTTAAACATAATCTGATATTTTTCCCGACCCCCTGGGACCGAGACCTTTCATTTGAGCCATCTCCCATCATCCTGCGAGCTGTCAAACTCTCACAATTTTGATTGAAAAAATTCGCTTACAGAATTAATAATATAGATAAATATTCTTTCCAAGGCGGATCCCTGAAAGAACACTGTCGCAAAAGCAATGTGCTGCTCCAAATATTATGATAATAAATGCGGTTACGCCCCAACGGTTTTGAGAACAATCCATTTTCAATTTGAAGCAACGCCTTCCAACTTTTACGTTCCTAATTACCTTTTCCTTTCCTTTCGGAGAAATTCCTTTGTTGTCTTTAGTGATGGGGTGGTCGACCAGTCGACTTGTGGTTTTATCAACTAGTTGGTCATCTCGTCGACTGATTATTTCTACAAGTCGATATTTTATCGTTTTCAACCGACTGGTCGACCACTTGACTGATTAGATTTTGTGGTTTTTATATCGGTTTTTGCTCGTTCGACTAGTTGAATCGACTAAACTAGACGATGTTTGATACGGTGATTAGTCGACTTGACTAGTCGATGTTCGAAATAATCGACTGATATTTAGTCGATAATGAAAGGAAGTCGATGTTCCCAACTCTACTTGCCTACATGTTCACTGAGTCGACAATCAGCTGAGGGCCTCAGACGTGACCTCCGCTGACCATTGGCCGTCGTCACTTTCCCCGGTAGCCAATAGAGATCCACACAGATAACAGATAACGCACCGCGCTGCGCTAAATGCTGAGGTACTTAGCGCACTCGTGACGGCCTTTACTGCGGGACGTGCCGCGGGGAAAATTAGCGGTGGGAAAAGATAAGGATGCACTTTACTGTCATCAGCGGACAATGGCTTTTCATCAGTGAGAGTTTTCGCCAGGAGGGGCAGAGGGTTTGTTATCACGTTTCCATACATGCTTTTTTGTTAAAGGCAAGTTAAAATTTTAATATTTTTAATTAATCATTATGCGCAAAAATTTTCAACTTAATCATAGTATTAAACAACACTTTCTCCACATACTACGTGCAGAAATAAGGGGTAGAGAGTAAAAATGGGTTTCCAGCATGTAACATCAAAACGATTTTGTTTATATTTATTGAATATATCTTTAAGATGAGACATGGTGGTTTTGAATGATCGATTGATGAATATTTTAAGATTAACCGATTCCAATGTTGATGCATTTTGGAAAGGAATTAAGGGTCCAACTATCCAGAGTTGTCATGATTATCGGAAGATTCATTCCACAGTTTGGAAAATAGTGCGAACACTGCAAAAAGGAATGAACAAGTATAGGATGTGAGCTATTAGTCGACATATTTTATTCTCAGGAAAAATATTTGCTTTGTAAACTCAAAACACAAGCGGACGAAGTTTAAAGTTTAAAATACCTCAAAGCTAAATGTAATCTACTTAGCGAGAAAGTGTTAACTCGCTTACTCAAGTCCGACGCGAAATAAGACTTCGCACTTACGTAACTTTCGACACCTCAAAACTTCAGTCATAATCTATTCACAGTTTTTTTAAGCCTTTATTAGTTCACGAACATCCGACTATTGACAAATTGAAAAGCATACCTAGGGCTATGAAATCAGGTTGACATTAGTAGTTGCATATCTTTTCGTAATAAGCAATATTTTTCACTATCGTCCAACAGCAAAGGTTTAATTACATGACTAATTCAGTAACTATTATGATCTGTCTATGGCTCTAGAATCCGTGTTTATGTTTCCACCACCAACTAATATGCTAATCCCTCAATTCCACCCCAATGGTGAGATCAGAATTTCAAAATTATTTTTCTACAAACAATAGAAAAGAATACTGTAGGTAGGTTTTTATACTTTACCAAAGAACCCCGTAGTCCTCCTTAAAGACTTCTTCTGAGGCTCAATAGCCTCAAATTATCATTACGGACTGTCCAGTTTGCGATGCCATATCCATCCACAGAACAAGGTATTGTTCTCTCACGGGGCCTACGGTACTCCCACGGTACCGTTGTCCGCAGACCTACACACTTCACACTCCAAGACGATGGTATAAACCTTCCGGAAGTAGGACCGCTTGTTTCGATACTATTTATAGAGGACTACTTATTCAAGAATCGATATGTAGTGCCATTATTTGTATCGTTAGTTTCGTTCAAGTGTTAATACTTCGGGTATCGATACCATTATTTTACCAGTTCAATATCGATATTCGATATAACAATTCCGATGCGATATCGATAGAGTTGTATCGAGGAAGTTCCAACCCGAGGGAAAGGAGGGAAGTAAGAGGCCGGGGAAGTGGAGCTAGGGATTCGCAGAGTTATTTTTCCAGTTCAATATCGATATTCTATAAGACAATACCGATGCGATATCGAAAGAATTGTGTATCGGGGAAGTTCCAACCCGGGGAAAGGAGGGAAGTAAGAGGCCGGGGAAGTGGAGCTAGGGATTCGAAGAAGTTATTTTTCCGGTTCAATATCGATATTCGATTATAACATTACCGATGCGGTATCGAAAGAATTGTGTATCGGGGAAGTTCCAACCCGGGGAAAGGAGGGAAGTAAGAGGCCGGGGAAGTGGAGCTAGGGATTCGCAGAAGTTATTTTTCCGGTTCAATATCGATATTCGATTATAACATTACCGATGCGGTATCGAAAGAATTGTGTATCGGGGAAGTTCCAACCCGGGGAAAGGAGGGAAGCAAGAGGCCGGGGGCCGGGTAAGTGGAGCGAGGGATTCGCAGAAGTGGCGGTCTCTGGGTCCGGACCGACCATTGTCGTCACTGCGCTCAGACATTGGCTCAGAGCCGCTGATAAATAGCCTGGAGAGAGGAGACCAGGAACTGACCTGATGGCGACCGTTATTATGTACTAACAGTGGATGAGAATACTTAAAGTAGCAATAACGAACAGATTTACGTACTTTGACGTCGCAATTCCACAAAAGTACAACTTATTACTGTTGACCGTAGTTTCGACTTCTGCGAAGTCATTATCAAAACTATAAGAAAGTTAAAATATCATTCTTCTGAATTTTGTCTTGAGTTAAAAATGAAATGGACACAACACAACTGTACAACACTTAAAACACTTACACGACTTTACTTAATTTTTAAGTGTTTCACTTAAAAATTAAGTAAAAATTTTTAAAAATTTGTATTGTGTCCATGTTATTTTAAACTCAGAGGAAATTCAAGAGGAATGATATTTTAACGTTCTTATAGTTTTTATAATGAATTCGCATAAGTCGAAACTATAGTCAACAACAATAAGTTGTACTGTTGTGGAATTGCGACGTCAAAGTATGTAAACCTGTTCATTATTGATTAACCAATTCCGGGAGGCTTCAACATGAATTAAATAAAGTAGCAAGAACGGTTGGGGGGTTTCTACGGGTGTAAATGTAGTTAAAAGTCTAGTTCGATTAGTAATTCCGAATCCTACCAACAGTTTGCCTGACACGGCGATTTTAAGGCCTGGTTTGCACAACGACTAATACAGTGGACAGTAACACCTTTAAACAAAAGGGAACAAAAGATTTTTTTCTACTGTCCTACAGTCTGGTCGTCGTGCAAACCAGGCCTAACGCATAGCGTTCAATTCGATAATGTTTGTCAGGATCTTTAAAAAATGCTAAGGGGAGTTACACTGTCTAATTCATCACGGGAATGGAACTCTTGGCCTATTGAACATATATATGGGTAGTGACGAGAACTGACGTACGTTAAAAGATTACTTCCAATAAATGCATAAAAAACAACACCCATTTATCCACTGAATTTTAATATTTTAAATTTAAATAAAAATGATATGTTTGATAATGAGACAACAACAACAGTCAACAACAACCACAACAGGCAAACAACAGTTGTAATTAATTTGTTTTATCACTGCATACAGTTCAAGAATTTAAAGATACCTAACAATAACAAAAATGAATTTTTCAGATTGCTGTTTGGTAATACCATAGTACATATCTTGGACACCGGGGTGCCACAGAGTGCAGTTCTCAAGTTTTACTTTTGACATCCAAGGCTTATGTTTATGCACCAGTACAATCACTGTGACAGTTGCTGGAGTGTTGGTGACATGCAGTGCAGCCCGCTGTAATGGATGTATCCAGTGCAGAACAGGTGCAGTGGGCGGCGATCCCGTCACCCCACGGCCGCCACAGCCCACGCTGCCTACCTCAGACACACACTGCCTAGTCTCTGGAGTAACATACATGTATGTACCTCAGTTATTTAGAAAAAATTAAATGACCAAACCTTTCGTTAAACGTTTTTAGTTTATGATTTGTAGAAAACGATGTTTTAACACAAGTTAATGTCAAAACGTCAACTAACTATGAAGTAGTTCGTTAAGACCTGATGGAACATTGTCCGAGTTTTACTTAGAGAAGGAAAACACTATTTCAAAACAAGAATTAGGAAAAGCAAAATTTTTAGATTGATTTTTATCATCCCAAAACCACAGCGTTGACTGTGAATTTGCTGTTTCGATCATCCATTCACAAAATGAACAGACTGAGGACCCTACTATTCTTAGTTTATGTTACCATCACTTTTAACACGTAATATAGTATTATGGTACAGTATTGGGGTGTTTGATTAGTACACCTTACTACAGTCTCGGTGGAAGTTTAAATTTATCATAGACATGTTCCATGAACCAAAAAATTCAGTTTCGATTCACACGCAAAATGAGCAGACTAGCGACCCTATGGTATTCTTAGTTTGTGAGTTACCATCGCTTCAACATGTAATGTACTATCAAGGCATCGTATTGTGGTTTTCATTTATTACCTCACCAAAAGTCTCGGTATAAGTTTAAAATTTATCATTAAAACGTTCCATCGTCATTTTATCGGTATGTTATTTGCTTATCTAAAAATTTTCCACACTTTAATGTTATCATGACATGAAGCATAGTAAAATCACAAAAAATAGGAAACTGTTTTTACTAATTTAACTAATTACTCGACGGATACAAAATTACGGTGTGTTGGAGTTTGAACTACTACCAATTCAAGCTGATGCTGTATAATGAAACTTTTAATGAGACGATCAATAGAGATTATATGTTATCTCATTTACTGAACAGTAACACCAAATTAAAGTGTGGTGGAGTTTGAACTAAACAACAGTTCAAGTTAATGGTGTATAATGAACCATTCAATTAGAAGACCAATAGAAATGATATGCTGTCTCACATATTGAACAGTAAAAACCTCACCAAAATAGTAATTTAAGAACAAAAATACAGGTTGAATGTAACATTTCTAAGTTATTACCGTATTGAAAGGTCATCTGGCGCCAGCACGTAGCGCAAAGGGGACAAGGACATGACATAACCTGCTTCCAAGTGGCTCCTACATGTAAAGTAGACCCATTTGAGAACCATTCTTTCTAACAATATGTGAAATTATTCATTTGTGATAAAATTAAATGGTGTCTTTACTTTTAAATTTTGTTTCAAACTTATACAAGTCCATTTGTTTACACTTTTCCTCGATGTTGTGGGGTGTTATGCACGTTGCGCTTCATACTAATCAGTTGATGTAAAAAAGTGGCAGAAGTTCTATCTAATCATATGCTACCATTATATAACACAAAATTGTTATTCTAACATTGAGAAATATTCCAAATTGTTGGTAAAGAATAAAAAAGTATGTAAATTCTATTGTACAAATTTCACAAGAACGGGCCCAACAAAACTCATTTTAATCCTTCAATTTAGACATAAATGACTGCAGATTTACCAACATATTTATTTATTCCCTATGAACACAATTGATCGATTTAAGTTACCTGACGGGAGAAAAATCACTGACACCACAACGTAACAGAACGGAGTTACGCAGCAGCATGTTATAATTTTGTGCGTACAATAATCGCACGCAGCTTGCACGGTGTACGACGTAACAGTGACGCAATGGGAACTGTTCCCTACACCGATCTCCCAGTCCCGAACCAGTTACGACTTCGACACTTTGCTAATTACAGTCCATAGATCTCGTATCAGCCGCAAACTTGCACGCGACGCTTCTACACTACTAGGCCTACTGGTTTCCTACGCACTGGACGAGTGCTTGATGAAAAAAGATTGCACATTATAAAGGTCATTTCATATTTGTTAATTAGGGCCTGTACTGTTGATTTTTCGGGGTCGTTACAGTCCGACCGATCGTGAACTGTGAAGTTTAAACATAAATCACGTCTCGAAGCTTATAAAATCTGCTACTAAATATCGGTTTCATCCCTCAATAGATGAACCATTCTCGTAATTAGTAAAAAGAAAAGTAAACAAAGCGTTTTTATTCGCTTTCAGGATGTTGTATACAGTGTAGGTAACCGGGAAGAAATTTTCATCTATACCCTATTGCTACACAAACTTCGTCATTTTATATTAACTTGAGCAGTTTTAAAACAGGTAAACCTGCTATGAATGACATCATTAAAACATCCATAATGCATAACGACCTTGCGTACCTTTTAATCCAATACCAATGTGGTGGTAAACTTGGAAGAAAACCACTCATAAATGGATAAACTAAGCTATTGTGTTTTTACCATGTTCCTCAAAATTACAATCGATTAAAAACCACGTGGAACGTTTATTTTAATTCCAGGAAGTATCTGGCGGGATATAATTGAGATGGTACACCCTGCTGTAATTGGTAAGTCACGATCCCATGCAATAACCCTTAGCAATTGTTCAAACAAAAACCTACGCATTAATCTGTACAATTAGACACCTAAGTCAATGTACCGTTTTGCCTACACTCGCCCACACAGTGACAAAAGAGATACGAAAGCATATCCCAATCATTCATTACCATGAGAAGTGTTCATTGTTGAGCCAAGAAATATGCTTCGAGATAGTATTAATGTTAAAACCTACCAATATTATTTTACTATAATGATTTCTATGGCAATTTTCTTTATTTAGTGCATGGGAGTTTGAGCAACAACGGAGGAGGAAATTACAACATTTAGAACGTTAAATATGATTAACCACCGGGTAAATAGGTTTATTAGTCGGTATTTCACGTTACTTAGAGAAAGGAACGCGTTTCTCTCGACTTTTTGCATTCTTATCTGAACTAACATTTTGCTAAGCAAACTCCTCACGAAGCCAGCACGCAGTTTAGATGAATATGCTTTAAAGTAACGAAACCCACTTGAAGTGGGTGAGCAATTTGAAGAGGGACAGCGAGGATTAGATAAATGAGTAACATGATCAACTGAGAAACCTTTCAATTCCCACCTCAAGGGGGATGTTAGGTTGTATCTGCGTAACCATACACTCACATTATTATGGACAATGTCTGAAAGAACATTTTTTTCATTCAAATTAAGGCTTAAAAAGTAGGCTTAATATTATACATTTAACCATAACCATCAGGCATACAGAAATTCTAATTGGGCCGAGTAAAAACATCTATAAGATGTATTGTCAATAATCGATTTATTGATATCATAGGTGCTATTTACTCCTCTAGTGACGGTAAAACAATTTGCCTCTCACAAAGGGCAATCGGATATCACGAAGTCAGTTTTGTACAAATTGCAGTGGTGATTACAGCCTACACTTCCTCCCCATGAGTGTAATATTTACACACTTTAGGCCGAGCGGCCTTGTCTGTTATTTATATTTCGGCGAATGTATTATCCAGACGAGATAACGAGTCGTACAATTTGCATAGGAACTCTCAAGGCAACACTAAAATTACCTCAATTCAGTCACGAGTTTTTGCTAACAATTTAGTAATTTTTCAGCTAGGGCGCGGTTTTGGCTGGACATTCGGCCTTGCCGACGGACGGCCAGGGGCAACGTGTAACAGTGCTGTAATTATCATAACCAACCATTAATGCATGAGCCCAGCTGGCATCCTGTTAAAATGTATGAAATCCATCTGCTACTTGTCCAGAAACTATTATCTCCTCTATTTCATTACCAAGCACTTCAAGGCTGATTGCTAAAGGATAGTTGGGCGGGCCTTGTTTGAGAAGAGGAAACAAAAGGTATAAATATTCAACAGTGAAATTAATTAAACACTCCTGGTTGGTGAAACGTTTTGGGAGTGCCATGAAAGGAAATCTTTGCTTTAATTATATTAGCTTCAAACTGCAAAGCTGGATGAATAGCAGGTAGACTAGCTGGGAAACACTGAAAATAAAATGAAGTTGCCTGACTTTTTTTAAAGAAACCTAATTATTATAACTATTAATAATTGTATGTTTACAGCAACCTTGATTATGAAAATGATTTACTAAATTTATTTTATATCAAATTAACGCATTTTCAATGTTTTTACAAATTCAATTGTTAGATCTAAGGCAGTTACAATACTTATACATCAGATAAAATGTATTATAGAGCAGCGAACAAAGACACGTCGAAACTGAAAAGTAAATCAATGCTGTAATAGCACTGCGGATTGGATGAGTCCAAACACCTATGTATGTGTGAAAAGAACTGGCGGCGAGCCAGATGCGGCAAGATTGACAACCTTCCATATTTCCGAGGGAAATTAAACTATTTCTTTTTGTCGAGATTGGTCCTGGCACTCTCACTGCAGTACAATGGACGGGTAAGATAATTACCGTAGGATTTGTTTAAATGTCTTAATTTGGCATGTTGGCATATTAATTTCGACGTACAAAAATGATTTGTTGGATTATTTACTAAAACAAAGACTTTGTTGAGTCTAGGTCATACGAAATTTTAAATGCAGCGTGAAAGGGTCGTTTGAGTTAACGGCTTCTTGGGTTTCTTTAGGACTATAATCTCAGTCACGGTTTTATACCATAACAAGTTACATTTTTACAATGTATGCTTACATGACTTTTATAACAAAATTATGTTAAAGACACATGATTTCTTCAAGTTAAACACAATTTAACTTAAATAAAATCAGATAAACGGAAAATCCAACATTGTGCAGTGAAACTGTGAACCACAGACAAGTTGAAATTGAGATCAAACAAAAACCAGCAAAAGTGTCAAAAGATTTTTTTCTGTACAAAAATCATACATTTATTTGATATTAAATTTTGATGCTGAATTATGGGATATTACATAATACACAAAAAGGACACTGAGCCAGCACTGAGCTGATCAACTAGTGCAATATTAATTTAAAGGGAAAAGGAGACGAAAGTATAGTATGTAAATCTAAAGTACAGTATATGTATGACATAGCTGGGAGGCGGGCAAAATCCTCTCACCTCATAGAAATCTGTTTACCCTAAAAAGCAAAACGCTTTCCAACAAACATAATTTTCAAACAAGCTCGACCAAGCGATAGATAAGCGTTTACATTGTGAGAACAGTTCAAACGTTACGGATACAAAGCACAAAGCACCGCTCGTAACAACTCCACCCGGAGGGACACCCGCTCCGCAGTGATCGACTGGCCACGATTCCAACTCCCCGGTCCCTGTCGCTCGCCGTTACCGCATCCCAGTGTCCGAGGGTCAGAGTCAGAGATGCTGTATGATAGATCAGGTGAAAGTCAGGGTTGCATCACCGCGTCCATTGTACCGTGTACACCTAGGGACAAGTCGGTCTCCGAGTCGCACATCGTGTTGCACAGTTCCCAGTTCCGGGCGAACAGTGACTGGAATATGGACGGCTTCTGCTTTCTTTTCCTACTTTCTGAAAGGTTGTTTTATGGCGATTTGTCCGTTGGAGGAAATTATTCTGTTCAGGGACGAGCGTGTTTTTAATGAGTTATCCCATACAATTCTGATGTGTAAAACAATCCGGGAATAATAAAAATACTTGACTCCAACAGTACGAGCATTGGGTATATAGTTTTATCGCATAATAATACAAACGTAAACTGTATAATTTATTGATCAGTTAATTCTTAAGATAATAGAGAAAAGTACATTTTTGAAAAGTTTAAGGGAAAGGTGACTAGGGCAGAATTAATCTCCGAAAATCTGCATCTACTATAAAATAAAATGGTGTTGAACTAATTTGAAATCAGAGGGGACATATTGAAAAAAGATATAATTTACAAAACGCGCAGTGTTATCTCACAACACAACAGTGAGATAACAATAAGGCAGTAAGATGATTATCTTGAAAAACTATCATTAGTATAATAAACTCCGACATAATATTACCATGCAGATTACATTCCGTTTCAATTTTTTATCACGTGATAAAAAGTTGCACAACCTTATTACTCTATAGCGTCGTGTTTTTATCAAACAAGTCTTGGAAATGAATGAAAGCAGAAAGCCTTGCAGAGGTAAACAGCTCGATCACGATGCATTCTCGGGTTGCATAACGCGGTGCATTGCCCCACTGTAGCGATGCAACGATGCACCCGCACCGACCCTCAGGACAACTGCGGCTGCGGCTGCGGTTACACTTGATAACGGTTATTTGCTGAATCGGTTACTCAGAGAATCTACTGAAATGTAGCCGTGGGACATATAGAGGTATTGCACGGCGCGGCGAGATAATGATACTTCATTGCATGTTATGATAGCTTGTGTATACGATGACTACATAACATAGATGTTATTAAGATATACTATAGGCCTATCTCTAAATGTATGAATGAATAATGTAATGTTTATTTTTTATTTTAATGAATTAGCTATGTTAACTGTTTTATTTCCAAACCAAAGAAAGGGGATTTTTAAACTTTTATTCTCTGCAAGTCAAGCTTATTTGATGATTCTGTTGTAAAATGAAAACAAATATATAATTTGTTCGTTACCATACATCGGTAAAGAACATGAAATTGGCAATTCGTTTCTCCTTCAATCTAGTAATTACAATGCTAAGGGCAAACCTTATAAAATCGACATATATTAGTATAATGCAGCATTAAAAAATACAGTATAATGAAAATTTTTTGAAATGCCAAAGTACAAAACATTGCTAAAAAAGCCAAATTTAAGTAAAAGTCAATCTTGTTAATGAAACTTCAAACCAATGAGCGTAAACATATCAAGCCGACCTCAAGTTGACCAAAGCCAACCACCCGAGCAAACAGAATAAGTGCACACTGACATTGCTAATCGACCGGGATCAAGTTCACTTTAATGAATTAATTGATCCGCTGCAGACCATAATTTGATTTATGTCAATTAGCAATTCAATTAAAGCCACAGACTGATTACAACTGTCGGTGTCTGTGGGTGGTGCAGGTTCTGGGGCATTGCGAGATTTGGAGACTAAACACCGTTAATTGCATTGCATTGCAAAAGGAATACTTTGAAAGGGTGAATTCGAATTTGACATTTTCGTCCAACATTTGACACAGTTGACAATTAAAACTTTTTTCAAATAAGAAAAGGATTAAATTGAATAAACTCTTTATGAAATCCCATATTGTATAAAAATAAATAAAAAATATGTAAAATTAAAAATAAAATACATTTATACTGGTGGCTGAAGTAGAAATGACAACAAATATTGTTATCGCAAGTTGTCTACTTGATGACGCCACGAAAGTGATAGCGGCTGTGTACACATCGAGCGTTGAACTTGGAATGAATGGAACTATCTCCTTATCAGAGTTATCACTACCGGGTCGCTGTTAACTGTAATCTACAAACAAACCTAGATCAAACCCAAACTTAAGATTTACTTTTTTATGTTTTTAAACACTGATCTTTTTTGGAAATTTGTTAAGAAAAAACGGGTTTCATTTTGATAAGGACTTTTTTTTAAATTCAACTGCTGTTAAACCCATCGATATACACTACAACATCACTACAACAACACTACTAGTGTATATCGATGGTTCAACCTTCATGTAGAAATATTTACAAAGATCCCAGAGTGCACAATGTGATGATATGAGAACTGTGTTGAGAAAAAGGATTTGTCTTTTTTATCAATTTTTTTACTTCAACATTTGTTTAACCTTTAATGTTTAAATATATCCACAATCCACATAGGGCAAAATGTGATTATCTATTAAAATCAGTATTATTGAGGAAATGAGCGATCCATTTAAATACGGCAAGCTCACAAGCGACAAGCGTTAAAGTATGAATGCACAGAATTTACAATAGCAAAAATCTTGCGTTCTTTTTTTACAGACGAAATTCCACTGTCTTAGATCAGGGTAAAAATGCAGCTGCCGAATGACCGATCTCGAAATTTCTCAACAACCTCATCGATTTCACGGTTTAAAGGAAACACTTGAAAACGTCAGATTTTGGATTTTGGATTTTGGATGGGTACGTTGGTTACTATGCCCATCTAGAGAAAAAAGACGACTTCCCTGGTTTAAGTATATACTTAAATAAAAAACTTGAGTGCAAACAACACCTAGAGAGCCCCATCAGAGAACTCCAGTTCGCGATGGACTGGGGTTATCCCCATATAGTTCCAAGTCTGCCACCCACCTTCTCGCAGTCCTCCTCCAGTCGGATGGCCTTCTCCAGCTGCAGGAAGAGCTCCTCCTCCTTGTCGTGCAGCTCCGTGTCCTTGCCCTCCAGTCGCCGCTCCAGCTCCTGCTGCCGCCGCGCCAGCCGGTCCCGCTCCGCCTACAACCGTAACAACAATGCTAACAACTGTAACAACAAGCTTATAACAACCACAGTTTAATTATTGTAACAACAATGCTAACAACTATGGCCTATAACAACACTCCCAGATATAACTTTAAAAAATTTTATGAAAACCATAACACACCCACCACCTTAAATCGCCACCAAACAAAACACAGCAATAAGCCTTACTAAATCACAAAACAAGGCTCAACCCCCCTCCCCTCCAACAAGCTTGCAAGATTTGACGATTGTGATGAATATAACTACGACTGTGATGAAGAGGACATGTTATGTGACTATGATGTATGTAAGATTTAAGTGTCGTGAGAATTACACTATAAAGCTCCAGACAAATTATAAACAAATACGAAGTTTTTACAATAAGTTTAAGTGCTGCGACCGCAGCAAGTTATATGATTTGCAAGTTATATGATAGACTTTATATGATTTGCACCTCTATTAAAGGTGAAAGTACATACAATAATATAAAAACAGTACTAATTTACCACTCGTCACGAACCGACCTAAACACTTAAACCTCTGAGAGGCAGCTTGTAAAACCATCAACTGTCGATAAACATAAATGTTGCCAGCCGTCACAGGCAGAGGGGCACTTCAGAGGAGGTGTAAAAGCGATGGGATAGATTAGAACTCGACACAAACAACTACAGGCTGCGACCACCTGTTGCCGGCTGCGCACTTAGAGGGGCTGAGGTCAGGGATGTTGTAATGTTGGGTCCGAGTTGAGCGGTTTAAGTTAAATAATATTTTTAATTTAAAGAAAATAGTTTTATATCTAAAATAAAGAAAACAGTTTTGTGACTAAAATAGGGCTACCTCACAGTTAAGATTGAATTTGCTGATTAATAACAATGTATACAGGGTTCTGTATACGTTGCTAATAATCACTCCCATGATTTTTGTTGCTAATAATCACTCCCATGTTTTTTTTTCAGCAATTACAGTTAAAATGTAGTAACAGCTCCTTTATTTGTTTCTAATAATCAACACAAAATATCGGTCAATCAAATATTGATAAATTATTTCAGAAAGAAAACATAATGAAAGATTCCATGGTTCAGGAAATGGTTGCATGTTCAAATTGCTATTATTAAAAGTAATTATCCCTATTTACGAGTGTTTTATACCATTAACGGACAACGGCTTCGTATCAGACCGTGTCGAATGTAATTCTGCTCTGAAAATCACCGTCGTTCGCCTTGCGGGGCTGCAAATAATAAGCATTGTTATTGGTAATTTTTAAACAACTAATGTGATCACATGCGTTACATCTGTAGTAAAGAAAGCAACTGAAGAAACGTTTGAAAAGTAAAGGGCCAACTGATGAGGTTGAGAAAGTATCTCTTCTGTTCCCATTACCGTATTTTGAGAAATATTCATTTATTATATAGGGTGCAATAAGATATAGGGAACTTCAGAAAAAAAAGTGTCCAAACAGTTTTCAAAACTGTTTCTAGGCCTATGATGTAAATGTTATTTGTTGTAGGAAAACCAGCGAACACATAATAAAAATTGTACATTTGTACTATTTGTACCGTGGTTGCTGAGGAAAACATTACGGTATGTAAAAAGTTAGGAAGAAGATGAAGTGATTAATTTAATTGTCCAAGATAAAACAATAACATTAACTGAATATTTGGAAATGGGGATCAATAAATACAATGTTAATTAAAGATTTCTTTCAACAGAGACGACCACACTGCCGCTGTGAAGAAGTGTTCAGTGCTCCTGCGGGTGAGAGTGCGGTGCGGCGATGTGTCACTCCCGTCTGTCTAGGGTGCCGCGCCGCCATGTTGTTGGTGTTGTCCGCTCGGGCGCTGACGTCACTCATGAGTGGCGCGGCGCGGCGGCGCGGCTCGGCACCAGTCGGCTGCCAGCGCCCGGAACGATCGATTTGCGTCGTACTCGTGTGAAAGTGCTGTATTTATTTCGGACGTTCTAGCCTCTAGCCGACTGCTCACGTGGTATTTTTGTGGTTTGGGTTACATTCTTGTGTTTGCAATGACTGAGGCCAGTGACATCAAAATTGAAGTTCCTAGTGACATCAAACTCGAAATTCCCGACCCCGAAGACAGTGAGATGCTTGATCCGAGCGTAGCGAACGACGAAGATAGTTCACCAGCGGAAAGTGAAGAGTCTGAAGGTGAAGTGGAAGAGGAGGAAGGAGAGGAAGAGGAGGAAGAAGAAGAGGAGGAGGAGGAGGATGTTGAATGTGAGTGCAAATGGTCTTCTTCGCCCAGTGGATTACGATACATACCGTTTTCAGCGGAGAATAAACTTCTTGTTCCAAAACCAGGTAAAAATCAGCCTTACGATTGGTTTTCACTCCTACTAGATGACAGTTTACTCAAAATTGTGGTAAACGAAACCAACAAACATGTGAAAGAGATATTTAAGAATGAGCGTATTTCCTCTCACTCCAGAATGCATAAATGGCGAGACCTGACCGTTTCAGAATTAAAAGCATTCATCGGCATTATTATCCATACGGGAACTGTTAAATTGGATCGTTTCAACGACTACTGGAAAACCAGTAGATATTTCAATTTCCATTTTGTCCGAGAGTATATGGGCCGCGACAGGTTCGCGATCATTATGAAATGCTTGCACTTCGGTGACAGTGACAACCTTAACGACAACCTAAGAAAAGTCAGGAGCCTAATCGACTACTTCAATACGAAAATGAACGACATATACCAGCCGAGCAAGGAGCTCGCCATCGACGACACCAGCGTGCTGTGGCGCGGCCGGCTGCATTACAAGCAGCACACCACGGCCAGAGCGAGGAAAAACGGTATCAAGTTGTACACACTGTGTGAACCGGGTGGACTTTGTGTCGCGTTTACTGTGTATTTCAGCCAACACGGCGAGCTGGGGAAGTGCACACGTAGAGGAAGCGAGATAGTCATGGACTTGATGAATCACAAGTTGAACATGGGACACAGCCTTTACATGGGTGGTAACTACAGCAGTGTCCCCCTGGCCGTGAAACTTCTCCACAACAAAACGTACTGTACCGGAATACTACGGCCGGGTCGGAAGTACCTCCCCCCGGAAGTTACCGGGGCCAAACTATCGAAGGGCGAGAAGGTGGAGCGGTACGCCGCCGCCGAGGGGGTGATGGTGGCCAAGTGGCGGGACCGGCGCGAGGTGACGTACCTCTCCACGGAACACACCAACGACATGGCGCTGGCCAACCGTACCGGCGGCTCCAGCGAGAAGCCCGTGCCCATCATCCGCTACCACGCCAACATGCGGGACCTGGAGAGGCTGGACCAGACGCTCGCCTTCTACCCGTGCGACGGCAACATCATCACGTGGTACAAGAAAGTCTTCGTGCACCTGATACAACTGCTCCTCATCAACGCGTACAAGCTTTTCGCCACTGCAAACAACAGCAAGATGACGTTCTACAATTTCAGGCTAGCTGTTTTAGACCTGTGGCTCCCTCCTAAGCGAGGCCCGTCCATAAAACGCCCCAAACACATACCTGAAAATAAACACGTTTTATCGAAAATCCAGAAGTTGATGGGAGACGGACGTACTTCACGGAAACGTTGCAAAATGTGCAGCAGAGAAGGGAAAAGGAGAGTGACTACCTTCTTCTGTGCTCAATGTCCCGGCGAGCCGGGCCTCTGTGCCATCCACTGCTTCGACGCTTGGCACGCCGAGCCGGGCCTCTGTGCCATCCACTGCTTCGACGCGTGGCACGCCGAGCACGCGTGAATGCGAGAACGAAGGTTCAAAAGTAAATTTTGATTTCGACAAAAAGGGCAGAATATTCAAAGAAACATTTTTTTGTTTTATGAATTCAATATTTTCTTCTAAAGTAACAGGACCCGATGGTTTTATACTGTTTTTTATGTTCCTATGCAAGAGAATTGCTGTATATGTATAGCTTCTATTGTTAGCATCTAAAAATAAACTTGTTACATTGAACACATTCGATTTACTTACATTTTGCTTACGCTGATTTAGAACAATAAATGATAATTAAATGATAATTTAATAACACAGTGAACATAAATACACTAGGAGATGGTTATCAGCAGAGTTGCTGAAGAACATAAAAAATGGAATTATTTGATTTAATAATAGTGGCGCCCAGAAAAATAAAAGACATACTTTTCGCTCCTTAGTCATTGACGGGTATTGTAAATTGAACCAAATAAAATTGACTTGTAAAATGGTCTTTTGCAGTGCTTACAACTTACAACTGACAACTTACAACTTACTTCATATTTAAATTTATATTAATTCAATTGCCGAATAAAAAATCTTTCTGAAGCTTTGCAATTCGTTTAAATATAACAATACGGTAATTTTCCCATCCAGCGCTAGCGAGACGACAAAATCACTCGCAATTAATATTTTTTTAACATCATCAAACCTTTTACAAACTGTTGTTTGTTCATAAATCGAGCCAATTAGTTCATAAATTGTGAGGACGTTACTTATTTCTGCAACACACACACTTATATTTTGATTAGGATTTTTGCGGACATTTGCCATCACTGATTAGTAAAAAACAAGTTTCACGACGTTTCGGGATCTGGATCTGGATCATTTCCGCCGCCGCCGCCATTTGCTTTCCTCCCACCAGTCTCAGCTCAGCTCTGATTGGGTGTGGACGTGCTCTCTCCTGTCTGGTGATTCTGATACTTGTGATCCCTGTGTTATTTTGTGTTTTTGTTTTTATTTTCAGCTTAGTGTTTTCGTGACTGTTTTTACAGTTCTCTGTTTTAGCTGTGTTTTTGTCCAGGTTTTCCTGGCCATGTGTTACTAATCTTGTTATGTTCTAGGTTTTCTTCCACCTGAAGACGGGATCAGATTCCAGATCCCGAAACGTCGTGAAACTTGTTTTTTACTAATCAGTGATGGCAAATGTCCGCAAAAATCCTAATCAAAATATAAAATCACCATCACCAACAATGAATTTCAAACAAAGGACACACACTTACTTGTGATAAGATAATGTAAAGGCAAAAAGAAAAAAAACACACTAGTTATAAAGGAAAAATCATAACATAAACGAATGCCTGAAATAAACCGCGAATTAAAACTTGCATGATTTGGCGCAGAAAAACGCAGGTACACGTGTAACTCGGTAATGAATTGGTATTGCATATTCCGGCACCGCCTTCACGTTAACCGCAGCACGCGAGCGCCGACACCGGCACATGTCAGCCCGCTGACGATATCGTTACATCCCAGCTGGTCGGTGTCCATTATCCATTTTCTACAGCCTTCTAAAATTAGCTGTGATTGATTTTGTTTCGTGAGACCAGTATTCGACTGTGGTCTTCGTTAGTCGCCAACAGAAGAACGTTAAATTCCTGTTTGAGTTTTACAATAAATTTGTTAATTCCCTGCAGGAGGGTTTAAATAGTTTATTCTGGTTTTGTATAAAAGGATCGTGATATTGTCAATGACAAAGCTGAAAATTGAAGTGCTTTCTATGTAATTTAGGAATATTTTAAATCAGGAATTATGTTAAAGTATAGTTTAGACACTTACAGGCAAAAAAATTAAGATATAACTTGTGCAGACTAATTATGTCCATCCAAAAATTTGTTTAAGAGGACCAGTTGTTTAGAGTGACAATCTAGTCAAGATTACGTCAGATGTAAATCCAAGTGATTCAAGAAATTTTTATTTTAACTAGGAACTAAAATATTACTCTCTCCTGATGCCAACGTACCTTTAATGTAAAATTTTTCAGCAAACATCATCGTCACGGAATATTATTAAACGAACTACTACCTCTACTTCCAGTGAACCTAAGTTTTCCTATCTTCAAGGGACTTCGACATCTAAAACAAGTTATATTTTATACCATCCACAACAATTAGGCGACTAAATTAATACCCCCGTCGCAGCAGAACTGCATACTCAGCGAATTTCACATTCATAAAAACATATTTCAATCCAACATAACGAGATATATCATGTTTTTGTAAGCTCTATATGAATAACATGGAGAATGAGTATGCAGATTTGAGTATGCAGGAATAAATTTGAAGGAATGCTTTTTCACGTCTGGGGGCCACAAAACTAAATATTATCATTGCCTCGGGGTTAGGTCTTACCATGAGACCTCCGGTATAGTAGGCACGTTTTGAAGATTCGCCCCCCCAAAACAGGTAGACGGACAGTCCTAATCCCCTGTTGACAAACAATGCCTTAGTGCCTTTGTTACGGGCGGCCGGCCGGGACTCTCTGCATCCGCCTGCAATTCCAGTTACTGGCATAACAATGTATATCCCAATATTCAAGATGCAATGTACGCGGCATTTTCATGGAATGCAGGCAGGTGACCGCCCGCACAACGGTGACCACCACTAACATTGGCATTGTTTGACAACAGGGGATTAGGACTGTCCGTCTACCTGTTTTGGGGGGGCGAATCCTCAAAACGCGCCTACTATAATAGTTTTTTTCCTTTAGGAGATTCGCTAAAAACTCAAGGAGGCAGGGTCGCATTTCAGGAGGAGGGGTCACAATCCATCAACTCAACTCTACACCAAACTAACTTTTATTTTTTATAAAAACCAAGTGAAACAAGCTTCCTCTCCACACGAGTCACACGAGGGAGCAGAGGCCAGACAGCCACAGAGACACGGGGTCACCAGCGGCAAGGCAGACGCTGCAGGACCGCATTCCATCCAATGCCGTCCGGTGAGAGGTCACTCCGGGCACCGCGCCGTCACACACGCTCTCGGCGGGAACATCGACTACTTTTTACTATCGACTAATGAATAGTCGATTACTTTTTAACATCGATTAACCTAGCCGTTCACACTGGTCGACTGGTCATCGTTTCAAACATCGACTAATCTAGTTGATCTAATAAGTCGATCGAGCAAAAGCTGGTAAAAAAACGTTAATATACAATCGGTTAAGTTTCCGACTAATCGGTTAAAGGCGATAAAACATCGACTATTTAAAATAATCGACTAGAAATATCGACCAGTCAAAATAATCGAATAGTCGAATAGACCAACTAATCGATAAAACCACTAGTCGACTAGTCGATTACCCATCTCTGCTCGGCTCTCAGCCATTCATTTCACGTAAAACACTGAGGACGGAGAACGGTTACTGGGGTTTAATTTTATATACAAGGTTTAAATTTATATTATTTGCTTGTTTGCCGACTTTCTTAGCTTTATCCAACGTGAATGACCTTCGTTTCTTTTACTTATATTTCAAGGATTCAATATGGACATGAACAATCACACGAATAAGAAAGTTGTCTTTAGAGAGAAGCCCGTTTGGAAATAAAAGTGAGACGACATTAATTTTCAAACCGTACAAATTTAAGACAAGAAGGTGAAATTATAACCACCAAAACTGAAAAAGCTTTTATAAAAGTTTGAAAATAGAGGAGGATCCATCAAAAACATCGAACAAAACAATTTAAGAAAAAGTTCCTTGTCTAAAAAAAATACAAATTAATGGCAAGTTAAAAGGGTCATACAAATTAAAACATAAATTAATGGGCCCTGCAGAAACATACAGATTATAATTGTCTAAATTTGAATGAAATAAGGTCATTGGTAAAATAACAGGAGTTCCTTGTCTCATAAACATTCAAATTAATGGCAGGTTAAAAAGGTCATAAAAGTAAAACTTTAATTAATGGGCCATTCAAAAACATACAGATTATCATTTTCTAAACTAAGGTAAAAACTGTATCCGTACCGTAGTAATAACATTGTGTTTTATGATCTGAAGCCAGAACCCAGTGATCACGAGGGAATTTACGACCGCCAGTTTTGAAATTTTATTATGGCCATTAAAACTCAACTGACCATTAGCAAACACGAAACAAATTTTAGTTTAAGGACCAAAGTAAAAATCTAATAACTAACAACCAAACTGGGAAAACTTCTGACGGGTGAGGGGGAAGCGTGGCTCCTAGCATTAGCATAGTTGGTTAATTACTTAGATGGCCCACATTTACCTAATTGCCCCACTGCCGGCGTGACGGCCCGGCATCGGCGATGTGGGACCTTCACGCCTGCAACGGTGGTCGAGATAAAGGGTCTGTGTTGGTGGCTTACGGGTAAATAAAAAAAACTCGTTTTCGTCAACAGTAAAATAAGGAAACTGTGTTTTAAAATTATATTTTTTACCCAACCTTGGTCAAAAATCAAAACCTTTGTGTAAAAATGATGTTTGGTAATCTTCATCGCGTTAAGTATTAAGCGATTAAGAAAATGAAAATTTATTGAGAGATCGCTTTACTTAGAAAAAAAAGGCATGAAACAATCATGAAAAATGTATATAACTTCGGTTTACAATAAGTGACTCTTCACGAATTCAAGTTTTGATATCTTAGAGCGACGGTTGGAAGCAGTTGGCACTATGAATATTTATATTTGCATGTAGATAATTTTCGTACGAATATTACTCTCCACAATATATCTTCCTCCAGAGAACCTCACATTCGTCTATATTTTTCATTCAGTATTTTCGAAAAATAATAATCTCTTTCTTACTTTGAGGAAGAATCATAGACTACATTGGACCTATAAAATCTAACATTTGGTAGGGGTCCGAAACTATTTTGGGGTTTACTTTAGAGTGAAATACCTCTGCTAACAGCAAAGTAAGCATACTGACATTAGGGGAATGTTGATTCATACAACAATTACTGTTAACATTAAAAAGGTTTAGGCAGTAAGGTAAGTTTGAGCCATTCAGATTCATAACAAACAAAAGCTGCAAATTTAGACAAGGAGCAAAAGATTACGACATTGACATAGAGAAGACAAATCATGATTAATTAATCATAAACCGGAAGGGTCGTGACCACAATTGCTACTCCAACACCTCAACCAGCGGCTGTTGCAACACCGGGGAGGAAGCCGGCGTGTCGGCTGCTAGCGAAGACGTTTAGCAAGGCAGGGCGGGGCGCGAGCTGAACAAAGCGCGATAACTCATGGCGTGAGTGAGAAAACTACAATAGCAGATCACACCCGGGGCTTCCGGCGTCTGCCGACACGCAGCCTAGAAGGATCTCGGACAAATCTCCAGTTCCCGACACGTAGCAATGGAGAATCTTGGACAATTCTCCGGTCCCCGACGCGCAGGGGGTCCGGCACGGGGGCTGGCAGTGGGCGACATCGGAGCGTCTACAAGGTGTTTGTTGAGAGAAAAACATCATGCATATAATATTGGTTTCGTATCTTCACGTAAACAATCTTTTAAATCTGATTTAAGTACAGGGCACGTTAATAATTTTAAAGGTTGTTGCAAATTTGGTGAAATGCGCTTGAAAAATACGTATAATGTTACTTTCATTTTTTTATTTCCCTTTTTAAAAGGCTTCGAAGCAAAAAAAGTCACATTTCGCTAAATGACCTCAGTTCCACCAAGTCTATTCCACAATAGGCTAATACAAAACAACTGGTATTGACCCGTTGAGGCAATATTTGTGGTGACCAACGATCACAATCTACTCATGATAAAGTATAAGTTCGCCTGACAAAACAAGCGAACAGAACCGGCAAATATCTTAAAGAGCAGCATGACATTAAAACCTGGGTGCACTCATATAAAATAATAATGGGCTTGCAAATTAAGCCTCAATAACAGAAAAAATGTCTATTTCGTTATCAGTCCGTGTAATATTACATGAGGGACTGTGTCTAAGAAACATTTTCTAAAATAAATTATTTGACTAAGACTCACTAAATCAAAAGAGTAAAAAATTAACCGACAAATTATGTTTTTCAGTTAAATGTCTCAGGTAAACTGGAAATACTGGCGACCAGCCAACAGTGTTCACAGACGGAGGTGACCGCATCTCCCAGGTGTGGCCGCTCCCTCCGATGACATCAGCTCCGGGAGCGGGAGCGACGGCGGGCGACCTTGACCCGACTACTGAGGACGCGGCCGGCGTGCTGACCACCGCAGCGTCGTGGGCCGCTGCCCGTTACCTTCCCGTCCACCGCACGTAAGTTCCTCGACTAGTTCTGTTACGAATTGTATCTACATTTTCGACAGACCACGATTTATGTGCATCTCCAAACAATTTTTACCTACTTATTTTGAAAGTTCGAGGTCGTGTTTAGGAAACAAAAATTAACGCTGGTCTAGATCGGTTTCCCGGAAGTAGAGGAGGAGGCCACTGTAAACATCCGGGAGGAGGTAATTTAGAGTCGCGTCGAGATTGAGGTTCGTGCGGCTACAGACATGCGTGTCTCAGAGGCGGGCGGGGGCCGCTACCTCGCTTGCCGAGATTACTAAACGGTGTTTATAAGTCGGTGGGGGAATAAGTTTACAAGGATATTAATTAACTTTACCTCAAGTTAATAAGGATATTAATTAACTTTACCTCAATCATTTAAACAAACAAAGAATCTTATAGGCCGGTCATGTTCGAGCGCTGATGAAGAATCATCTTTGGGAGTAACAGCAGAAGCTAAAAGGTCTCCTGGAGTGGTTTCAGGTCATTAACTAAATATGTTATTTAGTTTAATGACGATTTGTCCACGCTATAATGTACTTGTTGGGCTATTAATTAACAATCCTGTCTAAGGAACATGCCAACCTTAGTCAGTAACAAGGCTACAAGATCGCGCCACTATCATCACGATCATCACACTCATCCTTCACTCATATTCGGGGTAACGTCCTCAATGAGGTACCTGTCTTATTAAAGTGATTAAGTGATTAAGTGATACTTAGTCTATGACAATAAAGGATTCTTATTCTTATTCTTTCTGTTTGGTGGTCATGAGAGAAGAAAGGATAAAAATCATACGGATATATTTGTTGGTATTCTCAATATTCCAAAATTTTGCTGGCATATTTTAAGGTTTCTTTGACTCGAGGGTTTCAATCACTATGTTCACTATATAAATTACGAATATTTGCTGGAATTGTTGGATATCCATCAGAACCAGCCCTGTGAAAAGATAAAGCTGGTTTTAGGGAGACATCAAGGTAAAATGACTGTAATAAACGTAATCTATTACATTTAGGGACAAACCCTGCAAAAAAGTGTATAAAATATCAGGAAAACACTGCCTTTTGGATTCTAAAAGATTAAAATTTGTACGAGTATGAGTTAAATTGTTCAATTATCTGAACTAATCACTTGTGACAATGAAACCAGTATAACCAATTATAGAAACATCTCGCTCTCAGTTCAGTTTGGAAAAACCAGTTTCTATAAAAGGATCAAATTAATCTACACACTGAACATGAAATAATTTAAACTTGTTACACTTATTCTTGACATTGAGGTTTAATTATCTAAAACAACTTTTTCCCCGCAAGTGTCCTCTTAACTGAATACTGGTTCAACAAACTGCACAACAACATTCATCACTGAACACCCAGATGTGTTAAAACTTTATCCCAATAATGGAAGTAAGTTAGTGAAGTAGCAGCAGTAGCACCGCTACCGAAGTGCAAAGATAATAGAGCCGGCCGCGGAATGGACGTACAATGTGGCGAGATTGCAATCCGCCGCCGGCCGCTGTGAATATTCAGGCCACAATTACTGTTCGTTTGAATTTTTCAAGTGTCCTTCCTGCAGTTTGATTTCAGAGTAGTCTGCATGCTTCTGTCTTGTATTAATGAAAATACTTTGATATTACATGAATATCAGTGACATCATCAAAGTTTCCTAGAAATAATATGTTGATTTACAGTATTAGGATGAAGAACAACTCTATCCAAGGAAGGTTGGAAGACGGGATCTGAAATTTTGACGACTCCAAACCAAGGAAAACTACTCATTACGGTTACAAATTTATTGTCGCAGCATCGCTTGGTCACAATCACGTTAAAAAAAAACTTATTACTTTACACATGGGTATTCTTGATTGAACCTTTCGCGTTTCGTCCGAACGTAATGGCCCCAGCAAGGAGCGCAAATTATGAGGAAATAATGCAAATAGTATATGCAATTACCACTTCAATTCGCCACATCGCCACATCAAATTAGGTACTCGGTTCATCAATCACTTGCATTGAAATATAGGTTTATATACATATTGATTGTGATGTAGTGTGCTGCATCAATATGTCCAAAGTTTACCACTTGGATATAAAAAAAAGGTTCATTTATTAAGTTTCTAAGCTCCGTGCACTTACATAAAATTGTAAGAGTATCGTGACTGAGCATGAGTTAAAATGATTAATAGTAGAAAGTCTTCTAACAAAGCACTCGGTGCTTTATGGCCTATGATAAAGCTCTAAATAAAATGCCCCAGAAAATGTGGGTAATTCAGTGGTGAGCGCCGTCGCTCGTCATGTAATACCCACACTTCCGACATATCCGCGGCGAAAGTCGCGATGTTTCTTGCACAAACGCTTTCACCCCGGATTACCAGGGCTCATAACGCCGTAAACTCTTTTTAATGCCCTTTTCAGAAGCAAAAGCCTTTGATCACGCAAGCTTACGCAACGCCTTGCGCAACATTTTTACCAAAATGAAACTGCGATTCCCTGTCTGTGAGTACGTATACTTTCCTTCAGCATATATACTTTCAATTGGGAATAGTACATGCGTTTATTGTTTCACTGTAAGGTTTTAAGGTGTCAATTATGTTAAGAACTAGTAATAATGTATCAGGGCCGACGGGCAAACTCGAAGCTTGCGTTGCCTCCGAATGGATAGTTTCAAATGGAAAGATGCATGAAACGTATTAACAATTTCGTTCAACATTATGGAAGAACGAGACTGACTAGACATTAAACGCGACGAGTCCAACAAAGCCGCAACAATTTTACGACAAAGCCACTCCCGTTGGCATCACCGCTTGAGTCACGAACCCCGTCGTTCACGAGTTCAAATGACACCATAACAAATTATAAAGGATCAAAGTTTAATTAGATTTAAAGTTTCCTTCTAATAATTTAACCGACTTTCATTTTTTCTGTATTTGCAGATTCCGAGAAGTATAAAATTACGCCCTAATTGTTCAAAAATGTATGGAATCACGCCAAAAACACTGTTAAATCAGCCCAGATTATGGCCTGTTTATATTCATAACATTTTGCAGGTGGACATTAGAATAGATATAAGTGATTCGTTTAGGCGTTTTATTTGAAAAACTGTCAACAAATTATTGACAACAAACTACTAATAATTGCAAATTATAATGTTGTAAAATTTCCCCTTTATGCTGACATGATTCCATAAAACATTAAACGATTGAGGATAACAGCACTAAGCCAAACGTCTTGTCAGCAGAAGCGAATATTGGAATCGAGAGTCAGTTATCGTGTTATTGGACTGTTATTGAGCCCTGATTGCTGCCGACATCTCGCCTGCATCTCTGATACCACTCCGGGATATTGCTGTCTGTGACCAACACTGCTGAGTGAATTTTAACATGTCTGGGGAAGAAAGATTAAATCGAATTACTTAAAGTAAATAAATTCGCCGTTAACCGAGTCACTTTGCTTATAAAAGTGTTGCATGTGTTCCAAAATAAAGACAAAACAAATTTCCAATAATTGGTAACCTCTAAAAGATTGAAAACGGGTGTGGTAAAGTATAGACTAGAAGTATACGGAACGAAAATTTTATTTCCTCCAAATGTGTTAAATAAATACCAGACCCACAGTGTATAAAATGACAATTTGCTCTTAAGAGTCCTCCCTACCCAACCAAAAATGTTCAAAAACAGCTCTCGCGCGGACCCATATAGACGCCCCAAGGGGTAAGGGAAAATTTTAAATTCAATATAATTGTAACGGGAAATGTCCAAACTACTAGAATTGCTTTTTGGAATTTCGATCACTATTATAGTTTTTTTTCTATAATCAATTTAAAAAAGTCAACTTTGGACATTAATATAACGTGTTTTATGACCTTTTTCAAAAAATAAAATGCAATTCCAATAGTATAGAATATTATTTATTTAAATAATATCGCATAGTATGGATATGTTAAAAAATATAGGCGCTAAATGGGTCCGCGAGAAACCTTACATCGCAAAATGTGCACTGACTTATGGGCTCTTACGGAGCCGAAGTTTCAAATTCGCCGCTAGTGTCGCAGAAAAACGAAAACTGCCGTGGGTAGGGAGGACTCTTAATGTAAAAGGACAACCTATACGTAAAAAAATTACAATTTCACGGAATTTCTTAAGAGAATATTAAAGGTATAACTGACTTTTATTAATATACCTACCACTTTATGACACCTGACCTTTCCAACTGCTTAGGACTATTCCTTGGAAATGGTTGGTGATACGCTCTCACCTTAATAAAAAATATTTATATATTTAGTCCAAAATCTATGCAAAATTCAACATGAAGGATTAGAAAAAAATGTCTATTGAAGTTAAGGAGTAACGTATTCTTAGATTATCAACTAATCAATTTGGTGGGAGACTTAACTGGGCCGCGCGGCGCGGCGAGAGGCGACCCGCGTCAAAGGGCGCGACCGGCGGCGAGAGATTAAACATTCACTACACCGGGCTATCTCGGCCACTACACTGTCAATTACACACCACTCGATGCTGCTCTCTTGCAGCGTATACGAGGAATTTCATTTTTAACCATACTTCACATTCATTAAATTAAATATTGAGCCCGATTGTAAGTAAGGAAAGGTAGGGTAACGAAAAACCGTATAACCAGTTCTTGTTAAAGCCGTAAAATTTGCTGTCATATAATCCTGTCATTTTACAAGCCGACGTTAGCTTATAAACCCCATCGACCCCAAGAACGTAGTTTTATCAGTCAAGGCAGTTTTTATCAGAAAAATATATTTATTGATCAACACCAGAATTAAAAAATAGAAAATTATATTATTAGCGAATTTCCCCTATAGGGAAGAAGCTGTTACCGTAGGTCTCATGGTAAGACCTAAGCCTAAAACCATCATAACTTTTCTTTTTGAGGTCCTCAGATGACAAAAACACCATTCGTTCACTTTCATATATATATATATATATATATATATATATATATATGTGTGTCTTTAAGCACGATAACTTGCGCAAAAATGGTCCAATCGGAATGAAATTTGGCATAGACGTGTAAAGTAGTAATTATTCGGACGAGTTCGTAAACCAGCCCGATCGGAACACCGGATAGGGGGGTTAAGGGGGATAAACCCCCCCAAAAATGGGTTTTTTGAGATTTTTACATAGAAAAATAAAATTTTTCGAATTTTTATTGGCACCATTAAATTCAGCTCAAAAAAACAAACAATTTAGTATGTTGAATCATAGCTCTATGTCCATTGGTTACCGATATATTGAAAGTGGTAAACACAGTACGTTGTCCCAATGTTAACCTTATGGGAAATAAGTAAAATTCTATATCTCGCTTATTTCTCAACATATCTTGATAAAACTTGGTAAATGGCTTCTTCTAGTTCAGATCTACTAAAAATTTAATTAAAACCACCCAGTTTTAATATACCTGTAGCAGCAAACCTGCATACTCATTCCCCATGTTATTCTTATGGAGCTTACAAAAACATGTCAAATCTCGCTATGTTTGAGCGAAACATGTTGTTTTGCACTTGAAATTCGCTGAGTATGCAGGTCTGCTGCAACGGGGGTATTTTAAAATATGGCGTATTTTCAATTCAAAAGAAGATAAGGTCAAATCATCTAGTGAAAAAATGTCTACGCTCATAGATTCAGTAAATTAATCATTGTTTAGACCGCTGACAAAGGTAGGCCGATAATATTAATAAATTAAGAGTGTAGGATGGATGATTTGTCTTGTGTAATCTTCGATTATTCCAAATGGCGCAAAATAATTTCTTAGTCAACCCCAAAATCCATCACCAGTAATAATCCGCTGGTAAAAGGCGGATTCTGTACAATTTGTTCTAAGGACGTCCATGATTATCTCTGTTAATATTTATTCAACGGAACGATCATGCTTCACTGCTACAGCCGATTCGGCCAAAACAACCTTTCTAGACATTAACGTTTCTAGACATTAACCTCATTCTACTTATTCCATCTTTACACTGTATAATTCCCGTCGCCACAGCACCATCAATTACCGACTCCTTAATTGATCACTGCAGAGGTTGTCGACGCCCAGCCACGACCCCGGGAAAGTGATCGTGACCCCAGGACACTAACGAAGGACGCGTCGTGATCGTCAAAAGTGACCGAACGGTATCACAGCCACGACCCTTGCCCCGAGAGGGGCTCGGGCTTGGGGGCCTGGGACAGCGATGGACGATTTGCGAATTAGAACGACTCATCAAGAGAATAAAATGAACCACGATTCGTTTTTAAAAATAATCGATTCTTCGCGTGGATCAAATGCATAAAACCTAAGTGGAAACGCCAGTTTTGTTTCAGATTAGCTATCAATAAAAAAAGTATATAACAAATGTTTTTGTTGTTGACCTGTTGATGTTTTTGTTTTGGCTTCTGGGTGGTGTCTTTGTTTTTTCGGATTTTTTTTTGTTTTATCAAGGCCAATGACATAATTATTAAAAAGAGTAGCTTGAAAATCAGGTAAACAGTCCACAGACCTCGACTCTTTTAAACTATTGATTCATCTGTTTGAAAACCGGTGGTTTCAGTCTTCTAGCTTACACTCGATCAAGTAGCTTTTATTTCTGGGATAAAATTCAAATCATACATTTTGGGTTTGGAAGTAGCATACATAATTAGACTAAAAATTAAAAATTATATTCTGGGGTCCCAATACATAAAACACACTTTTTATTCAAGAACAACCGATTGATTGTACGTTTACCCTCATACCCTAAAAGAGTATTGAATCAAAGAATTGATTCAAATTTCGATTCTTTGAAATTGAGGGATTCAAATGAATCGATTCGAACAGAAGAGTCGAACATGCCCATCACTAGTGTGGGAGCCTGGGAGTCTGTGAGCCGCAGAGGGCCCCAGGGTGCACATCCTCGTGCGGCTTTCTACCGTTGTTATCGCTGACTTATTGTGCGGTGCGTGTGCGAGCAGTCGCTGGACCGTGAAGCTCACTCGATGAGCTTTTGACCTGCAAACTTGTGGGTGAAAGTAGGGGCTTATCATGGAGTCGGGAGTTATAAAGGTCATATAAGCTAAAAAATGGTTTGTCTCATAAAGAGAAAATTTATACAGAAATTAATAATGTGACAAAAATATTAGTTAGGGCTTAGATAATCGAAACTCAAATTTGTTTTACCCAATCCTTCGCCAGTAAAGCGATTGTAAAGGATGAAATTTTCTTGATTCTGAGGTTGTGGGATCTTCCTTCATCTTCACACGCAAGGAATAAATCGATTCTAGATATGTAAATTATTGCTATGTGGACAATTCATTAGATTGATTATGGTATTTTAACAAATATAGAGGGTAAAAATAATTTAACAATAGTTATTAACGAAAATCAACTGTTAAGTCAAACAATGCAAGGACGATTTATTAGATAAATTGCTTTAACCATTACAGATAGTTAAAATAAACTAACAATAGATATTTAAACAATCCTATGAGTTATCCATAGAGCAACTACTATATTGTTTGATTCAACAATTGATTTTTCTCTGAGATTCAAAACCATATTTCAAACATGATAAATGCTTACATTTTTCCCTCAATAACGTACAAAACGTAATAGCAATATTAGTTAAACGCCTCCAAATTTTGTGACATTGAAACCAAGGAGGCAAAAAATGTCAGCAAATACACTACTACAATATAAATCACCATCGCAGAAAGATCATAAAAACGAAAATCACTCTTACTTTATCAATGTTGAGCTCCAGTAACTTGAACACCAAGAACCATAAAGACCGTGGTGTTAGGAATGTCAACATAAATCACATTTAGCAAAGATTATCCAATCCAAAGTTTGGCCATTCATCGGTTGTATAAGTGGATCGATTCTGCCCAGACAAAGCCAGCCATAGCGTGTTCGCCGGCCGTCACACTCCCGCCCGACACTCGGATAAACCCACTACTTTATACGGCGATTTGGAGATACGGTGATACAACGTTATATTTTATTGTGTCTAAGTTTGAAATAGTATTGGTGGCAAAATGTAGACATTTAGATTTAGAGTTGGGACGATTCGCTAAGTAAGCGCACCACAGGCAAAAAGCTTTGGTAATATTGTAATGTTAAATTTAGATTTACATGGATTGTTGTATACAACTAGGTTATAGACTTTAAACATTAGCGTCTGGTTTAAACAAACATAACTTAGTTGATTATATGTTTTACGTATGCTTAGACTCTCTCGCGTAGTTCCCCAGAAGCCACCCAGCGACCACATTAATGTGGTTTGCACTATGTGGTCGCTGGAAGGTGCCGACAAAAATCATAAAAAATTGAAATTAACTAACCAGTTAACTTTTGAGTTCGATTCCTCGAGTTCCCGAAGATCAAAGATTCGATTCTCTTCGATTTCGCTGTACGATGATACTAAACGGGAAATACAGCAGTATATCAAAGCGCTATGAAACATGCGGGTCGCTCCAACATTGTAAGACAAAGGGACACCTGTTAGATAGAAACGTAATACGGGTAACTAAATGACGGTTCGTAATGATATTGCAGGTATGTGGTGGTATCAGGTTTAGTCTTCTTGTTGCACTTGAACAATGGCCATTATTTTTTTGGTTAGACATTATATATGAACGAATGATACTGATTAAAATTAAAGTATATAGGGGTGGATTAAAATTAAAGAATGTAGAGTGGTAAATTTCAAACCACCGACTACAACAAACAACCGAGTCTTGTTTTCGCCATACAAATCAAAATTTAAGGCAAACCCGGCTGCGGTGAAAGGAACTGCAGATCATCTCATCTATTCGCCGACCATCAAACCCGCCTCGTTACAAACTTCGCTCTAACAGGCCATTTTACAACCGAGGAACGCCTCTGTACAGGAGCGGGCAGTGATGGGAGAACCGAGTACTCTGAATTCGAATACTTCTTGACGCTTAATGCGCAATATATTGTATAAATACATTATATTCCGTTTAAGATTTGTCATTTTTATTTTATCTTGATTATTATTCAATCAGTTTTGATTATTGACATTAATAATTATAAATCAACCGAGGAATTATTTATAGATGTTAGGCAGGTAGGCAGGATATGCCAAAACCAACGGAAATGTTAAATAATTATTTTACTAGACTAGAGAGAAGTATCTATTTATTTCAAAAAAATTCGAATGCAGCAGTAGGCTAGTTTGTCTATATTCGTCCCCATGCCCATTTCAATACTCTGAATAAAGTCAAAAATTTGTAAATTAATTGCAAAGTTTGAATTGTTTTGTATTTACTTGAAACGAATACTGCAGGTTGTATTAGGCCTACATACAAAAGGTATTAGTCCCGATACTCAAATGAATCTACTTTGTATTCAAATACATATATATAAATTGCTGGGTTTGAATGTTTGAATTCTTTTCTATTCACTCAGCTCACTTGGAACGAACACATCAGTGTTAGCATGGTGCTCATATGCAATGTATACTGTATACATTGCCATATGTCCCGTAAATTAGAATCCATATTGGTTTTGTATTAATTTCAAACGTATACGAACTCATTTTGAAGTATTCGAATCTTTGAATACTTGGGCTGTATTCGAATACTATCTGTATTCGATTCTCCCATCTCTAAGCGGGCGTATTCTCCCGGCCCCGAGGCGCTGATTTGCATACGGCTGTTTCCACCGGCTTATTAGTTGGCCACTCGACCATCAGAGCGCGTTATACCCGTGTAGACAGCGTCGTAACGCTTCATTATACGCCCTTCGCTGAGATATGTCTGCTAAATATCGCACAAAACTCCTCACCGCGCGCCGTTACCGTGTGGCGGACGTTTGACGGGACTTCTCGTTAAACTGGGGGTAAAGTCTATTATTAAAGGACGATAAAATGTTGAATGGCTCCCGAAAGGAAACTAACCAGCGGGGCTAAGTGGCAACTTTAACTTTTTAACTAAGTGGCGGGATCTGGTACAGTTCACGGTTTCACCTGATGGGGTATGTTTTCCGGCTCGGGCTCAGGAACAACCTTTAGCAATGCAACATTTATAAACATTATTTCGCGTAAAAATTACGCGACATAATATTTATAATCTCAAAAAGAACTGAGATTGTATGACTTTTTCCTTATAAAAACGTTGAATTAAAACAATTATAAATGACAAACTTGACTTTTACTCTGAGGTTTTCGGTTATCAATTAGTAAATTCTTATTTTGTTAGTTTATCGACTCATTCAATACATCCTAAAATAATCAAATGTCAGGAATGAATTATAGACTACGTGTTTATTTTATTGAACAACATTTATTAAAATTAAATCAGAGGTCATGTAGAGGTATATTCTCTAAAGTAAATTGAATAATTTCCAGTGAGCTAAATTTCAATAAAAACAAGAGTAACTTAATAATAAATATTGCGTACAATACTTTGGAACCTAAAACCAATATCCTGCCACGGCTCACACGAAGAGATGTGTAACACTTCTGCATGAATGAACGAATTGATTAAATAGGAATCGATAACCGATTACCAGGTTGCAACCGCAATCGCCGATCTATCTACAGCACTTGTTGCGGTTGTACAAACAAGTTGCCCGAACGATGATACCATGCATATGATATCAATAACTGCTGATTCTCGTAAACATAAACTAGGAATATTTAACTATGAATAAATGATTATTGCTTAAAGACGTTTAGGTCACTCGAGGCCCGAAGCCTAAGTATCAATCTGCCATCACGTTAACTACAAGGATAAGATAATTTCAAAGACAAAACTTGCTCAAGTAAAATTGTGTTTAATACTTTTTTATGCAAGCATTTTGAGTTACAAGCAAACCGAACACGGGATAGGTATGGTTATCAAGATTAAACGTAGGACAACTCGTATTTTTATCAAAAATATCAGTTCAAGCAAAGGAGGTTTTTAAAGCAGTGTATTTTATGAATCTACAATGGGACAGATCAAAACTTAACAAATATCTATTTTAATCCAAGAAAACCCCCAATGGATGGTTTCATCCCAATAAATTATGATAATCCGAATAAATCAAAGAAACGGAAGTAGTAAATCTATCCACGATAAGTCAAATTAAACTAACGATCCAGTGTGTAATGTGAACAGCGATAAAGTGACCTCAGGGTCTGTAAGTCGTGATTCACTGCCTCTCGGTCAGAGCTTATAGTATTAGTAGTAGTAGTGTGAGATGATGAAGCGATTGATATGCCGTTAGTGATAAGAAGCAATTAGGACAACTGATAGAGATAAATATCTCCATTGGCAGTCGGCGAGTTGTCAATGAGTCGTTGGTTTAAACAGACGTCTTTGAAATCCACCTGGGATATCAACATCTCAGATTAATTGCAACTGATTTCGGCAAACAGATGATTAAATTTTCTCATAATTTTGCACAGTTAAAAAAAATCTCTGTCTGATATAGTTATTAGCATATTTAATTATGGTTACTAATTCTGTGCCTTAAAATACTATGATTAACTGTACATCAATATATTTTGTACGTAACGCATCCAACATGATTTTCAACATTTTGTACTTAGATTGATCAGACTTGACTTATTTTCACACTTTTTTTGACCGATTTCATATTCGATTACAATGACAAGGAAGTAAAGAGCGAATCGTCTGAACGAAATTGAAATTCCCAAATTCTTAACAATTTTGAAATTTTAAAGAATTAGTTCATATACTCATTCGCTGTTCTACGACGTAATTTTTAACTGTGAATTTATTTTTCAAGGAGAATTGAAACCACTAAGTAGGCCTAGTGGAGTTTTTTAGTAAGCATAGTCTATGTTTGCTTTGATAAAAAACAATCCTACAGACTTTTATCATATGAATGAATTCAATGAGGAATTTACAAAAAAAAACTAGAAGGACCATTTTCTTCAACGTACGATCACTAATATTTTGCTTTATTGTTACTAAAACAACAAAATGTGTTTTGTCTGCCGAAAGCGACGTCGCAGCAACACTTTACAAGCTAAAAGCCTTCGAACAACTGACTAAAGAGTGGAACACTTCAAATCAAATGTATCCGATTTCTTGCGTCAAACATGAAATAGTATCCCTTAATAATCATCAAACTTAACGGTAAAAGGCAATAAAATGAAGTGTCATGTAGACTAAAAAAAGGACGGATAAAAGTTTGAAGCTTTGCATACTTAGTGGTACCAGTTGTAAGTACTTTCTGTATTACCTGTAACAAAAAAATTGTATGTTTTTACTTTAGTTAAACATTCCATGCAAAAAGTAATAAATAATTACTCTACATTCACGACATATATTGAATTGCACGAACTTTAAGGCTCATAAAGGCTTTCCCAATTAGAATATCATAAACTAAGAGATTGTACGCTTAATAAGCCAAGAGACTGTACGCTTAATAAGCCAAGAGATTGTATGCTTAATAAGCCAAAAGTAAAAATTAATGTTAAATGAACTTATTAGTTAGATATTTGAGAAATGCGTTGTTGGATCACAAACACGAACTACCAATAAAATCCCAATAGTTTGGCTATTACGAAATCGTAATCTGCAGAAGGAACGACAGCAACCTTGGCAATAGACAAGGCATGAAATCGATTTGACAGCGAGAACATCTCGGCGGTCATGCCCGGGCACGTCGCGTCGGTGACACAACTGCAGCTGTCTCACTCAGAGCAGAACTGTCTACCTTCTGTGCTAAACTTTTTTTAATAAAAAAATGCATAGTTTTGGAGGTAATATAATAGGTGAGGACACCTAATTCGAATTTAAATGTATACTTACTGAAGTTTTAACAATTTTTCGTGTGAATGGGAGGGTTTAGAAATCTCAAGTTACCCCAATCCACAGAAACATCCTGTGGGGTTATCAATAGAGGAACATCCCCTTTAAAATTCACTTGACAATAGCCATCTTCAGCAATTTACAGAGGAAGTGATAGGAAAGAAAATATGATGGGAATAGTTCTGGGCAATCAACTGGAACAGCAGAGAATAGACCTACACCTATGCCAGCCAGAGTTACACACCCCTGCGCAAGTCGTGTTTGCTCAATTATGTTAATAAAGCTATACATTTTATCACTGTTATCCACGATTTTTTATTTTATTTAAAAACAGAATCATTGAACTAATGAACGTTTTATCGTAAGTATTACTATGTTTTATCCCCAGTAATTTTAATAAATATATATATATGTAGACAACTTATGAAACAGACTGGAACTTTGTTTATGTGGTGACACATAAACATCTTACATGTTGCAACAAATAAACTAAGGAACTTTCGTAGTTCATTGGAAAAATTAAGGTGTTCAGAGATTTGTGCAACTTAGACAGACTGGAAAGAAGATAAATAGGCGGTATCAATTATCAGACGATCGCGTGTTGCAGACCTCACTGTCTTATCTCCGGCAACAGGCAACAGGTCCCGTCTGCAACTTTGCAGGCATTTTATTTAGAGGTGGGATACGTTGTAATGAACGTATGTATTCCAAACTGTTAGGACTTAAGAGACAACATTTGCAATGATTATCGTTTAAAGGAAACTAAAAATAGATAAACGAAAAACATCGTGTATAAAAACATTTCTTAAGGGAATGTTACCATTTTTAATAGACACTAATTTATGTTTAAAATTAAAGTACCTACATCTGATTTTGTTCACCGTAGCACAAGCATACTCCCTCTAGATGTCATATCAAACAAGACACGACAAACAGTTTTCTGCAAAGTGACAATCAGCTTTCACATGAACGCTCAAAGTCTTTTTACAGCCACAAAACTTAAGGGGTTACAATTTAGAAAACCAAGCAAACTGTTGCTAGGACTTAAATAAATCTGTTGAGTTTTTTCCAGAAACAATCGCCATGAAGATTCATTAGCTCCGGGGTCTCACAAGTGGTTCCAATCTTCTTCTCCACACAATCTTCCTCTTCCCTGAGCGTGAACCCGAGGTTCGTTTACCCAGACCGCGCCATTAGCTCGGCTGTCGTCGCGGTCACACGGCCACGGCACGACCGAGGTTTGCTCGTCGCAAATCCCTCGCCTGATTCCCTCTTTCACCGCGGGTCCCGTCGCATAATGACCCGACTGTCTCTCATCCTCGTCGAGGTGAGCGGGAAAGTGTCCATCTTCACCTCTGTGGAGCTCATCAAAGCAAATTGCCAAAATTAGGAAGGCAGCAAAACCGACAATCGACAAAGAAGTTGTGGTAGAGGAAAATAAGAGAGCAGATCTTCGTCTATCATTGTGGTAGAGCAGATAAGATAAGCCACATTTTGTACAGTTTGTTGTACACAAGCAGGAGAAGACTAAACTGAAGAATTTTTTTTTACCAAGAGTAATCTCACGGCAACTCGAAGTATTACTTCTAATTACCGAGGGTAATCTGACGTAACAAATTCTGAATTACTTAAGATTTCCATTTTCTCATAATCAATTCAAAGCCTTCAGCGACTTGCAAGAGAACCTCGGGTGAAAACAAAACTAAGAAAATATCACTTTACCACCACTAAAGTGATATTTAAATATCACTTTAAATATCACTTTAATATCTTGAAATGATGAAAAGGGCTGTGTAATCATTTCTTCCACAACCTGCATATCGTAATTGTGCATCCGACAGAAATTAACCGCCATGAATATAAAATTATTTTAGCTGACTTTGATATGAGAACACAGGAGGAAAGGATTGACAGTGAAAAATGATGGATGCAAGTGCAAAACATGCAACAGACCACGTAACGACCTAATCTGGGACCTCTCCATCACCGCCGCTCTGACTTGCTAATGATGTTGACTGCTGACTGGACTGCTGCGCCACCTGCCGACGACTGATCATGCAAATACCTCCTCAGAACTTGACATATCAAAGTCACTTTATGACAGACTACAGATCATATGGAAGTAAATGCCTTGTATTTGTTGACCTTAGCAACTAAAAGTCACAGTTATGTGTTTCAGCCACCAATCAAGGAAATGTAAGAATCACTTCGTTTCGACTTTGATACGAAGATTAATAAATGTGTATCTGAGCCCTGACCAAAGTCTTACCGCGCAATCTAAAGTAATATCTTTTGGGTATCAAAGAGAAATTAACTCAAAGGAAAAAAGTAAACGTCTAAATTGCATGCTATTAGCTCTGTTGGTGTATCAGCTATGTATGAACAAATCCATGTAAGACAATACTCAAATAATTAACATAAAACAACTTGGAACAGTTTTTAAATATCACGGTCGAAGGGGGATCTTTCTTACTCCAGAAATATTTCGATTTCCTAGTGATGTTAAAAAAACCCTATCTGAACAAGACCAAGTTAAAATCAAAATAATAAACTATTAAGAAATGTAAAAGAAAATGTAGCTCTGGTCAAAGCATTGACAAAGGTCGAATGCAGCCGAAATGCAGCAGCTTGTCAATTATTTGCAGCCGCCCCGAGCAAGGCAGGAACTACACAACCGCGTTTGCTCAGCCCCAACTTCAGACTTTACCTTGCCTTCTTATTCATTGAATCCTGAATCCCTTAACGAAAATTAGGTCACCAGATGATCAAAATGCAATGAAATGTTGATGCAGAAACGGGAAATATAAACTAAAGCTATATAAAATTATTTTTGTTGAAAATAAACCATGGGGTTAGTTTTGTTTATGATGATTCGTCCTATTCATTTAATTTATTTGATACTAAAATTCTGCTATAAAATGCATAATTACTCCAAAACCATAGTGTACCATTACCAACAACAATTAGTTAACTCAAACAATTCTTTCTCAGTAAAGTAGGCTGTGTGAAAAACATTTATAAGAACTAAAATGTAAATAAAGTATGATACTAATAACATGAGGAATACAACATAGAGATCTGAGAACAGAAAAACTCATTATTGGAGCATAATAATAGTAGTTTATGCAACGATTGTATAATGAATGTCTTTAAGCCACGAGTGAGATGTAAGTTAGAACACGAGCGAAGCGAGTGTTCTAAATATCTCACGAGTGGCTTAAAGGCATAATACAATCGTCGCATACACTATTTTATCTACGACCAACAATATACAACAAAATTTCCCCGAAGTTAAACAAAACTCATGACTTTTAATAATGATGGAATAGGTCAACTAAAATTTGAGGTTAGGCAAATAAGCAGACTAAACCACGAATCGTTGTGGAACAATCAGCTGATGGGATAAGTAAACTCAAACATGAATCGTAATGCAACAATCAGCTGATGTGCGAATTGCGTAAATTGTTATTATGACACTACTTCCGTCAAATGCCGAGCTCTCATTGGTCTAGAACCAGTACTCTAAAGTGACTCCAGTACTCTAAAGTCGTCATTAGAGTACTGCTTGGTTTTTGGTGTTTTAATGTATATCATTATAATGTTTATAGTAATACCATAATTGGTGCTTATTGCAATGGTCGTAGATAAACAAACTATTGATTCTACAGTTTCAAAAATGCAACCTAACATACAGCATTCCTACAAAATAGTAAAATAATTTTATTTTGCAATCTTTATATTTTCTGTTTGCAGAACTGTGAATTGCAAAAAAAGTACAGTACACCACTCATCAAACCTGTCTGTGACGATGACCCTGAATTAAATCAAAGTTTGATTCAAATCTGACGCGGGTTAATCGCATGGATCCGCATGTACAAGTACATAACAACGTTGGTACAAGTAATAACAACGTTTATTTTTATCAATAAACATTCAACAAAGAGGAGGATGTATTTGTGCGCCTTGCTTCCACCGCGGCGTCACGTACCGCGGGCCCCGGGGACAGTTCTTTGTTTTGTCTCCCCCAATCCAACAATCCGGAGCGGCGCGCCGCCGACACGCGCGACCCTTGGTATAGGCCTACCTGCCTTGCATAAATCAGTGAACGGACGCCAAGCGAACTGGACTGAGGGTCGAGCCCCAATCTGCCGGTATCTACAAGGCAAATTCCACCAGATTCATGATCAAACACTGACACATTTAGCGATACGTCATTTTCAACAGGATGATATTTTTTTTGTATTTGTGAGAAGATAACTGCGCCCTTAAACAATTGAATTTAACCTACAGGAAATATTAAGAGAAATCTATTTCTCGCAAAAAAAACAGGAATTTACTTTGCCTTGGTAAAAAAAACTATTTAAAGGTTTCAATTGCACATTAATGTTGTACCAAAAACAACGCCTCCCTCCCGAACCTAATCACTCGATTCCCAAAGTTTCATGCTGTAGAACCAATCCTTTAAAAGACTTGAACGAGTTGAAGAACGAGAACACAAATCCAGAACGTTTCTTACAGTGGTTTCTTCATGTTCAAGTTTTCTTCATAACTACTTGGCAACAGTAGATTCCATTTAAAAGCGACCTCTGATTCTTCTGTGTGGCTAATTAGCTCATTACTACATTACTGCATAACTCCCCCTCATCATTGCCAACCGGGCAAAATGAAAAGGGCCATTTTTCATCAACTTAAAGCATTGTCGCGGTACCTCCAGTAGAGACTCTAACCTCCTTGCCCACCGCTGACCGAGGAAGCATAAGGAGCCCTCGTGAGCCCGCGACCCGCCCTTCCTCCGCCGCCCAGCCGCCCATTGTCCGTCTCCGCCCGACCGACAAATCGTCTTGTAATGTCCGCTTATCAAACACAACAAACGACTGGGCGGCCTGCCACGGTCCGTGACTCCATTCGACAATTTCAAAAAGATTCACAGCGATGTTTCCATCTTCAACGGACCTCTGAGAAAACTTTCAACGGATGGGTGGCCAAAACTATAATTCATTATATAAAGCTAAGACGAAGATGAAACTGTAGTGAATATACATTTGGTCCTAAAAGTTTAAAGTCACGTTGTTATGATGTAGTTCATACAGCAATTCATGATTATCGTTCATGAGTAGACGATTCAATGTGTATTGAGTAGATCATAAAGGTTTGCTTCTTTGTGTAACTTCAACACCAAAATGCTTAGCCAAAGGACTTACAAAGGGACTATTACATAGAGATGGGCAACGTCGATCGGGTGGTAAAATATAACAAAAAATTTTCAAAAGAGCGATATCTAAATTTTTTTAACTTTTAGAGGCAGTTTTTACACCGACTATTGCTCTTTTTGGACCCTTTTACCATGAGTAGCACTTTATTAAAATGTTACTAGCAAGTGTTTTATATAGCTTATGCACGCTAATACCTCTGTTTTGAGGAGGGGGAAAAGTCAATAAAAATCTTAATGTGAATATAAAAAGATAAAAAGCGCGCTGACAGCGAACAACTAATTACACGAGCTGGAGCGATCTGTCCCGATTGAAACGCCACACGTTGTCTGGCGGTGGAATTATCGATGAGGGAGGATCCTTCCCTTACGTGGCCAATCCTTCTCCACCGAGATCATAAAACACCCAAAGATAAAGTACAGTATCTCGATTCGTGCACGCGCAAGGCCATTCTGAGTAAAAGTTACGACTGTTTTTTTTAAGGAATTTTCAGATAACATTGTTTGTAAACGCATGCACGATCACAGACATCCGTGACTCCGTGTCTTAGGTACAGTAAAACCTCACTTGATAACTCGACAGTATGTGTAACTCAACACTTAAAAAGCTGACAGAGAATCTTCAATTAAGCATTTTTGCAGAACATTTTCTTTTAATTGTTGAGTATTTGTCATTTCTTCAGAGATTGTTCAGTCAATATGTAAAAATAATTATGTAAGTAATTCTAAAATTTGTTTTGTGTTCAAATATTTAAAACTCATTAAAATTCCAGTCTTCTGGATAGCTCGACAACCTCTGGGTTCACAAAAAGTCGAGTTAGTGAGGTTTTACTGCATCAAAAGATGTTTAATGTGAGATCTGGCTCTACAAAAAGTATTGTCCACCGCAGAAAACACTGAGTATATAATTATTAATATGTTAAATGATTTCCTTGAAGCTTCTGATTCTGTATTTCTTAGACGCGGCTTGACGTCATCTAAACTTTTAAATACATTTTTCAAAGTTTCAAAATAACGATTCATAACAAGCTATTGAATTATTAGATTTACCAAATATATTACAATAAATCTATTAAAACCCCTGTGAAAAAATCCCACTATACACCTTCTACAATCATCAGGTGCCATTACCACCTTCAACCGATTCGTTCCATTTCGGAAATGTCATTTCGATCGGACCAGAGGCGAGTGTGAGACGGAGACCGGGTGAAGCCATTACGTGACGCGTAACGTGACCGTCACGCCGCTGCTACGGCGAAGTGCGATGTCACGGCTGCGGATGTACAGAGGCTTCGGTGGCCGACTGTGCGTTCCCATGAGAAACTGCATTACTACTGCACTGGCGGTGGCGAGATTACCATTTCTTTAAATAAATCAAAAATCAAAAACGGATTTGGTAAGCGCAAGCTGCACTCTGAGAAAAATGCTCAGCAGTGTAAAACTATTAATAGATTATTTTAATCATAAATTTGCGTTGACTTTTCATACAAGAAAAAATAGTAAACATTGCACAGCTAATTGATCGTTAAATTAAGTTAAACCGATAGAGCCCATAAGGAGACAGGTGGTATTGATACTCAAAAAAATTAATTATGGGGAATATAATTGTAAATCGAATATATTTTACAATGAAATGGGTTATTCTCATACAAATGGAGTTTAATTTTTTTATTATAATCAATCGGGAACTGCCAAAATCAAACAAGGGATTTTTCCCCCTAATTGAAATATGATTTTAGGGACAAAGTGGATACCATAGGCCAAAGGCTATTTGCAGCCTGCACATGTGTAATGATACGATTATGGTTATAATAAAGTTACGCAAAATCCTCAGATAATCCCACCTGCGCTCCCTTAGGCCTTCCATAAAACCATGTATCAACGGAAATGACTAGCATCAGTAGTGCACAATTTGGGAGAAACTCCCCTTCGAAATTGAAACCGTACATTTTCCAACGCCGGTTTCTAAACACACAATACACTTAATCACGGGATCGCATCCGTTTCACGAAAACAGGGAAACCGCGTGCGGAGTCAGATAGTATCTCCGAGGTCAACTACCGCTTGGGTGGCACGACCGCGCGTTGTTTTTTTTTCAAATTCGGGATCGTTGCGAAGGTCGTGACGCAGGGCGTGACGGGGAAGCAGCGTGACGTAGGGGGGAGGTCGGTGGCGTGACGTAGGGGGGAGGTCGGTGGCGTGACAGCGCGGGAGGGGGTCGGTGGCGTGACGTCTTCGGCCTCCGTCCACGGGCGATCAGCCGGGATTTCGGGGCTACGATCATAAAAATGTTTGCGTTACCTTCTCCTTTTGCAATACCAAAGTTAAACTTGGCTTTCAAGTATGATCCTCCTGAACGGAAAAATAATTTTAGTACTGTACAATTTGGTTGTTACTCAATGTCTATACACTAAAAGGCAATGAAAAGGAGGACTTTTGGAGGACCGTTGAAGGACACTAAAGAATTTTGGAGAACCCGGCAACATTTCTTGGGTTGGTGTTGGTTATGAAAAATATTACTGTAAATCAATAAGAACCCATAATCGAAGGCAAACAAGTCACAATCTGATTCACCAACAAACATCTCTAATATTGCACGGAAACTAGCATAGTTTTCAACAAAATGGCGCCAAAATTCGTGTTTACCCAGTACATTTGAAAAATCTCCAAATTTAATAAAAATGTGTTTTAAAATGATATTTTTTTTAATAAACTTGAAAAATTTGATGACCTCCAGTTCAAAAGGAGGACTAAAAGGATTTGGAGGACCGGCACACACTCTTCGGAAAATGTGTTTTAATGTATAAAATAATGTATAAACTATTTACTACTGTAGTGAGAAATACGAGAGCAAAGGAGCAAACATTGACCCGGCTGCTAACCTCTATACTGAGGTTGGGGAATAATTGAACATTCTACATATATTTAAATTATATTGTATTATAGTTTCACTACAATATATTTTACGAAGACTATTCACTCAAATTTACTATAAACAACCATCAAATGAATGATAATTTGATTAAGCTGTTCAAATAGATGTAACAAGATTTACTTTGTAAAGTCAACTTTAAAGAAAAACACGAGAAATCACTTTAGACAATCCCTGGGGCATTGAGATCTCGCTCTCAAGTCTAGTTCTGTCTTGGTTGCTCATTGAGTAACTTGTAAAAACAAACACGATAGATGTAAATGCATGGTTAATCGTAGTTTAAAACCATTTAGAACTAACCATTTAAATTAGTTTAAAACCATTTAGAACCAGTTAGAGGTTTATTAAAAGTAAAAAAAGGATAATAATTGAAGTGACATGTACTAGAGCAAAATGGAGTTATACCTTAAATGTATAGGCTTTTTATCTTATCAAAGTAATAGTATATAAATAAACTTTTTCCATCCACATAAAAACTGGGTTGAAGGACTCCGAAGAACCGTTTGACCTTCAGCTGATGTCACACTAAAAAAAGAAAATCGTAAAGATTATTGGAGTTTCCGCTCTTTCTGAACTCCTTAACAAAGAATTGTTGACTGTGTACGGAACTAGAGCACAATACGACAGCCATCAGCAATGCAAATAACAGGGAAAGAATAGGGAGAGAAACCAGAGTTGGGGAGAGTCAGGCCATAGCGTGAAGGGCGAGACGTCAGTGAAGCGTTGTCAGTTCGGCATTATGATGCAAATATTGTTCAGTTTTATGTTCGAGTGGTGGGATGATTTATTTCTTCTTCTATGTACACCAGCTTTGCCTTACACCATAGGTACACTGATATGACCTTCAATATACCTGGCATGAATCGTATCGGTGGATTCGGTGCAAATAAGTATATAACTTGTAATAAGTACACTTAGATATACTACGGGTTTTTTTAACGCAACACAAAATTTTATTTTATCAGTAAAAGGATTAAAACCCCCAAGATCCCCGGATTTAACCCCACTAGATTATTTTTTTTGGTGACTCATAAAAAGTAAGCCTACAAAAACATCCCACAGGATATTCAGCAGCTGAAACTAAACATAACAAGTTTAATACAAGAAATTGAAAGAGGTACTTTGCAACACAGGTATTCGATGAAGAGAGCACAACTTTGTATAAATATCCATGGCGAATTGTTTGGACACTTATTGTGAGCTAAATGTGATCAAACTGAAATAATAAGTTGTATAAAATTTAAAAATTAACAAAACAATATTTATTTCATCTGCTTATGTGCATTATTCAACCTTATACATGGGTTGCGTTTAAAAAAAAACACCCTTTACAGTATAAAATATTAAATTTAAAAACGTTAAATGTGTACTTACAAACTACTTAAACCGTAGGTGTTTGGTATAACCATCTTTTAACTCACCTGCAACACAAAATATATGATTACTTATTTGATGAGACTAGATAACAGTTATTTTCATTTGAAGAGGCTAGATAACAGTTATTTTCATTAACAACTTACAACATACAAAATTTGTTTTTCCTAAAGCCACATGCTCTTAATAAATTTACAACTTTCTCTAGTTGTCATAATCCTCATATATTCATTCATTTGCGTAATGAAGCCCAAATACCTTTGGAAGCAAAAAAGCATAAATTGATGCCAAGTGAGCACTCTATGCAAAGTCAATGCAAGGGTATTTCCTTGATACATAACAATATAGTAAATGAAGGTACCCAGGGTAATGAACCAAAGGAATAAAAATGCATTCTACATACAAATAATAAACAAATTAGAAGGCCTGTGTGTCGATTAAATGTATTGCATTATGTATTGTATTATTAAATGTGTTAGATAAAAGTATTATTTTTATTAAAAATGTACGTTATGTATTGTTAACCAAGCGCAGCCGTTGTTTTAGGTCACCGAAGGACACGACACCCTACTTTGAATCCCTTTATTCATCCCATCAAAAGACCATTTCAAAAACGTCGCTCCCTAACCTACTTAGCCGCTCTCTCACACCTCGTACAGGACAATAACCGCGGGCGGGCGTGAAGGAGAGCGCGCCAGCCTTGAACCGGCAGCCCAGCAGCCTCCCGCTGCCGGCAATGGCTGCGGGCTGGGACGGTGCTGAAAGAAAAAGAAAATTCTTGCGGATGTAAGGGTAAAATTAGAGAAATTTCTATTTTAAAATTTTAAGAAATTATAAAAGAGAAAATTTTGTGTTTTTGAAATTGTTAATAGTATAGTTTGATTTGACAATGGTTCCGGAGCAATACCTAAAAATATCGGAATAGAGTGCAGGGACCAATCAACGGCAACGGTATCGTTATGTTACGATGAGTATCGTTCGCCTAGGAAAGTAAATAATAACATAAAAAAGAATGAGCTATGAATTTTAACAATAACAGCCCCCAACTTAGACGTAGCTTCAGCACCACGCACATTATGCGTTGACCAAAGAGAAGATCTCATATTGTAGAAAATTCAGGAATTCAATAGGGTGGAAAGCCTTAAACTATTTTGTTGTGCTTTAATCTACTTAAAAAATAAATTAAATGTCTACCTGCCTCTGATTTTATGTATTTTCCACTTAGCAAATAACGATCAGATCCATCTCGGCCTCAGCTAGGTCCAATTTTATACGGAACCCTATAGAATTTCCCACTGATTAAATGTGAGAGCAAGTGATTAACCGGGATAAGCAGCAGAGTTAACCAGAGGAGAGAGTAGAGTGAATGGGTCCGTGGGAGACGGTGCTAATTACACCAAACGTCTACAACGGCCACCGACATCGCGACATATGCAGGAGATCTGCCTGATGGCTCTGCGACATCCGCGAGACCTTCCGACATGGCGGAAAAACACGTAGAATTTGGAAACCCGTTTCCCTGCTGGTAGAAAATGAGAAAAGAAAGTCCAATTCCGACGCGTCATTACAAACAATATTTTCGAGCTATTAGAAAAACTGGGATTCTCATTGACGACTGAGAGAGCCGAAGAGCGTTTAGCGTAATTGAGATGTTTTCGATGATGTTTCAGTTGCGGTTTGCACTGGAATGCGTTGATTTGTGCAGTAGATGTACAGCAAAATGTATTCTTAACTGATAAGAAGCCCATCCGTGATATCCAGATGTCAAGGGACTGTTTAAAAGAAAAAGTTTTTTTAATTGGAGTGAAAATACATAACTTTTAAAACTCTATATCCAAGTGCATTGTAGAATTTCAATTCAGCCTTCAGGGTTAGTTTGTATGTACTCGATTCGTCCTTGTCCGTGTTATGTCCATGAGTGCTTATTGATGTTTTGAAAGTTAACAGGCTTCAAGGTCCCTCCTTTGCGCATTAAGCATCGTTCAAATGTTCATATCTTAAAAAATAAAAACACGATTGATTTAACAATAGCGGTTGAGACAATTGATAATCAATACAGAAGGAAGGACAACTGTGTCAATCAACCTTCTCCGATGTCATCACAATACAATGGCCCGGATAAGCAACAAATTGTTCAAAATGAACAAAAATATTATCACTCTTATTTTTGCATCGTGGTAATCAAAGACTGGAAAAGAACTTCATCACGTACTGCACTGTTCGTCGAGCTTATTCATTACGTGCTAGTGCATTAAGCGCTATGGCAATTCCAGCAACTCACACTTATGTCACAACCTCCACTTACACTCGAGACGTATACTTTGCAATACACAGAGCGTAGTTAACACACAGTTCAGAGACCAATAACGCGTGTTTCTAGGGATGTTAAAATGTCTGAGGCCAATTACTGCAGCCCGCTGATGCTGTTTACAGCTCCTGACACGAACAGAAACGAAGGTACAGTAGTCGTTAACCTGGGAATGCGACCTACACCAGTTCGCTACTCGCTATTATATGGCCGCAAGCAGGCTGTACTTTCTGCTGCCACACACTGGTCACCGGTTTTCAATTCTTTCAGTTTAGAATAGAAAACGTTGAATGACTTCGTTTTTAGAAAGTGGCAGCCCAAATCTTGGGTTTAACAATTTAAACATGAATTTCTTTGGAAGTAGAAATAATTAAATCCAACGACGAGGTCGCTTCAGGGTTTGAAGGTAGGACTCACAATTCTGTTATCAATATCCAGCCACATACCTTGGCTACAAACTGTACTTACAAACCAAACACAAATAAATTGTTCTTTTCTTTATTTAAGCTACAACCGTACATTGTTGTGATGTGTTTCAACAACACATTTTTATGGATTATATACCGAAAGAATACATGGTAAATTTAAAAAATATTGATTAGTTCAACAGAAAAATATTGCCTCCCACAGAGCCCCCTCGCAAACAAGCAAAAAAAACTTCCAACCACGATGACAAGTCACATGTCATATTTCAAATAAAGTAGTTTAACTATTTCCTGTGGACCAATTCAAATGTATTCGTGCAAGAACGAACCTCTAAAAAGTTACTGTATTCAATTGTACTTAATTTATAATTCAAAACGCAGTATCGCGACAGCCGCGTTTCTCTCGGTGAATCATAATCGGCAGGAAATGGCATCCGATTTCCCAACCGCTTTCTCAATACCCATTTGGCACCCGATACAAATTCGTGGGCGGCGACAACGTCCGTCGCGTGTCGTACAATCGGTATGACGGGGGAAATCATCACCGAAGGTGAAATGAAATTTGTTTTCACCATTAGGAGAGTGTTAACAAGGAACAACAATTCGAGTAGTTCAAATTCAAACTGCAAATGGTACAAACATAATTTGTCTTGATTTAACATTATAAATCAGTGTGATAAAACTACAGCACTTCTGCAAGTGATAAGTCTTCAGCTGAATGAAATACAGCTCTGAAGCTCTGATGTAAGTCGGTGCTAATGTCGGGAACAAGAGGAAGTGCGAGATGAGGTTTGGGCGATGAGCGCATGATGACTGCAGCCTGCAGTGTCACGGCTGATTGCGATCCCCAGCAATGCACGAGTTTTCATCTTCTCGCCCGAGCAATATTGCAAGAAACTGCCAAGTCATTCGAGATTAATTTCTACTGTAAATTCAAACTAACGGTAGAGAATGTTGGACGAAACAAAAAATGTGTCTTTCATTAGTTTATACGTTTCACTCACTGAGACAACGAACGCATGATTGTGATGAAACACATATAGCAGACTATTAACGTCAAGAAAAGTTCCTGACTGTTCCCAAATAAAACAAATTTTATAAAGGCCTTAGTGATTTTACTCTCAACTCAAAATAAATGCATAAAACAATAAGCAAGACATGAATTATTTATCGTTTTGCTATATAACATGTTAATAGATATAATGTTTTAACTCTAACCGTTAATGAAAAAATTCAATGAAGTAAATCTTTAGAAAGGAAACAATGGTTTAAATGTTACATTTAACTTGGAAGTATACTTTTTTTTTTTTTTTTTTTTTTTTTTTAAGAAAATCTTTATTGTTTCAGAACATTAACAATAACAATACATATTTTACAAAGACGAACAATTGAAACAATAACCACCTAGGTTATTACCTGTTGCGGTGGATTTACCACTGTTCATTATAACATGATAGTCTCAAAGAGTTGTGGTGGGCAGCAGACCAGTCTAGATGTAAAACACAAAACAAACACTAAGGCACTGAGAAAATCATTTTAACATCTTTTGTATCACTTTCTCACTACACTGTTTTCACAGAAAAAAGCTTTTACGAATAAAACTTAAGACTAAATAACAGTGGAGAAAAAATAATCGACACTTTCTCGTTCCAGTAAATACTTCCATAGCATTCTGGTAAATTGTTGTTTACTTTCGCATGTTTTAATATTTAAAGGTAAGCAGTTAAAAAATTTTGGAGCAAGATATAAATAAAACTTTTTAAAATGAGTTAAATTTGGTCTAGGTATCATAATATCAAACCTGTTTCTCAATGAACCTATTCTATCCCTTGTATATATATTCCTATATCCACTTATATCAAAAAATATACGCAAAACTTTAAAAATGAATAAATTTTTAAGAGGAAGAACATTTATTGATTTGAACAAAGGTGCAGAAGGTTCTAATCTTCCTTTGTGTAATATGATTCTTATAAATGTTTTTTGTATGTTTAGTAATGGTTTCATGGAAGTGGAATACGCTCCTCCCCATATACATATTCCATATTCCAACTTTGAATTTGCTAATGCATAGTATACTGTTCTGAGAAGTTGTCGATTACATACAAAGGATAACATATAAAACACTCTAACATACTTATTTAATTTATTTTTCAAGTAATCAATGTGGCTTTTCCAATTTATTTTTGCGTCTACATTTAATCCCAAATATTTTATTTCTGTAACCTGATCTATAATTAAGCAATTGCAGTTTAAATCAGAGCATCCCATTTTATGATATTTTAGAGGGCAAGCAAAGCTAATACTTCTTGTTAGATTAAATAAAATATACTTTGTTTTGGGACTCATTACCATAAAGTTACGGGTAAACCACCATCTAAGCGCATTTAAATCGTTCTGCATATTTACTTTTAAAGAATCTAATGTGTCGGCTTTGTAAAACAGGGCAGTATCATCCGCAAAGGATACCAATTTCCCATTAAAATTACCATTACATAAGTTATTAACATAAATTAAAAATAGAGGACCCGAGAGAACAGAACCCTGAGGGATTCCGTGTTCAACAAAACCTAATTCGCTTATTGCTCCTTCAACTCTAGTCTTTTGAGTCCTACCTCTCAAATAAGACGAAAACCACAACAGAGGTACACCCCTGACCCCAGCCTCCTGCAATCTACTAAGTAAAATTGAGTGATCGACAGTGTCAAACGCCTTCATCACGTCTACAAAAACACCAGCACATTGTTTGCCCTCGTTAATTCCAGTATATACCTCTCCCATAAAATGTAACAATGCTGTATTAGTGCTTAATTTCTGTCTAAAACCAAATTGATTACTACTGAAGAAACGCTCTTTTTCTAAAAAACCAACCAATCTAATTTTGATTACCTTTTCGAATATCTTTGAAAAAATAGATAACAGAGATATCGGTCTGTAATTACTTACGTCACACTTGTCATTTTTCTTAAATAGTGGTTTAACAATTGCAGTTTTTAATTCATTCGGGAACTCACCTGTACTCATACTAAAATTTATTAAATACACTAACACATCAATAATATTACTACAAACCAACTTAATTACTAAAGGAGATATGTTATCATAACCTGGAGCTTTCCGATTACTTAAATTCATAATTATATCATTTACCTCTTGCTTTACAGTCGGATAAAAAAATAAGGAATTTGCAACTGGATTAACTTTGAACATATTGTTAATATAATAATTCTCTTTCGGAGAGGTTTGCCTTTTATCTCTCATAATGTCAAGCCTTAGTTCAGAAGCTATTGAGCAAAAATATTGATTGAACCTATTTGATATTCCAATAGGATCAGTTATAAGCTTGCTATCCAAATCATACAAAGTAACATATTTGTCAGCTTTCTTTGATTCCCCTAATATTTCATTTATAATATCCCACTGTTTTTTTGGAGCTGAACTCTCCTTTACCAACAACTCGCTAAAGTATTTATTTTTTGTTTCCCTTATTTTGTTTAACAGCCTATTTTTATACTGATTATAGGTTTGCTTTATTTCCAAATTGTGAGGATGATTTCTACACCTCTTATGTAACCTATTTTTAAATCTAATCATTCCCAATAATTGATTATTTACCCATGGTTTTAAATTTAAACTAGTTCTGTTTACATAGTTATACCTAAAAGAAGATGAAATACATTGCTTAAATTTATGTATAAATATACTAAAAGCTGAAGAAACATTATCTGCTTCATACACTTCATCCCAAAGTACTTCCTGTACTTTATTTTTTAATATTTTATAATCTAAAATTTGCTTGCGGTTCCGGTTATATTCTTTTTTTAACATTACATTAAAATTTATACAAGCTACAGTCATCCTATGATCTGTTACACCCGTCTCTACTACCCAGCTTTCACACTTTACATCAAGCTTTATATCACTCCTTATCATTACATGATCAATACAAGTGCATGAATTAACAGTTACTCTTGTAGGCTGTGTGACGAGTGCAACTAAACCATAACTTGAAATTTGTAGTAAGTAAGAATCTACTATACGTGATTTTTCTAAAGTGTTTATGTTCATATCCCCATTTACAATCAGATTTTTATTCTTAACTTTACTTAATACGTCATCAAAATCATGTAAAAAGCTTTCGACATTGAACTCCTGTAATCGGTACATCGCTAAAAGATCAACATAAACGTTGTCAGCGATTGTGATTTGCAAGTGAATACAATCAGCTGTTTGAATTCCGGGATCCGGAAGCAACTGACAATAGAGCCCATCGGCCACAAATACCGCAACTCCTCCTGCTCGATATCTATTATTACATTTTACAAAAAGATTATATTCTGGCAAGATGAATTGGTTTGTCTCATTATCTGTAACCCATATTTCAGTGAGGATAACAATATCTGGTTTTTTATCTAGAGTTTGGAGATATAGAACAAATACTTCAAAATTCTTCCTCATACTACGTATGTTTTGTTGTATTATCTTGATATGGCTCGGGAAGTTTTGGAATATCACGCTTTCTAAGTTTAAATCAATAATTTCATTGTTTGTTAGCGGCATTTAAATTAAAAATTAAAAATGAAATTAAAAATACCTAAAAAAGGAGCCTTTTTGGTATAAAATAATAAAAATCAACAAACAAAAACAACAGCTGTACATACTAAAAAGTTTATTGCAATGTGGCTGCACCCGTCGCCGTAGCTCCTCGAAGATCGGCTACTTGCTCCAACGACGTCAGCGCTATCACCTTGGCTCCCTCATGCGTACGCAGGAGAATTTTTCCGTTGCGAACCCACAGGAACTGATAACCTTTTTCTTTCTTGAGAGCTCTGGCCGCGTTGAATACTTTTCTCCTGTATTGTGTTAAATTTTCATTCATGTAGATCACATCTGCGAGCCTATCGGTGAAGCCAATGTCCTTAGTATTAAAGTTACGCTTTACTCGCCGCTTTTCTAGTAGCTGTTCCTTAATCGAGCGCCTCGTAAATTTAACTATTATTCCTCTTGGTTTGTCCCGTACTTTTTGTCCCAGTCGATGGCAGGCATCAACCATTTCATCATCGATTTGACAACCAAGACTGTTTCCTATGGTTTTAACTATTTCTAGAATATTCTCATTATTAGTTTCTGGAATACCATTTATTTCTAAGGTATTACTTCTGCTGTATTGTTCAATATCATCTAGTCGTATTTCTAGCTCAGTTACCTTCTTTTTCAGTTTTTTATTCTCCTCTAACGACTCGCTGTATTTTCCCTCAATAGACTTTAATGTATCATTTTGTTTCTCAATAAGAAGTGTTTGTTCCTCTATTTTCTGATGACAAGCCTCTAAAGACTTACCGAGCTCGGCTTCTAGGACCTTGATTTGTTGCTTGTTCTCCTCCCTCATCTCTTGTAGTATTTCGATCACATTTGCTATGTTGGGATCAGACTTGGACAACTCGGATTCAGCTCTCATACTCTTCCTTCTTTCCTTGGAACACGTAACGCACCTCCAAACTTCCTTTTCAGTTGTAAGGAAGGTGATGTCCTCTCCTGATAAATTTACACAACCACCATGAAAAAAATTGTTACAATCACTACACTGAATTTTAGATTGGTTTGCCTTGATGTTTTTAGCGCACTGTTTACATTTCCCACTCATTTTGACAGAAAAGATTTATAAACACTGTATTACTAATAAAAATTATTTCAAGGATACAAAAGAACGTTAATTCATGAATAAAATTAAACTGGGCCTCTATGTTATCTGAAAAGATAAGGGACCGGTCCGCCGCAGTACCGCACGCTTCGAGCTCCTGAACATTACTGAAATATATACTACTGAAATATCGTGCTTCGAAGCCATACCTGGCACGGGTTCAATACAACTAAAAGCTCTTTAACCGATATAACAGAATGCGTTATACCTTCCTAAAATGGATCTTGAGAGCACAACGGAATCTCAAGTACATAATTAAATTTATCTAGGGGCAGTTACGAAACACGGCGGCGCTCGCCCATGCATTTGCCGTCCTCTCTCTCTGAGGTTAGTCTTTACCAGCCATTATACTTTCTGACCGTTTATCTAGGATCGCAATCTTTTCGACATAAATTCTCCGTTGCGAAGTCGTCAATCCCCGTATTACAAAGTAATAATAGGTAATTTCCTAGCTGTGGTCTAGGTGGTCCAAACAAAGCCGCGCCGACGACGGTTCGTTACACGCAATATAAAATTATTACACCTAGCCGACCGTTATATAGTGACGTCAAATTCTATCATCATTCACATTTGCTGGATAACAAGTTAAATTAACATTCGGTAAATAAAAATGTGAGAGATTAACTTTTTAAATTAAAGTGCACAAATTTAAAATTAAAGTGCTTTTGTTTTGTTAGATCAATGCTAACTTTTTTCTTCCGAAAGTCCAAATTTGTTAGCGTTATAGGGTACATCATATTAGGCCTACATTCAAAAATTAACTTATCTTAATAATCTGAAAATGTATTTTTAATGAATCTGAATATACATACAACTTAATAAGACAAAAGCATAGTTAACATATTTGTGTGTACAAATAAAAATGAGGACACCTTAGAGAGTACATTATGCCCATTCAATTACAGGATTAAACTATTTTTATGTTTAATATTTTTATGTTAATTTTTATGTTTTTTTATATTTTAAAATACTAAAACATACTTTACTACGTCATATGAAGAGAAAAGAGTCGTAGTAAAAATGCCAATATGACGTTTGACAACATTTAGCAAGATTAGCTTGTTTTTCAAGCGTGTTTGTAAACACAATCGCATTTACGTTACTTCTATTAAAACCTCTTCTGAAACATTGCGCTACACATCTCATTGTAATGGGTTCACGGGTAATCGGGCAGGCGGGAGTCGCTCCTGCCCCAGGCAATATCTCCCCCGCCGAGGGTGCTGATGAATCGGCTGAGTCATCGCAATGTTTTCGTTATGATTCGAAGCCATAAGATTAATCAAGCACGGGATTAAAGTGATGAACATAAATCGTGTAGGAAGATTATTAATACCATAAACTGCATCTTTCATCATAGGGGTTGGTCCTACAAACATTTCATGAATGCCAAAGTAGAGAGAGATTGAACACAAATGTAGAGTTCACATTCTCTATGCTATTTCAATGTACTGAATCTTAAAGAATTTTCTCTTTTAAAGTACACTTGCCTCAATTTAGGAGCCTAATTCTTAACATTCGTCCTAAAATTCTGAATAGTTAAACTGAAAGAGATAGCAACCTAACTAGACGATGTTTGACGTATAAAAATAAATTCTAGAAGTTTTGATGTAGGCTTGATTGTATAACATTGGACAATTTAAGCAGCCACTGAATATGTACTTCAACTGTGGGCGATTTTACCCAATATATAGTCCATAGTCATCGAACCAAGCATTTATCTAATATACAGCGACCTTTTTACCACTCAAGAACTTTCAGCGAACGACATTATGCAACATAGCTTTTCCACTGTAAGACAACCTCTACATAGCGAATGTTCCAGGGTCGTTTCGCAAGGACCGGGCACCACTCGAGCTCGTGGGAGACTGCCCGGTGCAACACAGACATCCTCGCATGATCGGGTTACTACACGGACTGCCCGGTACTGAGACTCAACCCGTCACGGTTGACGGCGCGCGAGCTCACTACTATCTTCCTGGTTGTCTATCTGCGGGTAGGAAACTTGCCAATAGGTCTAAGATGTCCTAGGGAACAGTATTTTGTTTTTAAAGTGGTGGATTACAGGATTACATTGAAAAATTAACTTATCTTAATAATCTGGAAATGTCTTATGATGAATCTGAGTACATACATACAGCTGAAATAAGTACCTTTAACTCAGATTTAAACTTTTAAGGACGAAGGCTTTACATTATCTTAAGTATATACTTTAAGTAATGGTGTAGGTAATCACAGAATTACTAAATCAGTTCTATGCCTTTTTCGAGGTGGATGTAGTAAACAACAAGAGAAGTTAATTTACGCCGAGATAATACATTTATATTGAAATATAGATATGGTCTGAGCAACATCAACAGAGATAAAAAGGTGGTAGGTATACCTCGTAAGAAGCGAGAAATATGACCTGATAAGGCAGCTGAAACTACTCATCACAATTAGTGGTCTTCTTAGCTGATGCATGAGAGAGTGATTTTTAGGTCCTTAATCCTGTTCTCAAACAAACATTCATGTAAAAAAATTAAGCAAAATACAAAATAAAATTACTAATAATCAAAATCATTCGATTATGTTTCTAAATTAATTTTAAATCTGAAGTAATACAAAATGAAATCTTTAAATATATTATTAATTACTTTCCCCGTCCTGAAATGAGCAAAGACAGCAAATTTTTAATAGTTTATAACAACAAATAAAACAAATAAGCAATAAAACAAATTAGAAATTAGGATAAATGAATATGACACAATAAACGAATGACATGAATCATTTAACAGCAAATTTAACCCCATAAGCCATAACGTTATCCAGTCCAGCAATAACAGCAGACTGAGCTCTCACATTACCGGCCAACTGAGCGCCATTAGTCTCACATAACGCGACATTAGTTCTCCAGTAATCCCACGGTTTACCTCTCGAAAATGAAGAACGACGGCTAGATTTTTATTTCTATAAAGTAAACCCTATCAGGTCTAGATATAAATGAAAAGGGTTGACAATAAATTTTATAATTTTCTTAGTAAGTGAAACACAACTAGAAATGGACTTCACTTATATGATTTTGGTTTGCAGTGTACAAAACATTCTACGAAAGATCCACGAAGGATTCGCGATCCACCGATGAATATAATATTTTTTAATCGGATTATTCAACATTGATGTTTTCCATATAGGAAAAAGGTGGTAAGCTAATTCTTTAGCACATGGAAACATACTTAAGATACTTCCTTGTCGTTTGGGGCAAACGATTAAACTTTTGATTATAATTATTTTAAATTAATTTGCGGGGTAACAATCTGAAGGAACCATATTGTTTCTTTTTTGGTTTGAACAACTTAATCATAACTCCGAGTAACTTTCACCAAGCACAAAAATACCAACTTTCCTTCTATAATTTCCCTTTATAGTGTAATAAAACCTCTAAAGCTACCAAAACTGACCCCCGACTCTCATCCACTAAAAGCACACGCGTGTTCCACGAGCGAAAGTATTTTACAACTTCCTTTCTCGGAGTGACAACTAATTGACAATGCGAGATGAAACCGAAAGTGGCGGGTTGACAGGTGAAGAGACCAGTTTATAGGCAAACAACCGCAACCGGTTACGTCAACCGGCGCCGGCGGTTCATCCGTTACTGTCGCAACAAGTGCTTTCCCTCCCCAACAGGGCCAAATGGTCATGTGCTGCATTCATCTCACGAATCACTCGTTTAAAACCTGGTCCAAACGCGAAGGTAAAAAACTTATCATCTTCTATGCTCAAGACGTACAAGGAAGGTATCAGGGACATTTACAGCGTGTCCTTCAATAACCAAACCATCTTAGCACTAAAATTACGATACACTTGCACATGATTCACTAGGCATTATTTTTGGTCGCGATTAAGGGTTACGGGTTTTATAGATTAGTTAACACGTGTGTTAATTACGTATTAGTTAATTATAAGTAATTAAAAGTCAACGTTTACACTCTTTGATTACTGAATTGAAGACTGATTGAAGGTAACTAAAATAGTCGCAAATACCATCACAAAAAACAACTCTAAAACCTATTGAAGTCTCTTTTTTAAAGCAATGTAGAGAAACAAATAGACCGTTCAAGATTATTGTAAGGACGGTAAAATAATTCATATAATTTAACTCTTATTTAAAATATTTGATATGATTATTATGTATTACCTCGTTCTGCAAACTAACGCTGAAGAAAAGGAGGGGGAGAGGAGAGGAGAATGCATGCCTGATAGGAAACGCGACGATTTGACACACTTGACTTGTACGACTTCGTGAAACCTTCAAACCAATTGGCTCACTTAACATACACAGACATCTTTTAAAGTTTTTTTGGTTCATCAGAAGAAGAGTTTGCCGTTTTCAGCTGTAGAGGTAGTGAAATTAACAAATTGAGATTAAATCTCCTTATTGCCTAAAATGGCAATTATTTATCCCATTTAACGATGATCGTATTTACCATCCAACTAAAACTGGTCGGACTGGGTCCAAACCAGCCGGACTAGTCCGTTTATGGGACCGACACAGGCATTTTGCCATTCTATAAAACTAAGTGTTTCACAGATATTCTTGGACCACACGCATGCAAAGACTCAGTGTTATTGTCCTTTCCTCGCAAGATAAGGACACTGATGCCCGATTTGCGTGTCGGCCGTGTACTCTAGCACTTGAAATTTTGAGATACTGTACCTCGTTATTTTACCATTAAGCTTTGATACGAAACGATAGATCAATAAGATTCATAAAGGTGAAACCGCTGGCATATTCGGAAATGTTCACGTTAACAAGGAGCTGCATACGGCACTGTTAAAAAATAAATGTTGGTAATTACAATAGAAATTCATTCGTCGAATTAAAAAAAAATTGTATTTGTAATTGTTTAATATTAGTAACTTTTAAACAGGGAATACTTTAAACTCGAATTTATTTTCAAAATAAGTTTTACAAATGTGCACAATAAAGCCAATTATTGTTAAAAGATTAGTTAACTTAGGCCAAAATTTTGCTAAAAATATTAATTTACGTATTTTTTCAAATTTAGGGGTTACAAAAATCAACTCAAGGAAATAAGTGGAGTAATTTAGTGAAAATCATTTAAGGGTAAAACTAAATGTTATTACTAGCTACCGTCATCTGGAAATCGGTTTGAACATTTAACCCGAAACACGTTCCAAACAATTCTTTCCCTCAATTTCTCAGCGAAATCTCCGACCTCTAAATTTAACAGTAAACCACAGAATGTACTCAAGGTGGTGGAGGGTATGAAATAGGCTGCCTGGTTAACTGAGTCGCGACCAAACAGGCAAGTTGTTTACACAGCTCTCACCTGAATCGGCGCGATTCTAAACGCTCGCTAGATTTTTTTCAATTTCAGCCAGCCGGGATATTATTATTTTCCACAACCGTCATTACGCTATTGACCTTCATCGTCGATTTGTCCGTCCCCCGTCATTACCGAATCCATCACTTTCGCGACTTTCGTACGCCGTTCGTTATGGCCCAGAATTCTCCACGTTTTCTTTCGCCCAATCGACCGTGATTGTTTCGACTTTTCGACTATACAACTGATGCGTATAAAAGAAAGAAATACTCATATCATATATAAGGTGCAAGTAAAACCATAATTATGATTTTTCATCCTTAAAAATACCCTTAGTGCCACTAGCCCTTGGCACGCAATTAACGATGGTTAGAAAAACGTATACTCGGAGTTAAGTACAAGACATTAATCGATATACTGTTCACATAAATACAATAAACCTAAGTTTTAAAATAACAATTCGTATAATGACTGCTTCTTTATGAGTTTAGTAACTAATAAAGTAGCAACTATTATTTAAATACGTATTATCATTAAAGGTTACAGGTAAAGTTTTCATTTCAAAATTTAGTACAAGTACAAAGTTTAAAATGAAAGAAATTGAGAATAATCCTTTGACTACTCCCTAAAGACCCCTTTGAAATAAATTTAAAAATAGACTAATTAATTGTATTATCTCAAGAAGTAATAGAGGCTCCAGAGAATTTGCATTTTAAATAGAGAAGACTTGCAAGCGATGCTCACATTAATCCAACGAAATATTATTCGTTTTTTGAAATGTTAATTATTGGATTAATTTTACACTTAAGAAACACAACTACGGTGAAAAACAACAATCGGTCAATAATGTTAATTCGAGAGCAACAGGTAATAGTTGCAATTTACACCAAGACTTGCATGAAATGAGCTTCCCTAGTCACTACCGAGCTGACTCCAATCCCATTCCTATATTGGGAGTGTACATAATATACACTCTATTATCGCTCTGCGACGCGGCGACGTTCGGAAGGTTACAAGCCCCTGATTTGCCTTATCTAGCGATAATAACCTGTCGGAATTCTGGTATTCTTTATATAAGGACGGAGCGGCGAGAGAGCGAGCCCTGTAGCCATAAACACAATAACACCGACAGCCGCGGGTGAAATCCGTTTCCGTCGAAACGTGTTGTCGCTTCCGATTCTGGTTCTGTAAGGACTCGGTTTCACTGCAAGCATGCTGGGCTCACTTCTTACTTTGGGATGAATTCATTCACCATTTTTCTCGATGCCCAATTAACCATCTATGATTTGGCTAATTTTTGGAATGTTTACGTTAAGGGAGTTCAGTTTTAACGAATTGCAATTTGCAATTGTAAGATTTTGGAATAGTTTGGTTTATCAATATATTGAATAAATTAGTTTGCAGTTAGGATCATTTCTACTGCTTGATAATTAAATGGAGCAGACTTTTAGTGCTGATTCATTAATATTAATTTGCGATACTGTTTATCTGTTTAATTACAGAAAAATAAAGTGACTGAGAAAACCCATCAAACTTAAAAAACACGATATGTGCTATACCAATTACCATAGTTGTATTGCAAATTACTTTTTGAGATGGATTTCCTCTCCACCCCACCATTAGAAAAGTACTTATTGAGTCCATCACTGATACCGTATCGTGGGCGGATCTCAAGTGGGATCAACCACATGGTTTTTATCACTGACAGCGGTGACAGCTATGCGCTATGTGCCGATGCGGCCGAGATGCCAAGTCGATGAAGCGAACCGCTAAACAGCTGACCACGACATTCCGCACAGCTGGGGCCGGCATTTGTCACCCGAATTTATGGCATTTCTAAATGCTTCCAGCGGTTAGTGTTGTCGAGTGACAAAAGTAATAGAGAAACTTGCTCCCTGCACGAAAAATATACTCTTTCTGAGGTTCAATTTTATAACAGCGAATTAAATACAATTCCATACAAGAAATCCAAATGGTAATTAAATAGAATGTAATGTTTTAATTTATCCAGGACTAAATTAAATATCGATAGTTTAACAATTCACTTTAAAAATGTGTCTAAAAACTTCAGTATCGAAGTATAAAAGTAAATTTATGGTACTGAATAAAGACTAAAAATTTAAATCAATGAAAGAAAAATATTCATACTGTATTGCGTTAATCTAAAAACGATTTTAACAGGACGATAAATAAAGATAAAATATACTACTTTAAATTAACCTATTTTTAAAGATACATAATAATTATTGTGTGTTATGAATTAGTTTGGTTAGAAACATTTTTTTTAAATTTAGTAAGTTAAGGTAAAATAATTCACTCAAAAACACAATACTACTTAAATTAAAATGATACATTCTTTGGTAGGAATAATAATTAATTTTCACCCCAGTACCGACCCAGCAGCGCGGAAGTGCAGCGAGCAATATTGATCAGTTCCGGTCGGCGGCGCGCCGTGGCCGAGCTGACCGTGACCGTGGCGGCAACAGGTGAGGCAGTCGGCTTCGAATAACATTTTGGATAACATCTATATATTCTAACTCTATTACGATCCTTGAAGGTGAAATGCAGGGGTAGCAAGTAATTTTACTTTATTTTTTTCTAAAATATGAAATACAATGCCCATACAGTATTCCCCGATTTACAAAAAATAAAAGAAAAAAGTTAATATGATGCAGTTGCATGTGCAATGACATTTACAATCCCTGTCATAATAGCAAAGGCTTGGAACAACTTATAACAATTCAAACAGTATCGCAACGGTTTTTAATGAAAACCCGTTCTAAAGGCGATTTTTTAGTAATATTCTTTATTCTTTAGCTACAAACCCTTGAGAAAGCAAATACACAAAGAGACCGAGTATATAAGTTTCCTCTAATATTGTTCACACCGTAATACCGACATTGTTACCTCAGTCAGGGGCACAAAGAAACAAACAATTACGAAGAGATTACCATACAATGAATACATTACTACAGAAAAACAATATAAACCGTCCACTCGACATTAAATAGGCTGGGCGGGGAGATAATCGCCATCGACCTTCCTCCAGGCAAGTGTTTTATTGTACGTGAACAACAATGCTATTGGGAACACCAATAATAACTTTCTGAGGAACTTATTTACTTTATCTAGCTCAAGAATAAGATCCATTAAAGAGGGTTTAATTTCCTCAGTTTTGCAACAGTTGTTTTTTATGCAAACGTTCGGTTTAAGGTGTTTTAATGTTAGCTGGGTTAGTGAGAAATAAGGAAAACAAATACACTGTATTCTCGAGAGTTGATTTTTTCTGGTCCGTTCTGTTGTTTTGGAGCAATAAAACACGACACAATAATTGGTATTATGTGTCAGGTAATAATAAAGCCTTTTTTACAGCGTGTTGGTACAAATTTTAAATAAATAAACAGGACGGCTTGTCAAAGGCTGACGCTACGTCATTAGCAATCTAATTATTATATCGCAGTCAAATGTACTCTTTTCGCTCTTCATTACACTTTCATCATGATTATACATTTCAATTATTGCAAATCTCACATTCATTTGGAAACCGTCGATTCCAAAAACTGTATATAATCCCTTAGCTCGCCGGTACACTGACATCTATCGTTTTGTTATTTATGCATTTTAAACTCTACAAACAAGACTGAAATTTCAATTGCATTGTGACGCAGATTATAATAGCGTACGCATGAATTCAATTTTGTTCATAAGAATTACGAATGTGTTTTTTTATATATTTATGAGGCTAAATAAGCTAATTTGGAATATCAACCATGAAAGATTTTAAACCATCTACTGGTTTACAATAAGAAACAATTCAAATGATTGAAAATCAACCTAAACTGACGGTTTCAAAGTGTCAATAAACGGTTCCAAAATGAATCAATAAGATAAGTTAGTTAATAATAAGTAAATTTAATTAGGTTATTTAAAATTTTACAAATTATTAGGGCATGAGTTGAATCACTTCAATTTTCAAATACTTGAGACTACGAATGCAATGTTATACAAACTGCAAACGGTATCAGTCACAGTAGTTATTAATAACGCATATTCCTTCCACATAGTTAACCTTGCCTTGAATTTCAAAAATAAACCCTGTAACGCTCGATTACAAAATAACACGTATAACTAAGCTATACATCACTCTATACACATTGACAGGATCTAATTTTCTTATTTTAATGTATTATTCTGGTCTTGTCAGGCAGTGAAAAATTACACGAGAGATAGTAAGAACATCAATATCCATTAGGGGGGACTGGCCGTTAGGTTATCTCGTGGTGAGCATCTGCCCGCCTGGATGGGCGTTTGTTGTTTTTTATAGCACCGCTCGGCGAGCGTGCTTACACTCATTTTATGGGGTTACTTTCCTTTTTACTTACATATAAGGTAAGTTGTTCCTAAACCAAGCATAGTAAATTTTAGATGTGCACTTAGAGGCGCTCATTAAAAATTTGTTGGCCTAACGGAGTAAAATTAGTTAGAAATAATAATTTAGATTGACGTCAAAGGCGATGCGGTATTTGCAGTTACTTAAAGTATTTGATTTTTTAGAGAAACATAAACTTGTAAGAGAAAACAGAAAAGTCAGAAAATGTTATAAACTACAAGAATCTCTTCTAGTGACACAATCAGGAACATGACATTGACTAATGGAATTCAGGAGGTATAAAAAACAATATATAATGAAACTTACAAATAAAAATTTGAGACACGATGATTCTACAAACTTAAAAACTGTAGAAAGTTCATGTTACCAAGGTAAAACGTATTTAATTGCACAAAGGCGGTGGTAACAAAAGGGTTGTCATATGTTGAGCCGGTTAGAATTAAAATCTTTAGTATAGTATTATTATTTTATTATTTATTTAAAAAAATACAAAATTTGATATATAATAGGCGATTGCGAAATTCTATTTACAACCAGTCACAACCCACTATACCAATTTAAACTTTATTCCAGGCAAATTTTCAGACACCACCCAATAATAATTTACATTCACCATTCATCGAACACTTCACTATACAAGGTCATTCACAAAATGGCACCCTTTCCTTTAACAATTCCCTCCTTAAAAATAATACTTTCAAAACTCTCCGCGCCGTTCCCGGCATATCTCACCGTTCCGCGACCTCTGAGAGCGGCGCGCGGCGGGCGGCGATTTGAGGCTGTGGCCGTAATTTGCCGCCTCCGTAAAAACTGGAGTCACGAATCACTTAGCGGAATGTCGCAGTTTCAGCCCGTTACTCTGGGCTTTGCAACTTGGAGCGGTAAAAAATTGTTTACTTTAAGGAACGAAAGCAATAAATTTCAGCAAAGAAGTTGTATGGTTTAATATATTCTTATAGGTTACAATATTAAAATGTCATGGGATCGGATAGTTACTCCAGTGAAAGATCCACCCCTACATCGCATACGCCTTGTACTTATATAGTTGGTCGAGCACAGTAAAATGCCACAAATCACAATGTAAGGTATGATTTTATAGAATAAGCTTAAAATGAAGCCTGTTCAGTAAAATTGTTTCTTCCAGGTATACAGAGGTTAATATACAAGTAATAATAGAAGTGTTAGCTCCAAATAACGAGGGTAATCGATCCTAAGCAAGATCTTGAGAAAACACTACGCAATTTCGAATTTGCGTGGTAACTAAACTATTAATCCTGTCAAAATATATAAGGTGATCTTAGACTTAACAAGGCTTTGATCTTGCCCAACCCAAATTCTGCCATCGCATTCATGTTCTGGTTCAAAATAACGCAGGCACTGTCTTTAAGTCTCAAAGTAAATATTTATTAAAAATGTAATAAGAATAATGGTTATTGCAAACTTAACAAAATTAGGTTTAACCAATCACCATTTTGAAAAGTAAAGTAAAACTATTTTTTCAGTCAGATCAAAAATCGCGCCCTACAGTTTCCACTTCAAGGGAACAGGAAACAATTTGGATATGAACTACAAATACTGAATGATAAGCGATTTAATAACATTTTGTATAAGTTCATATCGAACTTTGCTATAAGTTAGGTGTTATTTCCCATGTTGATAACTGCGCCTGTATGGGACGAATGCGCTATAATGGGCCACAAAGGATGTGGATAACGGCATTATATCACATCTCCGGGGATATTGCAAGGAGTTTGTTATCGTGGTTAGGAAACTGCCTGCTTCCTTCCTTGACTACGTCCCGTTTGCACCGTTCGGTGTTGCAAAACCGATAGTTCAGAACAATGACTACCGTAAAATACTACAAAACAGGTTGCTAAACACAACACAACCTCAACTTTGCACACTCAACTAACCGTGAATTGTTTAGGAATCGAATTAAAAACAGTTACGCAACCTTTTTATTTAGTAGTACCACATACACAGAGGAAGGAACGGATATTACGGAAATATTGTTTCAAATATTACGGAAGGAACGGATATCCGTTCCTTTCTCTGTGGTAGTAGGAAAAAATAAAGTTTCATAAACTAAAAATACAATCGATTTATTCGCGCCTCACAAGGCAAGTTGTGTAAGGTAATCTGCTGACAAAGAAAAACAAATTACAATATAATACGTTATTAAAATCTACATTAAATGTTAGTAAAAAAATCTATTTCACAATCCCCGATCACTAATTGTATCCTGATCGAAATAATTATGTTTATTTATGTACTCCGAAATACTTCCCTATTGCGTGTTAGTCATAAATGGAATAAGCGGGAAAATAACACTTCCTCAGGCGAAAGTCGACACATTCGATAACAGTAAACACTTTGCACTAAGACAAAAACAGACGAATCACGACAGTGTTTCCTTGAAAATTGAAATTTACATAACCCTTAGCACATTTTCCTTCATTACGCTTACGATTACTGGCCCGCGGGAGCCATTAGGCTCATAATTGCCTGTCAGGAAAGCCCATTTTGGTAAAGTCTCGCCTTGCATTATACTGTCCCTTGGTTGCTTCACGTGTCTTTCTTGTTTTTTTTTATCGACAAAAAACTATATTTTTCAGTTAATACTTTTTTACGAACCGATTGTTTTGATGTTTACAGAAAGTATTATAGAGTAACTTCAGACTCTGAAGAACTAACTCAGACTTCAGACTCAGAAAGCGATGTTAACTTTTAGTGTTTGGAAAAGTCAAAAAGTGACGTCGCGTCGCTTCTTGTTGGAAGAAGATATGAAGAAACTCAAGGCATTGCACAGTATCATTGCTCATGAATGCCTAAACTACATCATTAAAAAAACTTAATTTGATTTTTTTTACTTGGCATGTATTATTAAAATTTTCTTATCGAAGGATTGTTGAAAGCCATTCCATAATTAAGTTTAAAATTATATTCTTGTAAGACTGCAGGTACTTACTTTTAGCTAATAATTTGACAATTATTTGAGTACTACATGAAGCAACATTTACAATTTATTGATGATTCTTTTTAAGACGTCAAAAACAACAGTTATAAGAATATATTGACAATAGCCTATAATACGGTATATCAATTTGCAAAGTGATTTTGCCTCAGAGCATTAAAGGTACATAATGGAAGGTCGAGGTCGTCCCCATTGTATAGTGCAATGTAATATTCAAAGTTAACACATCGACCCGGTGCGGGGTCGACCTTTAACGTGAAACGCCCCATCACATTACATTACAGTATCACCGCATGTTTGCATTACGTCGGCGACCCGCTTCCCACACTAGCGATACACTCGCATTGTGTAGACTCGACTTGTAGATACTGATTGAATTGTGATTGGATGGGAACGCCGGAGTGGGTTCAGTTCTTCTGTTATTCAGTTTCTCATATTTAAGAAAGGAATACATAGGATTGCATTACATTACCGATCAAGGGCCGGAACACAACAGTGGCTACTTCTTTTATCTGGAATATGAATATAGAATGGATGTATAATGTGTAATGGCTTTGCAACTGACAAGACCAACCGTTTCAGGTGATAGAATTAAACAGCCCTAAGGCCAATGATGGCTTAATGTTTTCTCAGCATCGAACTAGTATAACCTACGAATCAGAAATTTATAATTCAGAATGGGTGGTTATGAGTAGTATATTACTTTTATACTGAAAACCCCAAAGGAACCTTACATGAACTATACATATCTTACCGAAAAAAATAGTTTAGTACACTTCTAACTCTTGTTATTTTAGCCCCTTAAACAATACCAAAGGGTATATTCAGCCATTTAAACTTTAATAGGGGAATCCATTCAAAGTTAAGCCATTTAAACTTAACTATACCTTTAGGAAAGCTATCAAGGGAAATTGTAGCAGAATTGTGGATTGGTGTGATAAACTGCTTGATACCATCCACTAAAACCACTAGGCCTAGTTATGCCCATTGTAGATCGAGTTAATAAATATTTTCGCAAGATTATTATAAAAACTGGATAAAAAACAAACAAACATACTAACCATTTTATATTATTTAAAACATTTTTTTATTATTCATAGATTAACTAGTAAACGTGCGATGCCCTGCATACCTTTAGTGTAAAACCATATCCATTGAATTGTTGGAGTTTCATTACTAATATATTAAGAGTTAACTGATCAATTGTGTCTGCTATCATGTGCTGTTTGGCATAAAATTTCTATTCCCAAGTTAAATTTTAAGGGCAAATTCGAAAATTTAAGGGTATCTAGGAATTCTCCCTTGCTCCTCAAGTCTGAACTTCATACATTTTTTTCTTGTGAAATTCACGCCGAGCTCTTGCCAACAATACCTAAATTATTAAAATTGGTCCAGTACTGTAAAAAGGGTTTTTACCATTTAAACCCCAGCGAATTTGATAGTATAGATATGAACGTTTTGCGAGAACCTAAACACCCTCTCATTTCTTCCTCAATGAACGTAAAAAAATAAAAACAAAAATATCTCCTGAGAGTGTGATTTTAGGGCACAATATTTTAGATCAGAAAGTATTATCAGCTTTGTTTCTTTCACCTCCACCTCTGCCCTCAGTCCGTGTAGGGCGTTCCCCATGCAAAGCCGTTACGAACGGCCCCGTTTTGACTGAAGGCCTTGTGTCATTCAAGGAGACATTATCACCTGATAAGATTATCAGCTTTCAGACAGCTGCTAGGTGGATTTACTTGAGTAAGTGGAGAACTACTGTGCACTTTATATAACAACAAAAACAATATAATATGTACAATGAGTGATGAAATAATTAAGAGAAGGATCTTTATGTTTTATTTAATGAATATTGATAGGAGTTAGATAATGTGGATGATTACAATCAGCCGTATATTATGTAAAGCAGTTTATTTCATTTCTTCAGTAGTCTGTAACTGTCCAAATTATTATGATTAGGTGCTAAAGATTATTGGTTTTAATAAAATTGTAAGATAGTGAGATATATTTACAATTGTGAGTATTAGTAAGGTGCGCGGCTTACAAGAATCATATATCATAATATTACTCATTATGAACTTATTATCAAAATATTTTGTTTGTATTTATGTGTTCTTTAACATATTGTTTCAATTTTATGAGAAATTCCTTATTTGCATCAAAATAATGCTGATATGATTATGCCAACCTAGGTAATTAACGTTACCAGAGCAAATACTAAACATTAACTATCATAATTTGTTTGCCTGTTTTATTGCAGTAATAAATTGTGATATTCATAATATTTATACGACAGAGTACAATTTACCAACAACAGAGACAACGAACTACAAAATACATTATGTTTATGACAGTCATACATTGTACTTCTCTTAAAACCCGTTTTCTTTTAAGGGACTTTTAATCAGTAAAATTGTTTTAAAAACATTCTTTTTAAGGGGTAAAACACCATTTACATACGTTGAATAAATTTAATACGAAACAAAAATTAAGTAAAACCTTTTTTACAGTAATGGATTTAAAGTAACGATTATTTAAAAAAAACTGTAGCATACATCGAGCAAATGGAGTGGAAAAGCTATATATCAAACCGGTCAAACGGAAGCGCACGATGTTTCCCCGCGGCAATAAAAGGTTTTAGACAGTTTTACAGATACAGTACTCCCAGTGCGGGTCACAACTTTTATATTGTAAACTAAACGAAGCTTTAAGGTTTTTTCTATTGATTAAAATTGTTTTAAAGCATACTTCAGGCGATACTAACATGTTTGATATTGTTTGCTATAACGTTGATTTTCAGCTCGAGGTAAAAATAAAACAATATATTTCATGAACTTTTATGGGTATATTTTAAAGCTTTATACGGAGTTTTCGCATGAAAATATTAATAGATCACTCATAGTCTGTGTATTAATCATTATAAAAATTATAATACAATTTTTATTTTTATCAAAGGTCTTTAAAAAGAAGCATTTATATAATATGTACATTTTAATTCATTCATACAATCTTTATAAATAAAGATATTTATAATTAAGTGTCAAAAACTTATTTAGCTCCACCAGTTAACTGAAATGCAACGTAATCAGTAAACTTAACAATGTCATTCTAATTACACTTCCGTGCCAGATTTTGATGAAACAAGAGTCAGTTAATAAAAAAAGAAGTATGTGTCAAAAACATAATCTCTGTCGATAAACTATTATGGAAGAGGAGATATTAACAATTAAGGAGGAGGAGGTCTTTTGTCGGTGGACAATCAATTTTCAAAAGTCAGAACAGGACACAGTCGGCCTTGCCGACGTAGTGAATGAGAGGCAATCACAGTCAGTTACGTGCGGAGGCGGCGGACTGCCTTGCCGACGGCCGCGGTCGCCCCACATACACAGCACGGGGTCCGCGGAGAGACGAATTTCGGCGGTCAAGGTGTTACGTCCCACAACCAAGTGCAAGCACAGTTGATCCATGCGACGGTTTGATAAATTGTTTACCATACCATGGATCTGTCTAAAATTAAGATTGTGGGGTTTAAAACTACCACTCAATTGCTACACGTTTTTTGTTTGCGTATGTGGTCACATAAAACAAAGGTTTTTTGTTTGCGTATGTAGGTACATATAAAACAAAGCAAAAATTGACGGATCATTATCCTCACTAGTCATAATATACTTTATTAGGCTGATAATTGTTCAATTGCAGCAGTGAAAATAGACACAGTGATGAAGTGATGACATCCGTTCGCAAATATTATAGGTATCTACATAACGAATATTATCTCCTACATTATATAGCATTACAAAGAATCGCGATAACTCTCCAAAAACATAAGTAATAAAGGATATTTACCCTGTTACATTAATTGTGTAAAGGTAAAGGAACAGGTAAAATAGATGTTATTAAAAGATGCTCTTGAAGTATATACTGTACAAGAAAAACAAATAGCACTTGAACTTCGTTTGAGTAATCGACAGAACTTGCTTGATCAAGGAATTTCCATAGATAAGATACCATGCTGCTGATAATGACTTGTTATCGCTAAAACCTCTAGTGCAAAGCGAATCAGTTATTGTTACTCGGGTGTACTTTTTTAAACTACAACAGTATTCGTTTGATAGTCGCACGACTTTTAGTTTTTGGTAAGACGAGATAAAAATACCATTTATTAAACATTCACACAACATCTTACTTAATGATGATTTCATCTACTACCAATAAATTACAAAACCACATAATTATGCAGTTTGTTATACAAAATCTACCAAACAAAGCTTGTTGATGGCGATGAAAATGGGAGGGCGTTATGCAATATTGCAGACTTGATTAAATAAGCAATCTGCGGGGTGTTGTATGGGGCTGACGATGAACAGCCGAGCTCCATAGCTATTGTATAAGGCGCTCTTTAATACCTCCAGTTACAACCTTATGTTTTCAGAGGACGTCGATACAAAATCTTAATTTATAAACATTTTTTCAAATAAATAATTATATTTTAAACTAGGATCACACATAAGGAATTAACAAGAATGCTGGCTGGCAAATAAATTTTGCTCAATCTGATAGTTGCTGGTCAACATGCATATTAGGCCCCTGTGTTCTTGTGAACATAGTTTTGAAGGCATTTAATTTGTTTTTGATAGTATTTTTTAATCTGAAAATTCAAGAAAAAAGCCATCCTTTTGTAAGGATAACGATTTGAAGATGGAACTTGAGCTGTAACTGTAGCTATCCAACAGTCGGATGAGTCCTCATTCTAACTGAATTGGCTAGAACAGGTTAGTGATAGTATTTTTTAAATCAGTATAACCTACGACTTCTTAATAAAAACGTCTTGTACACAACATTGTAGGGAATAAAGCAAAACACTTGTGTTCAAAGACCAAAAAAAAAATTAAAGTCGTCAATTTAAACGTTGATGAAAAAACTTCAGTTCCGATTTAAATTGGGACATTGCTTTGTACACCAACACAGGAACGAAATCGTAAGATTACGAGGTGTTGTGTGTTTGCGTGGCGTGTCGGAGGCGGTCGTTCCACTCAAGAGGTCGAAGTTCCAAAATGTGGCGCCTCAAAAAAACCATGTCACCACACAATAGTGGCAGAACGACATTCCGGGACGGGGGACCTGGACGATACAAAAACAGCGTCCTTGGCGATGGTATACAATGACTACCAGGGGAAAGAATACTCGATTAAATTCGACTGCCTTATTTATGAAATATTAAGGTTTAAATGGTTTGTTCAAGCGTCTGATTGCCAAATTTAAAGAATACGCATAAGCAAGCACTGAAACATAAACAAACCCACTAATCATTATCCTACTAAAATATCAAAATTGTGAAAGTTAGTTTGTTTGTTTGTCATATTATTTATCATATTTTGTCAGCTGTAACAAAGTATCCATCCGGCAGCGAATGTAAACACATAAACCCAATTCCAACTGAAAGATAAAAACAGTGCAGGAGCAATACCAGCTGTTTCAAATAATGTATTTGAACAAGGATGATGTCACGGGTAACAGCTAGTCAAAAATATATGCGCAAGAGAGAGAAATTGTACACATCATCCGTAAAGCAAGCTATTAAATGCGGTCAGTCAACATGGTACAATACTGATGACGTGAAACATTTATGTAATTTTACATTCCACGCTTTACGCTTTCCGTTGGAAAACATAATTCTATCGAGAATGGATAGTGGACTTATTAATTTTCAGTATAATATACGAAAATTAAAACCTACTTCAGAATTCTATACATAACCAATTGTAAACTACTGTTACTATTTATGAAACAATTCGTAGAACTTGGAACGAACTGAAATGGCCATGAATTGGAAGCTGGTCTGGAAATAATATTATCTCCTCTAATCTGTGAGAGGGGTGATTACTGAGGAGGAGGGGTGGGTCGATGGGGGGGGGGGGGTAATAATTGGAGCGGAGTCGATCCGATCAGCTGAGCAACAATCGCCGCAAACTGCGATGACATCAGAGCAGGATTGAGACCTCCAATGGTGTGCAGGAGCGGCTTACTTCTCTAATCTCTAATAAGCGGTTTGAGGAATATCCTTTCCTATCTTTCCTACTCACGAGACTCTACCAATTTTTTCATTACAGAAAATTCGAATTTTTTAACGTGCTTGTATATTTCACTACTTCAATCACTTAGATCAACCCATCCAAATTTTACGGCATTCAACACTCTAGACCATCAACTGTATTATACTATTTGCCGCAGCAAGGTACGACATGTGGTTGATTTTTTATAATCTGTTAGAAAAACTACATTATGTTGTGATAAAACTGCATCTATAGGGCAATCCCAGCGTCCACAAAGAACAAACATGTACTATGTGGTTGCTGGGCAATCCAAGGGGAATTACTTTCAGTTAATTACAAACGCGAAATTATTTTGGGGGTCAGTTCGCTCAAAATATTTCCGGCTATGGCTACCACGCTACTAACCTATCATATGATATTTTCAACATATGATATTGGTAAACACTACGTTTGACAAGCAGCGGTGTTTTAGAACAATATTTCCCCCCGCACCTTGCAACCAGCTTATTTAGCCGTAGCCGGAAATATAATGCGCGAACTGTACTTTTGGTGCCTGAATTTTGGGAGTATTGAAAGCCAAACCAGAGATCTAGATCGAGTAAGGTGGAATGTCCGAGCATAAACGCAGAAACATGCAATATATAATGAAATAAAATAATAAAAGTCAAACACTCAAGGATTAACCTGTACTACAGTAGCAGAAATAAGTGAGCGTCAACGAAAGGCTCCACCATTGGCATTCAAAACTGAACTATATAATTTAGACCAGCAATTTAAATACGCGTCAAGATTCAAAGACGCGGCGGTGACTTTGCAAAATCGCCGACAAAGCTGTAACATCAGCGTTGATTGCGTCGATTGCACGGAGGCGCGAGGCAGTTAAAGTCGACAATGGCCATACAGATTACGCAACCACAGGACGCGGGCCGTCCTTGGTCATTTACAACTTTAGACATACGGTACGGCCAATTTTCATCTAGAACGCTTCTCTTTTTAATCAACCGACAAAAAATATAGGCCACGGGCTTTCTCTTATCGGTTCCGGCGAGAGAAAATGGAAAACTTGTGTTTGGTTTGATGAGCTACGCGGGTTAGGAACCTTGTCCTCGTTGAGATGAAATATTCTAATGAATTTATAGTATCGCTGAGCAATTTATTCAATCGCTTCCCAAGTGTCGAGAAATCAATTAAATATCTATCGTAGTGCCGCACAATTCGATATTGTAAAAACAAATAATTTGTCTGTTAAAACAAAAATTGTTTATAATCTATGTTTTTATCAAATTAAAAACGTTATTCGAATAATTAAATACAGTAGCAACTTTTAGTTATGGCCACTTTTCTTTATCCTCAATGATAAGGGATTAAATTAAAATGATAAGAGTTAACACCAATCGTGCAATTGTCTCCCTTCCAAAAGGAATAGTAATTTTAAAAAGAAAATTTAGATTCATTATATTTTAATAAGCTTTGTCAGGACTAAAAAATATGCTTTGTTTTACTTTTAACCAAAACTTTATGAAGTTGGTTGGGCTGACCGCTTCCCAATATGTCCAATACCCGAGTGTTCTAGCCGTATGAAATAAACTAATGTGGAAAATTCATTATTAGGTTCACTACCTGCTGGCCGTTATAAAAAATATCACACAGTTTCTACTGTCTGTGGCGAAAGTATAGCATGCAGATTTTAGTATGGAGTTCCACTTCTACATAAACTTTTATCCCACTTATAAATCCACGAGTAGAGTAGCAATATATCTGGCTTCTGAAGCAAAAGCAATATCATAGATGCCATATCTCCACAGATTTCGTTCCAGAATCAATGAAACCTTCGCAATATTTCATATTGTCGAAAGAATCTTGTTTATGGAACACCAACATGTTTAGCAAAAATTTCTCGTTTCTCATTTTATCGATGCTTCACAAAATTTTAAAAATACCCCCGTTGCAGCAGACCTGCATACTCAGCGAATTTCAAATGCAAAACAACATATTTCAATCCAACATAGCGAGATTTGACATGTTTTTGAAAGCTCCATAAGAATAACATGGGAAATGAGTATGCAGGTTTGCTGCTACGGGTATATTAAAACTAGGTGGTTTTAGTTCAATATTTAGTAGATCTGAACTAGAAGAAGCCATTTACCAAGTTTCATTAAGATATGTTGAGAAATAAGCGAGATATAGAATTTTATTTATTCCCCATAAGGTTAACATTGGGACAACGTACTGTGTTTACCACTTTCAATATCTCGGTAACCAATGGACATAGAGCAGTGATTCAAAATACTAAATTGTTTGTTTTTTTGAGCTGAATTCAATGGTGGTAACAAAAATTGGATTATTTTTATTTTTCTATACAAAAAATTCAAAAAACCCATTTTTGGGGGGGTTTACCCCCCTTTACCCCCCTTCCGGTAGTCCGATCGGGCTGTTTTTCGAACTCGTCCGAATAATTACTACTTTACATGGCTGTGCCAAATTTCATTCAGATTGGACCATTTTTACGGCCGCTATCGTGCTTAAAGACACACACACATATATATATATATATATATATATATATATATATATATATATAGATATATGTATATGTATGAAAATGAACTAATAGTGTTTTTTGCTTCTAGGGGCCCCAAAACGAAAAGTTATCATGGTCTCGGGCTTAGGTCTTACCATGAGTACTACGGTAATAGAGTACATCCATGAAACTTTCCATAATCCTTGTTATTTTATAACTTATTGAATTTGTGGCTTGTGTGTTTACTGTCGGTGCATGATAACTTTCACATAATAGCAAATCAATGATAACTGTACAAATAAAAAATCTATCAACGACTCTTTGTTGTATTTTCTGCGATAAAAAAATAATAGCCTCACGCTTAAAAGACAGCCTCCCAATAGCATCGTCTCGTCTACTGAGCGTATCCAGTTACTAAGTTGACCTAGGCCGATGCAGTCATCATCGCCATGAACTACAGGAAGACGTCCATTGGAAGCGGCAGCTCGCGTTACCGCCAGTTTACGGAGATTGTTTTAAATGGAACACCACCAGTGACGAGTTTTGAGTCCTTGATGTGGGAAGTAGGAGGGTTACATAACGATGTAGGAGGAGTGGACTTGTTAGGTCGAGGACGATGATTGAAAAAGTGCGTTATTCATACTTTTACTTTAGTGTGAAATAGGAATATTACATTTCACAATCGACTTGTTGCTCGACCGACGGCTTGAAAATATTGCATATTTTAAGAGTAATTCAGAAACATACATCTACATTGTTTACTCAACTTAAAGAAAAGTCGTGAACGACCTGGAAAATTTCGTAACAAAACAAGCAAACAACAAGTTGAAACGTAGAGATTTAAAATTCCAAGGCTACATAGTCTCTCATAATGCATTTCAGAGTAAGAAGGCCTATTCATGAACCAGATTTACTAACATTACTAACTGTAAGTAAATGGACGTTGACCATTACTTAAATAATTATACTGTATCGGGAATTACTTTAAGAAGATACTGTCAGAGCCATCAATCTGTAGTTGAAAGGCATTCAAAATGTTGACTTAACGATAAGTCATAAATCCAAGCATTCGAGGAGGAAATGTAAAAAAACTTTTCAACTATAAATGCAAATTTCAATCAGTAAACCAAATAGAATCTTTGTAGGAATGTTCAAGAAAGAAAATAGAATATTTTACAAAAATGTTTTGACTTGATTATCGGTATCTTTTAACGATGGCCTGAATTTCTAAAGACAGCTAATTCAATGTAGTCGTAAGGAAAAAGATAACCAAAGTTGGTATCATTCTCCCTCGGGGGTTACGTAACTCTGCTCGACTTTCTATTTAGGAGAGGAAAGTGGGTCGTTCAAATAGAGCCTTTTTTGGGCTCACGTTCCCCCGCGAGCGTTCTTAAAAACTGAATTACAAACACGGTGGATTCTGTGTTCTGTGTCGGATAATTCTGGGTTAAGCTTCAGTTTTGTGCTTACTATTCAGAAGTTCAAAAGTGAGTAGGTAAAGTATTGTGAAATAAATTAATTGTATCGATCGTGTGTTGAAAGTGAACTTAAGATTCACTAGGCCTAATTTAAATTTTGATTGAACAAACTAGTACTAATGATGAGCTATAAGCAAAATAAACTAGTTTGCAATGATTATAATCAAAATGTAGAACAGTTTAGTTTGTGAAAAATTATCACTAATTTCACTAAAACAGGTTTTAAATTCCTCCTACAATGTCAAAACCTACATGTGGCATATAACGTGAAGATTCTGTATTAGAACATTTAAAATAAATTTCAAATTTAATATGTGTGAAAAATGTTATTGTTTCTACGTTAAATTATATTCAAGACACTTACACCATGTCACTACTGTAATTTACATATATTAGTTATTCATGTGTCATTTGATGTCAAAATCCTCGAAGATTAGCCGACCTATGGAGAAAATAAAAGTGTTCAGACATTTGAACAAAACTCTTACCAGAAAATGATGGTTAACCTCAATACCGCGAAAACAGGAAAGTAAGACTAAATAAACAGATAACGAGATCAAAATGAAAAGAGGAGTCGTAATCACAAATTATAAAATGATTTAGAAACATAACAGAACTGATAAAAGCAATATAACATCATAGGGCGGAGGGAAAAGTGGCTTGAATAAATAGGGGATGAAAGGCAAAAAGGGAGGCATTATCTACATCGGCATGCGACTGTGCATGACCGTAAACACTGTGGGCCTTTCGTTAAGCCAGCCAACACCTGTTTACGTAACACACCCTTCCAATTTATCAATAGAAAGTAACAAGATAAAGTTCAATAGAAAGTAACAAGATAAAGTTCTTTAATTTCAACAAGTAGATAAAAATACTTTTAATTTTACTAAATTTTCAACTCTTAAATAAACTTTTCTGACGTCTCAGTAAATATTACTTAGGTAGGGAAGATATATTACAAATAATAAATAAAAACTTACTGAACATTCTATCATTACTGCATACCTGGAACAAAAAAATCAATATTAGGCTAATAAATTAATTTTTAAAATAACCAACAATGAGGTAAAAATTAAAAAGGACAATACTACATTAGTACATATTCTCCTAAAGTAAGATAAGCACGGTGCAGAATAAAATAAAACTTGTTTTGCAACCAGAAAGTGCGGTACTGTAATAAATAATAATCTAATGAAACTGAAATTATATGCGGTCTCATTACATGAACGAGAATTTCTGGTGTAAAATTGTGAAAATACACTTACTGTATATCTCGATAACATCTTAATCCCTGCCGTTAAAAAAGATGGATTGATATATTGATCCAAAGTACTCGATCTTATTCAGTCGTTAAACAATTATTATTTTGACGATTTGACTTTCATTAACACATCAGTTTTATTTTTAAAACTACATTGTCGTGCACTTTAACATGGCAGGACTTAAAACTATATTTAACACAAGATTGAAATCGTTTTCCTCAAAATTTTAGGCAATAGCGTCGTCAATCAATGTCAACTAACGGTCTGTCAGACTTACCATGTTTGTGACTATAAAAAATGGTTACAGTGTTCTTATTTTCTCACTAAGGGATTTCATAAAAGCGACAGTGTTGGTAAAGACTTAGCATTTTTTGTTTCCTTGCAATAAAACTGTTTGGTATGCATTTTATGTTGTTAAGAAAAATCTGTTGGATAATGTACGTTTAACACCAGACCGTATAGTAAAACATAACTCAAAACAGAATTACTTTGTATATCCGAGCTAGATTCATTGTACATGCACAAACGTACAGTGCTTGCGATAAAACATTGTACACAGTTTCACAAAAATTGAAAAATCTCACTCTTATTTACGAAAATTTGAGATTTTTAACACATATATAAGTTTCTTGCAAGACTATCAACCCAAACAAAATAATGTCAATAATTTTTCCCAGAATGCTACAACAGCCGTAAGAAGTAAAAGGCTTGACTTTTATAATAGATGAAAGGATATCAGGCTTTATTATGGCAACATAAAAGATCATTACAACACGTTTGATAATTTAATTTAGTACTCTATAGGATTAAAATACCTTTCTATATAACTGAAAGTATATAAAAAATGCAGTAACTTTTTGTTACTCACAAAATCCAAAAGTAAGATAGGTAACAACTTCTTTACAAATTATTCTGTTCATATTTTATGTTGAAAGCATTTCCCTAACCAGACAGCTAAGCTCGTTAAAACTCCCACATTAACCGAAACACTCCGGTAATCAGTCGATATAATGATGGAAGGCCAGGAAAATAACATTCCCTACCAATTAGGCGTTGTTGTTGACTAGAAAGGTGACTGACCAATTGACGCGTAGTTTCCGACATATTTACGCTGTGCCACTTTTCACCTCTGCAATTTGCAGACATTGCTATTATATCGACAAAACATGACAATCGTTCAAGACGTTAAGTACTGAAAGATCGTTTTGAATTTTGTGTCAACAACGTTTCAATACAACACAGTTTCCATATTGACTGTGAAATATTGCGCATTTCAGGTTGAAACAGCGTAGTTACCAAACACTAGGAAATCTTGAAGAAAGTTGAAAAATTACAAAAAATGAGTTTGCCACATCAGTCAGGAACCTTTTGTCTTCTCCGTAATCGTTTGCATTTGTGAGGAAGAGCCAGCGACGACATAATACACATAACTAGTTATTGTGCTGTACGTTGCCAATGGGAAGAGCAAACACAAGGCTTTCGCCTCTTCCTACGTCAGTTTAAATCAAACTGTAAATGCTGACACCGACGTCGAACCACTTAAAACTCTGCTTAACAGAGCAATTTATTTGTTTATTGCGCCTGCCTTATAAACAAAGGTATACCACACTCACAACATCGCGTTTCAAGGGCGCCACGTACGGAAGGGAGCGCCCAACGCCGCTAGCATGTAGTTTTAATGCAGGAAGTCGTTGAAGTGAACCGGCCTGTACCATTGTTTTCTTCGGACAAAAACTACCGAGGACGTCCATCAAGCATACGTGCGATGATATCATCACCCTGGATTCACATCATGACTCACCTTTGGGGAAATGTCGACGAATAAATTATGCAAATAAAAAGGCTAAGGAACCAAACGCTGTTTTAAACGATAACCCACTTTATAAAAGGAGGTCAATGACAGTTTTAAAATAAAATTATTTCGACAGCAAAAAGTTGTTCATAGAACGCTAACCAAGTCCTTTTAACATTGTTTAGAACGGAAATTCTAAGTCATGAAAAAAACGAAATTCTAAGAGGCTAAAGATCAAGGAACGGCAATTAACATAAACACATGCATTCCAAAGACTCGTTTATTAGACGCCGTTACACGAGGACGTTCACTCTCCGTGGAAGGCCCCCCCGAGATGTCGCAACCAGGGCCCTACCCCCATCGGCTGGCAGGGGCTTGGGAAACGAGTTCCGAACGTTCATCAACCAAACACCTGGCGATTAGCGTACGTTGCAGATATCAGCGGCGAATGGTGCGACCGAGAGCGGCACCGCGAGTGGCGGGTGGGAAATGGGAAACGCGCACTCCTAGTTTAAGCTTCCATGGTCTAGGAGACGTTTTTATAGCACTGTTGCAAGTAAAATTATTACCGTTAAAAATTATTATTAAGTTAAAGGCAAGAGCGTAACGAAATCTACCGTGAAAATATTTGATTTTTTTCACCTTATAAACGCCGTCGTACACTACGTAGTCTAATTCAATGAATACACAACCTGTGGTTTTCTTACGTGCGGTCTTTTTAAAAGCGAATATGAGTGAATCCAAGTTGAAAGATCCATTGAATAATTATTGATTATAAAATTTGATGGATTATGAAACTAGTATAAGATAATTGTGCTGCCCAGACATCTTAACGTAAAATGCTTAGTGTAGTAAACTCGTCAACAAGTTAAAAAAATAACCTTACCAATCAGTGATCTAAACGTTTCAGAAAAAATATAACGTAAGAGAACCGTAAAATCAGTGCCTATCTTTTCAGCTTTAATTGAAATTACCATAACAATAAAAAAAATCCATTAAATACTGATTGCGGGTTGGATGATATGTTAGGAATGTCGCTTCCGCTCTGGTGGTATCCACAGGCGACGCTTCGACCGCTGCATTCCTATGAATGTAGTAGAATTCTTACAGGTTTGTGTTTGGCATACAACTAATTGATAGCGAACAGAATGGAACCTCAGGCTTATTGTCGCGTCTGGCTCACAAAAAAGTTGAAATTATTCAACTCTGATCAACCATTCAACTAATAAGGAGGCAACCGAATTAATAAAAACTGCAGGACAGACAGGGTTATAATGTATTGGATTAACAGCCTACAACATTTTTGCATAATAAAAAACTTATCACCAAAGATGAACGATTTTTAACAACTCATATACCAATAATGGTAAATCCAACAACTATACTTGTGACTCTCAACATTCACACTATTTTTTAACACCAAAATAAAATAACGTACGAAATGCAGTGAATTCTGCTCCTTCAGTAACTAAGCTTTGTCGATGATAAACTAATTGAGATTATTCAAGACGCCAACCAATAATATCAGGTATTTTAAGGCAATTAATTATTAATGACAAATGAGTGTAGAATTGATGATAAGACGATGGATAAGACAGCTTCATTACCAAGACCAGCTGAATCATTTGCCATCAGGATCATTGATTAAAAGCCAAATGACCCAGGGAACCTGCAAGGTCTCGGTTCCCTGCAAATTACCAATGACAGATGGCTCATTTTGACACAATATTGCACTTCATGGAAAGTGTTTAAAATAGCTTGGGCTAAATAACAATAAAACTATTTTTTTATTTGTGAATCAGAATACCTTACTTTATTTCAAGGGATGCTATTAAGAGACCGCTTTAGAAAATAAACATGGTTGAACCAGTTTTAATTCATACAGAAAAATTCAATAATCGTTGTAATTAATTTGAAACTTGTCGCTTGGGAAAAAAAACATGCATGGGGAAAGCATATTCCTGAGAAAGTCTAAGTAAAGTTATGAGAAGTGGCCCTTAAAACCTTGGAATAAGATGTAGGCCCTATTAAATAACATTCTGTTAATTTTAGCGTTGTATTTCGCGTTGGTCAAGCGTATGAAAGTACAACACTCAAATTAATCCGTCCTACTAAATTAATTCGGCAAAGCGAGGCGCGGCGGAGAGAAATGTATGAAGTATGGCCGCAACGGTTGGCGAGGGGTGAGTTAAATAATAGAATGGTCGGTTGTCTTTATGTAGGTCAACTAACATTCCCGTGCTTTATTTTTGGTAAAAACACGATTCTCTCTCAGCACCGAGTCTATTTGTTACAAATGACAACTGAAAATGTTGCTTACGTATTAAAGAAAAATATAGTAGGTTAGTGCGATCATATTCAGCTGAACTAACTCACAATCTGTCTAATTATATACATTAAAATAATTATTGCTTACTTATCCATTAATAATTTACTTTTTTAATTTACGTCGCGAAATTTTAGTTAATTTCCTAATTAGTAGGCCTACGTGTTTTATCCAAATATATTAAATACAGTCTTTATCAAACTCTGTGTCAGTGATAAATTTGTAAAACTCAATAGGGCGTTTAAGGCCAGAGGAGCATGACTTCTTTTAAATTGCATCGTGTTTTATAATCACCTCTCACTGAAATCACTGAATTCATAATAACTAATTTTCAAAACACATCACGTTCAGAATCAGAAAACTTACTCACTCCACCAACAATAATACTGATCTGCCCCAACTCTGGGTTAAGATAATACTTCCGAGTAAGTCAAATAAAACTGATGAATGAATAACATCGATAAATAATACAGTCTTGCCAGTAAAGGAAACTTACAACCTGAGCTCCCGATTTGCTATATCCTTCGGTTACAATTTAATCAATTTTGTTAGACGTTGAGGAAATAAGGTTCACGACCCCAGAACCCCAAGCATACACACACCAGCGTCATTCTATGACGAGGCCAACCGTCACGGTTTGTTACGGCTTACCGTTAGTTACCATCAAGCGTTGGCCACGGGTGTTCGTCATACTTCATACCTGTCAACTCGCTTTCCGCAAACATCCAATGTGAAAACCCATACAGGTCATAAAATATGTGGGCTTAACAATCACTGCTAAACATCCAAATTAAAAAAAAAGAAAAACCGCACAAGTTATATTGGTATCTTATATAATTTCCGGCGAAACATAAAATTTATCTAAACAACTTATGCTTAAAACATGAAAATTACAAAAATCGAGATTGAAGAGTTAAAAGGAGCGGACGGCATTTGTTTGCCTGAATGAACCAGGCCACTTGAAACATTTAATTAAGGCTAAAATGAATTGGTATAACCGCGGCTACCTAGAGCGTGCTATTTGTGGTATTTCATACGATAACTATTACATTACTCTGTTACTTCATACGACCATGTGAACGGCAGCGAGCACAGAATAAAAAATTTTCTAGTCTGTGATCGCTGGTGAACGGATCTTCGAGCCATTACAAAATATCATTTCAACCAACAGAGCTGTTTTATAGGGGCTATACTGTACAAAAGTGTGTAAAGCGACGCGACACTGGTTTTCTGTAAAAAGCAGAACTTATCAGTCGGGGATATCATATATTGTCGGACGTAACAGTAACGCGATACGGCGGGCGGGCCGGGTGTCGATATCGCTCGACGTCGACACGAGGCGCGACGCCCCCGCCCCCGCCCCACTCACCTACTTCCTACTTCCTTCTACCTTACTTTAGAAATCGTAATAACAGTTCTAACTGAATAAAATATGAAGTATAACTCCACAACCTACTTAGCTGAGCATTAATTCACGATTTAAATATGGTTTATATTAGAGTAAAACTTAATGAGGCGAATAAACATTTAGTGAAACTAATCTAACTAGCTATTCACTCAATCCGCTACTTCTAGTAACCTTTTTAAGGCTAGATAGAGCTAAAATGGTCCAGCAAACAAGAAATTGTGGTAGGAACGAAAATTTATATAGATTTGTTTACCTAAAATTAATCTAAAAGATGATCCATTTCCTTAATTTTATCTAAAATCGTTTAAAGGTTCTACTTTGAGGCTATGGAAGAGTCGGATTTTCAACTACTATACTTATAACATGGAGGCATCGAGCTTTGTTCGAAGAGACCTTACATGAGAGATGTGATAGATTAAGAAATTCTTTCATTAATATTTTTAAATATTAGATTTTTCGCTCACTTAGAAGGGTTTCTCCGACATATATAGTCATATATACATGCTATCTAAAGAATACTAACATTCATTACTAAAGCTCGAGTTACCTACATGATTCGTTTGGGAAGTCGCACGCTTCAAATTCTGTCAACGTAAAATATCAGTTATAACTGTTCAAACATAATATACTGAAAAATAGGCATATTCTCAGTTGCAAGGAAACACGCCCAAACTATATTACTGTATATCATACAACTCTGCTTATATCATATTGCAACGGCCAAGGTTGGGCTTACGTTTGAATAGCTAATAGTAATTTGCATTCTACATGCATCATGTATCTCCGGAGGCACATCGTAATTTATTTGCGAGCAATATCTGCTTCGGGTACCTATTCTGGTATATATAATCAAACATTATTACCTAATCCTAAAAATGATAACATCCCCTTACACTTTAATTTTTGTTGATTAATACAAAAAACCCAAATCTACTTGTTTATTATATAATACAAAATATTACATAACAAATAATTAAAAATACATAATATTAGTTTAATGCAGTGTTAAATGTTTGTTAATCTGGTCTTGCGAGTAGTGTTTCTCATACAGTCTTCATTAAAAGTTTTCTTGTAATCTCGACAGACGAGTTTTTAAAAGTTTGAATGAGATCCTAAAGATAAATATTAATCGCGAATCTTAACCACTGTATTTATTGAACGCTGCAACACTACTCGCGCGCACCATACAATTTATTTTGATAGCACAAATTCGGCTTATACACCAAAAACTAAAATAATTTCACTTATTTATAAGTTTCTTGAAATGCTTTGTAGTGATGTATCCTCAACGTCAATAACGATGGAAATTTTAACTGTTCTTCAAGTGAACGTTCCACCTTTCCCTTTGTAACCTGATGCAACTTGCAAATACAGTATAGGCAAATACGTACAAATTATACAGTTAGTATTGTAGCATAACATCTGTGACACCGTTGATTTTTCAATACTTAAATATTTTCTGCAGTATTAAAATTTATGATTAACTGTCACTGAATGTGCTTAGCGTGCACTTTATTCCTCGTAATTTTATAAATATTAAAGAAAAACTATCTGTCTAAACCATAAATAAGCAAAGAGAGTCCTCCACGTAGAATAATTTCGATACCTCAAACAGGAGACCGCATTGGTTTGAGCTACTATTTAAAGTTTGTCCTCGAATTATTTCGATAAAGTATGCGATATAGAGTTTGTGGTCACGTCACCGCCGACTATCCAGAAACATAAATACTATAATGGCCCAAATTACGTTCCTCAAACCCAGATCCTACTATATTCCCCATAAGGGACGTCCCCATTAGCAGTGACTAATACGAGCCAGTTAATGAATGAAGTAAAACACAGATCGCGACCAACGAGTCGTCCCCCTGATGTGATCCCAAGTTGGGAGACAGCCGATCCTTATTTGCTGAGTTGATGGCCTAATTACGCCACACGCGACGTTTGAGGATAAGGAGTGTAGGATAAGGATGTTTAACGGAGGATAAGGAGTGTATTTACAGTGGACTCGCCCGCGACCCACTTCTGACGTGTTACATTTACGGGCTAATTACAGGCTTACCCGTGATAACTGGTTATCCGAAAATGTTAACCTCAACTGAAACTGGGGACGACAATTAAGAAGGTATAAGAGGCGGTGCCGTTTCCAGTACAACATGGTTCGTGGTTTCATATATTTTCCGTATCGACTGTTGCTTCCCGATTTATGCACAGTTTATGCACGAATGCAGGGAAAATTCGCTAAAGCGTGGTATTGCATAGTATGATTTTGAAGTTACGATACAAAAGTACTGGTAAGGAGCTGGTAAAAAATAAATACGTGTCAATCTGAAATCAGTGAGGTGAATGTGCATGTTTGTATCTCGATATAATTTATAACGATTTATTAGATTTTTTTGGGAAATATTCAACGAACTGAATTCTAAATTCAATTGTATAAAACAGAATCCAAACTTATTTTCAATTACATTGAAAGTGAATTCAAGATTGATAGTGATTGAAATTATGTCCTGAAATTTGATAAGGTGTGATAAAACTACGAATAACAGTATTAAAATATCCCTTCTTATCACCTTAAATAAATATTGTATCAATTTGGCAAAAAAACGTAAAAACAATATTAAACGACGTACAACATGACGCAATACATTTATTAACAACACTGTTGTTTATTTTTGTGAAAGTATCGGTTTACATATTGACCGGGACGGGACGTTCTGCACAGTAGATTAGCTCCAGAAAACATCATTCAAATACAATTGACCGAGCGACAGTAGCCGGTGGCGAGGCGAGTTACGCTGGCCGAGCGATATTTATTCGCGTCTGTCAAGTAAGCAAACTTCACATGCTAGTTCTGGATTAAACCGGATTTTTGTAGTTTAGTAGGAGTTTGTTGGCGAAAATTATATTAGGGTTGAGAGGATGAAACTGGTAAATTTTCTGCAATCAGGCACAAGATGAGCTCTTACTTTCTTGCTATGAGCTCAATTTTTAAGATGCGATCCTTCAGAGGAGATTTCTATGTTTGACGATGTTTTTTTCTCTACTCCATGTAAGGTATTTCTGCTTCATTATGATAATTACAATGTAATACAATTTACATGCCATGATTCCATATCAGCTAACCTAAAGCTTAGTAACTTGCTTTAGCAAAAAAAAACAGAAATTAAAAAATATGATAATTTTACTTTAGCATCAATTAATTAATTGCTTCGAAGATATATGAAGGTGGGCTTAGTAATCCTCTTAAATAGCTCGAGAGTGGAATAGGATTAAACCACCATCACAAGATGAGTCAAGTTGTATTGCCCGATTGGCCTGAAGTCTTCACTCAAACGTTGATTATCAGGCAATCCAGAGCGTGGAGCAGTAAAGCTCGCCAGTCTCACCGGTTAATGACTGCGGCTCGTTTGGCGCACGCGCAAGAGGCTGGCTAGTGGCTAATGTGTCCTTTTGACTTATTTTTTGTGATTTTTTTAGAGGGAGGACGGAAATATGTTTAGGTATATTTCCTACAGAAGCTTATATTTTCATTCCCGACATTATACCACTTTTTTTCAAAGGGAGCCTACTAAAAAATTCAAGAAAAATGTATAACAAAGCGTCAACAAGCTGAGAAGTGCGATCCAAGTCATCCGATTTCTAAAGAGCCAGTCGGAATCGATTAATCTGAAATTTACCATTAATGCTCTGTTTTTCTTTGGCCATATATACTGACTAAGTAAAACTTTTACTGTGACTACATAAATCCTTCAAACTCAAGAGTTTCAAATGCTCTCGTGGCTATTTAATTTGTTCTCAATCTTGTATTAACATTTCTTATTGCGATTGGAGACATTACCTGGAACCTTCCGACCATCCAAATGCCTTCAGAGACTATTTTATGACAATCGGCTGCTCAAACCTTACAAGGTCGCCAAAACGCGTCTGTGTCGAATTTCAAAAACGCCACATCTGCCGGAACACCTTGTCCGCTCCATCCCATCCCATTTCCCATCTGCAGGGAATTACACGTGAGAACCCCCGCCCACCGCTCGCCCTTCCTCCCCAACCCCGCCCTGGGGTTAATTCGGCCCAGGTGCGGTTTGTCGGCCCAGAACCCAGCCTCGGCCCCCGGATGGACTTTCTACATCTCCACTGCCTCCAGCGGGGGCTTCGATAGCCATTACACCCATTGTTCTCGGCCTGGCTTTCGATCTAATTGCCAGTCCGTTTCTCCCGCCATTTGCCCATTTATTTCAATAACCGCCGTGCCCCGCATTCTGTGAGAGAGCTCTAATGGTTTTGTCGGATGTAGGAGAATGAAGCGTTCGGGACATGAAATTCCATAAATCTGGCTCTTATACTGAACTATATGTTTGTTAAAAACGAAGTTACCCTCACTCCTCGGAGTTCACACCTGTTAGGAAAATACTAGCCTCTGACAAACAAAGAGCAATGACTTATGAGCGTACGGTACCTCAGACATTATTATTTTGCCTCGAGTTCAATTTATTGAACTAATTAACCCTGATATTTGGGAGAATGTCCTTAATTGTCATTTATCCAGCTACTGCAGCTAAAAAATCTGGAGCTTTCCCCACCGATGTAAATATCGTGCCTTTTTTTAAATACCTCATTGTACAGGCAAAGAAACACAAAAACTGAATAAGATGTTCCCATTGAAACCCGAAAAAATTACTCGACAACCATTTAAACTGGATAGCAACCTGGTAGAAACCAAAATAAGAATATTAATTGACATTTTACAACCCCACGATGTATTGTGTTTTCAGTCCCAGTCTCGCAGTCAGAAACCATAATAAAAATATCAACATTTTACACTCTCACGTATTGAGTCTCGGTCTTGCAGTCGGGAACCAAAATAAGAGTATTAACATTTTACACTCTCACGTATGAAATCCAGCGACCACATAGTACAAAATACCACTTATTACAAACGGCCACATATAGTACAAACAGACGGGGTATGCCTAACTAACTAGTATTTCAGCAAATGAAGTACGGGCCGCCATATTGTCTAGCTATAGAAACATAAAACCGCGTTTAAAACCGCGTAATCTGGCATTGCTCACGTTTGAAATAACTCGTATTTTATACAAATTAGCATTGAGGCTTAAGGTTGAAATTTTGCCTCGGTCTCGCAGTCGGAAACCAAAATGAGAATATGTCCATATTTTACACCGCCACGATTTCTTTAGAAGTCCCGGGCTCGCCGTCTCCTACGCATCAACGTCAGCCCAGTCGAGTGAACAAACGCTACGTTGCGGCCGTGGACGCGGAAGTTTCCGGCGGTCGTGAGGAAGAGAACACGCGTTTCCTGCCCGGGGCGCGGGCCACATACTGATGTGACGCCGGGCACGGCCGGTCACCCGACAACGCGCACCATCTCCTTTGTTGAATTAAAGTAAAGAGTTAACGTAAAGTAAAACTCACACACTGCAACAATGAAGTTTTCTAGAAAAAATGTGGTGGATGCGTTCTCCTACCACAAGATATATGTTTATTTCAAACTTCATTCTTTATCCATCGCTAATTTGTAGACCTTCTTAAATTGTCATCATATCTGGCAAACCGAATACTGTATATCAATTTTCGACCACACATAGACATAAAACCTCAATAAATCTCCATTTTTTAATTTGGCGTTTCAAAGACTTTTACAGTATAACTGCGGTTTTGAACATTAATAGAAATTGTTAAGGGTTTTTATAAACAACACTTGTTGAGCTAATATTATAGTGGTAACATTATTATACTATTTCATTACAAAAGTAATTTAATACGATAACTTGTTCATCAGAAACGGAATTCGTAAGCAAATATTGGCAGTATTTAAAAAAACACAGGAAGAATCGCGAGACTGGAGAGCATTAACAACAAACTTCCAAGCTACTCTGCTTTAAGTAACCAACTTCTTAGGTTCAATTATTCTTAAGTGCTTAAAGTTACACAAGAATCTTTTCCTTTGCGTGGATGCTGTGCATTTCTCTAGGTCTATACTACCCAATAAAAACCGTAATAAATACATTATACGTGTAGCTAAAGCAAAAAATCTAAATATTTCAAATACCTTTTAGAGATTACACGGAAGAAATACAGATTAAATCTGGAATTCAATTATACAAACGTGCAGCAGCATATACATGTTAACTGAGATTTTGTTGTGCTTAATTCCATGAACATCATGGAATAGTTCAAAACATCACATAGGCCTACCATACGTATATTTCATTTTATTATAATAAGGATATAACAATCAAATTCTGTACTAGTATGATCAAAGAGTTTTATCCCAAACAAGGTCTGTTTCTTTAACAAGGGGATGGGTCTGACAAATAGAACAGACATTGAGATAGTTCTGTGAGTCAATATCGTCATCACTTCCACAAATCAAAGGCTATTAAGGTTGATAAAATAAATTAGGTTCTGATAGTAATAAATTCAAGATTCGTATCCTCTTTCGTGGTTCACTTATCATAAGGATAGTGCAAACATTTACCCTGTGTCATCGTGATTATTATTGATTTAACGGTTTGTGTGTCACTTGTAGTGGATTGCTAAGCGTATCCCCGATGGCGATAGAGGTGTCAGGGTTTAACGAGGTATCGCTCGATTTTGTAAAGGAAACACAATCAACTCCAGGAAATGTTCCAGGCAGGATATTTCGCAGGATCACAAATAGTTCAGTTATCTTAGGTGTCATCTATTTTTTTCAAACCGTTATGAATAATAAATAAACTGGCTGGGTTGTGATGAAATCATGATTCCGTCCTTTACCGCGTCTGCATCAGACCCACATTGTTAGCCAAACAAAAAATTTTCGTCCACTGAACAATTTATGTTCAGCTAGCGTGATCAATGAAAATGTTTGCTACTTTTCGGTCCTTTACCGCGTCTACATCAGACCCACATTGTTCGCTAAAGAAAAAATGTTCGTCAAGTGAACGATTAATTTTCAGCTAGCGTGATCAATGAAAATGTTTGCTACATGTTGGGCGACAAAATTCAACAGAGTGTAATAAAACCAAAGGCCATACGCTACTTGTTCAACATAAACAACAACGTTCTCAGTTCTCAATTACTAAATATTATATTTTCAATATTACTCCGCTAAGGCCAGTGGAATGTAAGCTCGCCGATCAGATGGGTAACCGCCCAAGGTCCCGCCAACGGAACTGTCGACCTACGACTCGACTTCTCGGCAAGCGCAGGCGTAACTTGTAGGAAAACTGCCCTTTGTGCTCTCTGCAGCTTTGAAGACTGCACTATATAGTCAGTGTACTATATAGTGTATCCGTAAAATCAATAACTTGGTGTCACAAAAAAATCAAGCAAAAATATAAAATATATCTTTCATTAGCAACGTCATGGATGCTTTTACTTGTGATTAAGAAAACTAAACCCTTGTCCTTAGTCTCCTACTTTTGTAGACTTCGATTCAAGCGTTTTCTTAAATCTTGCACAAAACATCACGTTCTTGGTAGCCAGATTAAAGAAGACCTCTTGCAAACCGTATATAAAAACTTGGGTTTATCCAGACAGCGGTGATTAATAGATACTCTCCCTATAGACGCGGTGCACGTTTGATACAACGGAGGGCGATACTGTGTTGCAAAAAGTATGTATATCAACATATACTACTCAGGTCGGTCTCAAGTGGCCTTTAAACACCCACTAAAGTAGACATAAACAAGGAAATTTTTTCTTTTGTCAAGAACGGACCTTAATATTGGCCAAATGTAAAATTGTATTCATCAAAGATGACAAGCAAAATTTCAACTACCGTACAACCTCCTTATGGTCTCTGTTTTTGAAGCGATGTTGAACAAACCGATCAACGACATTCGCTCCCCGGCAGCCCGGTCGTCTGGCCCGGTCGCCGGTCGACCTTGAGTGACCTTCCAAGGTCGTCACGCTCCGACGTGCGTTAACATCCTTATTAGCCTCACGCCGGGTTCCGCAGACCGCCGGCCATTTCGCACTCTGCTAGCCAACCACGTGTAACGGGCACGGCGCGACGGCGCGGACGAAAAATCGCGAGGGGGTTCAAGGCTATGGGTCATCATTGGAAGTTTCCTGGTCAAGTCAGACACAACCGAGTCCTGGGTATACAGATACTGGCTGGTCTGTACGAAGGATTGACTATAGGCCCATCAAAATGATCAAAAATTTTATGTCATTTTCGTTCATCTTGATGGAGTCTTGGGGAAAAGTATGAAAAGTGACCGAAAAAATCTATTTAAAAACCCTATAATTCAACTTCTTTATTTGAAATGTCGCAGATATTGAAAACTCTTGGCACGGTTTACACTAGGTTTTGTCAATGTCTTTTGAGCAAAAAGTAGTTCTTTAAGTATTAAGATTCAGTTGCAGTTAAATTGAGTTTTAAGTTCAAGCATAAACCGGTCTGTTAATCCTATTAGGCGTTATGTTATTTTGTATGCATAGCTACCAAATTTGGAAAATTCTTTAGTAAACTGTTTACTGTGTTCAAAATTTTCATATTGTTTATTAGGAGTATCTAGAATAATAGATTAATGAACGATTAAATCACACAATCAGTCTTAACCCTCAGCCGACATAAATTAATCACCATAATATGAATAATTTATCTTAAAGTCCTGTAATAGTAACCTCTGGAGTTCCTAACCCTGGCTACTGCTTTTGCAGCCATATTGAATATCATATAATCACTGAAATAAAGAGTTCGGTGCGAGCGGGTGGATTCTCCCGCTGGAATGCGCAAGATGGCCGACTTTCCCGCCAAACAAGGTTATGCAACATGCAACAAGGTAGTATCTGATGGTTCGGCTCACGCGGCTTTCATTTCAACAATTCGTGTATCTATTGGATCCAAGACCTTCTATTTACTTTCCCAATCGATCATAACAAAGGAATCTAACCTGAAAAAGAAAAGAAAAACTTACTTATTGAAAGTGAGATCTACGACGGAGATAGTTATGGGTCTGTTATTGCCTACCGAGCCAATTGAAGATGTACGTTTATTTACACGCTGAGTCAACACATTTCCTTCAAACTGACGAACTTTCAATTTCTAATACTTGTTTTGATGGTAATTGGAAATGTTTTAGGACGGAGACTGGAGATGGAGCAGACTCTTTAAAAAGCAAACGGCACAATTGCAGGTCTCAATCTTCAAAATTTTCTTTAGTTCTTTTCTTTTCCATTTAAAACATACCTTGAAAAAATGACATTGTTTTGCACTCCATTTTAATTATAATTTATTATAGGCTACCGAAGCTTACTTGCACATTGCACCTAAACTTTTTAAGACGTTTATAAATTTCTCTCAAGGATGCTAATTACTTGAAAATCCTATTACATTGTGAGCTTCGCCAACAAATCACAAACTACAACTTCAAACTTAGGTCTAGCAAAAATACTGAAATTGCAACTAACATCATCGGTATACAAAAAATAAAAGATGGGGGAAATATGACAAAGATTCCCTATATAGAAATATTCTTGAAGTACTAGTCTAATTTCAGGATCGGAGAAAAACCAGCACTGGCAGCACTCAAAAGAAGGCAAGCAGAAGCAGGGGAGCGATTATAATCTCTCAAGTGTCAAACAGAGGCTTATTTCCGGCCCTTCATCTCCCTCCAAAATAACCGATCACTTCCTCGGGCATTATCACCTGTCTGGGCTAAGTGCACTTTAAAGTGCACAAACGAAAGACTGATCATTTACTTTTAGAGGCTTTTTGATCAGCTACGTTGCTTCGGCCAAAGCGTTTTAGTCTCTGTTGTTAAATTACTGACAAGACAACCTTTAATATTCTTACGTTTACCAAACAAAAGGCTAAAAATGTTTAAAATACCATCGTCTGCTGACCAGTCTTAAAAAATGTACGAGTACAGGTTTGAATCAATTTCCAATAAGGAAGAACAACCAATCCCTATATAAGGTTGTAAAATATTTTACCTCTTAAAAATGTTCATGTTTTCTTCAAATGTTTTAAAGAATTCATTTTGATACTTGCTTTAATACAATACAGTAAATGAAGTTTGCCTTAATAAGCTATGTAAGTCAGGCTTCACATTTAGCATATTTCTCATATTAACGGATGTTACACAATTTGTAATTCATAGATATTCAAATAAAATTCAGATACTCAGATTAAGATACTAGTATATATTGAATATAAAACTGCCTTAAGTAAACTGTATTCTTTATTTACTGCCCCAAAGTAAAACAACAATTTAAGTGGGTGAGAAAAATTAATAGGCTAAAAATGATTTCCCCCCGTCAATGTTGTTTTTCCCAACGTATGTTACACTGATTCTGTCTTTTGAAAGGACATAACGGTACACAATCATTTCTCTAATAAATCACTAATAGATCAACATTAATTTTTTTTACTCATTCATAAAAATAAATTTTTTAACAGTCACAAAAAATATTTTATTACTTAATAAACCATGCAATAATAGACTAAAGCTAGTAGTGATTATATATATTAAATTGAAAAATCAATAAAGGTACTGAATCTGTAATAAAAGTTTGGTTTGTACCATTCAACTCAGCAAAAAAATTGTATTTTAAATTATAGTATAGTAGTATTATGTTAATTGGCGGGCAAGCTACTTATGGTGGGATACATTGTCTCAAAGCATCTTGCTTATTGCTTTAGGCTTCTTTAATAATGTTTGGTGGCTTTATATAATTGAGATATACTTAGTCAGTAACAAGACTAAAAGATCGTGCCACATACACTAAAAGATCTTCTGTATCCTTCACTCATATTCCGGTTAAAAAATGCAGCCAGAGCTCTGTCCCGGTCTTAATAGGTATTAAAGGTATACTGATCCTAAGGAGATCTTAAGGACCTAAAATCAATCATTTTTAAATTTTTGTGGCAGCGAACCTTCAATCTCACTACCCAATGTCAACTTCATGATAGGTAAATGTGAAAAAAATCAAATTGAATCTGGAAGGCTATAATCTAACTTACTTCTCAGTGTACTAAATAAAACTCTGTAAGCTTATGATGTTTCACTATTTGACTGACATCTACTGGATTGTGTTATAGATAAGGCTGCCATACGTCCCGGTATTTTGCACTTGACCCGGTGTCCCGGCCGGTTTTCCTGATGTCTCGGTCAGTTTTTAAATTGCGTAATTTATTATTAAATAATAATAAACTAAACCTGTAGTTTCACAAGTTTGCTGCGGCAAACGAAGAAAGAAGAAAAAATTCTTATATATGTACTTTTGTTTTTAAGTTTTATTCCAATCGCATAAAAACATTTGTATTTTTCATTAAAGTAAAATAAAATAATTGTAAGTTTTGTTTCATGCACTGAATTATTATCCAAATTTAACATGGTAAAAATTGCATTGTCACAACACAAAAAATAAAAATAACTTTTTTCTCAAATCATTAAAATTCACAATTTTGCTCTAAAACTTTTATAAATTTTTACCAGATTATAAGTTTGTTCAAAAGTAAATTTTACCTCAGGATATTTACCTAAAACTTATTAGTTTGACTCAATAATCTGGACACATATTAGGTCTGCTTGAAGTTAATTTTTACTGCAAAAATTAACTATAATTTACCCTTTTTCTCCAAAATTTCCAAAAATTCCTCGGACCCCCCTCGCCTTGGGGGGTATTCCATATCCCCCAAACTCCCCAGTGTGTCACACACTGGAGCATCCTTGGTTAGTTGTCCCGGTTTGACCGCTTGAAAATATGGCAGGCCTAGTTATAGAAACCCCTATTCTTACATTTCTGTGGCAGAAAACCTGTGCATAATCGGTTCCATGATAACCTTAGGGGAAATGGATCAAAGTCTTGGTCTCTCTTACTCCTTGAAATCAATTTATATTCAATATAATGATGAAAAGAGAGTTGTGAGTCGGTATATGTCGTGCTACAACCAAAACCACATGGCACAGCCCCTTGATCTTGGAATCTCAAATTAAAAATCGGTAGAAAAATCGTGTCAAACTAAAGCTTGGAATTTCATAATGTGCAATAAGGTGGGCTTTGATAATTTTTAGGGCTTGCCATAGGACTGTTTTTAAGGGACCCAAGTCATAGTTTTAGGAAAAGCTCTAGGCCTATGCAAGATTTTTTTATATCAGAACATATTGTAAAAATTTGAAATAATTCCAATGATTACCAACATTGGCAGCTTTTCCTAAACCAATGAGAGAAAAGAATCTCCCGGGCTAACAAGGGGTTATTAACTAGTATTTTAATAAAAAATGGTAAAGGCAATGGGAGCACTTTGGTCCTAAATTCAGTTGAGGTACTGAGTAATCGATGGTCTAAAACTGAATGATATAGACTAAAACAATCACTAAGAAATCAGAAATCCTACCTTAATTTCATGATATTTTTCTTCCAAGTAGTAAGCAATATTCCTTGCTTCCTCGTACTTTTGAGATATATCCAAATACTTCTCATAGTGTCTTTTAAAGAGCACAAATCTGCAACAAAAGATTCACAGTAAAATACTGAACAGATGATTTATGCTTATTGCAATTAACACCTTTACAAACTTATTATTTTATAAAAATTAATAGCCTAACTTATTTATTTTTCTCCATTGGTTCTTTTATCCAACATGTTTTCAAAATTTTTGTCAAAAATAAAATGTATCGCACATATAATAGACAGGTTGATTTTAAAACGATAAGGAATCCCAAAGTTACTGTAGGTGCACTCAGCATGACAAGGTAGGCAAATTTTACCCTGTGTCATATCCTGGTTAGGCCTATCTAAAAAATCAAATTTTAGGCCTTGGTCAGAAGGTTACATGGAATTATTATTTATATTTTAACCTAAACAAAGAAATAAGGAAGCCTTGTTCTACCCAGCATAACAAAGTAGGCGATACCGTAATCTATGCAGTGGTCGTACTAACTTAAATTATTGGACGCTTCAAAAAAACTAAGGCACTGGACCACAAAATATGTTTCAACTACAAGTAGACTAGTTCATTAACAACTGAAGGGGAGTCATGATTTGGAGAAAGTTGGTAGCTTTCAGTGCAGTGGGTGTTGTGGGGCATAATTTCCATTAGAATGGGAGGAACTGCTATGAGAACGGAACTTTTGTTCCAAATTGTTCTGGGTCACTTGGGACTCTCAAAGATCCAGAATTGTGAATGAATTACTAAGGTTAATACAATGATAAAGATTTAACCCTTGATAGTTATATTGCAGGTAAATTTTTACAAGTGGCCGACAGTTTTTATAAATAAAATTTGATAATACCTACAATAGGTAGTAAGTACATAGAAAATGTGTTAAAATAAGAACTATCATGATTGGTACGTAATTCATGTTTGTGGCACTTCAACATGAGCAGATTTCCGAGCGTACCGGACTCCCTGATTTTTGGTGGATTTCTCGAGAGAGAAGGGAAGGAAAAATGTTCTCTAGCATAAACATGTTTTAATAAACATTTTCTATGTAGCCTAGGCTTAGTTCAGATCCAATTTTAGTTGCTTTACTTATGGTTTGGTTTAGGAACATTTTGTTTCCATCCTAGTTGCTTGTTTCAACTTTTTTCTCATTATGGTTTCTATTGAAATAAGTTAAGCTACCTTAAGAAATTTGTCATGTCCATTTTCAATTCCTTAGTTCTATTCTAACAAACAACTCAAAATGACTACCTAATAACTTTAAAAAGGTTTCCAAACAATCTGCTATTAAGTCATGCATTTTATAGGCCAAGCCAAGTTTTTCTGGAAATGATCAATTTAGACCTTTAGTCAGTATTCTATCTATTTTCATAATATTTCTAATGGATTTGTACCATACTTGTCATAAATCGACTGAACTACTGTAGGTTGCAGCATAAAATTTGAAGGGTTTGTTGTTAAATGAAAAAATTAGCTTCTTGTAATAAGGGAGGCTATTTGAAAGTAGGAGTTTTAAGTTTCAACTTGAGAATACAGGTCGGACTGATTCAGCTATGTAACTTACCCCCTAACCTTCAGTTCAGTACCACATCATACAGGTGAGCTGGCCACCCCCTAGATAATTCCCTTTAAATCCGCCCATGCACACCTACCTTCAACAATAGAGGCCGATAAACCTGCACCTAACAGCTGTTTTAAAATATTGTGGACCAGCCTGCCCATAAGATTAGTAGGCCAACTGTTATTTTACGGTAAGGCCAACTACATTTTAGCACTGAGTTTACAGTCTTGCTCACCAACAGTAATATGGTAACTTACCAGTAATTATAAACTTTCCAGCACCTCCTCCTTTACTTCTAGTTTAGCCTATACGTTACTTGAGACGCAAATTGAAACTTTTTGGTATATTGAGACATTTGATTAAACAATATCTTGAAGCTACATAAAAAAGTTACTTCATGACTGCTTATTAAAAAAATGGAAATAATTCTTATAATTAATTTGAACTAGGAATTGATCAATTAGGCTAATTTTTCTTGATTCTTTTTAATTAATTTTTATTTATTTATATTGAGTTAGGAAATCAATTTGAAACAATCAATTTAGGCTAAATTATGCCTCATCAACAAAAATGGGGTCGTATATAAAAAATTTACAAAAAAAGAAAGGCACAGGTAGGGCCTCAAGTAACTCCTCCCAATGTTACACTATTAATTATCTTTTAGTTTATAAGCATACTTCAGGCACCATGGCAAATTATTAAAAATGGAGATTTATTAATACCATAATTTTAGTATTTCGAAAAAAATCCATTTAAAACTCAATCCAAGACTTCAGGGGAAGGAGATCTTACAGTATTGAGTAAAATTAGCCTGATACGTCACCTACCCATATACAAATGAGTCCTATTAAACTCTATAAAATCGTCAAAAATGATTTAGCCTAATGCCAATTAACAGGAATTTAAATTACAATTTTAAAGTGTTTTTCTAAAGGGTTTTGCTCTTGAGTGTATCCTTGAATAAAATACAATAGGGCTACATAGCCTATAAGCTAAGGCTATTGGTACCATATCGTTTGGTCACTCAGCTGGTAAAGATGTTTCACTACTTGTTATTTGTTTAGGCTACCTCAAACTACAAAACACTACAAGTTGATGTCTTTACTTACCGATAAAAATCATTTTCTGATATGATATCCCTGATGCTGTCTTCAGGATCTAGTCTGTCATATAGTCCGATATGACGGCTTGATCTCCTAGAAGGACCGTCAGCCCCAAAATCTCCAGTTATTTTGAGAACAGGTTTATCTAATGAAGAGCACTTGGCAACATTACTAGTTTCACTGTCACTGTAATAAACTGGCAAACTCTTTGGTAACACACTAGGAGGCACTGCTAAATCATCTTCATACACAACACAAGCTTCTTTTTGAATCTGGATTGCTGCATCACTGATACCATGGTGCATTTCCCCCGCAGTTGCAGGTGCACTTTGCAGAACTAGGTCATCACTCTTGCTGTGTTTTAAATCCGATAGTCCTAACCCAGAAGGACGATCTTCAAAACCTGTGTATCTTGCAATTACTGGGCTCCGACAGCCTTCTCTGAGCCCGTACCTGAAGGAATCGCTTCTGGGAGGAGGGCTGCTAGGTGGAGTTTGTATCAGGAAGTCAGTCATCACAAAGATTGTTCCTGAAAAGGTAAACAATTCTCAGTATACGACAATAAAAAAGTTGTTGTGAATGTCGACTGAAAATTAAATGTGGGATATAAGACTGTACAAAATGAGGAAAAAGTGTTGGTTTTAAAACTGACCCCATCAATCATATTTTTTACTGGTCCTGAGTAAGCCTTGAAATTATGATGTTCTCATAAAACTTCAGATATATAGGCCTACCTAAAGGTACCTAAATAAGGCAAGTTAAAGTTGCTGGTAAGTTAAACCTGCATCAATAAAAATATATTTTAAAATTAAGCTTGGCTGGATACTTGATTAATTAATTAATAGACTGTTAAAAACAAATATTAATCTTGGATAGTCAAAAATTATACGGTGGGTAGATAACAGATTTAAAAGGATACCAAAAAAAGAGCCTGGCCTACATTGGCTTGTGTTAAAAAACAAATTAATACATCAGACTTACAGTAGAGAATTTAATACTTGGACTTACCTATAAACCCAAAATATGAATTAATGAAAGAAGATATTATAATAAAACCCGAATATTGTATCCCACCCCCAGTTAAACAATAAATTCTTATTCACAACAACCTCCGCACACAACTGTCAACGGCGGATGACAGTTACCCGAGGCATCAACACAAACTGACTGATTCAAAAAAACAGAAACGCAGCCGACCGCCGAGCTCTAGTTTCAGCAACCGCCACCACAGCGCTAGTCGCTAGAGCTAGGACTCTAGCATTACAAAGAGATACAAATATTGTTTTGGAAATAAAACAATCGATACTGTAACAAATTACATATGTAGAAAATATCTTATATTCAAAAATTAACGTAAATCTATTAGTTTTCCTATGGCGCTACAGTGTGCCAATAACCTATGTGCCACATGTGTATTTGAAACGAAAATAAAAAGTATATCTAAAAGTGAATCCTTATTTTGGCGTTTTCTCAATAAATCGTGTTTATTTTAATTTGTTAGGAAGTTTGTCGAGAGAAGCCGTTGACATTCTAGAATATTGGAAAAACCTCTTCTCAGCTCTTAAAAATTTGATTTAAAAACTCGTGTTTTCACTGGTTATAAAATACATTAATTTATTGATTAAATCCAGACGCTTCATTTTTACGGCACTTGATCCTTCTGTAAAGTTGTTATAGGTTTCGAATTCATAACGAAACACCAATTCATTTTACCTCGAACACTAACGAACTGGCAATTCGCCGGTATGATTTGGCGGTATGGTTCAGAGGTACTTAATCTTAATCGAATAAAATTATTGTGCGAGCAAAAGGTGCTTTATATTATGTATACCATATACAATAAAATTCGATCCAATTTTTTCCATCCGAACAAATCCATATTTTGAGCCACAATAAAAACCATCTATACAGGAATGCTGAATATGAATTCAAAGGATCTAATGTCAGTTCTCTGAATCTATACAATTGTAAAATATATTTTGATGCTTTAATCTCAAAGAAAGATCGAGCCCAAAAGATCTAGTGGCATTGATGAGATCCTGAAATTTCACAAAGGTAACGAAGTGATAGGGAGACAAAACAGAAACTGTTACTGATCACGCATACATGGTTTACCATTGTGACAGTGAAATGTAAGGCCAATCGGTATGGAATTATATATTTTTTCAAACTGCAATGTCAAAGTTTCAACTTTTTATTGAAAGTCAAGCTTTAAAAAAATTATTTCCATTCCATCGATTTCTAAAATAAATTGAAACAAGCTTTTTCGGAGCAACTTAAACAATTTTTACAAAAAACCATTTTTCTCTGTAATCGACTGGTCGACATGATAGATTCACCAGAGAACTAATAAAAAAATCTGCTTTCATTAATTTTACAAATGATTTTATTGATGCAGTGGAGACTTGGGAGACCGTAGTGGGTTTCTTTGCCGACCTGTCTAGTCTAAAACCAAGAATCAAGAACTTTATTAATCTTTCGACATACAGCGATGCATTCGATTTTGGCATACTTAAAGTATAATAATTTCAATAACAATTAATTAACAATCAACATGAACCTACACACAATCAGGACCGGCTCTACCATATAGGCGAACTAAGCGACCGCCTAGGGCGCCAGGGCCTGAGGGGCGCCAAAGGGGGCGCTGAGCGGCCCCGTTTGTCAAAAAACCTAAGGCGGAAGCAATGAAAAACTTTTATTTTGGGAAGGCAAACTATGAAAATAGCATAAATGCTAATTTATATTTACATTTTATTAAATTACAAGTTTATAATCTGGGAATAGCTCGGGAACATTACGCTCTGCTTGTTACTCTTCTAAACACTTTATAAAATTATTTCCATTGGGAAACCCCTACCCTTCTAAACGTATGACTATAACCCAATGACAAGCATGCGATATTCTCTGCTTTTTAGGCGCCATGGCTGCTATATAGTAGTTTAGATTTATTTTTATATTGACAGCCGAATTCAAGACCGGTCCACTGTAGTCCACTATTTTCCCAATGCTGGCAAGTAGTATGTTTTTGCTTTGTAAATTATTGTTTTTAATAACTTGCCTACAAGTTTTTTTGATTATTTGAGTTGTACGCACAGTGCTGGATTTGTCACTAGGCCCGGAAAGCCCGGGATTAGGGTCGCGCGACCGTAGGGGGCCACACATGGTAGAAAATAAGGCATTTAGAGTGAATTTGAGGGGATAATTTGGTTACATAATTGAGCTAAAAAAAGGTCAACTCTTTTCACGCGGCCGTTGGGGGCCTCATCAGGGGGGGACGCACAAAAAACAGGGCTTAGGGCCGCGACACCGGCCGTAAATCCGGCTCTTTTTCTAATTAATTATATTATTTTATTTCATAAACTGTCGAAATCATATCTTATTCAAATCTCTTACCATTATTTTTATATTTTTGCCCAAAGAATCATCTCCACCTCAATTTTATAAAGCCTCATTTTATGAGCACATTTTTCAGAGGATATAATTAATGTATATTGATTACTCGATGTGCAGTCTTCAATATTGAGTATAGTAAAGTAAAAACATATTGTAGGAGCTGGAAATTGACAGTTTAACTATAACAGTACTTCTCATTTATTTCTTTTTCATTTTGCCAATACGTAAAATGGCAACCCATGAGGTCCAATGTTAAATACAGTACTGAATTTTTATACTCAAATTTCTTTTATTACCCACGCCATTAGATTATTTTCCAGCGATGTGACTTGAACACCTCTCGTTTTTAGCCAGAAATAACTTACAACATTTTCAGAATATGACGGAAAAACTCAAAGCCGTTTTTTTTAGATAATTGTGCAACCAAGCATAAAAAAGTCAAATATCTCTCAAAAGAGCATACATGTTGTATGAGGCCTCGGGTAGGATACGAGCGACGAGCGGCAAGCGACAACGCTCGTTTTTCGGGTAGCATTTACTTATCAGCTGTTAATTTTGAAGGCAGTTGCTACGATTGTCCCAAGCGGCGAGCGATATTCAATGGGCGCGTTCAGCCGCATTCCACCGGTGGGTAACCGATTACCATAGTCACTAATAGGCAAATCCACCGCATCTTGACAATCAACAATGTCCGGTTACTTACCGAATCCACCGTAAACACAACATCGGTGGATGCACAACAATGATCGGTAGATGGTACGTCCACCACTACCGTTCAATTATTATAGGTTAGTATATTACCCACCGGTGGAATGCGGCTGAACGCGCCCAATGGGGTCGCTCATTGTCGTTTTGTGTCGCCGGTCAGGTTCGAAAATGTTTTTCGCGTCGCTTGTCGCTCACCATCTGCATTGTTGCATTGCTGCAGTGTTTGAGGTTAGAATCTAACTGGATATACCGCGACAATGCTTTTATTGATGAAAAAGCGGATTTCATTCTGTCAGGCTGGAAACATGAGGGGGTTTATTTAGTAATATAATATAGAAACACAGTTTTTTGAAAGGTGGTTTAAAATGATTCGAATTTTGACCAGAAGTGAGCTATCGCTCGCCGCCTGTCGCTTGCCGCTTGTCGCTCGTATCGTACCCAAGGCCTGACTCTGGCAGTGTTGTAAAGTGTGATTTGTCTTCAAATTCACTGGTTTAATAATTGTTGTTGGCTACAAGGAATTGCTGTTTAATTAATGAAAAAACATTAATTGTAACCAAATTTGGATAGTCCTGATGATGCCCCTTAATAAATAGGGGCGAATCAATTGTTCATATGGATTACCACAGAGAAGAAATAAGAGGGCTAAAAGGCCCTTATTTCTTCTCTGTGGGATTACTTAAGACGATGAGGGGTTTCAATAACCTCTAAGTCACTGGTTTAAAACCTGAACAAAATTTTCCATTTCCAAATTTGAGGGTTTCAAGTGTTGCCTTGGGAATACCAAAATTACACGGACTGAGTTTCCTTTCATTACAAAAAATATTTACTCAAGAAACTTCGTGACCAAGGAAAAACAACTGACAAGTTTCAAAAAGCATTATCATAAAACCGTAACTGTTTCATTACATTGTGTATTAAAAAAAGTCTGCTATTGGTTGCTTAATGTTTTATCTATAAAGTAAATAAAGTTGTTCGGGGAATGTGCACTGATCGACCCTTTGTCGCCAATGATGACCCCAAGCAACTTTCACACACGTATCACCTACGGTTTTACCGTGGTGATAGATTCTAATAAAATAAAAGAATTTAAGTTCCCAAAATTATGCGTGTAATGTAATAAATAATAAAGAAAAAAATCATCTTAAAATGTATTAATTAAATAACAAATCCTACAAATCTCATAATAGGACGTTTCGATTTGTATCTTTATTTAAATTTAATAACAATGATATGCTTGTATCTCCTAAAAGACTTGACAAAAAATTAGGCGAAGAATTGTAATTTATTTACGATACTACAAGTCAAGTATCTTATAGTATAGTTTGTACAAAAGTATACTCATAAAAAATTAACCATACAAGGAAGTAAAAATAATTGATAAGTGATTATTAAAAATTTAATTAAATCATTAAAACTTAATGATATGAAGTGGGGGGGGGGGGTGGGGGGCGCCAAGCAGTATTTTCGCCTAGGGCGCCTATAAAACTCTTAAGCCGGCCCTGCATACAATTAATTATTTAAAACATAAAACCATGGACACAGTTCGCAAAAAATAAACAGTACAAGAATAAAACAGTAAAAGTAATATATATGCACGTATTAACATCCGTTCTGCATTTAGCTCCCAAATATTGTATGGAATAATTGACTACTAGTGGATCCGAGCGCAAGGAATCGTGCGCTACTCTAGCAGAGCGATAATCCAAATGGCGACAAATTTAAAACACAATCGTGCTAACACGATCCGTCTTGAGGGTTATGTTTACACAAATTAAAAAATAACAGCAATTAAATTATCCAGCTGATCAAAATGTAAACAATTATGTTCTTCATAAGGATAACATTGGAACTTTAAAAGCCAATGGGGCAGAGCCCAAGGGACTTTTTCAAAAATGTAAGGCCAGTTTGCAAATCTACGCGACACGCTCTTTCCAATGAGCCGTCAATGATCAAAATCGGTTAAGAAATGACGGAGGAGTTCATAAGACAAATTTCGTGTTGGCGTATTAATTATATAGATCTTCAGTTGTTAATAAGAAATCATCAACCTTGTAAAACCCCGATCTTTTAGCCAATTACTCGGGCACTTTTTAAATTTATGAAATTTTTGAGTTTGAGCTGATTGAGACAGTTTGTTAAATAATAGCTTTATTTTCAAGCAAAATGTGTTTTTATTTGTTTTTTATAGTCTAATAGGAAGTAAATCTAAGGCATATTTTTTCGTGTGCTGTAATTATAAATTTCAGACCTATTTGTATATTACAAAACATTTTCTTTTACATCTAATAGGATAAAAAATATATAAAACATGAGATTGTCATTATTTTCAGTTCTTTGAAAACAGGGTAACATGACTGACTATTGTCTAACCCTTTTATAATTCTTGGAGCGTATTTCTGCCATTTAAAACTTGTTCAATATAGACACTGCTACCCCAAAAATTAATTCCATATATAATTTGCGAGTGAAAGAAAGCATAGCAGACACTAATTAGCATATCGTTACTTACACTGAATTTAAGTTTCCTTAACAAATAGGTAATCCTAGATAGTTTTTTACAGAGGTTTTGTATATGTACGTCCCACTTCAAAGTGCTATCCAGGTGTATCCCTAGCAGTTTAATAGACTGTTCTTTAAATGGTCTACTTGATGAGAAAATAATTGATTCTGTTTTTTTTGTCATTTATTTTTAGATTGTTTGTTTTGAACCAGTCCACTGCATTACTCATTGCTAAATTCATATCAGACTGCAGTTGCAGAGATTGGAAGGGTCGCTTCCTCGGGGACCCATAGGCCATCCTGCGCCGGCTGACGACCTACGGCATCATCATAGGATAGGTGGGCATGGAAGTTGCCACTATCGTACCGCCTCCTAAATCGTACCACGGCGATATTTCAGACAATAAGCGATACATGGAAGCTCTCGTGGCTTAAACGGAACTATCCATGAGTCTGAATAGTGGGCGTTTACACTTAATTGTTTGCAGTATTCTTAATTTTAAATTAGTTTTTGTGTTTTGTTAGAAACTGATGTAGTTTTCAGTTGTCACACGCAAGCTAATAGTGAAGGGAGGTTCTGATTAATTCTCGATATACATTTTAAAAGTACATCTAAAGTACTTTTTTAGTAGTGTTGATCACATAGTAACTTTTATTTCAGGTTAGAATTAAGGTAATGTTTGAAAAAAAGTCCCAGTTGCTAATATCGTACCTCCAATGGTTTCTCAAATCGTACCATTGGATTTTGGTATATAGAATTTTCATAAAATATTTACCGGTACGTTTAGCCTATTATAGCCTATATTACATACATAGGAATAGATTACACTTAATTATACTTTAAATTTAATTAGAAAATAAACAATATTTGGCATATTGTACCTCATGAAATATCAATATACTTTTTACGTTATATTTACCTCATATATTTACTTATATACATTTATTATACGTTTTATAGTTAATATTTACCTATACACACTAAATAAAAATATTTTTATTACCTCTTGGTTTTCTTTGCTACCATTTTAAAGGTGCGTGCATTATTTTACAAGGGGTACGATTTAGGAACTCGTTGGTACGATTTGGGAAACTGGTTTCCTAAATTGTACAACTTGCAAGGGTTTACAAAAAAATTCACAGTAATTATAAAAATCAATATTTGCTTCAAGTTTTGCTATATTAATGTTCCAAAAGGGTCCCTTAAAAAAAAAACAAGGCCATCTCTCTTTTAATGTTAACATTATGAAATTAAAAAACAAAAAAAGTGGTACGATATTGGCAACTTTCCCCATCCAAGCTTGTTTGGCACAGTCCGTTTGAGCATCAAACTGAAATTCATTCATATAATTGGGTTCAGTCAAGGGCAATTTGGAAAAAGCATATGGTAGAAAAACATATTAGAGTTATTTTAAAATGCCTACTCAAGCTATTTATTTTGCTGCCCTGATTATCGAAAGAAGGTGAGCGCCGGCGGAGCGAGCGCGCGGCAGTAAAAACATTCTTATTCATAACGCTGTAGAAACGTAAAAAAATGTTAAAAATTTGCAGTCCACTTTATTTCAATGACCAGTTAATTACCTTATCAGCACTTTTTTCAAATAATTTTTAACGTATATCGTTTAGTTTATACTGTGAGCTACATTACTAAAAACACGATTTACGAATCAAAAAAGTCAATTCTTTGTGTTTTATTTATGATAGCTCTGCTTAGAAGCATCGGGGGAAAAATTCCTGTATAGAACCTTTAGTCAACTTTCTTGGGAACAATATACCAAAATTTTAGAACCCTGTGATCAATATTTACGTCGTTATTAATTTAATTCAAAAGAACTGTTAACTCGTTTTTTAGTTGAGATTTTCATTTCATTTTTCCTTTAATGACACAGATAGTTTCCACAATCAATATTCACTTAAAAAAATACTTCAATATTACAGTACTAGATAAATCCGTAATCAGTTGATAATTGAAATTAATTATCAACCTTGCTCGGGCGAGCGCGATCCAGACGAGGTAGCCTACAGCAACTGGCCAACAACAACGGAGCACATGCTTCCAACACACACAGCAAATGGCCGTTCAAGCCGTTTAAAGGGAATTAATACCCCCGTTGCAGCAGACCTGCATACTCAGCGAATTTCAGATGCAACACAACAAATGGTATTTCAATCCAACTTAGCGAGATTTTACATGTTTTGTAATCTCCATTAGAATAACATGGGGAATGATTATGCAGGTTTGCTGCAACAGGTATGTTAAAACTGGTTGGTTTTAATTCATTATTTAGTAGATCTTAACTAGAAGAAGCCATATACCAAGTTTTGTCAAGAAATGTTAAAAAATAAGTAAGATATAGCATTTTTTTATTTCCCATAAGGATAACATGGGGAATGATTATGCAGGTTTGCTGCCACTAAAAATTGAAATTTCGGGGATTTTAGACTAAAATACATTAGATCTCATCTAGATGAAGCCACAAACCAAGTTTTATCCAGATATGTTGAGAAATAAGCGAGATATAGAATTTTACTTATTCCCCATAAGGTTAACATTGGGACAACGTACTGTGTTTACCACTTTCAATATCTCGGTAACCAATAGACATAGAGCAATGATTCAAAACACTAAATTGTTTGTTTTTTTGAGCTGAATTCAATGGTGCCAACAAAGATTCGATAAATTTTATTTTTATATGTAAAAAACCCAAAAAACCCATTTTTGGGGGTGTTTATCCCCCCTTACCCCCCCTTCCGGTGGTCCGATCGGGCTGGTTCACGAACTCGTCCTTTCGATTACCACTTTACATGTCTGTTCCAAATTTTATTAAGATCGGATCATATTTACGGCCGCTATCGTGCTGACAGACATATATATATATATATATAGATAGATAGATAGATAGATAGATATATAAAAATTCGAACGAATGGTGTTTTTTGCTTCTGGTGGCCCTAAAACGAAAAGTTATCATGGTCTCGGGCTTAGGTCTTACCATGAGACCTACGGTAATAGCTCCTTCCCTATAGGGGAAATTCGCTAAAAGTAGACGTATTACAGAGTTGTCGTGTTAGCACGAGTGTCGTGTAACCGAGGTTCTTTTATGCAGGTTCTGATATACATTTGAGACCTGTCGCATTTTGAATCGCTAGTTTCTTTAGTATTTGGAATTATTTTTATTAGCATTCCATAGTTTAATAAACGCAATCGTTTCGCCAAAATTAATTTGTTGACAACGCATTCAGCTATTCGGTTGTTTTTGTTTTTGAGTCCACACAATAAACGCGATAAGAGCGTACTCCTAGTTATATTAGCTGCAAGCATCACACAACAATGTATAGCAGTAAGTATCTCAAGAACTGCAGGCACTAGGGTATTTCAAGGGTTTAATTTACTTATATTTTACGTATAATTATTTTTTTAGGGCGATAACTCTTCTATAATACATTTTTACTATGCATATATTTCTTAACTGTGACCGTGACCACCCAGTATATAAATCATGAGCCGCCATCGCATCGCCACTGGTCTATGCACGTCCAAGTTAGGCTCTATATATATATATATATATATATATATATATATTAGAGCACATCTAAAATTCTTGTTTATTATTATTTTTTCCCCGACTTATTGAAGTTTTTGTTGCTTACTTTTTCCTTACACTCACTTCATGTCAGTATTCAATTTGATGTGTTGTTAAATTTTTGTTAATATATTTTTGCATGTGTTTGATTTTCTATGTTGATTAGTGGAAGTCATTGTAATTATATTTTTTTCATATATAAACAAGGCATAATGTGTTAAAATAAATATGTTTTATTTTATATCATTTTAATTTTGTTTTAAGGGAGTTGCTGCCACATATTATGCACTGTGATAGCGAAACCACCTCTACACAGCAAATGCTAAAGAGGTGGTTATCCATAATGTACTTATAAGTTTTATTGAATACAATTGTGATTAGATTTAGCTTTATATGTATTCATTTGTTTGTACAATAAGCACTGTTAAAAAACTTCACAATGTAAAAATTGTAATTATTACTATGTGCATACTATGTTAACATTAAAATTATATATATAATTTTAATGTTAACTTTAATCACTTATATATATATATCTACCACATGTTTTTACCTTGTTTCGATCTACAAGTTTTTACAAATATAACAATAATCGCATATGTTCGGAGAATTTACATAAAATTACATAATCATCATTATTGAGTATTTCAGCATATTTTTGGAATGGTAAAGCTATTTTTAAAATATTAGTTCCCAAAATTGTGACAGCATTTAGGAAACACAGTCACAACTTATTTATAGAAATGTTGATGTTGGGCGAAGTGGGAGGCGAGTGAGAGAGAGCATCCTCTGCGTGCTTACGCTGCTATGTTGGATATCGACCTTAAATATATCGATTATTAAATAGTCGATGATTTCGCGACTGGAAAGTCATAACGATATCAAGTTTTGTTTTGAGAAAATTATTGTTAACTAATTAACTTTTAGATCGTTTTTATTCGTTTACGGGATACAAGATTACTAAAATATTACTTTTATAATAAAAGAAAAGTATAGCCTACAAGATTTTTGTTTTTTGTTTTTTGAGATTTGCAATAAATGCAGTTCAAACAGTGTTTTTTTTCATTAAGCAAATTTTGTGACGTCGTCAAGTCTAATTCGAAAACATTAAAATATATTACTTGAAAAGCTTGTTAGACTAGGGTACTTTACATTAAATCTTGTGTCATGCCGGAATACAAACAATGAAATAATGCATCATAAAAAAATGTTTCATTTGAGAGCCATCATAACTCATTTTACTTGGGTTTGCTTTTTGCTAACATAGTTAATTTTAGTTTATTTAATATTCAATTCCACACTGTTATCGTAGATGTTGCGGTAATATAAACTTCTGGCGAGTGGTGAACTATTCAAAGTTAAATAATAATTTTCATTTATGTATAATTTATTTGGCCTATGACAAAAATTTTAATTTGTCCTATATTTACCTTTTATTTTGGGTGATTTTATGAATACATGCAGTAAATCTCAAATATGGATTCCAAATGGCGGAGAACAGAATTATATCATGAGTCACAGAATTTGATTCTTCTCTGTGCATGAGTGCAATGGCCTACGCTACGTCCTTTTGCCCTTGAAAGTAACAAAAAACTCATGCTTTTTATTTTTAGATTTTACTTTATAGTTATTCCCAATAGGAAATTTTATTAAATCTCTTTCTCTCTTAATTAATTATTATTGTCTACAGAAAATAAAACTATTATATACCTACGCAATACGAGTTTATGAGATGTATCTTATAATTACTCTGAGCTCAGTAAAGTTATTGAGCTACGCACAACACTTCCTCCTTATCCACCACAATAACCAGTCGTTTAATTCGATATCAGATGTCGATTAAACACTGGATACGCGACTACCGAATGGCGATACTCGCCGCCGCCGCGGGGGGCGTGACAGATGCGAGAATGTCTCTGTTTTGCTTCCGCGCCAGTGAGTTGGTTCAGTCCGCCGCCGCCTGTCGTAGACGTAGTGCTTCTCTGTCGCAGTTCTCTTCAGTAGTTGTGATTCAGACTTTGTAGCTCCGTGTGAAAACAGCTGATCGAGCCGATAAGATGCCGTCTTGTTTGTCTTCTCAGGTATGGAACCCGTTTGAAACAAAAGCTCAATAATTTCAATTTTAAACTTTGATAAAAGTGGACCAGTAAATCAAAGACGGTAAAAACAAATTTGTTATTGGTCAGCGTGTACACAGTTTGTATTTATGTTTGTCTGACTCATGCTTGCTGTACGATTGCTGGACGTATATGCATCACATAATCTGTGTGTTGCTTATGCATTAACTCATATTCCTGCGTAAAGTTTTATTTTTATTATGATAATATGATTAAAATTGTGTTTCAACACCAGTATGGATACTGCATGTATTTACAAACTTACCATAATGTTTGTTTATCCCTACTGTTTAGCCTCCAAAATCTGTTAAAACAAATAAAAACAGGTTGTGTACCTCCGTCTGCAGCTTTTAATAAATCCTGTATAGCATTTATTAAAACCTGAAGACGGAGGTAATACAACCTGTTTTTTATATTTCTTCCCAAAGTACCGTAATCAAAACTTTGCGAGGTAAACTTTATTCAAATTATCCCTTTTCTGTTGCCGGAGCAATCAGTCATGTTTGTACTGTAGAAATTGTAAAAGTGTATTAATTTTTTCAATGCTGTATTTTGTCATGGATTTTATAGTATTAAATAATATTAATAATAAATTGGGGTTCTTTAATTATCTATGACAATTTGAAAACATTGTATAAGTAAAGTGAATATGAGTAACATAATTAAAATTTAGTTAGTGCTTAGTTTTTGTTACAAAGAACCCAACACATCGTCCTCATCGTATATTTCTTTGCTAGACTTTCTATTAGTAGTTTATACACTATAATGTTTGCAGCCTGTCATGAAAGATGAAACCCCTGAATTTTGATATGATTAATTGTAAATTTTCACAAAAAGATGTATTCAAGTTTTTTTTTTTTAATGTAAGGCTATTTTGTTTTTGTTGTTAAAAATTAGTTTTATAACTTCACAAGCTATTTAACTGCATTGCAACATCATATTATACATTGTTTACCCGTACTCAGCCCCCCCCCCCAATAGTGTCACATTTCTGCTGGCACTGTATCGGACCTTGTGTTTTTCTACCTTCTGGCCTTGCAGAGAGCTGGCTGTATAAGGTCAACACCATTTTGCTTCAGAAAAGGAATTTTCGTAAACAAGTTACAAGAAACCTAGTATAGAAATGCCACATCTTTCATTATATTTCCTTTGTTGATGCATTTTGTTTTACATTAAAAAATACAAAAAAAATCATATGGTAAATTTATATTGAAATAGTCTCTTTTTGAAGATTAAAAAAGTAATCATTATGTCAAACTTTTGTTAACGAGTTTTCCTTTACAGAATAGAAAAAAATCTATGAACTTGTTGTGCAATTAAGTACTCAACAACATTACAGTACGTTAGTGGTATTTGGTATTTGTATCTTCCTGAAACTGTTTTTGGAATATTGGGCTTTGAAATGTAGAATGATAAAGTTCCTTATCTATCAGCTTTATTTTAACTTACTCGCTTATAATATGATGATAATTACAATACAAATCAGATAGGTAACATAAGATAAATTAATCAAAGTCATTTTTATTCTTATTGATAGGAATTAACTTTGAAGGTACACCACATATTAAATGACAGGCGATTCTGTAAGCATTTCTTTATAATTAATGGTACATACCAATTTTTCCGTCACAGTTCTCGCACGAGACAGAAAATTTGGTATGTACCATAAATTATATACAAAATAAAGCTCTGTTTGGCTTCAAAAATGAATAACACATTTCTTTCTCAATTGTTTTAAACTGATTAATCAAATAAATTGTTTTCACTTCAAGTATGTTTTAATTCACGCCAAAAACAAATCCTAAAAAAATCTATCTATTTATCACAAAATTTCGAGACAATATCTTTTGATAGATGTTTATGCAGTTTATGATTTTAATTTTTGCGGACATTTGCCATCTCAGATTAGTAAAATACAATTCAGTGATGGAAAATGCCCGCAAAAATCAAAAACAAAATATGAATTCACCTTCACCAACATGAATTTCATGTTATCATCAGTTTAGCATGTTAAAACAATCCAACTTAAATATGTTCGGGGCTTCCCTAGATTTCTGAACCGAATTTCATAATTAAAATATCGTTGGAAAGAGCATGCATGTATAACTTTAGTGTTAATAACTATCATCGACCACATAGTACAAATATATTTATATATTTATATATACTTGTGGTCGATGATAAGTATGAACATATTATCAGCATGACAAATTTTAATATAGTGACTTGAAAACATTTTATTGAACCATTTGACTTCTCACAATGTTTTAATACATTGATTAGGCCTAATGTTGCTCCATATTTAGAAGACTGGATGAAGTTCTGAGAAACCAAATGTGTTCTTATGAATAACGGTTTGTGGATGACGTAAGGTAATTCAATATTATTACTTATAAATTTCAAATGAACAGGTGATTGGAATAACACAGTTTTTCAGTATTGCCATCTATATATTAAAAAAATTTGGTTTTTCTTTTCCGAGTCCGTTGGGCTCTTCTACTCAACCGATTTTCATAATTGAGGTCTTAAAATAAAGGTATACACGCGCAGATTTGCCATCAAGCATCCGCATTCATTTATCTGCCGGATTACTCGAGTTATGCACAAAAGCAACTTCCTCCCTGTACATTTCTTATGGGAGTTAAATATGGTTTTCCTTTTCCGAGTTCGTTTGGCTCTTCTACTCAACCGATTTTCATAATTGAGGTCTTAAATTAAAGGTATGCACGCACAGATTTGCCATCAAGCATCGGTATTCATTTATCTACTGTATTACTCAACCAAAAAAACATAAATTTGTTTATTTCCTGGATTTTGAATAAAATTAAAGATATATTTCCCCAGTTCTAATTACGTAATTATATATGTTTTGGTCTAAGAACCTTCAGTGAAATACCAGCTTTCATTTGAGCTATTGATTATTAAGATCGGATGTACCTGAAGCACGCTGCTGAATTCCGAACAACACAAAAACATTTTTTTGTTTTCCTTTTCCGAGTCTGTTCGGCTCTTCTACTCAACCGATTTTCATAATCGAGGTCTTAAATTAAAGGTATGCACGAAAATATTTGCCATCAAGGACCTGAAGCACGCTGCTGAATTCCGAACAACACAAAAAAATTGTTTTTTCTTTTCCGAGTCTGTTTGGCTCTTCTACTTGACCCATTTTCATAAATAAGGTCTTAAATTAAAGGTATGCACGCAAATATTTGCCATCAAGGATCGGTATTCATTAATATACTGTATTACTCGACCAAAAAACATAAATTTGATTATTTCCCGAATTATGAATTCAATTGAAGATAATATTTTTCCCCAGTTCTAATTAAGTAGTTCTATATGTTTTAGTCTAAGAACCTTCAGTGAAATACCAGCTTTCATTTGAGCTATTGATTATTATGATCGGACGTACCTGGAGCACTCTACTGAATTCCGAACAACACAAATCTTTTATATATGTAAATTAGGTTTTCTTTTTCTGAGTCCGTTTATGGTCTGATCTTAATGAAATTTGGTACAGACGTGAAAAGTGGTAATAAATTGGACGAATTCGTGAACCAGCCCGATCGAACCACCGGAAGGGGGGTAAAGGGGGATAAACCCCCCCCCCAAATGTTGGTTTTTGAATTTTTTACACAGAAAAACAAGATTTATCCAATTTGTGTTGGCACCATTGAATTCATCAAATTGGCATCATTGAACGAGGGTTTTTTAGCATGGTATATAGTTCATTTGTAAAGTCATATGTGCCGGGCTGACATGTCGCTGTCCCAAAAACTTAAGTACAGAATATCTCATGAAAGTCCTACTTTTTCCTTTGTGGAAAAAATTATTACCAACTTGGTAATAAATCGTGGTTTAATTGGCTTTCTGAAATTCCAACATAACCGGGCCCAGCTACATGCACCTCTTTTTCAACTTAGGCAAGTGTCGGGCAAGTCACATTGAAGTTGTAAAGATCCATTGCATGTAACATTAATTTTGTAAATGAAGAATTATTTGATTTGAGTTGATTTTGTGTCTTAGTACCAAAATTTACTGCTGCGGGGCAGCGTGGGTCCTATAGTTTTGTTATTATTAAGAATTGAAACCCCGAAACACTTTCTAAATCCATTAAATAGTGACTATTCTTTCTCAGGAATAATTATCTCTAGTAACAAGGCCGCTTGCAAGTTAATGGTAATGTCACACCTATGGGTTCGAGTTCCTTAAAATGGTCGATCTGTTGTTTACTTTAGTTAGTTGACTCTTGGGATATGGGTTTCTAAATATGTTAATAACCCATACAAAACGACAGGACTGTCTTTTGTGATCGACTCCTCCTATGCAGTTCTGTAAAAATTTAGTTATTTAGGTGTTGCTGGAAAGGGTTCAGGCTGTATTTTTGCAGGAAATAAAATTGAAATTCATCAATTTTACTTCCTGCAAAAATTATCTGACTTAAGGGAAGAGCCCTCGATACCCTTAAAGTTTGACATCCATGCCAAGATTTAATATTGGAATGAAACTTAAAATAAAACAGCTGATTGGAGTATACTCAGATCTATCAGCAAAGCCACTATGTTATTACTGGAATCGTGAATGTCATTGGAAGCAAAACCGCAACAGTAATCTAGTTTCAATAAATGTTGTTCATATTTTTATATATATCTCTCATATGATTACAGTTTCTTCAAGATGGTTTCTTAGTATTAGAAGATTTTCTGACAGAGAAAGAAGTTGATGAATTGAAAGCTGCTGGAGACAAGTTGGCTCAGGAGGTTCCGACGGACTGCCGCAAATGTGTCTTTAGCACAACACAAACTCAACAGGTAAGACTTGTGGATGAGATTAAAGAAAAATTTATTAATGCTAATACTCAATAGTCCATCTCTGTCCCCCCTCCAGAAGCTATGATCTTGGATGGTGTGACTCTGTCTTCCTTTCTATTTAAAATTAAAGTCTTTGCACAAATAATGCACCCTTAAGTAAACTTGTCTGTAGGAATATAACGGTAAGAGATAAATCTGTGAGGTTGGTTGTAGCATTTTAGCATTTTGTTCTGATGTACCGTACATACATATTCTGAGAATACTATTTCCATTATCAATTAATTCAATGCTACCAACTTGTGTTTTATACAATCGTGTTTATCGTGTCAATACAATATTATTGTATGCATTGCGCAGGGCTTAATTTGTAAAGAAAAAAGTACCGGAGCTATGGCAAAACGAGTGGCCGCCGGGAGGGTATGGAAAACCCCCCAGCAGAAGGGGAGGTCCAGGGGCCCTTTCCCGGGATTTTTTTTTAATTGCGATTAAATTTGATGCCTTTTTAAGTTTAAGTTTATGACCACAAACTTCAACACTGTTGGTATCCGTCGACGGCGTCACTGTCTCACTTGAACGTGGACCTAGGTTTCGGCGGTTTGCCATCTTCAGCACTACTAGAAGATGGCAAACCGCCGAAACCTAGGTCCACGTTCAAGTGAGACAGTGACGCCGTCGACGGATACCAACAGTGTTGAAGTTTGTATGATCGGCGCACGGACAACTCCACAACATTCTTCAGATTTTATGACCACAGTTTAACAATTTGGCCGTGTTCACTTTCGCGCTAGCTAGGTTTGCCCTGCCGTGGCTAGAGTGTACTTGTGTCATAGTGGTCGTGAAGGTTGTGATCTCCAGCGCTACGTGTGTTTAGCGCCACTCACGACTCATGGTGGGAATTTACTATTGTCGAACAAGGGCGCACCTGATTTGTCCAATCATTTGACGAACTATTTGCCGCAAGAGGCCTTATAATATCGACTTAGAAATAAGTACGGTAAAGCCGAACGCACCCAGTACACGCTCGTATTGGCCTGGATTGGATTTGCCCTTGATTGAAGATAGTAAACTTCCACCATCACTTGCTAAAGCCTATCTCGAGTTTATCAAGTGATCAGTATCCAGAATAGAGGTTAAAAAACTACCATCTATTACCTTGCATGAAACTATGTAAAGAAAAATAGAGTTGTTAAATTGGCTTAGAGGATTCCCAAACTAGAACACTTTTATAACATCGCTTTTAAAACATAATAAATTACGTGGCCAGAAAAAGGGTCTGGAGCCGTACCGGTGAGTTGAGAAACCGCGCTCCGGTGAGCTCCGGTTTCCTAAAAGTACCGGAGCTGTGCTCCTACTGAAATCAACCCCTGGCATTGCGGGTATCTATGTATTCGTTCATATGGGGGAACATGTTGATAGCATAATGGGAGTAAGTAAAATGAACTGTCTGCCTTGGGAAAATTGTCGCCCACAGGACCTTCCCTCTGAAACCAATGTTGCAGGCCTTTTCTCCCATAACCTATAACTCATTTTCAAATAACGTGGCCAACAATACACACAATATTATTTTTTTTATGATAACTTCAATACCTACCCTCTAAACCCCCATGAAAATTTTAAATCAGGTCTGATCAGATCTGTACAGGAATATATCAGATCTGATCATAAACCAGTCAGGTCTGACCAGGTCTGATTTGACATAATCAGGCCTGATCAGGTCTGACTAAGTATGATCCTGAATCCAATCAGGTCTGATCAAGTTTGATCCTGAATCTAATCAGGTCTGCTACGTCAATTCCTGAATCTGATCAGATCTGATCAAGACCGATCAGATACAATCAGATCTCATCAGGTCCGATCAAGTTTGATCCTGAATCCAATTAGATCTGATGTGTTAATTCCTGAACACGATCAGATCTGACCATGTCTGATCTGATATAATCAGACCTAATCAGGTCTGATCCTAAACCCAATCAGGTCTGATGCATTTCATCCTGAACCCAATCAGATCTGATGCATTTCTTCCTGAACCCAATCAGGTCTGATCCCAACTAATGAAGTCTGATTAGGGCTGATTTCAACATGATCAGGACGGATCAGGCTTGGTCATGAATATGATATCATATGATCTGACATAATCCCAACACATTAAGGTATGCGAACTAATAAATATTTGAAGTCATGTCTTAATATTCCTATATAAGTGTCGATAAAATATTAAATTGAAAATGGTTTGGTTTAGAAGAAAACAGCTTCAAAGATATATGTTTTCATACACGAGGTAATTTTCTAAGAATATTTTTATTCAATAATTAATTTATAACCCAGTCAGCAAACAATGTAAAAATAACGTTATTTTCACGTGAAAAAAGTAAAAAAACGTAAAAGTAAAAAGCGAAACATATTTTTCACGTGAAAATGATGAAAAAATGTAAAGTGAAAAATGTAGTGAAATTAAAAACGTTATTTTCACGTGAAAAAATATGAATCAAAAGTATATATAAAATCAAATTAAATAACAAATATAACGTTTTATTATTCATATTTTTTTATTTTGTTGTTTATTCATTTCGATCTTTATACGTTTTGATTAACAAGTCTTGTGCGCTTATAAAAAACTATCATCCTCGGTGTAAAAAAATACACAAATTCTACAGTAATCGTTTATTTAGTCCAAACTTAAATTCAAAAATATAAAAATAATTTTTAAAAATTTAACGGATTTATGAATTATGTTATGAATTATTTATATAAAATTATTACACTATTTGTTAAATTGTTATTTGTTACGGTATACTTAATATGTTTTATAATAGTTTACTATTTTAAAAAAATTCCTGACACAATATAAGCAATTTATTTCAAATTAATACAATCACCCTGCCAAAATAATATGGGCCATAAATAACAACACTAGCATGATGCGTGAATTGTGTCAAGACAAAACCTCTCTTCAGACGACGCGCGACGCCGCGACGTTTACCAGTGCGGTGCGGTGGACTGGACTGAATTGGAGCCTGAGTGTGGACGTGTGGAGTGTGGAGTGAGACGCCGTTGGCCTCAGTTTCAGTTAAAGTCATAACGGCTTTTAAGGTTTTAAATTGGAAGTTTAGACTTAATTGCGGTCTTCAAGTAACTACGACACAATGAGTTAACCCTACTACGGGCTTTCATCGTTCTTGGTAAGTTTATACTTTGGATATTTATTTAGTCATGTATTGTGAAATCAAGATAACCTAACCTCAACTTTCAGCATTCCATTATAGTTGTTCTGATTAGTTGATACAAGTTTGGTAATTATGCATATCATAACAACTCTCCTAGCCTCTTCCAAAACACTCCCATGTGATAATTCAGTACGAGTTTCATATCTGATCTTCCAGGTTTATGTTTATTGTCATTGTTTACCTTTAATGCTTATAGGTTTGATAACTGAAATTCTCAATAGGATTTAACATGGGCAAAGATCAGTTTTGTTTTCGGTACTCAGTTCAGATTTTGGTTATTCGATATTAACTATCAACCTATCGTGTTTAACTCAACTGATGTACTGTTCTAACAAATAACCGTCAGTAGGCTAGTGAAGAAACTTCGATAACAAACAAATACCGAAACCATGGTCAATTATATCTAGGCCTACCTATATCATTTGATTCTCTCACAAACAACAAACCATACCAATCGTAAATAAAGTAAAACTAAAATTATACTAAACATAGGCCTAATATAAAAACTTAATTAAAACATTACTATAATTAACTAACTAAACACAACTACCTTATTTCTCATAATCTGCCATCTTGTACTAAAATATTATCGATAAATATATTTTCGTAAAGTAACAAATCAATCGATATCAAATACAATGGAATCGGATGTTGAGTTCTGTCCAACAGACGTTACATCGAACTTTGACTATTGGTAGATCGTTCGATATTGTTTCTTAGAAAATCAGATGTTGAATCGTCTGCTTTAGGAACAAACGGCAGAAGATCAGATAGGCTATGAAACTCGTACCCCCTAACTACGTGTATGCCTCAGCCTTATTACTAAATTTTGAACTTCTTGTTGGATACAGTTTGGGCGTTGGAAACCGTTTAGGCCTACACCTGAAGCGGTTGGAGTGGAGTGAATATCTTCAGAACACTACAGCTGATACCTAAAGTTAAATTGACATGTTAACATTTTTTAAAAGCTGTTTATATACCTATTTACTGTAATTTGTACTTAATCACATTTAATATTTGTTGAGATTAATTTTTCATTATTTATTGCCCCAGATCATTTAAGAATAAATAAATAATGTTTGACAGCTTCGGCAACGGAATAGGCCAAAGCTTAAGACGAAACGCACCAACTGTATAACCTCTGATTATATTTCGTTCTGCTAATGCAAATTACCTATTTTACTTCTACTGTTTATTTTTGCCCGTCACTAGCAATTATCAAAGGCCTAACTTAAATATACTCTGATTGGGTAGGCCCATCAGGTGAGACCTTATCAGACTCCACCTTAATGCTTTTGATTACATTGTTCTGTTTATTTAGAATAGATAATTGATGTTTTGAAGTGTCTTGATTCGTTCTCGATGAAATCAAATAATCTTAATTTCGGTTACAGACGTACAAAAGTTTCAGATTGATAGCCAATTTCCAATAAAATTTAGACCGCTGACAAAACTGCACCCGCCTATTTGGAAACGTTGGTAATGAGTACCTTAGCCAACTTAACTTTTTAAATATTGAAGTAGCCTTCAAGCAATTTACATTTATCTGCAATTTAATAATGTTTGTTTATTTTGTAAATTTTTTGTTTTTTGTGTTTCTTTTAGGAAGGAGCTTGCTGTTACATTTTTAACACCAAGAAAGTATTACAAGTTTCTAGGCTTTTTGGAGAAATTGTGAGAATCGATTCAGTCTATGGATTGGCTTCAAAACACAACTTAAGGAGAAAAAATTCAGGTAGGTTTTTAGTAGGCTATTGCTTTCTGTGGGTGTCTTATGATTCCTTTTTGTCTTATATTTCTTATGATGTTATATGATCAGCGCACGGAAAACTCCATAACATTCTTCAGATTCCTTATTGGCTCGTAATTTTTTAATCGATGTTACACTAAAGATTATTTTCATTTGGATGTTTCATCAATCTGCGGAAATTCTCATGTGGTGTGAAAGGAATTTTAAAAAACTATGGTAGGCTATAATGATACAAAGTTTTGTTTTCTCTTGGACGATATGATGTTCCAAGGTTGACAAATAATGTTAGGTAGCAAATATTCTTGGTATTTAGGCATTTTTGCTAATTTTTAACTAATTTGCATTTAATGTAGGTAAGCAAGCGTGTATTATAACTACAAGCTTTCTTCCTGGAGTGTAAAACTATAAATGTGAATTGTATATAAATAGGCCACGATAATTTGCAAACCCAGTGTTAACTAACACAGGTAACCTGCCAAGAAGTCTACTTACTAAAACAGCAATTCAAAATAAATTTAGGTGAAACTTTAAGTTCCTTGTAGCATTACCGTATCGTATATTTGACTGCAAAAAACAGTTTAAACTGATTTAACGTATTTATGACCTCAGAAAGCATTTTTCATCACTCTGTATACGAAAATTGCCCGTTACCGTACAGCTGAGATCTACGAAAACCCTCGATTTCCTTACATCAAAAGAAATAATGATCAGCAGATTTTTCGTTACCCAAACTTTGCGTTTCCGTACCCAAACAAAATTTTGCCGTACCCAAACAAACGAAGTTCCAGTTTCGACAGTTCAACCATCTGACTCTAAACTGAAATAGACAGTTCAGCCCTATTGTGTTTGCTTATAGAGAAATGACTAAATTATGAAATGTTGGATGATTTTTTATTACAAGTTTGGTTACTTATTTGCATCATAATGAAATGTATTGTTCAAAACTCATCACAAAAGTCCCATTTCGGGGCTCGATAGTGTTTTACATGCGAGACGCCTCGCATGTAAAACACTATCTTGCCCCAAAACGGGCTACTTTCGAGACTAGTAGTGAAATATACTATTATTTCTTTACTAAAGTAAATAAAACTCAATATCTCACTTGTTTTCCAACTTATCATAATAAAATTTGGTGTGTGGGTTCATTGAAAATCAACTATTTTTTGCTTTCCCAAGGCAGAAAAATTGCTTATTTTTTGCTACGATAAGCTAACACTCCCTTTCTATGAGTATGCAGGATTGCTGACATAGGAATGGAAAATGTTTATGTTTTTAGCCAACATCAAAGATAAGTCAAATAGAAGATGCTATATACCAAATTTTATTGTGATAAGTTGAAAAATAAGTGAGATATTGAGTTTTATTTATTTTCCATAGGGTTAACATTGAACAACGTAACGTATTAACAACAATCAATATCTCAGCAACCAGTAGACATAGAACAAACATTCAAAGTACAAAAATATTTGTTTTTTCAAGCTGAATTTAATGGTGCAAACCAAAATTAGATTTTTAAAATTCTTCCATTTAAAAATTCAAAAAACTTGTTTTTATTTGGACATTTTTAAAAAGTTTTTTAATTTACAGGTCATGCAGTCATGAGTTTTGTTGCTGCATCTGTTTAATGTAGATAAGTTTAAAAAAAAGTTTACTTGATTGTCAATGTGCCTTTAGGAGATATTAATTTTTTTTGTTAAACACTGTAATCGGACTAAAAATATAAAAAAAATTTAATATTTTTTTCAATGACCTATATATAGAAAGATAATTATGATTTATTTTTTTCTGGATTTAGCACACTTTACTTAATATTACTGCAAATTTTCATAACAATTGGATTAAAAATGGCAAAGATACAAAATTTTTTTCTTAAGCTATGCAAGTTTATCTTGGAGCTCAGGAACAACAGAAACGACAGATTTTTACTAATTTCAAATGTCTGCAAGAAAAAACCCGTTTGAGATATGAAGCTAAAATTTGGTATTCTTCCATAGGCATGTGAAAAGAACAAAATCATCAAGTTTCATCAAATTCTGAGATGGTGGGTTACAAATCCTTTATTTTCTGGATGATTTGACTTGGAATGACCTGGGGACCAAAGGAACAATAATTTAATAGGCTATACTCAATTGTTTTGTAATTGTATTGAAGCGTGTGAATTATAATTTTATGTGTAAAACTGGTTTTTGAATGAGAAATTTTTTAAAAAATGGCTGATAAGCTAATTTCATGGCTAAATGGCTGATTTGGTACCAATCCTAATAACATTTTGAGATGGTGAAGTAAAATGATTGTGTTGATTTGTCATGTAATATCCCTTTAAAATTATCTTCAACATCCTTTTTTCAGATGCAGCAAAAATGTTATCCACTAAACATAACCTTCAAGTCATTAATCAACAAGAAATTACAAAAAACTTGGGAAGAAAGCTCTACGAGATACACAAACCAAAATAAACAGCTTATTTGAGTTTTTTATTGTTAAAAACAGTAAGGATTTTGGTTAAAAAGCGCAGGTCTTATGTAAAAATTCTTACAATTGTTTTTAACTTAGGCGGTCAACCGCGAGACAGTGCGGGCAACAGCGAGAGCGAACGACATACACTGTACCCATTCCCTCTCTTTCGTTCTCTGCTATTAAGTTTAAAAGTTACATGTCAGCTGACACTGTTTTATGCAAATCATTTCCTAACCTACGGTTTAGGAAATGATGAATCATCACCTGGTTTATACGGTGACAAGTTCTGATTTCAGTAGCCAGTACAAACAAAGGATCCTGTTCTTCACTTCGAAGAATCCTTTGTTTTTACTGGCTACTCACAACTTTACTAGTCATGTGTGCAAACCAGGCCTTTTTTTACATAATTGAATGGTACTATTTTATTATTGAAAACAAATCAAAAAGTGATCTTTAGAATTACTACTGTTCTTCCAAGCTACAACCATACACACACATCATCAGCACTCCTGTAACACATTTTATAATAACTAATTTAATATCAAATTTTAATGTTAACACAGTGCTAGCAAGTTTTCAAGGAAGAGAGAGGGCATTAATACAGTGTATGTTCCTCTCTCTCGCTCTTCCTCGCGATCAAAATAGTTTGGCAGTACCAAGTGCCCTTGCAATCGACCGCACACAATTAAAGAGATTTTTAATACAATAATGTATTATAGAAACATTTTAATTTATTATATAATGTTTTAATTTTTATTACAATGTTTTTGATATATTTTGTTATAAATACCAAATAACGATGTACATCGCTTGGTTGATGGTTTTTTAGAAGTGGTGCATTTTCAGGTCCTTTGGTGTTGTTCATATCATATTTTAATATAATTTAAAAAATAGTTTTGCCCATTTTAAAGTTTTTTTGTTGCTTTTCATCATTTTTGTGTGTATTCATTGTTATAAGGATGTTCCAGAAACGTTACCTTAACTGAGCTACTGTTAATAACTTTACTTACAACTGAGTTGAGGCTATACTTTCACAACTTAGTTTTTTTTAACATTATGTTTAAAAGTAAGTCAGTAATTTACGATAAACATTATAATTTACTTTATGATGGTATAGTTTAAATTATAATGCACTATTAACAGAATGTATTTGATATATATTGTCGTTTATTGTAAAATGTAATTCAACATTGCTGTTCTTTTGCTAATATAATTACAAAATATTTTTCTCAGTTTTGAAAAGTGTTAATTTTTTATTACCTATCCAAATAGAATCAGCAGTTTTGTAAAAAACTGTAAACTATTTAATACATTAAAAAATTATACATTTTCTGAACAGTCCTGATTAGGAATGCTGTCAGATCTGATCAGAATTACAATCAGGAATTGGTGCATTTTCTGATCAAATCTGATCATAAATACACATCAGGACTGATCAGGAAATGGTGGATTTTGTAATCAGTTCTGATCAGAAATATACATCAGAAATGATCAGGAATTGGTGCATTTTCTGATCAGATTTGATCAGAAATATACATCAGAACTGATCAGGAATTGGTGCATTTTCTGATCAGATCTGATCAGAAATGTACATCAGAACTGATCAGGAATTGGTGCATTTTCTGATCAGATCTGATCAGAAATACACATCAGAACTGATCAGAAATACAAATCAAAACTGATCAGGAAATGGTGCATTTTCTGACCAGACCTGATCAGGAATCACAACATTCCTGATCAGGTCTGGTCAGAAAATGCACCAATTCCTGACCAGGAATGATCAGTTCTGATGGTATTTCTGATCAGGTCTGATGTTTTTTTTCATCAGATCTGAAGGAAAATTTTCATGGGGGAAGTCTCAAACTGATTCAATTTGAAACAAAGTACGGTACAGGATGACATAAAGTTAGGGAAGATCAAAAAGAGCACTGCTTTAGTTAGTTAGGGATTTATAGTTTCTTTACTAAGAAACTAATTCCCCATGAGGAACAAAGTTAAATGTTTATTTCAACTTCAGCTATAAACTATAACTATATTATAAACTACTCATCGAATAAAAAAAATTATTATTTTTCTTCCTACTCATTGAAAACAATGAGAGAGTAGGAGTCATTCATTATTCATGCAGTTTTGCTGCCAAATGAGCCAAAGGTTTGGAAATAGCTTCTTTGAAACAAATTGAATCTGTTAAGTTGCTGTGGCTATTAATGTGATGTGATTAAAATCTGACCATTTGGAGAGTTAATAATTTACAGACAATTTCCTATATGGCATGGTAAAAATCAATCTTGAGATGAATAATGCTTTTGATAGACTCTTAAGAATAAATTTAAATTATTGATCCGTCCCTTTATTAGTCATAGTCATTACTCTTTATTTATTTTTGCACATGTAGTACGATAAATAGTGTCACAGTCATTGACATATATAATAACTACCTAACACCTAAGTCTAGAACATATTTTAATTTATAGGGAGGTGAAAAGTTCTTCCAATGAATAGAAAGATTTGTCTATAAGAAAGTTTTTTAGCATTTTTAAAACTTTTAGGAGATCCCATTTCAATTTTTATATCTTTTGGAATATATTTCAAAAATGTGTTTCCTAAGTATCATGGTTTTTTTCTAAAAAAATTTTCATGTGTGGTCCTGGAATACCAAATTCTTTCCTCTAGGAATGCGTAAGTGTCCTATTATCAACGTTTAGAATTTCATTTTTTGCAATAAGTATAGTTTCGAAAATATATTGGCTGTATACTGTGAAAATCTTTAGTTGTTTAAAGTGTTCCCTTGCTGACTCATACCTATCCAGCTTTAGCATAATTCGGTTAGCTTTTTTTTGTTGTCTTAAAATATTTTCTAAATTAATTTTTTTTGTGGACCCATATAGTGCAATACAAAATGATATATGAGAATGAATGTGAGTGAAATAAATATTTTTTAAAGATTTCAAATCACATACGTAACTCATTTGCGCCAATGCATACACCCCAGAATTAATTTTATTTGAAATTTTGTGTATATGATCATCTCAGTTTGGATGTTCATCAATTGTTAATCCAAGAAAGTTAATACTATTTTTCTTGGTAAAGGGATTTGAATCATAAATTACCATAGGATCTTTCAGTTTTCTATTTTGAGGGGTTCTAAAGTTCATTAAACTTGTTTTAATTGAATTCAATTTCTAATTGTGATTCCTAAGAAAAATCCAATATTTTCTAACTCACTACATGCACAGATTTCTGCATCTTCAGGAGACTTTGATGATACAATGAGATTGGCATCATCTGCATATAGACAGAGATTACTTTTTAATTTACGTTCCAATGCATTATCCATACCCACCAAATAACAAAGAAAGAGCATTAATTAATCTTGATCAGAGCAAGTCCTTAACAAGTTTTGTTCAAATGAGAGTTTGCGAAAATATAAACATTAGCTTAAGAGTAATTTCAGCACTGATGCACAGAAATTTACCTTTAAGTTTAGCTTTTATAATTTAGAGTGTTTAGAAATGTCTTTATTTCGTGTTTAACTTCAAACTTGAAACAAAATGGTTGTGAACCCATTTTAATTAGTTACATAATGTGAAACCAAACTTATCAATGTTTAAACAACCAAAAGTCTTTTGTTTACAGATGTCTATGAACTCTGCACTTTATATCTCCAGCCCAGTTGATAACAACTACAACTGCTAACAATATAACTAAATCATTGGAATTCATGAATGATTTACTTCCGATTATATATTAAATCTTAAATTAATTACATCTCTAAGAGCATTCTCTGAGTTAAAAAAACCTCATTTTATGAAAATTTTGAGCCAAATTCAATCATAGATTGACTACACTTTTCTTCCAGCTTTTAAGGTTTTTGATCTCTCTACAGAAACCAAATGTTCAAAAAATAATTAAATTACTTTCCTTCAATACATTTTAAGTTACAATTCGTATGTAATAGTTAAGCTTCAATCTTAATCTACACATTAGGGGTTTTATATGGTCAGAATGGGTCTATATTAAGTTGACACTTAATAATTGTTTATCATCAAAATATTGTATTCAAATAATAGGCTACGGTCAAACATGTTTCATAGGTATAAAAATTAAACCTCAAAAGATAGGGTGTTAAGTTATTTAAGAATATTAAACCTTTTAGAGGTATCCTTACTCCATTGTCATTAGACATTTTAATGTTCTAAATTTTTTTTTCCCCATGGAATTGCTAATACCTTTATATTTTTATAATAGCCATTTTGTTTTTAAATTTTTTCCATGATTCTTTTTATAATTAAGAAATTTTTTGCAATCAAACTAGCTCTTGAAAGACTAAAACCAACTACAAAATTGGCTAGAGCACACTAAAACTGCACGGGTAATGAGCAGTTATCGTGTCTTCTGCTTGCTTAAAAAATTTTAATATCAATGAAACTGAGCAAAAACTTATAAAATTGTTAAGATTTGATTTAGGGTTCAGCTCTGCCTAAGTTAATTTTTTCATGTTCATTCTAAAGATCAGACTGAAGGAAGAGTTAATGGAGTTTCAAATGTTTAGCGTGCAGAAAAGAAAAAAAGCACATGGGAATCGAACAACTCATAATACAAATTGAGCTTATTTTAGATAACTGAAAATTAAAATGACTAAGTGCTGACAAAAGTTCTGTTGGATAAAGCTCATGTGTATTTGTAAATGTCTGGAGATTAATTATTCAATAATTATTTTCAGAGTAAAGATATTTATTTCCTGGAAAGTGCAGACAAAATCAGCTACTTTTACGAGGCGGGGGCTTTAAATGAAGATGGAGAGCTGCAAGTCGATCCTTCTGTTTCACTGAACAAAGTCGGTCACGCTTTGCACTGGCTTCACCCAACTTTTAGAAGGATTACGTTTTGTGAGAGAGTGAAGGAAGTTTGTTACCAACTTGGCATGGAGGAACCCGTAGTTGTACAGAGCATGTATATTTACAAAAACCCTGGTATTGGTAGTGAAGGTATGTTACGTTAGTTTGTATTTTTATGATAAGAATAATTTCTTTGATATCTTAACACCGATAGTCCTATTTTACTATAGTAGGACTAGATTGGCATAATTAATTTCAAACGGAATAATACAGGTTAAAGATATTTTGTATTTGAACTGCAGCCAAAAAAAACTTCATTGCTGTTATTGTCATATCTTCCCCTGTCTCAGAAATATAATTATGGGAGCAGACAGGCAGCCACACATTTTCAAAACAAACAAACCCCTATCGAGTGATCACTTTTTTAATGGGATAGTTAAAATATTCGAAATGCCGCAAACTCAAGGTCAATATAAAGCTCTAAGCCAAAGTTGGAGATGTTAGAAAATATAAAATTGTCATAACATGCAAATTTATGGCTCATGAATTTAATGGAGAGTGTTAAAAAACAACACTTAAAAATTTCCTTACAAACATGTTGTATTTTGGGCTTCTCTCACCTTAGTGAGTGTATGTCCTATTGTTTTTTTTTAAATGGTGGAATTTCTACGCCGAAAATAAATCTTAAAGATATGATAATGTACACCTACACACATAAAAACACTCACACAAATACATATATATACAAGCACATAACAGTCTCTTGCTACCCAATATTTCGTGGAACAAAACTTAATGTCCCGCGTCTTCAAGAGGGATTTCCTAATTTTGGAAGCTTCCTGGTCGCGCACTCGCAGTAAGCGCCTGACGTCAACTTGTATTGATAGGTTAGTCGATTGATAATTGATGGTATAATTGATTATAATTATAATTGATAGTATAATTGATTAATAATTAATAAATAATAATCATAAAAAATTGACTGGATAGCCGAGTGGATAAAGCGCTCACCTCATAACCTGAGGGTCGCCGGTTCGATTCCTGATAGGATCGAAACTGGGTCCAGTTACCATTTGTCATTGGGCTATGAATTAATGATGCTATCTGACATAAGGTCGCCGTTAGATAGTAACAAGACCCGGGTTTGGACCGTTCCCGATCAAAACGTTAATAAATGCCACTGGCGTTGAAATACACAAAATACATAAAAAAACATACATGCCCAGTGTGGCAACGCTTTTTTAGCTAAAGGGAAATGAAAATTTCGGAAATGTTGACAAAATTTCCAGTAATTTGACTCCTCAATCATAAAAATTGGTCTAAAATAAAGGCGAGGGGAAGCTCACAAAAAGGGTGTAGTAACCACATATTTGTAATAATTCCTTGAAAAATAACTTTTTTATGAGTTCACCAAGACCTTAACTTCGGACCAATTTTTATGATTGAGGTGCCAAATTACTGGGAATTTTGTCACTATTTCATGAATGTTGTTCATTTTCCTTTAGATGAAAAAGTGTTGCCCCACTGGGCTTGTATGTTACACACAAATTTACATTTATTCCTTATGGAAGGGATAATTTTAAAAAATCAATATATATATATATATATATATATATATATATATATATATATATATAAAGAGAGTTGTGTGTTGGTATATTTAGTGCTACAGCCAAAACTACACGTCGTAGACCCTTGATCTTGGTATCAAATTAAAGCTTGGAATCTCATGATGTGCACTATGATGGTTGGGTTTCGATATCGTATAGGGTTTAGGTAGAGGATCGTCCGAAAGGGACCTATGTCAAGGATTTTGTGAGTACTTTGGGTTTTATTTGTTTATATCCAGGGCCGCCCACAGGGGGGATTGATGGCGCAAGTTGCGCCACTGACAAAACTTTTGGGGGGGGAGTAAAAAATATTGAGGAAATAAAATTAAATAATATCTTCAAGAAAAAAAAACTGTAGTTGGTACTATATATTCCCTGTAACTGTGAGTATAGAATGATAGAAAGGTAAGCGTTCACTAATTTCGGCAATTGGTAGTTTTATTTTAAATTGCGTCAATCTGAAGTATGTGATGTCCATTTTTTCTTGAGCTATAGCCTACTCCGTTGCCGGAGCTGTCAAATGTTGTTTACTCTCAATTATCAGGGACAATAAACAATGCAAAAATTAATTTCAACAAACAACAACCGTGTTTCAAAAATTTTATCATGTCAGGCTAGTACAACTTCATAGATCAGCTGTGATTTTCTGTTGCCTTTAACTCCACTCCAACTGCTTCATGTGTAAACAATTCCGTAACTCAAGATAAAACGGACAAACTGTAAACTCCTCCCCTCCCCCCGAATATTTAAGAAGTATTTCATATTAAACAAGTTGTACCTTGTACATCAATTATCGCAGATACCTTGAGATATGAAATTCGTTAATATAAACTAGCAGTCACTTCGTGACTTAAAAACGACTTGGAACAATATGCTTTAGTTTCATGTTGATTATATATAGATTTTTGCAGCGTAAAATACCCTTCAATGAGGAAGTGTGTAAATTTTTATGATTTTTTTTAAATTTCTAGACTAATTCTTTGAGTCATAGAATTGAAATAAAATTGTCAACAGTTAATTAAACTTCTCGTCGGGGCAAACTTTCAAAAATAACTTATTGCTTTAGAATTGAATCGTCAACATGGGTAGGAAATTCCTCACAGGATTTCAAATGTTCATTTATTTCATCTTCTTAAGAAGTGTCTATGTATACGTTCTACACTTTTAAAATTTCGACAGTGCGACAACATTCATTTAGCATTTAATGGGGGTTAGTTTACATAGATCTTCATTGCTTGGTGTATCTTCACGTCTCTGTTTTAAAATTTTCTTTTCAAAAGTGTTGAATTTTTATGTTAATTCTACACAACATCTACGCGTTGTTTTCTTGCATTCATCTTTGTTAGGTCTTAACAACAAATGGTAAGAAGATGGACAAGCCACTGATCTCCTGATGAATCTCTAATTATCATTTATAAAATAACCATTCGCATTACAAACAAATTATTCAACGCTCATAACGGCCAATAAATTAAATTTTCAAATTACCCCTTTTTTGCTTCGGATCTTAAATACATGTTTGGCAGATTTATGCCCAAGCAAATAACATAACTTTCTATGAAATTCCTTCATTAAGTAGGCTTATTGTTATTGGTAAATTTCAAAATCGAGGAAGATAGGCAGGCTAACCGTTAACACTTCAATATCCTTCGCATTCCAAATACATTTACAAAAGGTTTTACATTTATATTGCGTTCTAAAACTTGAATTTTTTAGGTTTATTAATGTTTTAAAACTCAAAACTTTGAAACATGCATCAGTTTGTTGAAACATGTATCAATGTTTATTCATTGTCAATAGGTTGGGACAAAACCCATCTCCAGAGCACTCCTATTTAAGTTACATATGTTTCTTTTTAAGAAAATAAATACGGTAAATTAAGATGATTACAGACAATTGGTCTTATTAGTTTCAATAGGACAAAATACTCTTCCTTACTTTCTGTTGTCTTAAAAAACATAGGCCATAGGCCTAAATATGAAAAAATGAGAATCACAATGTGGATGAATGCTAACTAACTTTTGCAAGCCCTGCATTCTGTGGTATATCTCTGGAACTATTTCAAATCTTGATCATCTGTTTTGTTACAAATAAATATGAATTGGAATAAGGTCCACAAGTTTTAACTCAGATAGTAGCACATTCGCTGAAATTTCAAAAGCCTCATGTGTGAAGGCTTTTCATGGGATATTTTCCAAACTCGCAAAAGGAACATCTAGAGAGTAATATCTTTATTTGATACCAAATTTGTGTAGAAAAATTAATTCTAGGGGTCGATTTGCTCTGTACTAAATCCCAGAAATTCTTTTAATAATGTAGAAGATAGATTAACTGTTCTGGTAAAAAAGCTCCGTTATTTGAAAGATCTAGGACAACGTTTGAAGAAGAAATAAGAGTTGACTAGTCCTATGCCTAGTGGTCAATCAGGATGACGTGGGATACGTATGTATGTTCAACATTAAATTATTGTAACGCAGCAACTCATTGTAATTACTCCCTCCACAGTAGTACGAGTAGATTTTAGTTTGGGGGGTACTGGCTGTTTTGGGGGGGGGGGGATGCGCTATATACCATGGGGGGGGGATGGGCATCCCTGTTTATATCAATACATATGGTTTAATTTGAAATGGTTAGCGTGGTTACAGTAGTTGCCAACAGAATGCAGCACCTGCAATTGTTTTTGTACAACAGGTGAATACTGTCTTATTTAGCAAATATGTTATTGTTTACGTTTTCAGTTATTTAGTAAATATTTTCTGTTAGGTTATGTTATTAAAAACATAAAGTGCACTAAAATTTAGAGTTACATATTTTTTTGTTGAAACACATCTAAAGGCATCACGGGACAATTCACAGTGACATAAAGAAACACTATTGAAACAGATTGGAACAGAAAGGGAGACAGACGCACAAGGTGATGAAAGATTAATTAGAACAGAGATAATGGAGAACCTTCGAAAAAGGGATCAAACAGAAGAAGCTGATTTAAACTAAACAACTTCACAAGGTGTTTGCAGAAGTACAGGGTACTATGATTTGGAACCATGAATAACACATTATTCCAATCAAATATAGATTTTATTGAACACCCGAATGTAGTAATTTGCAAGACGGACAAAATTTGTAGTTATTGCATAGCAAAGAAATTAATTCAAAATGGAAACACAAATTATGCGTTGTTTGAAAGGGCAAATAAGACTACTACCACCAAATATACCACCCCGGCTTTCTCAAATAATGTATGGAGAAACACCAAAATACTCTGAATTTATACATTGCATTATACGTTATAATGCTTGCTTCCAAATTACGTCTTTTGGAGCTACCACTATTTATACCTTCATAAGATTTTTCAACCCAGCGAAGCGGGTTACCAACAGCTAGTTAATAATATTAGTGCTTACCTTGTAAATGGCTGGACCAAAACAGACATATTATATACTTTTCTTTCAGGAAATTTAACTTTCTTTATTTTTCCAACTTAATAGAGAATACTAAAAGCTGATAGTTTTAAAGATATTTTGGAAAAATCAAAAAATTGTATCTTCGGAACCCCGTCCCTCCCGCCGCTCAAGGGTTACGGTCGGGGACTTTTGATATGTTCACCTCCTAACTAGTCCAAACAAAGATGCAAAGTCAAAAATTGTGTTCCATGCATTTCTCTCTATACCTTTTTTTGAGCATTAGTTTCCTGGACTACTGGGTTGGGGTGGTAAAATTTAAATTAAACTGAATGCTATTGTTTATGCCAGAAGTCCTGTTAGAATTGTTTTAAACAATTTCTTGTTGTTTTGAAACTTTTTACATGGTATTGACTCATTGACCAATCACATGAATACTTTTCAAATTATGCAATTAATTTAGAATTTCCAAATGTCTAACCTCTGCTAGGGGTATAATATTGACCTCGGGTTTGTGGCATTTAATTTATTTTATCAGGCTCTTAAAATGATTAGTCATTCAATTGGGTTTTGTGTTTTATAATTTGGAACAACCTCCCTAAAACCAAATTTTGAGAACAGTGATGGATACGACCATGTAAAGTAAAAAGTAGTGTTTTAGGTCTTATAGAATTTACAGTCACTACCACTCAGTTGTTTTTAACAGTGAAGCCTACTTTCTGATCTCGACTTATCAAGAAAATGATGGTCTACTAAAGCCCAATAATTTGGAAGTTACATATAACTGGGTGAAAGTTGTAATATCTCTTTCTTATAAAACACAAATTTTTATAATTTATGATTTTTTGCTTTCAAACATTTTTTTAACATGATAAGCCACTTATGTGTATATTTTTTTACGTGCAACTCTAAAATATTGTACATCTGAATATTTCTAGTGGTTCCACACCAGGATGCCACGTTTATCTACACCGAGCCCATGACGACAGTGGGGTTCTGGATCGCACTTGAAGATGCCACCTTACAGAATGGATGCCTGTGGTTTGTGCGGGGCTCACATCGCAATGGAGTGCATCGCAGGTTTATACGCAACCCAGACCCTGACTCCGAAGAGCTACTCATCTACGACAAACCTCCACAGATTTACCCTAATTCTGCGTTTCACTCTGAACCTGTCAAGAAAGGTAATGATTGTGTGTTGAATAACCATCCAGCAAACATACTATTTATTCCTGAGAATGTCTCATCAAATAATATATCAAAATTATTCAATGCATTATTTAATACAGTAGACTCCCTCTTATACGGACACCTTTTAACCGGATTACTCTCAGTAGAAGTAACATCCTTAAAACCAGACAAATTTTATCTAGACATTTGGTTTAACCAGACGTAATCAGCAGGAAAAATGGACGGTATTGTATTGACTATTCTTGTAAAAAAAAATCTTAAACTAGTAATGACGTGTCTAATTACGATGCTCTCCTCAATTTACATAAAATGAGTTTGTTTTTAGTGATTGAGAAACAATACGGACAATTCCTAAGGGAAATATGTAACACTCAAATTATCGTAAAATATATAATTTTTGATGTTTGGATTTAATAATTATTTATTAAGAAACGTCGGTTTACCCGAAAAAAACCCCATTAGCCGGACAGGCCTCGGTTCCAAGGAGTCCGGGTGAGAGAGAGTCTACTGTAGACAGTTCTGTTATTCTGGTCCATCACAGTTCTGTATCACTGATCCGTTTCAAATATCTGTGACGAAAAACAATACAATATTTAATGTACAAAATATTACAATAGTTGAAATGTGATCATAATATGTTATTCTAGAGGGATAATTTTATAACAGCATTAAAATGGTGTCTGAGAAGATTAAATTTGTAGTTTGCAGTTTGTAGCAAACCTGTCATTAATAATAAAAAAGGCATAGCAAAATTTAAGTTCAAGTTTAAAGAGTTGTTGATAAAGAATCCACGCTATTCTCTGAGTGAGTTTTTTTTAAATGACAGATTCATTAAATGGTATATATTTTGGATATATATTTCTTCATATTTAAAAATCACTTACATGCTATGTATTAGTTTTGGTCTAGTTTAGTAAGTATGCAACAAAGATGTACCTTGATTGTAAAATTTTGATGAACAAAGATATTTTGACTATTGTCCAATCTGAATACATAATAGGTCAAATGGAAGCCTCCATCCAACTAAAAGTTTTGGTAGCAACTAAATATAAAATATCATTATTGGTTACTACACTGATTAACCTAGTTAATCAGTACTTTAGAAGAATGATGTATTAGTATCGATTGTTGGTATCCATTTTCAGGGACCTGCATCTTGATCCACGGCCAGACCGTTCACCGCAGCGACCACAACAGATCCGACAAGTCTCGCCACGCTTACACCTTCCACGTGACAGACGCCCACGTTTCTACATATCCTAAAGATAACTGGCTGCAAACGAACGAGGGATTCAAGTCCGTCTATAAGAATTATTAAAATTGTTTCACCTGGCTTTCAAGTTTTTAATCAATGTTTTGATCTCAATAAAGCTAGATTTTAATTTCTTTGCACTTATTTTTTTAGTAAGCACCACCAAGTAAGGATGGTGTATAATTAAATGAAATTTCAATGCTTAGAAAAGTTGAGAACAATGAACGAAGATCATCAAGAACGTAAAGAATGTTTTATCACTATAAGTCTAATCCTGTAGCCCCACCTCTGCGGCTGTGTGTGCATGTTAAAAGGGGCTTATAGATGGGGATAGTAATAGCTTCTTGCAGCCGAGTGGATTTCTAGCCACTAGTTACTTGTCACGTACTATCCTGTCTAATCTGCTACTCGCCTTTGCAGGGGCAAGTAGTCATTCGCGGCGAATAAAATCAAACATGATCAATTTTAGTCACCACTAGCGCGAGAGTACAAATCACATGACTTATTTACCAATCGTGCTCTTCCCGTATAAATAGGTACTTTTCTCTACCCGCTGCTATTGAATATAGGAAGCGAGCAGTCCATATGTTAAGGTAATGACGTAACCATTCATTATGGATAAAAACCATTGCCTACATGGTCTTCAGATGGCATTACTAAGGTTCTGGAATTATTGAATGACTTTAGTTTTAAAACGTTAGGCACCCTGAAAGTGCTGACAAAATTAAGAGGGAAACGACGACAACAATATTTTGTGGAACTCATAGACGAAAAACAGAACCCTCAAAAATACAGAATTCAACAGGTAGTTAGGGGTCATAGGGCAGATTAACAGCCAAAATCCTATGGTTTACTACGTCTGATTCATGTTTGGTGAACTTGTAAACAAAAACACTGGCCTGGTAGCCGTGAAATTCAGCGGCGAATACTAACTCCATGTGTATGGCAACTATCCGTCACTTTCACTAGCGGCAAATACTCGTGTCTAGTACAGAAGCAAGTAATATCCCCATCCATATGCCCCTAATCTCCACTCCTGGTCACAATGTGAGCTGTGTTGTTTCTGCCTCATTATACCTTTTTTTCTTACAGCATTTCAAATTGGCAGTGTCCACTGAAAATCCTGCTGAATGTGAATGAGCTGATTGCAGCAATGCTTTGGGGGCGTTAAAGGTTGCTCCATGTGACTTAAGTCTAGGGGAGAAAAACCATCATTCTGAGTCTATTGTGGGACACTACAATGACTTGACATACAATACAAAACACTTAACATAAAAAATTCCATTGCAGACAATGATATGATGTAACGACGAAGACCCAACAACTTTTTCATAAAAGTATTCCTTCTTCCCCCAAACATTGAAACCAGCTGACTCAGCCTTAGCTGTAGGAATGTACAGTAGTGTGAACTGTAAATAAGATGATGACTATATTTTGGGCATATTAAGGAACACATTAATGAAAAGTAGATTAATTCATCATGCAGCCTTTCAATGGGAGACAGTGTTTATTATTCAGCTTTCAACACTTCCCCAGTTTCAACAGTCATTAATGATTGTTGAAACTGGGGAGGTGTTCAAATTCACTCATTCAAAAAAGAAGGAAAATAAAATAAAAATTAATTTGTCAACGATTTATTTTAAAATGTCAAACAAAGAATATAAAGGTAGTTACTAGCCATAAACAATAATCTTGGTTGAATAATCTTATTTATTACATTTATGCTACGGCATTAGAGAATTTATATACAATTGACTGTGATCAAAAATTAAAATATGGTAATCAATTCCAGCACTCAGTAAAAAGAGTCTGAAATTTTGCTATAGTAAAAGGGTATGTATATACAGTATTGTTTTTATATTAATTAGAAATGAGAGAGATTACCAAGTTCATAGATGCTGTAAATTATTAACAGAATGTACTTATAATAATTGATATACCATCAAAAGGAAATAAACATTTGGTTTGACAGAAAACAACCATTAGTTGTTATTATCACTTGCACTCTGGGATGTTGATTTCATTCAGTTGATGTGATTAACTGAAATTCACAAGCATGAACACACACTATCCGGGAATCTTGAATGTACATAAACTCCAAATTTTAACGCAGACAAAAAGAATAGATGGATTATACAATTAGAATCTTCATAGCCTTGGCTTTCAGGAAGCTTGGGCCACTTTATTTAACATGACCTTTATCTCAGTCAATGGTTTTAGTACTGTGTAGTAAAAATTCATAGGAAAAGTTTTAATTTATGCTCATTAAGTCATAAGAAATAAAAAAATGCATAGTTGACAATACGTCTCAGCAAACTTTCATTAAGCTCTAAAATAACTTAGATAGGGTAGAAAGTGACTGTTTTTGGGCTGCTACTGATGCCTCAAGTGGAATTTTGATAAAACCATGGAATAACACTTTAGACCCGAGTTATGAACAATATTTCATAACACTTTACAAAACAAATCACTGAGATCAGTTCTTTTCAAATACATAATTACCACTGACTAAAGGAGGGGCTTCCTGAAATTGAGTATAGCTGATTTCAATTTTGTAATCACCACTGACAAATAAGAAAGCTGATTTCTATTAGACCCATAGTGCTGCTAGTGTCAGGACCTTATTTAAAAGCAATGTTGGTAAATTAATAAAATTGATTTTAGTATTTTGAAAAACTAAAGATCACTAATATTTTCCGTGGTGTTACTTTAGTCCATGTTAGTGATTAGATTCTCTAATTTGGAGCTAGTATTTGTAAAACCTGTTTTGAAATAGGCCCCAAGAATCACGATTGATAAATTACTATTGTGGGGAAAAATCTAGCTGAATTTCCCAGCCAGACCTCGGCCAGCGTCACACCTCACGTCACGTAAAACGACAAATATTTTCTCTTATGTCTTTGGCCGTCAAACTGCTGTCTCTTACTGTCCGTTTCAAAAAGCAATATATAAGTGCAGCAAAGCAATATTCAAGTGGTTCAGGGGTAGTCGGCATCGTCGCGGAGCGAGCGGCGTTGCCATTTATTTCACTTCATTTTTTTTCCCAGTATTAGGGTAGATGTCCTACGGGATGACTCACTGGGAAGTTCAATCGCATGACATGGCAACATCGCTCACTCCGAACCACTTCGAGACTGGCCTACATCACGTGTTATTTACAGTCCGCTGCTCACAAATATTCCTTTATTAATCATGTAATATAAAATCAGTGGTTTTTATAACAAATAAATGAGGTATATATTTGTATTTTTCTATCAGTATTGGCTAAGTGTGCCAAAGTTGACGATTTTTCGATCAGCGGATCCAGAGAATGCAAGGGTTTTATAAAACTACAAGAAAATTTTTTGAGTGTAGCTAAAATTATGAAACTTGAAAAGGTAGAGAAGTATGTCTAGTACCTGATATACAAATATCTTTGATCTCGGCCGAATATTTTTTTATATATGGATTTTTAAAGTCATATCTTCCATCAGAAAGCGCTCGGAAAACGTGTTTTTTTGTGTTCCGACCGCAATAAAAAAATGAAATAGGTTTTTAAAAAAAATCAACTTATATGACGTAACGTAGAATTAAATAAGCTAAATTATGGTATATAATTTATAACTATAGGCCAAATAGTTTATTCACGACAAGCGTTCAAACTCGAGTATATTGCTTTTTGAAACGGACAGTAGACACCAATTTTGTACTGTACTTTGGTTTATAGACAGAACAAAAAGGACAAAACTTCTTTTTCTAAGAGACATTTGACTTGTCCTTTGTAGGTAGCACAGCCAGCCTGCTTTCTGTACTTAACTGTTTTCTGTAATGAAAAAACTATTTAGCAATTAAAAACCTTTCAAGTTATAACTACTCTGTTTTCAAAAGTAAGTTTTCACCTATGTTGATGATGTATTTGTTTTACCGATTAAATATTTAAAACTTTTGTCTAGTTCCAACTTTAATAAAAAAAAAAACTATTTCCAGCCTTATTGAACAGTATATAATTGTTATTAAAATATGTAAAAGCAAAAAGATCTGATTGTTAATGAAAGAACAGTGAAATCAAATTATTATATGGTAACTCAATAATCATTTGAAGAACCCTCATCAGAATATACAATAGAATAAAAACTTTTTTTAACATAAATTTAAAGCGGGTTTAAAAATTTTTGATACATTTTGACTGATTTTTTAAAGTTGATTTACTGCCTATTGATTTTTAATCCAATATTGAAATATTGTTTGATATATAGTATGATATAATACTCAACAATAAAATATTTTTAGGACAAACATTGATTATGAAAAATAGCCAAAATACTGAAGCATTGGTCAAACTAGTATAAAAGCAAAGAAGACTGAATATACTATGAAGAGCTCACTTTACAGGGAGGGGGGAAAATATATTAATACGTTCTCCTTTGTTCACTGTATTTTTTACATTCTTATTTTGTTAGTGAAAAAAAAACGCTCTTCAGATATAGAACATTAGGACGATCAAAGTATGTACTGGTAGTTTTACCACATGTTTAGTCAAGACTAAACATTTATAAATTTTTACATTAGTTAAAATGTATATAAAATAGAAAAAATCTCATATAAGAAGATTATGTACACAAGTAAACGAGATCATAAATTTTCTTTATCTTCTTTATCATCTTAATAAAATAATTAACTATCATATGGATCACTAAATATGGCGGGTGAGTGATGGTGCTGCTGGTAAATTTATTGTTATTTGTTTGGGTAGTTAATCACTATAAGATAAACACAAATTTACTCGTATGAAATGCAAATAAAGTATTGTTAGTTGAACAAAAACATTTAATTTAGTCATTACAGCTGAGGTTTAGCAGATGATTTGATTAGTTTACAGTTTTTTCCGCCCGCCATGTTTAGTGCTCCTTACAATAGATGTAATAGTAAACCTTCCAACATGCAACAAGGTGTATTCTACAAAAATATCTACATATGTAATGAAGAACATTTTAAACCTACCATTAAAGAAAATGGTATAGATCAATATCAGGTGATCTTCAAATCAACATAAAACGTCTTATCCCATGTACAATGCCAACCACCAACTGGCGTATGGTTGCCTTGTTGGGTTGATGTTGTGTCCTTCATTCAAGTGGGCGAAATTAAATCCAGGACTTAACTAGATAAGGCACTGAACCATCAACAGGTTTCCATATACTTAATTTTATTGTTTTACTTGACTTCTTTGTTGTTAATGTTACATGTCTTCTTGTGGTCTATCAGTTTTAGTTTGGTTTGAAACCTCACTTTACAGTTTTTGCACTGGAAATTAAGAGGATCTAGATGCACTGTTCTATGCCTTGCATGAGAGTCGTAGAAATAAAATCCTTTCCCACAAATTTCACAAAAATACTTTTTTTCTTGTTGATTGGAATGTGAAGCAGAATGTTCTCTCAAACTATGGTACGACTTGAAACTTTTGTTACAAACTTCACACGTGGAATCATTGGACTTGTGAAGACTCCTATGAGCCTTCAATGCCTGTACGGATTTAAGTACTTTTCCACAAATGTTGCATTTTATTATGCTCTTAATTTCTTTTAAATGACCCTTTTCATGGACTATAAGTTTTTTAATACTATCGAGAGACTTGTCACAATACTTGCAATTTAACCCTGATCGGTGAGCAAACTCAATATGGTTTTGGTACATTCCCTCTGAGAAAAAATCTGATTTACATTCACGACAAGTTAAAATCTTCTTAGTTTTCTTTCCGTGTTTAGAAGCTTTATGCAATTGTAATCTTTTTTCATCAACAAAAGATTTACCACACATGTTGCACTGGACGATGTTCTGTTTATGAAGCGCCTTTATCCGGTTCGTCCCTGTTGATTTTGTTTCAGAATGAGTTTGAGTGTGAGCTTGCAGGTGAATATTATCATGACACTCACGATCACACATGGAGCATTTTAATCCCTGAAAATCAATTGAGTGGTTTTCCAGGTGATTTATCACTTTTTCAGGACAAAATAGGGTTTCACAAATATTACAATAATGTTGGACATGAGATGGCAGGTGATTCTTCAGATCGTCATCATCCTGGGAGGCGAAATCACAGACCGGACAGGAGAATGTCAGTGGAGAAAGCTTTTCTTCATTTACTGACACCTCTTCAACGTCATCTCCCTCTCCTGTCAGGTCTTGTAATTCTTTAAACACCTTGTTGTACACATCATTTTCAGCATTTGCTTTTGTTTTGTTGTCTTTATTTTTATACTCGGTCACTTGTTTAACCATTTTTTCAGCCTTTTCACTGAAGTGACTTCGCAAGTGGTGAAGCCTTAAGTCTTTCATTAGAGTATATTTTTTTGGACAGTGAGTACATGCTGGCTTGACTTGTAATTTTTCATGAACGGCTTTGTTGTGAATTGTAAGGTGTTCTGGATTCAAGAATAATTTTTCACAAAATACACATACACCCAATGTGGAGCAGGTGAGGACCAAGTGCCTGACACGATGCAGTTGGATCTTGTAATATTGTTTAAAAGAAACATTACATTCAACACATCTGTGCTCTCCTGATGGTCTCCGTTTCTCATACCTGCGTTTCTTATGGATGCTAGTTTCTATACTTGTGGATGAAACTTCACTGACACTTATTTTAGAATCATCTGTCTTAGATGAAGGCTTTTTTAAAGATATTCTCATACAACTGTCTGTTTTCATATTGTTTGCCTTGGTTGCACTTGCACTATCATGAATACTTTGATTTTCATTACGACCAATGCTATTAACTCTCTGTCCAAAATTGACTTTTTTCTTTGGATTACTTTTTCTATGAACTTTCTTGACATGGTTTTTCAGTTGAGTCAAATCTATAAACTTAAATTTACATTTTCTACACTTTACCAACAAAGACCCAACTCTATGGCATTTGAATGCATGAACCTTCAAAGAAATTATCTTTTTAAATGTAACCCCACATTTCTTACACTGCAGTGACATTTTTCGTTTATGCATTTTAATGTGTTCTTTTATAAATTTCTTAGAGACCTTCTTAATGCCACAGAAAGTGCATTTAAACAATTTTACTTTGGGTTTAAGTTTTTTCATAGTAGCTTTTTTATCTTTTTCAGCAATATCTGTGGTGGAATTTATTTCAAAACTGGCCACACTAGCAGAAGCAGTGTCAGGTTTAGATTTGACTTTAGATAAACTTAAGTTTGATCTGTTCCCATGATAAAGTTTGACATGATCTCGTACAGCATCAAAGGAGGAAAACTTTGTTTGACAAAAAAGGCAAGTTGGTTGTGAAGAAGTGTCTTTTTCATTGTCTTCATCTTCTAATTCATCAAATGAATCTCTTAAAGAACTTCTAAACAGAGTTTTTATCGATGCTCGTTTGGTTGAGGCACTTTCACTTTTGGTTTGATCCGTTTTTGGTCTTTTGACTGGGGAATGCAGGTCATCATTATCCTCGTCTTCAAGCCAATCATCAAGAAAATCTAATTTTGTCTTAGTGGAAACCTTGTTTCTCTTCAGCGATTTATTTTTCTGATCTTCCTTGGGCAAAATTATTTCTTCATCTGATGAAGATTCAAGAGTTTGAATATCATCATACTCTTCTTCATCACTTACCACAATTTTATCATTTCCATGGACTTTTTTACAATGTAACCTAATTGCATTTTCGTCAGGAAATACCTGGTTACAAACACCACACTGGTAGACGATTTTCTTCTTTTTGTCTTTTGGAGATTTTTTTATACTTTTGGCTTTCTTTATGGGTAATTTATTCTTTTTAGGTGATTTTTTCTTAGTAATTTTTGATTTTGACTTTGAGCTGAACTTAGATGAAGGAGCCTTTTTTGACACATCTTGTTTTTCAGACAGTGGAGACTTGACAGATTTAGGCAATGTGTGTGTTCGGCTATGCATGTTAAATTCCTTTTCATATTTAGTTTGGTAGTTGCAAAACTCACATTTGTGAAGGGGCTCTCTATCTTCATGAGTTGAATCGTCATATTCCACTTGTAACTGTAAAAAAATCAAATTTAATGTACTATACTGAATAACCTTTGGTTTAGTTATTCATTTTTCAAAACACCTATTAGTACTGATGGCAGGGTTCTCACAAGTTTTAGCAAATTTCCTTAAAGGAATAAGCTATTACCGTAGGACTCTTGGTAAGACCTAGGCCCGAGACCATGATAACTTCATATTGGGGCCCCCAGAAGCAGAAAACAAAAGAAGCAAAAAATTTTGTTTGTTTTTTATAGCGTCAAATCTTGCTATGTCTATTAACACGATAGCGGACGTAAATATGGTCTGATCTTAATGAGAATTGGTACAGACGTGTAAAGTGGTAATCACTCGGACGAGTTTGTAAACCAGCACGACTAGACTACCAGGTAAAGGGGGCTAAACCCGAGTTTTTTATATAGGAAAATTAAAATAATCTGATTTTTGCTACCACAATTTAATTCAGCTCAAAACAACAAACAATTTAGTATATTGAATCAATGCTCTATGTCCATTGGCATTACAGAACCCTCTAAGTAGGGAAACCTTATGGAAAAATGAATTTAAAATTGTATACTAGATGGAGCCAGAGGCTTAGAATATTCGTATTTTGTTTTGAGTTTTGTATCTTTAGTGTGCTCTACTGCAGATCAAGTTAGCCTGCTGATTCTGTATCGAATATTAAAATTAACAACAAAACTTTCTTCGCCACCACTTCTAAAGAATTGAGGTAAATGTGAATGAATTCTTGGCGGTTACCCTTTTTTATCCCTAGGATCTTGAAATTAATTTTTTCCAATTACAAAGTGAAGACAGGGGGTTAAACATTACTTAAAAGAAGAATCAAGTTTTTACAAGGCCTATAAAGTAAAAATAAGGGGTGTGTTGCTAGCCTAATGGTTAGCGTCTTGGACTTAAGTTCAAGAGGTCGCGGGTTCGATTCCCGGCATTCCTACACAAATTTGAGGGGTTTGGACCGCTTTCCCTTAAAAGCGTTTGTGATCTCTTCTGTAAAATGCCACTGGCATAACAGAAGAGATCACATGATTATAAATAGATGCATGATTATGAATTAAACTAATGTTGCTGCTGTTAATTCAAGTATGCAGCATTTAGGCCTATGACAGGTCAAAAAAAAGTAAATGGGCGGTTCTGAAATTACATGAGGGAGTTTACTATCATAGTTTTCTACAAAAAAAATTAAACTTGGCCCTAACTTGTTTATTTAGGAATTAAACAAGATTGTATTTAACAGATATCCAAATGTTATTTCATTCAAATAATTTAACATTAGAGAAAAATACTGATAAGTGTCCCAAATGTAACCTCCACGGCAAGTCCTCACCCCTGTTTTTAACAATATTGACAAGTGAATTATGAAAAGAAACATTAAATTAGGCAACATAAGAAATACTCTTTAACGGTCACAAGTAACCTAGACTTAACACCACACAATTTTTACAAAAATTATTTAAATAGCTTAGTTTAAATTCAAATTTTGTCCCTCGGGTTCGATGGAACAACCATGAAACATAAACATGATAAAAGTTCTGAAAATGCTCACCGGAGAGCAATACTGGTTATTAGTTGAGTTGCAGTGAAGAAGGCAGCCATATTCAAACATAGCCATATTCATACATGTTGATTGTTTGGATCTATTGTGTGTTATTTACTGTAAAAAAATAGGATTTCCTGTTTGTGTTAGAATACTTTTACATTTGTAACTTCCATGCACGTAAAAAATAATGCATAATAACCTAAAATTGTAACTTTAACTATTGAAGAGACACCGTTATCTTTCAGAAAACATAAGCTCTGAATACAGTAGCTATATAAATCTATATGTTAGGATTTATAAGTGACTGAACACAAAAAAGTAACCTCCATGGAGATGACTGCCATTGATAACATATGCAAGAGCATGGAAAATTCAAAAGCTAATTCTTGACCTCTACAAAGGTTGTAAATTTATTAAGTACCGTATGTTATTAAAAATTAAAAAATGTACATAAAATAATTTTCAATTTAATTTGTCATACATTTTTTGGGTTGAACCACCACTGAAACAATGGTTTTATACTAAAACCTTAACTCGCTCACTGACAGAGGCACATCAACACATATCAACTTTAATAGGCCTACTTACAAGTAGGCCTACTTAATGAGGTGAGTGTGAACAAGTTTTACAAGTTATATTGTAAAACTTGTTCACAGTCACCTCAGTCAATTGAAGGAGTTCCATGTAAAACGTCCTAAGCGACTAATATCTAGTTTCGAGAAATCAGGCGTTTAAGGGTGAATTTTAAAATTTAAGCTTTTTGAAGGTTAGAACTTATAATTATCAATAATTTTTTAATATAATTTTTAAAACATTATTATATAGCCTTACATTAAATTTTTATTCACCAATAAACATTTTAATATGGTTTTTGTGGGTTGTAACGTTCTAAACAACTGGGGTTTAAAACGTTCTCTGGCGGACTGCTCTTCTGCTTTTGAAGAAAACATCAAGGAATGTAGGAATGCCAACATAAACAAAAACAAAACTGAATAGGCTTATAAAACAATTTTATTGATAAAGTACCAAAACATGATGTTCATGTGATGTGTCATTTTGCTAAAAATTATCGACAGGTGGGGCTTCAAACGATATTCTACTCACCTCTTTTGGGAGATATTGTCCAGGCCATTGCTTCTTAGTTTTTGAAATATAGGGTAATCCAGCGTTTCTATATTCCTTCCTGGTCCTATCCCTTCTACTTTTAAACATTTACTTTTTGTCTTTAATGTTTATTTACGCGATTTTGATCGCTGGGCGACAACGCAACAACCAGCGGGGAGTCCATGTTTCGGCAAATAGAACGTTATTCCCCAGAATGTCCGTGGAGTCCCGCGAACCACACCAACTTTGACTGATGACATCAGGGTTGCCAACTAAAATATTTTCAAAACAAAATATACCACGATGTAGCTCGTGTCATAGAGAACCTTTTTCACTGAATAAGTCTCCAATTTTGAAATGTTATCGCTTAGAACGTTTTACAGGGCACCCCTTCAATTGCTACATGAATTACACAGGATCTAAGATATACATGAATGTTCTAGGTTTAAATTACAGGCCTAAACTCCAATTTTAAATCAGAAGTCTTATTGTGAAGTAGCCTAATCAAAGTTGATCCTGTTCAATCATACAGAGCGAGGAAAATGGACGCATACCTGTATATCCTCCGCCAAGTTGTACTTGGAATGAAGCAGTTTAATGAGAGTGGACCTGACTTCGCCCAGCTGGAAGGTAAGGGAATCCATTAGGTTGATCAGGTTCATACACTTGCTGCAGATTGCATCCCTCTCTCCCACCAGCACTTCAAACTCATCTCCCACCAAGTCCTGGATAAGATCCGCTACAGGAGCATTCCTCCTCTTGGTCGCAGTTACTTGCAACTGATACTTCCACTTTTCCAGAGGGATATTTTGGTCACAGACAAAACAGATATTGTCGGTTTCCTCCATTATCTGCAACATCAAAATTTATTTTAGGCCTACTTGGTTTCCTGTCAACTGACAGAGACACATTCTGTCGGTCCTCCCAAAAGTCCCAGATCGGTTTAATAACTTTTAAACTACATTACATGTGTTAAAGATGTATTGCACATGTATGAGTACCGACCAAAAGCACTGTTTTTTTCTGCCCATGTCCTCATGGACCTAAACCCAAAATGTGATTTGGGGGGGGGGGGGGGTTGCCTTAAATGTTTCAATACAAACACCCATCGAGTGACCACTCATTTTGAAGGACTTAATAAAGGAAACAAAGTATCACAAACCTGAGGTCAATATTATACCTCTAACTAATATAGCAGCTGTAAATTCAAGTCTGCAGCATTTAGGCTTATGACAGATCAATATCAAGCAAATGGCATCTGAACCTCAAAAAAATTGTTAAAAACAGTTCTTTAAAGCATTGCTGACGCGAACTAGCCCATTTGTTCAAAATTTTGGGGCCAAGAGTGGCGGAGGCTCTGAAGAGTTGCAAAGGGGGGGGAACACAACCAGCGATCACACTGGTGACTTTTTTTTAAATTTTATCACTGTTCCTGAGGCTGGCGAGGCTTTGAATCCTAAACGGGTTGTGTGGGTACTCAAATTAACTTAAAAAATATGCATATTTTCAAGATCCCATAAATGTTAACAGAATTATGGCTAACAATTAAAAAATAACTTCCAAAAGATATCATATGAGTACTCAAGTCAAATTATCGGAAATAGCATGAATTAGAGTACCTATGTAAGGATTTTTATGATCTAACCTACAGTAACGGAGATAAAGCAATAAAAAGACAATACTTTTGGGTTGAACAGTTAAGACAAATATTTATTTTCAGTTTTCCAGGGTTTTTCGGCCATTTCCAACAAAAACCTAGATATCAAATAGGCCTATGGAACTTGAGATCATAAGTTATCTCTAAATTTCTTAGCTACATTAAATAAATTAAATCTCAAGAGGAGTAATGCGTTTGAAGTAATGGAAACTGTCCACAGCAGAAGACAAAAGTCCGAATACCTTGGAAATAAATTATATCCTTCAAAAACCAATTATTTTATTCTTTTAAACAAACTTTAGTACAAAGGTATATTTTCTATGGAAAATATTCCACAATAAAATACTTCTCAACCTAATAATTTAGGCCTATCCATTGATCTTGACCGGTTCCTTAGCGAAAAAACACTAATGAAATCGGTGGGATGGCCTGGTTGTCTTGACATGACCCTGGTCAACATTTCCTAATTTGGTTGGTAGGCCTCCTGTACATTAGTAACCGCCAGTGGCATGTCACATCTGTGAGAACTGAACACTTGGCACGCCTTGCCACATATAGATTGCCCATGCCACGACTTCACAATTATCAATCCCCAATTCAAGTAAATTGTATTGACACCATTCTGTGCTTGATGCTCATGAATAAAGTATTCTGTATTCACCATATGCCCGTTCTGTGTGAATTGGACCTAAGATGGTGAGGTAGAATCACTCTGCTAATTAGATCACAGTCTAAGAAAAAATACAGTCCTGACAGTCGGTGAAAAAGTGTCCCCAACCCTGTTGGCACGCAAGCACAATTACTACGTTCATAAGCAAATCACATGTTGTTTCCCTATATACTGTCTAACAACAAATACAGTCTGGTTACTCAAATTATAAAAGTGTCCTCCCAATGTGATCCTGGTGGCAGGCACATAATTACAATCAACTTACTATTAGATGGTCTCTAATTTTGTTAGTAACTGTGCTTGCGTGCCGCTTGGAATGCTAGTATTGTCCTGCGGACAACATAATGCATTACAGCATATGGCAAGTGTCGGGACTGTATTTTTTTCTTATTTTCTTAGACTGTGATTAGATACAGAATGATCACCGTGACTTAAGAACACATGCTGGATAAAAGGCCTAGGCCTTCTTGCATCACTTTGACACTTAAGATGTTAATAAGAGTTAAGAGAAAAATTCTGACCACAGTTACTCAAGAAGTTAGCTCTAGGCCTATTCCCTTACTTATTGGCTACCTAGATCGAATCCTCAATCCAACATCCAGTTTGATTTTCTACTTTCGTTTCAATTTCTGGAAACTCTCCCATGCTTAAACTAAAAAAGTAAAAAATATAGCTTTTGGTAAGAGAATCATGAATCTTGGAAGTAATCTTGAGTTTAGGGTTCAGAAGTGAGAATGCCAAGTCGCCTAGTTTTTTTACCTAGTCTATCCTCGAATCCAGTTAGTATTCAAAAATATCTTCTTGACGTAACTATAAAATCCATTATCCGAAATTGTGCAATGACATCTTGCAAAATAATCATAACCTAGTCCTTGAATCCAAAGGAAGCCTCACTAAATTTCAACGTTATAACCTCGTTATCTGAAACTGAAACGAAAATACACGAGAAACACAATGAAGTTTAGTTGATGAAGTTGAAGCGGACAGTTGCGCGCAACGTTGCGCGTCATCAGTCTACAGTTTAGCCAACTAAACAGTTCACCAACTGAGCTCTGAGAATGAAATGAATCTTATTTAATAATGTGCAGTGCTTAAGAAAATCTCAGCTGCTGAAGATTGGAGACTCCCGAAACCATAGCCGCCTCTAACGAGGCGGCTATGCCGAAACGCGTTCAGCGTGAAGAGACAATTAATTATTTTGACACCTCAAGGCAGTTTGGTAAGTAAACAACATTGAAAAATATTTTAAGAGGTGTCAAGGCTGTTTTTGAATTATTCACCTATATTAGTCTTTTTAGGAAAAACACACATTTGGGGCATTTTTATCCCAATAAAAGTTGGCCCCAACCCCAACAACATTGTTTGAACTGAGAGACTGCTTTAAATCAGCCACTGAATCCAATGCTCAATTAATACCATAGATAAAAAATACCCTGCTGGGTATTTTTATCTATGTTAATACGATTTTGATTATCGCATACGCTCGTTGTGCATCTAAATGGGCCCATATAAATAGCATGTAAAAAAATATTTAATCAACCTCATGTCTATATCATGGTGAAACGACAATAAAATTGTCTTTCCACCAAGCGACCATAGAGGTTCATACAATATGTGTCAGAAACCCACCATGTTAATATAATAAACCCTTAAGATCAGATGACAGTACTTTTTGACGCACTCTGTAAAAGTGAAGAGGAAGTCTCCTTAAATGTGGCAAATCGACAATTAATTTTAAAAATTAAGTCTTGAAAAATGAATCACATTCATTTATTTGATCAAGGCCCGTCATGGCCCGTCCGGCCTTGATTTGATTAACTTATTGATTTGAATGTCGATGTCGACTCGTTTGCGAATTGTGATGGGAACATCGACTATTTTAATTGTCGTCCAACTACTTACTAGTCCATTAATTTCGAACTGCGACTAATCTAGTCGATCACTCAGGTCGATTTTGACACTGCATCAAAAATCGACTACCTAGTTGTTCTAAAATTTACGGCAAAACATGGAAAAAACCCATAATCGGTTAAGTTTACAGACTAGTCGGTTGAAATGAAAACGATAAAATATCGGCTAGTTAAAATAATTTTCTGGTCAAATGATCCAATAATCGACTAGTCGACTACATGACCCAGAACTAGTCGATAAAACCACTTGTCGACAGTCGTGGAGTCGACGAAGACGAGGCGCAGGCGCAGGTCGGGTCATCACTATTCAGTATTCACAATATTCACAAACGGAAACGCCATCGCGAATCGCACATCGTCACATCGCCCATCTTCTTCTCTTCTAGTGTAAGGTTCAGATGACATTAATCACTTATTTGATAATAGGATAAACTTAGAGGATTATTTGGGGACAATTGGGATTTCATACTAATTGATTTTCCTAATACAACTTACATTATATCGTAAGTTTGTGATTTTCAACAAAAAGTCTAAATACTACAGGAAACAAAAATACGTAAGTAGGCTACATACCTAGGCTAGGCTGGTTTGTTCCTGGTGATAGGCTAGGCCGATTGATTACTAGATACTAATAGGCTATTTCACTATTAGAGGTAGCAGATATTACTGTGTTACGCAATTCAAGTTTCTTTAGTGAATGGATTTTTTTCTCTTGTGCAGGGTTACAAGGCTTACGTTCGGCAATTATATCAGTCTATCAGTCGCGGTCCTCTATGATTACTTAATCTGTTTTTTACTGTAGAATATGTAAAATTTACTATGGATTATGAAAGGACAATCATTTTTCTAGGAAAGCAGTGAACACATTAGGGCCTACAAGGTTAATTAAATTTTGATTAAGTTAAAGAGGACATCACTCACTGTGCTAGAAGGATGTTTGCCTTAAATTAACTTGTTCACGGCGGCATCTTTTCTTGTGAACCTCACCGCCATTCTGAAGCTCCGACTTTACTTACAGTAACGTAATCTGTCAAGACGATTATAGCAGCAGCACATTCCATTTTAAACCAGCTTTGTAATCCTGGTATAGCTTAAGTTAATACTATAAAGGCCGAACAGTGCTGAACAAAGTTTCAGATTTCTAGCTCAGATCTTGGTAAAAAAAATCATTGTTATGCATTGCAGTTTGGGAGCGATTGCACCCACCAGGATGGCATTAGGGTTCTGTGTGGAAGCAGTCTCTCTTATACCGCTGCTGCGAATGTGTTAATGTAATATTTGGATGAAAGTGACTTGTTTTTTCCAAAACATATTGGTTAAGTTATAGGAGAAATAAATCTTACCAAGCTTGCCCTTATCAATTATGTGTGTCACTCTGGAGGGAGGTGATGCAGTTAGCTGCTTTATCGACCTCTTTTGCATTTTCAATTGCATTGTCCATGGGGGAAACTCGAATTTTTGTCAAGAATAGGTCTATACCTATCTAATTGGACTAATCTTGGAGGAAGTAACATCTTCTTAACTGGACAATCTTTTCTAAAACATTGGCTTAACCGGATGTGGTTGGCAGGAAATGGACGATATTGTATCGACGATTCTTGTGGGAAAATATTTGAGACCCGTAACGACGTGTCTAAATAGTATGCTCTCTTCAGTTTAAATAAAATGAGTTAGTTTTGGTGAATTTCCTGTGGAATGAGCTATTACAGTCGTTGTCATTTTACTATAACAGAATGGACAAAAAATTTCCGTTCAGAATAACCGCAGCAATCATATTAATCTATCATATTAATATTAATTAATAGCTTTTTATGTGTTCTTTCTGGATATGAAATGAGTTTATTATGGAAACACATTTTTCCTGTACAAATCACAAATTGAAACAAAAATTAACATTGTTTCAATTAATTATGGGAAATAGATTTTCTTAGTGTCTTTAAGCAGGATAACTCTCGCAAAAATTGTCTGACTGTAACTGACATTTAATACAGACATGTAAAAGTAGGTTCTCCTGGTCTTAAATCATTGCTTTAAGTCCATTGATCTCCAAGATATTTTCTCTTTTTTGCCGTGTATTAGTATCAGGGAAGCAGAATGTTGTCTTAGACAATTTCTTATTCACTTTCTACTGAGTTTCAACGAATCCCGTGGAAAACTAAATGAGTTTATCAAATGAATACTTGATTAGGATTTAGGCTTATAATTAACTTGTTAAATGATTATATACCTAGTAATAATAATAAAAAAAAAATCTACCCTATTTATTTGAAAGAAATCTTAAGTTAATTGATAAGATCTATTTAAGCTTGCTAATATTTTTGGTTGAGACTACATAAAATGGAAATATTTTATGAATAGGGCCTAAATAAGTTATTTCACTTAAGGTAAACAACCCAAATTCCGGTCGGTTAAGGTAAGACAGAGTTAATATTGTCTATGAATTTGAACCAGCTGCTCAGACTATTTATTTTGGCTAATTATACTTTAGAATTTAATTGAAGTTTAGAATCGCACATTTATGTCACAAAAATAAATTATATTATTTAGTAAAACATTGTCTAATGAAGACATAGTTATCCAACCTAAATCCCTAATATCGGTCGCTGCATTCCTAATACCGGTTTCCACATGCCTAATTCAAAGAACTATACTACTGGAACGCGCGCTGGGCCTACAGAGCGAGCCGGAATCCGCGGTTGCGTCGGGGGCCTGCAGGCGCCAGGGCGGGGCAGGTACACAGGCCGCGCCAAGGCTCAGGCATTACGATAATGCTGTTGCAGCCTATTGCAGCACTTTAAACGCCTTATAAACTCTGAAATACTGTATTGTCATATTTCAAAATGAATGTGTTGCTAACGTTTGATAATTGTTTTAACCAATTATATTTCATATTGATTATTTTAATGCAGAATATTATGACTTATTATAAGATGTTACTGGTAAATTTTACATTTTCTTGAAAATTAGGACTAAAATGTCTAAATATGTATTAGGTAAGATAAAACAATTTTTAAATATAAAATTTACTTTATTTTAAGACAAGTTTTACAGCTATTTCACAAGCATCAGTTGCTTAATCTACAAGTTAGAAAAAAAATTAACACTGTCAACCTTTGCCTTAAACTCAACTTAGATTTGTTTGTGATTTCAAAAGTTTCCCGTTTGGCAATGTGATGTGATATAATTTAAAAAAAATTAGCTACGGATTTGATCAACAATAATTTGTGGCTTCCATGGAATTCGTCATTGCTTAAGTGATTTTTAAAAATAACGCCTGTGAAATTGTTACATATTCTCAAGGTTAAATCGTTGGTGGTAGCCTTTTTTCAGTTAGCTTGAGTAAATCGATAAAACCTCGTTAGTCGTTTGCATATTAACGATTTTGGAAACACCATAATGTGCCGTAATTACTTTGCCTTTTGATTTAAAATCTGTAAACCTCGTGTGTGATCTAAGGTCATCATCACTTGTATGGAGTAATGAACTACATTCGCGGACGCGCCATCTTCTTGCTCCGTTTTAGCGCCCACCCGGGTACAAATAAGGTGAAAAATTCCAAATAAGGCATTAAATTAAAGGTCTGAATCTCACAATTACTATGGTACCAATCATAAATGGTTTAGAGGCAGTTTTCACATCGTAACAATCGATAACCTAGAAGCTTGTCCTAACATTCCTTAGTTACTGCAACCACGGAATAAACTTGTAACGTTCCTACAATGTGCAAACTGTCTCTAAAACATATTTACATTTGGTACCATTGTAATTGTGAGATTCATACCTTTAATTTGATACTATAATTGTGTTTTTTTAGTTTACATTGTTTTTGTAAACATCAGTTTAGATTTGACTTTGTTTTTATCCTGGCGCAGCACGGATAAATTCTTTCACAAAAACTAAGTTAATAACCAAACTACGGCTACCATTTTTTTCAAAAAATATTATTTAAGAAATTCAATTCCTTAGCAACAATATCCACCGTTTTTTATTTTACCTGACCAAAAAACACAAAAAGTAGCAGCCGACTACTTTTTTCGTGTCAAGTTTTAAAGTTGAATAAAAACTTCTGACGTTTTCTCATGTTTTAAATTAGACAAAAAATTATTTTTGAAATATAATTGATACTATTACCTTTCAAAACTAAAGGACTCCTCACATGCAAAATTTCAACCTTTTATCTCAGTGCTAAATGGTATAAACTTCGAGTTAAGGCGAGAAGGCGGGAAGTCAAACCAGCATATCTACGATGGACGCGCCAGCTTCGTGCCCTTCTTCAGCCCGCGCGTCCCTGGATGCAATCGAAACACACCGCTGCATGCGCCCGGAATCTACAACACGCGGCTTATGGGCAGCGCGCGTTCCAGTAGTATAGTTCTTTGGCCTAATTACGGTCGCGGCCAGAACGACGTTTTATGAGTTAATTTTCAAAGTAAAATGGATTTAATTGAAAGGTATATGCGGACTGACGTGTGTATTACGCAGCAAAATATAATATATGATGAGCCTTATCATCCTCCACCCCCCTACAGATTTGCAGTGGTTCGAATATGGATAAAAATAACATAACATAGTGAAATCTCTATTGCCATGGTGTTTCGATGCATGACGCTAAAGATACTGATGGTTTATTGCAGTAGAACGTGTTTGATTCTACCTTCTATAATTCGAAAACTTTGATTTTGATCATTTCCTCAGTATTTTATTATGTTTGTGTTAAAGTATGCTCGAAATCATGAATGATCGAAATAAAAGCTTGGATAGCTCAATTTTTTTGTTATGTAAAACATGCTAGCTACTAGAGGATTGTTGACAATCAGTAGGCCTACCTAAGGAAAAAACCAAGTTTTAAATCACATGTAAACATGTTTTCGATTGTAATAAAACTATATATAAGGCAAATTTTTGAATCAGATTGCAGAGCCGTCTATTAAAAGTAGGAGTTAAAGAAATAATCAATTTTTGTGTCCTCAAAACAATGTGATTCCCCTCCGCCGCCAAGTCTAATATTTGTAACATACCCTACTCCTTCCGACGCAGATGAGCCAACAATACAAATATGATGTCTTAAGTTTATAATTTCATTATTAAAGATTTGAGTGTCGTTCAGTTGTGTTAGTTTTTATTTGTTTATTTTTTATAACGATATACGGGTGTAGTCGATAAAACACGTAAGTATCCAAAAGGTAATGAGTTTTGTCCTCAAAGGACAAATCAAAATGAAACTACAATTACTGTAATGAATTTGTAAAGAATAAACTTAAAAATTATCAATAACCTTAATTAGAAAGAATGAAATCCTAATTACAGTCGCGGCCATTAGTATCGACCGTAATTAGGAAAAACGTATAAATTACCTTCCCAATTACGGTCGTAAATATTTAAGGGTTAAAATAATTTAAAACCTTAATTTTATTTATGTAATAAATAAATAAACTAATTGTTTTGAAGCTAAAACCTTTTGTTAGACACAATAAGTATTATTTAGCTTTTAGAAGCTTATTTAAATTAACTTACCTCCCTTCTAATGGTTTCGCACAAGGAAGCAGCAGTCATCCAACGGAAATGACTTACTCATATCTTCATAGCTTTCTGAGTGATTGTTGCGTCAGCTGATTTTAAACGTTTTTATACTCTATGGTGGAAACTCGATGTTTTCGTTGCTCAAGACATTACCAAATAGGACCATCTAAGATTTTATAATGTTTAACTGATTGAGCAGTGACGACCAGCGACCGGTATTAGGCAGGCGATTGGAATTTGGGTTGTTCACCTTATTTATATTTATTTATTTTAGTAATAATTGATTAATTACTTTTTTCTATTCTGAAATTCACTGAGTATGCAGGTTTGCTGTGGTTGGGGTATGTGAGAGATTGAGGAAGGATACCAACGATTCCCATAAGAAAAACATTGTGAAATATCTAATTTTTAATATTTGGATTTAATAGGCCTAATTGATTTTGGGAAATTTCGGTTTAACTGGAAAAACCTTCATCCGGACAGGCCTCAGTCTCGAAGGGTCCGAACAAGAGGGAGTCTACTGTATTTTACTAACATGAGATTACGGAAAATCCGAGGTCATCATAATATCACCTAAATAGCGACTGCAAACGTATATAGATACTGCAAACAGTGTATGAAGACTTGACAACATGTTAAGTCCACTCATTTTGAAACTTAATGTAGGTCACCCAAAGCTTTCACAACTAGATATACAACAAGTGACAGTAACAAACTAACCCACAAAATTGCCTTAGGATATGTATATTATGTTGATTAGTTAGTACCTTACCACTTATAATAATAGCTAACCAACAGTCGCAAAAAAATGCTGCAAGTCGATAATGCGGTATCATCAATTTTTGTGATTCAAAATGCATGGTCCGTGATGTATTGCAGTTGCATCTTATGTTTAGAGGACACTTTTCTCAAGTAAAATTTGCTCTGATCACATTTTTACTATGGTTTTTAATATTTGTCTTTCACAAATAGGCTGATCCAGATTTTAGTTTGTAATGTAAAAAGAAAAATCCAAGATGCAACGCCACCAATCCGCTTTGGTGCTCTGTCTCTGCTTTCAAGCAACTTAACATTAACACATTGATAAGAGGGTGTTTTTTTTATTTCATAGGTTCTGTTGGGGATCACTTACTAGAACATGAACAAAGTCTACGTAGGCAACTTGGGAAGCTTTGCTTCAAAACATGAATTAGAATCTGCTTTTGCAAAGTATGGGCCCCTGACTAGTGTGTGGATTGCCCGGAATCCTCCTGGCTTTGCATTTATTGAGTTTGAGGATCCGAGAGATGCTGAAGATGCAGTTCGTGGTCTGGATGGAACGTAAGTTTTTTGTTCATCTTCATTCTTCATCCCAAAACTTGTTGAGATATTTAACATGTTGACTGTTCAGCAGGAAATGCTCAACAGCTTGTAAAAAATCTTTTAAAAAATCGTAAAATTTTTGTAAATCAATTATTTAGGCGTTTAAAATTGCAAATACCTCAAATAAATATCATGTTCTATGGCACATATGGCCTATAGACTATGTCCTTTAATCCAGCTTATGGGAGGTTACAAATTGTGGGTAGTTATAAGTGATGGCTCGTGGGCGCGGTGTTCCCTCTTGGGGTATTAATGTCTGCGCTAGAGAACACTACATTTATACACAAGACCATCTTCATAATCAGACCAGTTTGTAAGTGAAGTTGGCGAAATGATGTTCGGATCCCTCGTTAAACTGTAGGTCTCCTGGTTGCCATGGCTGTTGGGCTATTTATTAACAGTCCTGGCAGTATCAAGTTTGTTTGGTTGTTTTACCGCCCAAGATTTATTTATTTTATTTACTCATGACTCAAAATTTTTAATCTCGCACCTACAAAACCAAACTTGATGGAAATTGCCCCATATTCAAAAACATTAATCCTAATAAAGTGACAATGTATATCTTGGCGGGCATGAGAAGTTTGAAACCATGGTACATGTCAGAATTTGATTTTATGTGCACTTTGTATACTATCTGATCTGTCCATAAGGTCCAATGTAGTTGGTTCCAAGGAAAATTAAATAATCAAACTGGGAGTATGACTTTGAGTTATCGAACCTCTTTAGCTTTTCTTTCATGGGAGAAGGACCGGAGCTGATATGAAATGTACAGCAAAAAGTAGTGTTTTATGGTTGGAACTTGCGAGCATAAAATATCTTTATCAAGTAAAATATGTTGTCCTTAATAAAGATAAAAGTATCTTTGCCCCAACTTATTTAGTTATTAAAACAGTTTGGGACATTTGGGACATCCCATATAATACAACAACAGTTAAATCAAAAGTGAGAATTTATCATGGTGACCAATATTGAAGCACTTGAAGATGAGAAATACACATCATTCATGTATAGTGGGGTAATCGTACATGAAATTGAAGGTGATAAAGCTTGAATTTGTGTTTTGTCAAGAAAACCTAGATTGTAAGTCGGGATATCTGAGGGTCTACTGTGATAAGTTTGAGGAGTAACTTATGGGTCCATTGATTTTTTTCAGCCGACTATGTGGCACCAGAGTTCGGGTGGAGATGTCTAACGGACGGAAAAAATCTGAAGGTGGAAGCAGACGACCAAGGTAAATAATATTGATACATGTTTTTTTTTCTAGTAATTCCTGCCTTCATAATTTTCATTTATATTTTGAGAAATTTTCAGGAGTCAGTAAAAAAAACAGATGTAGGCCTAAATGTTGCATAAGCCTTTTTTTTAGTATTTTTACTGTAAACGTCCAGTCACAAACTTAATTAGTTCCTTCTTTTATATATTTGAGAGGATGTTGTTTTTGTTAATCTCCACAACTTGCTACAATAAACTATCAAAATAGCACTGGTGGGTAGATGTTAGCATTACCTATTTGATTAACAAATAATGGTTAATATTATCTTAATTGGGAATGTCTATAGACTTTCAAGGAATAATGTCCAGGATTTACCCTCAAGATTTGATTAGCTTATGATTGTGCCTTATCATCGCAGTATATTTGTGCCGCAGGGCAACAGGACTTATTATAGTTTAAATTTTCAAAATATTTACTTATTGTTCATAATTAAATGTATAGAACAGATTGTAAATAAATTTTGGTAAAAAAATATCTTAATGTCAGATAGTTCAAATATTGGAGATGTCTAGGTTATGTTGTTTACATCTTTACATTAAGCCTAAACCAGGAACTTTTGGGAAAACCTTAAGTCTGAAACCCTCAACCATGTACTTAAAAAAATTTGCCAGTAAGGAAGTTATCATGAAAAATTGATTACATGTTTTTTAAGGGTATGAATATAAAGAAGAGAGCTGAGTTTATAACATGGAAATAGAAGTTTCAAAGAACAGCTGATAATAGTAAAATATGTTTCATCAAAGCAGTGCCGGCCTTAGCGGGTGTGAGGCCCTCCCATCCCAAATAACCCCCCCCCCCCTTCCAGACTGGCATGGCAACTTTTGTTCTAAACAATTACATACAACTAGTATATAGGCTTTTATAAATTATTTTATTCACCTGTACTTAATGACATGGTTTCTATAATCTTTATTATCTATAACTATTTGAAACTACCGTTAGACACTTATTTAATCACATGCAAATTGCATGTAAGGGCAGTCAAATCATGGAAAATATTGGAGTTTGATGATTCTGCCAAAAGGCCGCCTAAAAACTCACTCAGTTATGTGTTTCAAATTCCAACAGTAAACATCAGTACCTAGAGTCTATATTAACTGAGATTACTTCCAGAACTGATCATTTACTATAGACCTATCATGAACCTATACAACTTTTCCAAATAGCCCTAAAAGTGAAGATCGTATATGACTTACCGTTTTGCCGCCTTTTCAAATTTCAGTTTTAATATTACATACAGTCGACTCTCGCTAACTCGAAATTCCACGGGACTGCTATTTTTCTTCGTGTTACGTATTATTCGTCGTAGGCATAGTTCGAGTTATAGAGGTAAACCAAATGAAAATTCGTGATACAGAGGTAAAGAAAAATGTTGTTAATTCCTTACATCTTCGACAAATATAAGCTTTTAACTTATTTAAATATTATATATCAATGAAAAATAAAGCATTTGTAATTTAATAACCTGCAAAACACAAAAAACAGATGAGATCATGTTAATTCTAATTAAAAATTCCGTAGTCTTCCTCTGCTTTAAAACAATATCGATAATATTTTTTATTAAAACAGTACTATAAAAAAACTTTACTGTATCTGCTTAATGTACAAAAATAAAATTTTAACTTTTATTGATTCCACTAATTCAAAAGTCTGTAATCTTTCCTCTTTGTAAAAACAATTACAGTATCGATCATAATTCATTAAAACTATTTAGACTGCAGACAGACTAGGACTGCTTGACTCCGGATATGATCCACCGACAGGTTGTGTCCTGAACGCCGGGATTTCGTATTACAGAAGTCCATTCTGAAAACTTTGTGGTGTGGAGGTAAACTTCGAGTTATGGAGGTAAAGCGCGAATCGAATTCGTCTTATCTACTTAAATTTGTGTTATAGAGGTAATTATTGTGTCCCTTCGAGTTATTAGAGGTAAAATATAACCGGAAAATTAGTTCATGTTATGTATAGAAATTTATTCGTGTTAGACAGGTTATTCCAAGGGGATTAAATATAATTCGTGATATCAAGGTTCGTGTTAGCGAGAGTCGACTGTACTACATACTTATGATTTTATAAATACTTCTGTGCCATTTTAGTGGAATTTAATTATTTTATTGTCATCTGTTTTAAACCAAGGAAAAATCCCAACAGAAGTACGAGGCCCTCCCAAGCAGCTAAGGCTAAGGCTGCTAAGGCCAAAAGCTAAGGCTGGCACTGCACCAAAGCTACTTAGCGACGTGCGTCCACCATAATTGGTAGTACCAAATTTCGCGGGTGAATGAGTGCGCTGCTGATGAAACTATTTGTAATGTAGTATTTTAGACCATTTAGGCCATGAAGGACACAAACCAGGTTTTGAAAGTTCAACCAAACTATTTATTTCAATCTTTTAAGCTGAGTTTTAGCAGACAACTGATGAGATTATGGTTTTTGCAACCTGCCTTATTTTTGCTCCCGATTATAGTTAATAATTAAATTAAATATTAATGTCTACAATATTTGAATTGCAGATGTTAATGTAATTTAAAGCTTGTGGCACACTAGAGTGGGGTGCCATGTTAGAAACTTAGACAAATACCATTGTGTGTATGTAAAATCAGCTGATTTGGAGATGCTCTGCTTCTTGCCACTTGATGCAACTCCTATGTTTATAATATAGGTGCCACATCATACCACGTCACCATTTTTGTGTTTGGAGGGCCTCAAGCTCGTGGCACACCAGAAAGGTGTGGTGTCATACGGCATGGCACCTATATAATAAACATTGGAGTTGCATTAAGTGTAAGAAGTGGCGCATTTCAAATGAGCTTATTTTACATGTAACACAATGCTGATTGACTAAATTTCTGCTATCCCACGTCACTGTGGTTAGCCAAGGGCCTTAACCTTTATTTGTTAAAACCACAGTTCAGGGACTCAACTAACTTGAATTTAAATGTATGATTGCATTTACCATTGGTTTAAATCTCATTAATTTACATTTGACAGTCTTTGGCTCTTCTAATCATATTAAAACTTGAATGGAAGAAGCTGAATTTATGTTATTTATATTCCGGGTTGAGCTTATGATGTGTTCTTGACTAAATTAACTTTTTTTCAATTAATAAATAAATTAAAGGATTGCTCTGTCTTAATTTACACCTCTGTTAGTATTTTTTTTTTCTATTTATGAAGTTGTGATGTCCCTCCACTTTGTTCTAAGCTCACTTAAATTAAAAACCTTAAGTAAAATTGTACACACATTTTCAGGTTTATTTTTTGGTAGCCATGAACTTTTATTCTGATGGGGCAATTTCCTTTATGAGGGGGGGCCTAATTTGCCTCAGATCATGTGAATGAAAATGGTACTAAAACTTTTATAGGTGGTTTAAAAGTATAAGCTATCTCCTTTCAAGTTTGGGTAAAATCACTAATACTTACATTTCCATATGCAAATTTATAGCGAAAATTATTTTTACACTTGAAAATCAAGCTTAGTTTTTGCATATTTTAAATCTTGTATCAGTTAATAATTTTTCTTGGATTATTGATTGCAAGCTTCAGGACTTTTCATAAAAAATGTCCCATGAGGTTTTTTTAAATAGTTTTGATTGTTACACTGATGTGAAAAAATTTGCAGGGTTCATAGCACCTGTATCTTGACGTTATGGGCAACTTGAGAGCCATTCCCGCGTAGGGAGGCTGATCAATAATGCCCTCTTCCCTTCAGGGTCAACTTTCCCTTCAGGGTGCACATCCCCCGTCGCTACTCTCCTCTTCCACCCCTTCGAGGGACAACGCGGGATTTTTCACCTGAAAATAATTTTTTTTCTTCTCGTCCGGGAAATCCATTCTCCTCAACTCGACAAAACCCACAAGCTGATTGTTGCTGCCTGCCGCGTTACTCAGTGTTTACTTTGAACAAATCTGAGTGGTAAATCTGAAGTTCTTCAATTCAAATCTTCAAATCCATTCAGAATATAGCTGAAGCGGTCGTCTCACTTTGTACGAACAGCTTGACCGAAATACCTGTCAAATTCCATGCGTTTTCACATGTCTATTCCCATCCCATCAAAACGTCAAGTGGTAAGTTTAGTGAAATCAGTCAATTCGTAATAATAACATGAATGAATAAACTGAGTTAAAACAATTTTTGGAGTGGAACCAACAGTTGAAAGGAATTCACAGCAAAATATTATTGTATCAACACTTTGATAAATCACTAGCTGAATCACTATTATACTTAGGAAAAAATGAGTTTAAAAAAATCGTTTTTTGCTTATTGTTAGAAATTACCTTTGTAAAATTGTCTGTACAGTAAGTAAAAGTAGTCATGAAAGCTTTTTTAAAATCTGAATTTGCACACAATCACATATAAGAAGGAGAGGTGAATATTAGTTTACCTGAAATCATAACTGCCCCCAAAATTTGCACAATGTTGTTTGTTTCTATTTTATAGTGATCATGTATGCTGCAGTATAAGGTAAGTACTGGTGTCACACTAAAACTTAAGCTTTTACTCTAAAGGATCAGTTAGTTATCCTTGATGGAAATCTGTCACCATAAATACAGAAAAGAGATGCAAAACATACCTCTCCCTTGTATAGAATTTTCGACTAAGAATTTTTTTTAGACCAGAAGATTTTTAGAATAGGCTCTTTCCTTTATTCTTAATTTCTTTCTCCCCGTACTGTTCTCGCCCTTTGCAGGGCAGCCACTAGTTTGGCCCAAAGGTCAGGTTTCCTTGTACAAACTTTGGTTTGGGCATTTATTATTTTCTTATTCACAAACACCAAAACTTGTTCAGCCAACAGTTTTTTTCAGTTATTAAAACGATTCTTATGTCCGTGAAAACTTGTATATATGGTCTGTTTTTTAATTGTCCTCCATGTTTGATAAAAAGTATGACTTATTATTAATAAAAATAGAATGATTAGGAAATAGGATGAATAATCGCTTTAACTGTTATTTTCAATTATCAGTACCTTATTATTGATATATTTTGTTCTATAATTAAAGCTACCTTAGACGTTTTCTTCAAAGCTATAAAGTCAAAACCGTATTGAATAAATTATTGCTTCCAGCCCCATCTCTACAATTTGTCGAATCTAATGGCGAGAGTATGTGTTACAGATCTCGCTCCCGCTCGCCGAGACGACGCTCGTTTTCCCGCTCTCGCTCTCGTTCTCTCTCTCGCATCCCTCGAAGGAACGCCGCTTCTCGATCACCCTCCCCAAGAGACAGGCGATATTAAAGTCTAAACCAGGTCAGTGTGAAAGAGCTTTTATAAATGTATGTTTGTTTGTCTCTGGGCTAACCAGTCTTTTCCTAGAAACAGTAATTTATCTTGTTTGGATACCAGATAGAAAAACATAGTATGGATAATTTAGACCTAGCTTTCCAGGGTAACCAGCATGACCTAGAAGTAATTGCAATATAAAGGGGCTTATAGACGGGGATAGTACTAGCTGCTAGTAGACGTGTAATGTACTAGCCGCTAGTTACTAGCTGCTTACTATCCCTGTCTAAATACCTACTCGCCTTTGCAGGTGCGAATAGGTACTCGCGGCGAATAAAATCAAACATGTTCAATTTTACTCGCCACTAGCACGCGAGTAGAGATCACGTGACCTATTCGCCGCTAGTACTCTCCCGGTCTAAACACGAACTCGCATTCACTCGCCAGTTGGAGTGGCGAGTAAATTCATCGTCCGACTCGTTGACAACAATGACAACATGTGACTCGCCAGGCTAATAGCTACGGAAATTAGCGGCGAATACTATCTTCGTGTGTACGGCTACTATCCGTCACTTTTACTAGCGGCTATTATTAGAAGCTAGTACTATCCCCGTCTATAAGCCCCTTAAAGTTGAATGGTTGTATCTTAGTATTAAAAGTGCGATAAACACAATGGAACATAATCTACTCATATACGACCCTGGGTTTGGCCGCCATAGTGGATTTCATGCAAACTCTTACTAAATCCTCTACTATATGGAAACCAATTAACTGAAAAAGTCTTGTTTTTAAACAAAACCGTTCCCAGTGAACCAGGCTTTTATTTACAGGGTCATTGAAAAAGAATGCCGGGATTTCAATTAAATACCACAAAAAACTATTAAAGATATTTTATTAATTTTATATTATAGTTGATTATCAATCCAGGAGGCAAACCATGAATAAATGTTTGAGGAAAATGTGTCATCATTTATTGGTGAATGTGAATATATGTTGTGAATAAAACCTATCTAAAAAAAATCGGTTATGTGTTTTCAATGACGATTTGGAGAGAGTCCCTACTGTAGTTTCATATGATTTTTTTTTTTTTGTCTGTAGACATATCCTTTAGTTGTTTTATGGTAGACACAGTATGTGAATCTTGTGGTCGCAGACACAGTGGCATACTAACTAATTTACAAACATTTTGCTCTAGTACTTGTTTTAGGAAGCAACATGTACAGGTTCTAATAATCAGGTTAGATTATCTGTAATGGTTGGGAATGTTCAAAATTTTACATATGAAATATTGTTGACACCTTGAACCCATATTTTCTTTAAAATATGCAGTTCAGGTACTTCAAAACCGATTCTAATTTGTAAACTTACTTAACTTTACCTCTTCTATTTTTCTTATAAATGGATTACAAAAATTTAATTCTGTTGCAGGCAGGTCTTGCCCAGTGAATCGACACAACTCACACTCACTGGTTGTCACGTCATTCCTTTGATTAGATTACATATTTAGTTTTAAGATCTAGAGAAGCAAGCTTTGGTTTATTTGACTATATTAATTGCATATATAGGTTTTGTGACGTGTGATCTTCAAACACTTTGTGTGTATTATGTTTTAATAAAATTAAGATATCATAAATTAACTCTTATTTATTCACTTCCCAAAAAACCTGATTGATGAAAATTGATCAAGATATCAATTGTGAAATCATACCTAAGATTGGATGATACAAAATACTTCATCCTCCTCTCTCTTGTTGAATGATGATGTTGAATGATTTTTAACATCAAAAAATTTTTATACTTTCATTTATTTTTTGTATGAAAAATTCATCTTCATGACACATTGAGTGCACATAGTAGAAAATCTAATCAAGATACCCTGCCTCATTTTACATTAACAGACCATGATAGTACCCTATATCAATAATCTACTCACTCTGCACAGCCGGAATTAAGGGGGGAGGGCAAAGCCAACTTATTTAAATTAATCTCTGTTCAAAATTTAATATATATTTGATTAGCGACTGACTTCACTATTAACATTTGACCTAATATTCATTTTGAGGTTAGAACTTAAATGGTTAGAACTCAAAAAAAATTCTAATGTGGGGGAGGTCAACTTATGTCCCCAATGCTTGACCTCAAACTTCCTAACTCTTGAATCTGAATTTTCCAACTGAAATCATATAACTAAACCCGTTGAATTAAATAGACAATTTTTTTACAACACAATTTTAAAAACTTAAGGACTTGTAAATTAAATTAGGTACGGTATTCCAAAATTGTCATTAATCACTGGGTGCAGAAAGTCCATCAGGACATTTTCTTCGCAATAGTCAATAGACCTTAAGACGCTCTTTCTAAAATTCATTAGTTTTATTAGCGAATTTCCCCTATAGGGAAGAAGCTGTTACCGTAGTACTCATGGTAAGACCTAAGCCCGAGACCATGATAACTTTTCGTTTTGGGGCCCCCAGAAGCAAAAAACACCATTCGTTCATTTTCATACATATATATATATATCTATATATATATATATATAGATATAGCTATGTGTCTTTAAGCACGATAACTCGCGTAAAAATGGTCCAATCTCAATTAAATTTGGCATGGACGTGTGAAGTAGTAATTATTCGGACGAGTTCGAAAACCAGCTTGATCGGACCACGGGAAGGGGGGGTTAAGGGGGGTATACGGTTTTCCATTTCGCAAGGCGTGTAAGGGATTAGGAGACCCTTACACACACAGACACACAAACGCAGCTACCCCCCCGTCCGTCCCGCCCCGCCTCGCCCGGCAGGTAGATGACTCATGCACTGGGGCCTCTAGGACTGAATGAAAATTTTTTTTTGCTGAAGTTTTGACCATCTATGATATTAAATCTGGAATCTCTGTGCAATTACGAGAAAAATGATACCGAATACGTGCTGTTACGGTGATATATTAAGGCAATACGCCCACAAAGCTGTTTGGTTTGGATAATGTTTGGAAAAAGCGATAATAATAATAATTATTTATTATTAATACAGTTTTTAACTTGGACAATAATACAAGGCGTTTTTTAACCCATTTTTAAGATTGAATAATGTACATATAAAGATGAAATGAGTATTGTTTTGTTGATCTTTAAATTTTATACAACCTATTATTTAAGTTTGATCACATTTAGCTTACATTATGTGTTCAAACAATCCGTTAATATTCTGCATTTGATTAATATTAAGTTTATTCGTCTTATAATACTACTTGTGATAAAATATTATTAAGTGCTATCGAATAATAATAAAATCAACGGCCTATAAATAGTTTGAACATTAAAAGTCGTTAACAATTTGTACATTATCATTTTGTAATTTCTTAGAAAGGATGCCAAATTGTTTCATGATTGTAAATACCCCTGAGTTAGCTACCAATATTTATATTCAGCTTAAAGAAATTTCAAAACATTCTTAAATTAGTTTATTATGTGGAGTGAATTTGTATTCGTATAATAGGGAGTTTTTGTCATCTACAATAGGGAGTTTTTGAAGTTTAAGGTAAAACAACACGATACACCTTAAACGGTTAAATCAGCTGATTTTATACATTTAGCACAATGTCAAAAAATACCGTTCAACGTTTATCATGTTGTTTTCTGTGGATGGCAAAAACTCCCTAGAGTTCCGGCCAAATCATTAGGCGGATGAGTGAGACAAAAAAGTTGTGAAATTTTATTTCCTACAAAAGCATATCAAGATTATTAAGATCGAACAACGGAGATTAACGAAGTTATTGCAATTTTTCCAACAAAATACATGCATGTTTTATGGTAGCTTTGGCAAATTTACTTGAATTCTGTTAGCAAAATTGCAATAACTCTGTTAATTGTTGTTTGATATTAATAATCTTGATATGGTTTTTAGGAAATAAAATTTCGCAACTTTTTTGTCTCTTGTCCAATTTTTGAAAAATTTATGGTTTTTAAGATATTAAGTTTTAAAATATAAAAATGGCTGCCATTTTAAAATGGTACAAAGTAGAAACTTGATACTCCGCACGAAAATAGGTCCTAATACTCAGCATTTAAGTACCAAGTTTGATATCTTTTGTGGTTCCAAAGTTATGCAAAATCATGTTAAAAACACATACAGACCGACAGACGGATAACCGAGCATTTTAGGACCCATGTTTATAGGAACTTTTTTCTCTGTTTTGATGTAAGTAATCATATCCCGAAGTCCTGGAGGTTTTTGTATCAACACCCTGTATACGTTGTTCCGTGCTGTATCCATGTGATTCATTGCTTACTTCCAAAATAAATTACTCCTCTGACTCTACTCAGGCGACTGAAAGAATTAAATAAATACTTAATTTTTATCAAAATGGGAAGTCACGAAATTTTTCTTTTACTTGAAAAATATATAAATCTACTTTTACTTATAGATTAATCTATAGTTATATGTTTCATGAATCGTAACAGCACGCAAACTTCATGAATTATTATCTTAACCATATACGTATTTGGTATCATTTTTCTCGTAATTTCACGAAGATTACAAATATGTTATGATCATTAGTTGAAATTGATGTTTTGAAAAAATGCAATTACTCACTTAAGACCCTAGTGCATGAGTCATCTACCTGCCGGTCAGAGGGTGGTGAGGCTGGCCGCTCCGCGTTGGTGAGTGCGCGTGCGAGAGCAAGGGTCGTCTTAATCCCTTACACGCCATGCCAAATGGAAAACCATATAAACCCCCCCAAAAATGGGTTTTTTTGAGTTTTTTACATATAAAAATAAAAATAATCAAATTTTTGTTAGCACCATTGAATTCAGCTCGAAAAAACAAACAATTTGGTATTTTGAATCATAGCTGTATGTCCATTGGTTACCGAGATATTGAAAGTGGTAAACACAGTACGTTGTCCCAATGTTAACCTTATGGGAAATAAGTAAAATTCTATATCTCGCTTATTTCTCAACAAATCTTAATAAAACTTGGTTCGTGGCTTCATCTAGATGAAATCTAATATATTTTAGTCTAAAATCCCCGATATTTTCATTTTTTGTGGCAGCAAACCTGCATACTCATTCCCCATGTTATCCTTATGGGAAATAAAGAAAGTGCTATATCTTCCTTATTTACTAACATATCTTGATAATACTTGGAATATGGCTTCTTCTAGTTGGGATCTATTGTATATTAGCCTAAAATTAAATAATCAATTACCTATACATTCCAAGGACAGCAAACCTGCACCCTTTTAGCGAATTTCCTTAAAGGAATAAGCTATTACCGTAGGTCTCATGGTAAGACCTAAGCCCGAGACCATGTTAACTTTTCATTTTGGGGCCCCCAGAAGCAAAAACACTATTCGTTCGAATTTTAGCGAATTTCCCCTATAGGGAAGAAGCTATTACCGTAGGTCTCATGGTAAGACCTAAGCCCCAGACCATGATAACTTTTCGTTTTGCAACCCCCAGAAGCAAAAAACACCATTCGTTCGAATTTTTAGATATATATATATATATATATATATATGTGTCTGTTAGCACGATAGCGGCCGTAAAAATGGGCCGATCTTGATGAAATTTGGTACAGACATATAAAGTGGTAATCGATTGGACGAGATTGTGAACCAGCCCGATCGGACCACCGGAAGGGGGGGTAAAGGGGGATAAACTCCCCCAAAAATGAGGTTTTTGATCATTTTACATAGAAAAATAAAATTTATCAAATTTTTGTTGGCACCATTGAATTCAGCCCAAAAAAACAAACAGTTTAGTACTTTGAATCACTGCTCTATGTCCATTGGTTACCGAGATATTGAAAGTGGTAAACACAGTACGTTGTCCCAATGTTAACCTTATGGGAAATAAGTAAAATGCTATATCTCGTTTATTTCTTAACATATCTTAATAATACCCCCGTTGCAGCAGACCTGCATACTCAGCGAATTTCCAGTACAAAACAACATATTTCAATCCAACATAGCGAGATTTTAGAGGTTTTTGGAAGCTCCATAAGAATAACATGGGGAATGAGTATGCAGGTTTGCTGCTACGGGTACATTAAAACTGGGTGGTTTTAATTCAATATTAAGTAGATCTGAACTAGAAGAAGCCACTTACCAAGTTTTATCAAGATGTGTTGAGAAATAAGCGAGATATAGAATTTTACTTATTTCCCATAAGGTTAACATTGGGACAACGTACTGTGTTTACCACTTTCAATATCTCGGTAACCAATGGACGTAGAGCAGTGATTCAAAATACTAAATTGTTTGTTTTTTTGAGCTGAATTCAGTGGTGCCAACAAAAATTGGATTATTTTTATTTTTCTATGTAAAAAACTCAAAAAACCCATTTTTGGGGGGTCTACCCCCCTTTACCCCCCCCTTCCGGTAGTCGGATTGGGCTGAACTACGAACTCGTCCGAATAATTACTACTTTACACATCCATGCCAAATTTCATTAAGATTGGACCATTTTTACGCGAGTTATCGTGCTTAAAGACACATATATATATATAGATATATATATATAGATATAGATATATATATATATAGATATATATATTTATGAAAATGAACGAATAGTGTTTTTTGCTTCTGGGGGCCCCAAAACAAAAAGTTATCATGGTCTCGGGCTTAGGTCTTACCATGAGTACTACGGTAACAGCTTCTTCCCTATAGGGGAAATTCGCTAAAACTTGGTAAATGGCTTCTTCTAGTTCAGATCTACTAAATATTGAATTAAAACCAACAAGTTTAAACATACCTGTAGCAGCAAACCTGCATACTCATTCCCCATGTTAATCTTATGGAGCTTACAAAAACATGTCAAATCTCGCTATGTTAGATTAAAATATATTGTTTTGCATTTGAAATTCGCTGAGTATGCAGGTCTGCTGCAACGGGGGTATATATATGTGTCTGTTAGCACGATAGCGGCCGTAAAAATGGTCCGATCTTGATGAAATTTAGTACAGACATGTAAAGTGGTAATCGATTGGACGAGTTTGTGAATCAGCCCGATCGAACCACCTGAAGGGGGGGTAAAGGGGGATAAACCCCCTCAAAAATGGATTTTTTGAGATTTTTACATAGAAAAGTAAAATTTATCAAATTTTTGTTGGCACCATTGAATTCAGCTCAAAAAAACAAACGATTTAGTTTTTTGAATCAGTGCTCTATGTCCATTGGTTACTGAGATACTGAAAGTGGTAAACACAGTACGTTGTCCCAGTGTTAACCTTATGGGAAATAAGTAAAATTCTATTTCTCGTTTATTTCTCAACATATCTTGATACAACCTGGTAAATGGCTTCTTCTAATTCAGATCTACTAAATATTGAATTAAAACCAACCAGTTTAAACATACCTGTAGCAGCAAACCTGCATACTCATTCCCCATGTTAATCTTATGGAGCTTACAAAAACATGACAAATCTCGCTATGTTAGATTAAAATGTATTGTTTTGCATTTGAAATTCGCTGAGTATGCAGGTCTGCTGCAACAGGGGTATTTATATATATATATATATATATATATGTCTATTAACACGATAGCGGCCATAAATATGATCCGATCTTAATGAAATTTGGTACAGACGTGTAAAGTGGTAATCACTCGGACGAGTTCGTGAACCAGCCCGATCGGACCACCGGAAGGGGGGGTAAAGGGGGGTAAACCCCCCCAAAAATGAGTTTTTTGAGTTTTTACATAGAAAATTAAAAATTATTCATTTTTTGCTAGCATTTTTGAATTCAGCTCAAAAAACAAACAATTTAGTATTTTTAATCACTGCTCTATGTCCATTGGTTTCCGAGATATTGAAAGTGGTAAACACAGTACGTTGTCCCAATGTTAACCTTATGGGAAATAAAGAAAATTCTATATCTCGCTTATTTCTCAACATATCTTGATAAAACTTAATAAATGGCTTCTTCTAGTTCAGATCAACTAAATATTGAATTAAAACCATCCAGTTTTAATATACCCATAGCAGCAAACCTGCATACTCATTCCCCATGTTATTCTTATGGAGCTTCCAAAAACCTCTAAAATCTCGCTATGTTGGATTGAAATATGTTGTTTTGCATTTGAAATTCGCTGAGTATGCAGGTCTGCTGCAACGGGGGTATTAAATTAATTCTTGAGAAGAATAATTTTCAGTTTCTCGATAGGCATTGCCTCCAACTCAAGGGAACGGCTATGGGAACTGGGATGGCCCCGTCTAATGACAATTTATACATGGGAAGCTTGAAGAAGACATCCTCCAAAGGCAAACACTTCTCCCTGTCTGCTGGTTCCGCTACATAGGTGACATTCTTCATGTGGACTCATGAACAGGGCAGCCTAGGACATTTTTTGAACAGAATTAATTCTTTTTCCCTTCTTAAATTCACCTAGGATACTTCAAATCAGTAAATCAACTTTCTAGATGTAACTGTGACAATAACCAACAGATACATCTCCACTTCAGTCTACATGGATCCTTCCGACCATCAACAGTACCAACATTCCAATAGTTGCCATCCGAATAATACCAAACAATAATTCCCTTATAGCCTAGCTCTCGGAGGCAACGTACAAACTCCGATGAGAAGAAACTGAAAACATATATAGATCAATTACAGAAAGCTTCCAAAACAGAGGATATCCTACCCACACTGTGAAATCCCAAATTACTGCTGCCTTAAGAAATCCTGAACAACACCAGAACAAGGATAACAACCCAAACTCAATCAACTTAATAATAACTTTCCATTCAGGATTACAGAAACTTAACTATTTTCTGGTAATAATAGGTTACATGTTGAATAGCTCCAGTCAAACAAGAACATGGACAAGATCCTGGACAAGCCTCCCTCTATTGTATACAGACAACCCTCAAACCTGAAAAATATTCTCATCCGCCCAAAACTGCCTGATCCCTCTGCCGAACGTTTTCAGAAAGCATCTTCTGGATCACTCTGTAAAGAAAAGATGTGTAAAACATGTGGCATCCATGTCCCCTCAAAAACCTTCACCAGCACATCCCACAACAAAAATACATCCATCAAAGACCATCTAACATGTAATACTGAAAAACTGATACACCGATTACAGAGCAACCTCTGACAACCCTGATACATAGGCCTCGCGACACAAACTTTGAGGAAAAGGATGAATGGTCCACAGACAGGATGTGAGGACCAACAAAGAATAACCTATAGCCACCCATGCAGAAAAACACCACTCTGATTTTGATAACTGTTTCACAACAAAGGCCATAAAATCCCTTCCTTAAAACCAGTGCAATAGCTCTCTCTGAAGAAGATGGGAATCAGCATACCAGTATGTGACAGACTCCAGGAATCCCCCAACCTAAATATTAGATAAGCCTATCCTATATCCATCCCAGACCTTAAGCTTACCATCAGCTAACTTTAAAAATTGCATTATGGCCAAAAACCGTAAATTATAAATATCTTGGTGAATTTACAGACAAAATAATTTTTTTACATTGTCCAAAGTGTAACAGGAAGTGACCAAAGAACTTTCAATATCAATTGTTGACAACCGTGGCTGTGGACAGTTAAATTTATTTCTTAAAATAACAGTCTCTTCAGTCAGTTGTCTGAGAAGTACCTTATAAGGAAAAAAATATTAGTTAACAACTGTGTACATCTGTATTTTTTCTCGGTGCTGACTCAAAATTATTTCTTCAAGTAAGCTAGCTGAAATCTGCCCCTTTCCTGAACAAAATCCAAAAAGGTAGTTGAGAATTCAAGAAATAAGAGTAGAGAAATCTGATTATTTTTCAAGCAGGATTGAAATGTTAGAGTTATTTCGATTTGGTTTTAAAATTACTGCTAAATGTTAAAAGAAAGTTTTGGTTTCAACCATCGAAGTAAATAATACAACTGTAACAGTGGATAGATTGGAATTGACGGATGAAAAGCGCGCTGTTTCGGCAGCCTTCCCCCACCACCATGATGGACCCAACGCAGATGAGTCAGTTTCTCAAGCCGTGTATGCAGTTGTTAATACGCTCCTGGCCGTCTATACAATAAGGTAAGTGCAATTATACTTATAGATTCGGAATTTGCATTAAATGTAGAATCTGGCCGTATAAATATAATATTTAAATTGTAATTCAAATTTTAACAACTGAAAATTATTCAAAATTATTACATCTTGAAATTAAAGTTAATAATTAATTTCAAGGATGTAATTAAAATCACTAAGCGAGGATTATTTATTTTTTGGTTAGAAGCAAACTTCAAGCGAGAAAATTGTAGCTAATGAGATGATCTTCAGCACATAACCAAGCAATTTCAAATAAAATTCGTTAGTCGTGTGTCATGGGGTGATTAATAGCGCAACGAGGTTCTTTATAAGTCGCGCTGTGGGCTGTCCTCCCTGGTTCCATTGGTATTTTCGATTACGGTACTCCCAGAAACTTTCTGAGTACAATCAGTACTCATATTAAAGAATTTTTATTACAGGTTACACTACCGGTGCCGTGGTATTGACATTCATCTTCTATATATAAATAAAATGTATGACCACATTTATAGAACGATTGCATTCTTCAACTTATATCAACTATTAAAAAAGTTAACATTAATTGAGCTTTACAATGATCGAGTAGCAAAAACATTTTAAAGAATTGCTGGACTGAGGAGGTTGGTGCGACATAAAATCAACCTCGTCGCGCTATTAATTACTCTACTGCAAAATATCTGCACACTTTATTGTAAATTGCTTGATAACATGTTGAATATCATATCTCTACCTACAGCTTTGACGCTTAAAGTTTTCTTCTGGCGCAAAAATAAAAAAATTCCTCGCATACTAACATTTTTATGTCATAATGAGATAATTCTTAACTCTTTAACAATGGAAATTCTAATTAAAATTAAAAGTAAAATGTCCTTATACCATTGCATTCTGCATTTAAGGCAGATTCCGAATATATAAATATCATTGTACTTAAACTGTGTTATTGAAGGCTAGGAGCAAGTTAACAACTTCGCGCACCATTCGATGTATTGGCTCATTTCCGCTGGGTCCATCATGGTGGTGGGGGAAGGCTGCCGCAACGGCGCGCTTTCATGAACCCATACTGTACTTAGCGTTCCAGTTGTATTATTTACTTCGATGGTTTCAACTGATCAAGTTCATGCAATGTGTTCAATTTTTTTTCCCTTTAAGCTGGAAATTCCTAACTTTTTGATTTTCAAATTCAAGAGGGACTCCTCCCCAGGAGCAACACCCTCGGAGAAGGCCATGAAAAAATGTTGAATTTTTCTGTCCTTAATATTTAGTAATTTGTGATTTTAAATTACAATATGCAACCATGATTTGTTAAGAAACTGTTCGACACAGTATGTTGTGTGAATGAAAGCCTGTTATGGTATTTTAACACATAGTGGCTCAAGTAGCCTATAATGGGGATTGATTGTTTGTGAACACTTAAGTGTCCTTGAACTATAAGGCTGATTTTTTGTGTACTTTTCCCCTCCTTCCACCCATATGGCCTACAAATAAAAAAAATTCTATAGAGTGAAAAATAATTTGAGTTTTTTCATCTGAAATCCTGGTGCAGGATTTTGTTAAATTTTCATGTGCTATTTTTAAATTTTTAATAATCTTTTTCTTTTATGTTCTTTCTTTTTTTTCCAACCCCTATAATCTGCTGCCGTGGGAAGGTGCCCCCCTAAATCCAGCCCTTTACTCTGGAATGAGCAATGTATGCTTGCTTTCTTACATACTTCAACAGTTATCTCAAAAACAGCTTCAGAGATTTCCTCCAAATTTTGGAAAAAAGTAATTTTTGGCTCAGAAATGTGTTCCATGGAGGTTTCTTGGCCAGACAAAAACTAATTACATAAAAAAGTTAATTTGAAAGTTATAACAGTTTAACATGTATAGCCACATGGGTTGCCAAATTTACAATGAAAATCATAAAAAAAAGTAAAATAAAACTAAAGCTGCGAGTCATTTGCTATATAAGAATTGGATCAGGAGGATATAGTCCTTACAAAAAGGATGAAATCACACATAGAGTTTAACTGGGAAAGGGCCGAGGTCATACCTCATACCGAGCAGCCTTCAGGTGGTTTTTATTCTTTATTCAATATAAAAGGTTGAAGTTGGGGGTTGTAAATTGTCCCCCTCTGGCCCCCTCCATTAATTCTTAAAGGCAATCATCGGCATCATTGAAATTATGTTTGAAATGAATTTTTTTTACAGTTTGCACATTATATCTCTGGCTATGGCTACCACGCTACTAACCACATCGTATGCTAGTTATTAAACATATTAACATATTAAATTGGCAAACACAATTGACAAGCAACAGAGTTTTAGAACAGTGTTTTCACAAATCCCTTTGCCACACCGCACCTTGCAGCCAGCTGACTCAGCCACAGCTGGAGATCATGCAACTGTACATATAATCAGCTCTATTTATAATTGTATGGCCGGGAACCTATGAGCTTGCAGATGAGTATGACAGCTGTGATGAAGTAGCTAGGAGAGTTAGTAGGATAACACATGTTACTTGACAGTCTATTTTTATTGAACAAAGAATAATAAAGGGCTATAATTTCTCAATCAATCAGGGATTTTGGCTAAAGGTTATAGACACACTAAACTGAGCTCCAGCTGAAGGCCCTCCCCCCCCCCCCCCCGTTATAGCAGAGTAAGTTGATTTTTTACCAGATAAAAAAGCCACGATTTTAAACTTATTCTGGCAAGTCCAGACATACAGATGATGGACACTAAAAATGGATTCTAATTCATGATAAGATAAACAGTTCTCTCCATAATCTATATTATTAAAAGAATTTCTGGGATTTTGTCCAGAGCAAATCGACCCCTAAAAATATATTTGTCCATACATATTTGGTATCAAATTAAAGCTATTATTCTCTAGGTGTTCCTTTTGTTAGTTTGGAAAATATTGCATAAAAGGCCTTCGAACAGGAGGCGTTTGAAATTTCAGCGAAAGTGCTATTATCTGTTGTAAAACCTGTGAACTTTTACCAATTCTCATTTGTTTATAACAAAACAGATGGTCAAGATTTTAAATATTTACACAGTTATCCCTATACCACAGAATGTGGGGCCAGCAAATGTCAGATACAAAAATAATATTTAGTACCTGGTGGACCGAGCCTTGCTCGGTATTATTTCATGTTTACCAGTTCATCCAGTTACTATAAAATATTTCAATGTCATAAAATGTATCAATATAAACCTTTTTTATTGCTCCATGGACTCTTCATCCCACCTGCTGTATTTTCCCTTGATAGCTGTAGATTCCAAACAGCTGTTATTATTACTTCATTTGTTTACACTTTCCTTGTTTATTTTCGTTGCTATCACGGCAACCCATAAGGCCAATGTTGAAATTTTACAACTTTAAAATTCGATTTATCACGTTATTTGATTTTCTCTGGCCAAGTAAGCTGCGTAAAAGACGTTTTTGAGTCATAAATTACTTATTTCCAGACTTTGAAAGAAATCCTCGGAGCCGTTTTTGAGATAAATGTGCAAGCAAGCATACAAGCAAGCAAGCAAGCACGTACGATAACATTACTCATATAAGAGTATAGGATTTACATTGTGATTTTAATTTATTAAAATATGGAAGTTTTTATAAGACAATATAAAATAATATATTTTCATTGAGGAAGAGTATCTACTCTATTGAAACAAAGGCCAGTCTGTTATCATTTTAATTTCCAGTATTTCTTTTCTGAAAAGGAAAGTTAAAAAAAGGAACAAATAAATATAACTTAAGAGGTGCTCATGAAGTGGGGCTTTCTAACAAACAGTTGGTGGATATTTCAACGTTGGGAATTATAAAATACCAATATTAGTTGAAGATGTACCTAAAATAAATCAAATTAAAAATACATTATAAATGTAAAACAATTATTTTGTAAATTTACTTATAATGCGAAGGATATTTCAGTGATTACAATCAGCATAACGTTATATTCATGGACACTTTCAAGGAGGTTAAATTAATGAACTCCGAAAATTCTGTGAGGAATTTCTTATCCATATTGAAGTTTCAAATCTTGAGCAATAGGTTAATTTTAAAAGTTTACTTTGATGAAAAGTTCAGCCACGGGTAATTTTATTTTAAAAAACGTAATGAATTTCTCTAGAAAAAAACACGACAATCCACACACTTCCTCATTGAACGTTTTTTTTCGCTACGGAACCCCATAACCAACCAACAAGAAACCAAAACTTAAAGTCACGAAGTGACGCAGGCTGCTAGTTATTACTAAAATAATTTCTAACATATCAGATTTTAAAAATTGTCTTGATAAAATGTTGATGTACTGTTTTTATATTTGTATTAAAAAAACTAAGATCAATATTTATGTTGCTGGCTTGCCTTGAGCAGTCCAGCTATCACATGCACTGATGGTAGCTCAAATAATAGGCCCACTTTTTTTGTATTATCGTTGACTAATATAAATCAATGGTATTATTTTATAAGGCAAATCCAACTTGATAAGTTGCCCTTATGTACTGTGGAGATTCTATCCTGCAGTGAAGAGCTGTTACCATCATTACAGTTAGGAAAATAAAATCTATGGACTTGGCAGTTCTACTGTCCAGAGCATATTTTAAATAAATTCCACTGAGCGACATAGGTGCACCCAGTATTTTCTTTGGGGGGGGGGGGCGAAACCACCGGGGGGTCTGTGGGGTATGCAATACTCCCCTTTAAAAAGAGGGGTACGGGGGCTCACCCCCGGAAAAATGTTACAAAAATTTAAGTAAAAATCACAGATTTCGACGTATTTTTGAATTAATTTTCCCATTATATTAGCTTGGGAACAGTCTATATAGTCCTACTGAATTACGTTGTAATAGGCCAAGCCCAGGCTGCCTTTACAACCTCTTGGGCCAAAATCATAGCTCAATTTAAAAATCCTATCCTATACTCTTATACGAGTAGTGTTATCTTGTATGTATGCTTGCTTGCACAACGATCAAAAAAACCGCTCCGAAGATTTCCTTCAAAGTCTGGAAATAAGTAATTTATGACACAAAAACGTCTTTTATGCAGATTACTTGGCCAGAGAAAATCTAATAACGTAATAAATCGAATTTTAAAGTTGTAAAATTTTAACATTGACCTTATGGGTTGCCGTGATAGCAAGAAAATAAACAAGGAAAGTGTAAACAAATGAAGTAATCATAACAGCTGTTTGGAATCTACAGCCATTAAGGGAAAATACAGCAAGTGGGATGAAGAGACCATGGAGCAATAAAAAAGGTTTCTATTTATCAATTTTATGACATTGAAATATTTTATAGTAACTGGATGAACTGGTAGATATGAAATAACACCGAGCAAGGTTCGGTCCACCAGGTACTTGTATTACAAACCTTAAACAATTTATTAACACAAACATATTAAAGTATTCTACGTAAATCTAAAACCACAATATAAATTTTTTCTTTTTATTTTATGACTGTTAAAAATCACATTCTGTCAAAATTATTTTTACTGATGATGGTTGTTACGTCTCCTAATTATTTTGGACGTAAGTTTCCTCAATTACATAGTATCATTTACTTTGGATAAATAAGTCAAAAGACAATGATTGTATTCTCAGTTTAGAATTCTACAGAAAAACTATTACAATTTTAAGCTGTTTAAGATAAGTATGTAGATTTTAAGTAAATTACATCCTGGTGCTGGAAACTAATTTCAAAACCCAAAGGGCTTTTGCAACATTAAGAGAGCATTGAACTGTAATCACAGTCTACTTTTACGGTTTTGTAAAAAAAATCTGTTGTTTTTATAAATGTTTTATTGTACACAAAATTTATGAACTTGGTCCTTTCAGGTCCTGCTCTATGCGGTGTGAGAGAAATATATGACTGCACCAACTTTCTTAAGACTGAGTGATGTTGAGATACCTTCAAAAAGTGGTACAGCTTTCCAGTAGATGGAGTCATACTAGACGAAGCAGGGAGTTTTTCAGTTGCTGAGAATACTCTAAAATATTTACACGAAGTCATTTTTTAAAGTAGTTTACAAATTCTGATTTATGAAAAATATTAATCATTAAAAAAACAGGGACTACCCATAGCCATTGGGCGGCAAAATCTCAGCACTTGGCGACATTTGTGTCGCCCGCTTAACATGTTATTTTATGTTCTGCTACTGTCTGCATTGTAGGGGTCAGTCGGCGAGGGGGTTTTCTCGACCTTGTTCCAAACATACTTCTTTCTGAGGAAGAAAGAAGTTGTCCAATATTTGATTGACTTTATTCTCAGTATTATAGATTGGAGATAATTCTACATTGGCCTATCTTCCATACCCTACCACCTGTTCTGCCCTATATTTTGCTCTTAATTAATTTTACCTTATAAGAAGGAGGCAAGGAATAGAAGTCTTGTTATTAAATGGAGTACTAGTAACAAAATTCCTGATTCAACAACAAAACCGAAGGAGCCACTATGTTCATGTATACAAAGCAGTGACGTACAAGTCCAGTTTATGCATATTGGAATCCTGAAATTCTCCTTAATTACAAAGACATATGCCCGATAGTAATCCCGGAATGTGACGTCATAGAAACTGCTTCCCCGGAGCATGGCCCGCGATGAGTCACCCACAGCCCACAGCAGCCACACTGGTGTTTCATAGTGATCTGTTTCTGATTGTGCCGACAGGTGAGTTGAAGACAGCCGCCGCCAGATGGCAGTGTTATCAGTGACCTTGAGGTCCGGGTTATCACCAGCCGCAGTACCACAGGTGGCTCGGTGGCTGAGCTGGTGGCAAGGTGGCTAGTGTCGGTGCGGTGTCGGTGTAGTGTGGCGCGGATGTTGTAGTTGTGTGTTTGTGCTCTCTAGGTTCGTCATGAGGCCGAGCAGCAAACAGGTAAAAATTATACAGCAAATACGGTGGTTTTGTTAACAACCTCTCAAATGTTAAATTCGACATTTTTGTCGTTGGTATATGGTATATTGTTTAAGCCGAGCGTATGCGGGCCTGCTATTAAAAAAGGATTTGTACGGATGTGCATTTGAGAGTTGAATAAATGATCGTCACATCGACGTATAAAACTTGCTCTAGTAAAATGCATCAATTAATTAAACATATGGCCTGCTTCATGCAGTTGGATTTAGGCTTACCCATTCACTCACTGGTTTAGTATTTTAAACTTTTTTAATTAATAAATTTTTCCTTAAGTTTAGTCATTACTTTTAATTTTTACTATCGGCGAGTGTAATTTCGGTAATATATTTCTATCTATACATCACCATTCTCAAAACGTTTAATTGCTTGCCCGCTTGATTGATAGTTGTGAAAAGCGAAAATATTATCATGAAATTGAATGAATAAATACAATTTTATGTTACCGGTAGTTATAAAATAAAAATGTGGTACTTTGGGTATCCATCTTTCCAACTCGACACCTTGAATTTGATCTAAAATAGCAAATTTATTTTAGCCTATATACATATGTAGGAGTCCTATTGTCATTACGGAAACTGGACAAAATGTTCAACTGTAAAGTCGGTAAACGAAATAATACAGTAGCAAAAAATAAACTGGTTAATAGGATTAGGTTTGGATCTTAAGACTAACAAGGTCAAAACATCTGAAAAACAAAGCTCTTGACGTTGGATAGTGATGGCAATAACGGTCTTGAGTACCTTTCATTGATGCATAAATACGTATGTCGACATATAATATCATCTTTTACTTTATATGGTTGGTTGTATTACGTTTATTGATTGTTGAATTTGATTTGATTATTCCTACAATCTGAGTACTGTTAAAGTGAAGTCTAATAAGTCATTTTTTTCTTCTAAATTTATGATTTCCCCTATTCATGTTACTATATTGTAATGTACCTGTCATAGTTTTGTTTTTTAATTCTGCTCTTTTATAACCCGGGACACACACACTCCCCTCCCCCGAACAACACAGCGGACTCTACGCTAAGAGATCCGTAAGTAATGCAGTAGCGTTGTTAACTCTTTTGTTTATAGTTATTGCAAGAAGATTGGATATTTGTGAATATTTGTGTAATTGACTGTTTTTGTATTGGTAAAAATAAGTACATGATTATTTTTTCTCTCTTTCTTACACTGTCTGAAAGAAAGATATATGAAAACTTCCACTTAATTTACATCTTAATTTTATATCTAGTTGTTTCAACCTTTCAACCAAAGACGTACACACCGCTACCGCTGATACCTTAATGTATGGTATTCTGATCTACAGTATACACATTTTGTTTATACATGTTCATAAAACTGTTCAAAATATACGTTTATCTGGAATAGCTTCCAGCAAATCTATCACCTATCTGAATTGAATCTACATCTTACAACTTCTCATTTCTCGGTTTCCCCTTCCATCAGAGACTTGTTAGTCGGTGCCACGACGTTTTCCTTATTTCGGTTTTTATGTTCTGAGGTCACTCCAGGTTTTACCTAGTCACGTGATCAATTTTCCTCAACTATGCGCTCTAGGCTACTTGGAGATTCCTCACTTTTAGTAACTACATAGCCTACGTGTGTTAAGAAAAACTTGACTTAAGTTTTTCATCTAAGTATTTCCTTATGATCCATTTGATTTATTTTGATAGTATCTTCAAACCCTTCTGAAACGTTTATTGTTATGGATGTGGTTTGTGATGCAATTTAGCAAACATATCATAAATAAGTAAATTTGGAATAAACATATTTTAATTAGAAGAAATTTCTAATTTTGATCTGAGATCTGAAACATTCATTTAAATCCTCTGAAATTATTTATATGATTGCAATATAGGCTAATTGAAAATAACAAAACCTTTACTTCAATCACAGAGGAAGGGACGGATCCGTTCCTTTCTCTTAACCAAAAACACTAAATTGAAACATATTAGTTACATTAATTTATAGCGTCATTTATTTAAAAAAATAAATTGTCTCAATGCATTAACAATAAATTGTCACTTGAAAGATTAATAAAATTTATTATTGTAGGCAATTGAAATTTAATTTTCAACACCAAGTACAAATTCAATCTAAAACATGTAATTAATAAAAAATAAAATTTACAAATGATTTAAAGAATGCATGAACTCCTTGGTAGTTTTTTTAATACCTGCAAGTTTATTTCTAAATTATTGTAAATCAGTCAAAATAGTCAAAATGTGTTGACAATTTTAGACAGTGGCAATAAAAAGAATTTTAATATGAATCTTCGTAAGTACGAGTTAAACCGACTTTGGCACAACTTTTCAAAATATCGGTACAAATTCCTAATTTTACTAAGGAAACGGCTTATATTGACCTACTCGAGAACCAACTTATTTTTTGTCCAATCACGCCCCAACGAATTAATTGGGAAAGGTATTATTATTTGTTATGGTATTATTATAATCAGCTTCAGATATCCCGAATTGGTTTTGATATTATAGTTATTAGACTATATTTTATACTACATAATTATTATAGTTATATTGTAATGGTAAAAGTCCAGTAATTTTGCAAATGGCAAATAGAAAGAGGGTCATTCACAGACTTTTGTCCTATGATTTTCCGAGTGAAATCTTAACAAATATTATCGATAAAGTTAATCACTACAGTAATATGAACTAAGGAAGCACAAACTGGTCAAATAAACATTCATTTCACAGACTTCCTGAAAGATAACTTTAGATTGCGAGGCCCAGAGTGGAGAACGGGACAGTGGACGGTAAATTTTAATGTTATGGGAATAATTGATTCGATCTCTCCCCGCCGAGTGCACTGCTGTCTTCCTTCTTCTTATTTATTCAATCAGCTGATCGGTTGGCCTCAGGATCCCTTTATAGGTCGCGCCGAACAACGTGACCCAGACCGTTTGTCAGCCGTATGCTAAAATTAGCACAAGTCTTACTAGCGGAATTTGCCACGTCATTTGATGCGACTTTAGATAAGAACAGATGAGCTAAAAGAGCTACATGTACTCCTGGATATTTTTATTATTTTGTGCTTGATGTTTCCATCAATTCAGTTCTGGATGTATGCAGGGAAGACAGTGTGCCCTGGAATTATCACAATTAATTAAAGCAAAAAAACGTATAGGGGCCTATGCCTATTTTTTATGCATGTCGGTTAGCCAGTATGTGATTTGTTGTAAAACTTCAATAGATTTAGATTAAAATATTTATTTGATTTATGTAGGCTACAATAATTTTGTTGTTTGTTGAAATATAAGTAAAGTATACGATTTTCTCAGGGTTTTCATGCGTCATTGTATCACGATGTATACCCGAAGTTATATAATTGTAAACGTCGTTATTAGGACCTACTTTTAACACTTTCATTTTCGCAATAGGAGGAAATGACCAGATGTTAAAAATGTTGTAGCTTGCAACGATATACTGTAGCACTAATACACAGTTATACCACCTTCATCGCTCCTCGGCGCGGTGTTTAATTCCACTCGAAAATGAGGCGTGTAAAGCTATGCGAATCCTGTCCTGACAAACGATTTCACGGGAAAACAAGATTGAACCATCGCTCATGCCTGTTATCTCTCACCTAGTTGTACACCTCAGACGAGCCAGAAACCCGGTCACGAGTCTGTTATCAGCTCTGACTCAGACTAGCCTATATTTCTGCTGGTAAAGCTTGTTCAGCAGACAGCAACAATATGGACCACTCCTCATTTTTGTGCATCGTCATCCACCTAACATCATTTCTGAGAAGTCCCACGTAAAGCCTACGCATAACTTAATAATTTCACCATAGATAATTGTTGCTCCTTTTAAAGCTCGATTTTATAATTAATATTATCAATGTAAGCCGTTCAAATTCTTCCTTACTCGTTGCAACTTATTGAACAACGAATTTAATATCCGCGATTAACTGCCTACATAAAATTAACTAAGCTCAAAGAGTGAGAGTTTTACAAATCTTCAATTTGGAATATTAAAACTCTTTTTATTATATTGTAAACATTGTTTTTTAAGATTTATACTCTCAACAATCACCGACGGAAAGCACCATATTAAAGAAAAGTTACATTCCTTTGCATCAAGAATAGCAATTAGTTTCGTGAAGTTGCCAAATTGTTAATTTACAGTATTGCTCTGAAAACATAAAATTCTAACTCTCATCTTGAAAGGCACAGAACTGTAAAAGTTAGTAGAGAATCGGGCAAGGACAGTCAGTCTATATTTTCTAAACGATTTCTTGTTATTGTTTTTCGTTTAGCTGGAATATGGGCCAAATGACTATTTTTAGAACTTTGCCCAAAGGGGTGAATGAGGAGGGGAGGCTAATTGAGCTCTTTTGTTCATTAACAAAAGTATAATATGTTGAATTTTTATTTATTTAATATTAAAAAAACAATATCAAACTCAGCTAACTCGCTAATCCAAGGCTAATAGTCGGTGTACTGGCTTTCTTATGTTTCATTAATTTAAAAACTGTTTTATAATAGTGTTTTTTTGGACGAAGCACTTTTTTACCATAGGCCTACAATAAAAAATAAAGTCCTATAACTTTTCAAAACTTGTCTTTTTATTTTTGTAAGATTATCAATTTGGACAATTTATTTTAAACTTTTAGTTGAAAACTTTCACCTTCTATTAGGACAAAAACGCCAGCACTAAGTTAATACTTCCATATCGTCTTATTACTTTGTATCTTAATATTGGGGGGTCCCGAGCTCTTAAATGCATGTCATTCTATCATATGACGGGCACAAACTTAAAAGGATTCCACAGCATCTTACATCACAATACAATTTTACACCTGACTCTCGGCCAAATGACCTCACCCACTGTATCATCGGAACGCTGCGAGGAATCCACATCTACACGGAGCTCATTAATTACCTCCAGTCAGCCTTGAGGCGGAGATGGCCACGCTGACGTCACGACGATCCTGCACGTCACGGGTCAAGGATGAAGGTCGATCATCGACAGGCTCCGCGAGGAAGAGGCTCGGACAGTAGGCAGGAGTGTCATGAGTGAAGGAAGTTTGGGTTCGAGACTTTTTAGTCATAATGTTTAATCAGTTTTAAACTGCATTGTAGTAATTTTTGGTCCTTCAATATTCAACAGTGTTTTTTAAGTTAGTTAGTTGGAGTCATTTTTATACCATTTCGAAAACTCATACCATCTTAAAACCTCAGATTTTATAGGTTTTAGACCTTCTTAAATACTGTAAATGTGCTGGTCCACAAACACGAAACGCCTCCTCCTTGTTAAAGTCTCGCATAGTTAAAAAATAAAATGAAATAAAACATACAACAGCTTTAGCCACATCTTTCACGGCCAACATATGCGACTGATTGGGTGGGTGGCTTGTAAGAATACAAAAGAGGTTACAAACATACATGTGACATGTATGTGAGAAAATGTTCGTTTATAATCTTAAAGCTGAAGGCAGACAATCTTTAAACAGTCTGCACACAATCTGCGAACATTTTACCCCAGAGTGGCCTAAAGCCTTGGTTCCTTTGCCCAAGAACGGAGTTCCTCATGCCTCATGTTTATAAAATAGGAGGTTGACGGGCTCAATCGGATGTTTGGTATATTGAATGCGTAATGTAATTTTCATGAGTTTGCTTGATTTATCTATTTTGTTATCTCTCAGTTCTTTGATTCTAAAATAAGTATATTTATTTAGCATGTTTTTACTGTGAAACAATAAAGATCTATTTTGGTGTATAGAATGAAAATTGTGCTATGTAGATTAAAAACGCATAATGAATAATTATTTTGAAATAAGCCCTCTAAGTTTCAAAATTACTATTCGATTAGTTGTAGAAGGCTAAAAACCGCATTGCAGCAGACACTGTAAAGCTATCTCAAGCTTAATAGGATCGTGCAAGCGTCTCCATAGGCTCAAAAGCTATTTCAATAAAAGTTTACAGCATCCATGACATACTAATTCCCTACAGCTACAGTATGAGCTTCAGTCGCCAACCCATTCCCAATATGATTTCCGAATTGAAACGATCACACGCTGTTTGAGTGTAAGAAGACAAAGTCACCCGAGTTCTTCGTAATTCGATCACTGCGCTCTATTTACCCGATCGCTGTTGGGTTGGCAAAACTGTGGGAAATCCCCAGCCTTCCGCAACAATGGTTGTGTATCGAACGATGCGATTCAGGCGCACTTAATTAATTACTTTTATCACGAAAAATCTTTCCTTTCCCCAATAGAGAATGCACACAGTTTTCATGCACCATAAAAATAAAGCATTCATTTCAGTTTTCTTTTTCCGAATAAAATCGTAGTGAGTCATTTCATGCATATACCTATTGTAAATACCAAAGTGGTTGGTAACCATCGCGCAGCTCGGGTGACTAACCTGTTCCCCTGCTAGACCGGAGGCTTATCAGTGATTAGATGGCGGGAACTGTAGTTGTCGTGGAAACAAGCAATGTCGCCACGAAACCTATAAATATCACGTTAATTGGGTCGTGTTTCGTTTACGTGTCCGACTGGCCGTATCACAGTATCTGTACAAGACTCGATATATGCTTTAGATAGCATATGATAATGTAACTTTGTTTAACGTTTGACTTTTTATCGAGTCGTTTTTCATTTTAGAAACAATCGATAAAATTACACTATACTTTTCGATAGCAGACAGCACACTATAGTGGATAGTTCGTGCATGAACACGCAGTTTAGGGGCATTTTATTTTGTTGTAGTTTGTAGCTTTAAATATTATCATTGGACTTTACCTAAGTAATTAACTAAGGTAGCCTGCTCGAAGTTTCTTAGAACTAGTCTTTCCTTTAAATTAAGCGATTAAACATTATCTTTTTCCAACGCCTCTTTAGTGTAAAACGACTCAATATTATCAAGTAATTGTCTCTTTCTTTATCACAACCGAGCCTGACAATGACACGATACAACGAAGTTTTTTCCCATAGGGGATAGTATATTGTTCTTTTTTGATTACGAGTACCTAGTCCAGTAAAAATGTAGTTTTCGCGGGGAATTAGGATTTAGTTCGATTTTAGTTGTTTCTTACGAATGTTTTTGGGACATTGATGGTGCAAATTAATGGTTGTTGATAAATTTCCATAACGTACATTGTCAAAAATGGAGGTAAAAAATGCAACAAATAAAAAATTCATATACTGTCGTATTTTTTCGTGTAACGCGGAAACCGTTAATTTCATGCAATAAACATTAATTAAGCAGCCAGAAAAAATTATAATTTTCTATAAGATACAGTAGGTACACTACTTGTTTTGATTTCTATGATTTTATTGATGCAATCAAATACCATTTCTGAAAGTCCCCTTTACAAGGCTACATCAGTCAATGCTAAATAGGTCCGTCCATTTAATTCTGGTCTGGTAGGTTTTTAGAATTTAGAACAACGGGCCACCATCCAGTTTAGCAGTTTGACAACTACAGTGATTGTCCCGCCCGCCTCGCTGTGGCGTTTGGTTTGGTGTACCACTACACCAGACATGTCGGAGCCGTGTAACGGGGCCCGGTGGGAACGCGGGTGTCCACTGGGGCAAGAACTGTCGCGCCTGACGTCCCAGCCAAGGCCGCCGCCGCCGCCGCGAGGCTGCCCTGGGTTTGGGACAGTCAAGTCGGTAATTATTTCCTCAAACTGGAACTAATTTGTTGAGTGCAGTGGTGTTGTTCTCGATTTATGACTGAGATATCTTCATTGAAGAAAGTCCCTAAATATGTTTTCAGAACTTTCAGTATAACATTTGTTTTAAATTATCGTATTCTGGACATAATTCATTTGGAAAATTAATAAACAATTTTCCAAGAAAAGGACGCTACTGAATAATAAAAAGTTTATGGTTTGGCTTCCAACATGTTTGAGCAGAGGTGGACGAACCGTTGGGTGGCACGTTCGGGTCGAGAGGCTCGTCGCATCGCATGTCCGACCCATCAATATACAGGGTGTTAACGAAAAACTTTTACAGACTTCGGGATATGGTTACTGACATCAAAACTAAGAAAAAAGTTCCTATAAACATGGGTCCTAAAATGCTCGGTTATCCGTCTGTCGGTCTGTATGTGTTTTTAACATGATTTTGCATAACTTTGGAACCACTAGAGATATCAACTTCAAACTTAGTACGTATATGCTAACTAATAGGACCTATTGTTGTGCGGAGCATCAAGTTTCTACTTTGTACCATTTCAAAATGGCAGCCATTTTTATATTTTGAACCTTAATATCTTAAAAACCGTAAATTTTCCAAAAATTGTGGAAGAGACAAAAACGTTGCATAATTTTATTTCATACAAAACCATATTAAGGTCATAAAGATCGAACCACAAATAACGGAGTTATTGCAAATATTCTAACAGAATACATGCTTATTTATGACAAGCAAATATTCGCATTTCTTTGTTAGAAACATTGCGATAACTCCGTTATTTGTGGTTCGATCTTTATGACCTTTATATGGTTTTGTAGGAAATAAAATTATGAAACTTTTTTGTCTTGTAACATTTTCGTAAAATTTACGGTTTTTAAGATATTAAGGTTTAAAATATAAAATGGCTGCCATTTTGAAACGGTACAAAGTAGAAACTTGAAACTCCACACAAAAATAGGTCCTATTAGTCAGCATATAGTCCCAAGTTTGAAGTTGATATCTCTAGTGGTTCCAAAGTTATGCAAAATCATGTTAAAAACACATACAGACCGACAGACGGATAACCGAGCATTTTAGGACCCATGTTTATAGGAACCTTTTTCTTAGTTTAGATGTAAGTAACCATATCCCGAAGTCTGTAAAAGTTTTTCGTAAACACCCTGTATACTAGATATCGATATTTATATCGATAGTCCAACCCAACAAACAACCACATGGAGCATGTTGGCGGTATGTTTGGATGGGAAGGAGCCCGTACACGATCGAACATTTTGTCGCGCCAACCTCCAATTTGAACAACTGTTAGTACGTGTATGGAGGCCAGGCCGGGTTATGATTTGTTTTCATCCAGCTCGTACAGCAATATGCAATAATCGAATTTCTTAATGCAAGCTTGTAGCATATTTTTGGAGGATTTTTCATAAAAAATGTAATAATAACGCATGCAATAATTAAACTTCTTCATACAAAATCTATTTAACAGCAAATTGCGTATAATCTTGGGCAACATTTACAAAAAATTACAATTATTTATGTGTTTATTGAGTCATTTTTTAAAACTCTTAATTGGATGTCAATAAAAACCGTCTTACAACACTTAAAAATATATTTACACTTAAACTGTATATACATACAATATGGTAAATATACACTTATTGTGGAAAATGGCGATCGACTTCGATTGTCACACCAATCATCATTAGGCCCCATGAGAGATTCAAAATGCGATGAGTTTGCAATTCACACTAGGCCCATGTAACGTACGATATAGGGGAACAAAATACAACACTGAAAGAGGTAATACTGAGTTGGCTTTTAAATAAAAATATTTTTAATATCGATTACAAATCAGTCTCAGTGGAGTACCTAATTTTCAGAGAAATATCGAATTGCTTTAATATAAAAATCATAGATTTTTCAATGGCTTGATTCTGAATGATTTTAATATAATATATGAGGATACATGTTTTGCTCGGGTATATACACAAACATTAACATTGATCCTAAAACATTTCTACCCTCAATAACCTTTACTATAATATTGTAGCCCTTCTAGTAGTATTAGCAGGAGGCCTATGTCAGACGTTTAAGCACTTGCGCGACAGCGAAAATCACAAAAAATATTATTTTGCTTTAACTGAGAATCAATAAATATTCCTTTTAAAAATGCGTACAACATGAGGTTACAACCTTGTCAAGAACGACAGAGGCGACGCACGTACTTCAAACGTCAACAGTTGTATTGAGACGTCATCGACTACTCATGTCACAGGCCTCCAGGCACCGTCACCCGGGTACTAAGCAGACATAACTGTGTCATTGTCAGGCTCTAACACTCGTCAAGCATATTACTAGCGCTCTTTTATTGTGTAATTTTATGAACTCACAAACAGTAACAAGCCGATTCCATTGCCACAAAATTAACGTGAGGCAGAAATGCTTCGATTAAATCATGAAATACAAATAAAGATATTTTTTTCAATACAAATGAAAAAATTGATGAATATGCAGCATGTTTCCGAAAAAAGTACATTACATTTGGCTTCTTTAAAATCTTCAATTATTTTGAAGAAGGTTTTATAATTATTACCTGTGGAAGCAGCAGCGTCTGAACACCACTTGATTGATGGTTTTCGGAAAATATGTTGGTAGAATATTTATGTAACCGGTAGTTTCTTTTGTACTTAAAATTAACTTAATTTATATCCCACAGTTTGACAAAATCTGTTTACCCAATGCTAAGTTAATAACATTTTTTCTGTTTTTAATTCGGTTAAGCCTATATATAACATAAAAAACTGTTATTGATTCTTAATTTCTAAAAAAAACTGTTATTGATTCGTAATTTCTAAACACCAGTTCAGGGGGTTTGTTTCATACTGTAATAGCCTAATGGCATATTTTCTGCGAGCGTAAAAAATCATATTAAACGTATTAAAGTATTAAACGTTTGTGCAACATTTGAAAATGATCTATGCAACAACTGTTATTGCAATCGCAATACGTACCCACAAACAACGAATCTTTCACTCCGTAGATCTGGCATTGACTATTAATATATAGGAGTTCTGGAGTATCTCAAGTGATAGAGATATTCGCGTAAAAAATATTATTACTGTGGGTTTGTTGCATAAAACATTTGCATCAAAGATTAGGACTTCATTTTTCAGTAAAATGTAATAATAAGAAGGTGAAAAATTATTTCCCTTAGTGATTTTTTTTACTGGCATTAATTGCTATGAATCAAGAATGTGATCTATAGCTCTTAGATTAATAACTTTAATTTTTTAACGACTAATTGATCTAAAGTGAGGATTGGAACTATCTTAACAGGGTGGGTCGCCAAGGAAAGAATATTAAAAGAAAACTTAACAATTTATGTAAAAAGAAGACGAGGGTGGCAGCTGATGTATTAGAAGTATAGTATTATAAAGTTCTTTCATTAATTAGAAATAATGCAATGACATCATTATTCCTAATTAATCATCATACAATTTCATTCCCACACACGAGCAATTTGCTTATGTGGGAATTATTATTTCATGCAGTGTTGTATATGGTAAATATTTTCTTGAAATAAACGTCATTTTGAATTTGAATTTGAATCATATTTTAATTTGAATCTTTTTACTGAATCCTGATGGAATGAGGTCGCAAAACATGTTTTCTGTACAAAAACTAGTTTATATTCCCTCATTCATACAAAATGTACTTATAACTACTCAGAGTTAGTATACAAATTTCGATCCTTAATTCCTTGGTCAGGTGTACTTCTAGATAATGAAAGAATCCCGCTCTCATAATTATTGCGTTTTGGATTGCGACGCGAGAAGATCGGCCAATTAATTATTCAACTGTACTGCAGTAGCTTACACGATCGTTAAAGTCACATTGCGGTTAAATTATCATAACACTGTACTAAATGAAAAATTAATCTATAGTGAGGTAGGATAGCTATTTTTTTGGGTAGAATATTAGGTTTCTGGCTACCACCATAAAACTTTGCATAATCAATAATCATGCATTTTGGAACTAAATTCAGCCCAGCCCCCAAAAATTATACATCTAATTTTCAAAATGGCGGCTAAAAATCGTTGTAAGAGGGCAAAATTTAACTATTTAGACAATGGGCCGCCAATATGAAACCCTCCCCCCCCCCTTGGGAATTTTCGACACATGTATTTTTTTGTTACTGCTGACATGTACTTTAAGGTTTTGCTGGTTTGCAACGTTTAAATTACAGCATAAACCAGAAAATCAAAAAATATCATTAATAAATCGTTGAAAACAAAAATAACATGGGATCTTTTTGAAAAAAGACTGCATTTTTTGCATGCATTTTTTTAGATATTGACTCGGGACCAACGCCTATCATTGTTGGGTGGCTAATCCTTTATTTTGTCAGGATACAAATTTTCGGCCGCCATCTTGGATTCGCCATATTGGATATCAATTTATTCTTTTAAATGTAAAGATCGTGTTTTGGCACATCATTATGAACTAGATTTTTACGCTGATTAAAATGCTAAAATCCGTTTTTGAAAATATGCATTCGTTAAAAAGATATGCACTAATAAAAATTCATCCCTATACATTTCTTATGGACGTTTCGTATTTTCAATATTTTTTCGTATAATTTTTCTTCTATCTCTCATTATAATAAAGATATGTAGTTCGTTTTAGTCTTAAAATACTCAGTGAAATTCCGGCTTTAATTTGTGATATTAATCATCAACATCGGTTAAGTGACAGATGAGCTGAACGGCTCAATTTAACTTAAAAATCAATTTTTCAGAAATTTAATTTTAGTCAAGTATTAATATCTCCGGTTCTAAATTAAGTATTGAATTCATTTTGGTCTTAAATTACTCAGTAAATCATCAGCTTTCATATAAGCTGATTTTCAATAAGATCAGAGTGAATTTTATGTAAACCTTTGAGCTTTCACTCAATATAAATTCGTTTTACTTGCATAATTTTACATTTCTTGAAGGATTTCTCTAGTTCCAAAGAAGACTCAGAAATCGTAAAGGTCTTAATTGACTTATTAGATTATTGGCTTTCATTTGAGTCATAAATTATTATTATATTTTGAGTTTAAGCTGAGTTGTGGTTTTAAAATCCACATAAAATTACAATTTTCAGACATTTTTGTTTATATAAAGACTGATACCTGCAGTTCCAGGAAAGGTCTGGAGTTCTGAATGTTTTTAAAAGACTCAGTAAAATATCAGCGTTTGTTTGAGATTATTAGAATTTAATTCAAACACGTTCGGGGTGAGTTATAATCCAAATGACGAGTAAAATTTAAAAATAATTAAACTTTATATCGTAACGAGCCTTAAAATTCGTTTACAGCTTAACCGATTTTACGTGTCAATATTTAAAATAAAAGCCGACATATCACTGCTTATTTTAAGACCAAAATGAACTAATACCATATTTAAAACCAGAGATGTACATACTTGATTAAAAAAAAGTTTCCGAATAAAAAATTTTTAAGTTAATCTGAGCGTTATAGCTCATCTGTTACTTGTCCAGCAAAAAATACATGTGTCGAAAATTCCCTCGGGGGATGGGTTTCATATTGGCGGCCCATGGTCTAAATAGTTAAATTTTGCCCTCTTACAACGATTTTTAGCCGCCATTTTGAAAATTAGAAGTCTAATTTTTGGGGGCTGGGCTGAATTTAGTTCCAAAATGCATGATCATTGATTATGCAAAGTTTCATACTGGTAGCCAGATACCTAATATTTTCATACTAACCTACCTCACTACTAAGCATTACCCACTATTAGTTTAAATTTCAGACTGGGTTATAATACTCTTGCAGCAGCCATTTGTTGATAAATGATGTATACTATTGTTATACTATTTGTTGGTGACAATTATTATGACCCTGTTTATATTTTTCTTGGACTGCAATACATTTTATTCAATTCAAATATGTCTCTTAAATGAATTTATATCCAGAGTACAATGAGATTACTTCGTATTTAATTCGCGTTATTTTCTTAAATTCACATTATTGTATGAGAAAATAAATACATTCATCGAATCTGTTTGCATTTTTTGGTATAAGTGAAATCAAATCATAAGGCCCAGACCGTCCGTAAGACCAATGTTAATTTTATCATTGGGCCTATGGACGGCGCGGCGTGGGCCTCGTGTTTTGATTCGAACTACACTTAAATATATATTAAATACCGGTATTTGAAAAGCTACCTGAGTATGTCAATACCCGTTTTTGATAAAATGCTGGGCTTTATTTACCAGCGTAAACATATATGCGGTTAGCATACATTAAAATAAATCCGTGTCTCTCTGGTGGCATCCTTTCTGATTGAATAATTGTTGATTTCTTAACCGCTCTTATTGACCTATATTTTTTGCGATTCTTACCTATTTACTTATTATCACATAGAAATAAATATATTATTAACTAGCAAAAAGTTAAACTTACCTGATACAACCATTTACCTCTTTATATTCCAGCTTCAAACGCATATGTGAAAGATACAGACTCCCTCAAAATCTTTTGCGTCAAAAATTATTCCCTTTACTGAGACACACTTCCCGAGTCTTCACACAGATGGAGATTGTATTCAGCGTCATTAATCCTCAGTCGCGAGGTTGTAAATGGTTTCCAGGTGGAAGAGTCGCAGATCGTCCGACTCGAGGGCTTTCCCCCTCAGTGCATTATTCAGGGAAAATCAATACACAGCTCCACGATCCCTCTGCGACTGCATCTTTCGCCCAACACTCTTATCTTTCCACACTGATTTATTTTTCAGTATTCTGGTTGCGTTTGTGCGAATGTCTTCGTCGTGATTTTACATTTGATTTTGTTTGGAGACCGCTGTTAAATTTTACACATATTAAATTGGAAATATATTTTAATAATCTGTAAAATTATTGTCACCGTATGTGTTTTGATCAAAATTACAATGCTTGGATTAATTTTTGTCCCACCAAAAGTTTGGGTTCACCAACAAACGATTTGGATCAGAGTTTGTTGAAGACGACACTAAACATCGAAAAATTGAAAATACTTGTACTATAAAGTTAAATATTTTACTCATGAAGAAACTATTGCTCTTGATGAAGATTTAGAGATATTTAATTAATTTTATTTAGATTTAAATCTCTGTGCACAGAGATACGACATTTCGAGAGACATTCCTTTTACCCTTAGGCTATAGGCTAAACCAATCACCCTGAATAATTATTCAGCCTGCCTCAGTCAGAGCGAATGCTGAGTAAGGCATTTTACTCATTATACAGTTTTAAATTCCCTAATAATCCTTTAAAATTCTGATTGTCTGTTCAAAGCACTAAACAGCGATAATTAATCGATTTGTAAACTTCAAAGTCTTCAGTAATTTCTTCAACTGATATAGATTATGTATAGATAAAAGAGAAATTAATTAAATCTAAATAAAATTAATTAAATATCTCTAAATCTTCATCAAGAGCAATAGTTTCTTCGTGAGTAAAATATTTAACTTAATAGTAGAAGTATTTTCAATTTCTCGGCCAGAGATATCAAACAATACAAGCGGGTTCTGCGCCAACCACCTACCTGTGAGGGGTTGTTAAAGACCTATTTCGAGGAAAAACAAGATAAATGATGTGAAACGTTTTTGTGAAGTCACGTCTGATAGAGGAGCGCCAACATGAAAACCGCCCAAGGAGCGCTTTTATGAAGCTCAGAGATAATTTAGCATAAGCCATCCCTTTGATCTGGCTTGGGGGGAAGATAATGATTTATACTGATTTTTATCAAACGAAAATATCTAAAAATTTAGCACTATCCTCCTATTTTCGAATTATTTTTACCAAAGGAAATGTCCAGAGAAAATTAATTCCCAAAACCCCCACCCCCTTTTTCATATCTGATTCACAAACCCAGAATATTATATCATATAAACTTCCAACCTCTATGAAGACTTCTTATGGATTTATGCCTTGCTTCAAGGCAAATATATGTTAATCCATAACCTCTGAAGCCTAGTTTGCTGTGTCGGTGTGTTTTATTAATATTTTTATGATTTTTCAACTCAAGATAGAAACCAACTTAAAATATGCCAAGAACAATTTTGTATCTTCGAACATTAAATAACTTAGCCAAATATGATTTCTCTGTCTTAAGCCATTTTAAGATGGCGGTCATTTAACAACTTCGACTAAATGCCAAATTTCATGAACACCGTTATGGTGAGTAAAAATCCGGAAGAAAACAGAAGATAGAATTTTAAGTTACATCCAACGTTACCTCGATCAATAGGATCGTACAATAAACAGCTAAGTTTTAATTAAATTTTATTTATTTTTATATTTATTTGTTATTTATTTATTTATATATATTTATGTTATTTTTTTTAATTCAACGCTTAGTCCATGGTGTAAGGTGTTCTAACCAAAAATACAGGTATAAAAGCTTTAAAAATTAATTAATCTACTATTTGTAAGCCAAAGTCAAAATTTCGTTAGTCATGCAATTTTCCATGTTAAATTCGTTCCTCACTACTGTATAATGATTTTCATGAAATTTGACATTGAATAAGTCCTAAAACGGCTCAAATAAAATGGCTTAAGTAATGGTAATAGTAATGATATTTTACGCAATCATTTCCTATTTTAAGATACAACAGTTTGTTCAGTTTAAAGTTGCTACATTGAGTTGATCAAAAGATATAGAGATACTAGTAAAAACACACATACAGATAGTCAGATAGGCTTCGGAGACCGTAGTTTATGCGGTGAAATATGTTTGCCTTTGCGCAAGGAACACAATTGCGTGTAGGGACCTCCATTGTGGAAACACCCTGTAAGAAGAATGGAACAAGATGCATGATATTAAACGTAATCTTGTGAAGTAAAGGAATATTAGCCTGTTAAATAAGTTGTCAATGAATGAATGTTACGAATAATATTACCTCGTGAAACGTACAAAATTGCATTACTATAACAATAAGAAACATAGCACATTTCAAACAGTTAAATGTTGAAAAAATTTTATGCGTTAGATTTTATTCAAATTTTCTCAGATTCGTTTGCGATCAATTGTTCGATAAGTATCTAATTGAATTAATGTTCAATTATTAATTTTGAATCTATGTTACATGGCACTAAACCTGTAGTGGCGATTGGTGTTCGTTTGTTATCATGTCCTTTGAGTCTTAAACCAACAGTTTTCCAAATAATTGTTTCTAAATTATTGGGCAACACCTAACATGAGGTGTTATGAACTGTTACATGAACTGACGTGAGGATACTTCAGTTAATTTTCTTACACACAAAACACCTCTAAACCCGGATCTCACGCACGAACTGTCCTGAGTCTGTCCTGACATTTCGCGTAAACGAAAAACACTACGCCTCTTCGGGGGAATTTTTATTGCACTTAACAATGTTTTGTGCGTAGCCGCTCTAACCGTTAAGACTAACGGTCAGCCGCTAGTAAACACATGGTGTTTATGTGCAAGAAGATTGACCAAAGGATCCTCCCGTCAATTGATAGAGGTGGGTGTTGCCTAATAATTTAGAAAAAAATAATAGATATTCCCCACCAAAGAAAGTCATGTAATTTCGATCTAGAGTTCTCAAATCGCCGGTGAAACTATTTTAATAAATCATATTGTTTTTTTACTAAAAATCTGCGAAGACTTACTCATCCTGTTAGCTATACAAAGTATTTCACAATTGGCACGCAACTTAGTTGGTAAGCAAATTCTCCAATGCTCCCACCAGTTCAGAAATTTGTTTACATGTTTCGTGCCTTGCTGTAATTTTTGATAACCTGTGTTTTTTTCCATACGAGATTTTTCATAATTTATATTCCTCCGATTGTCTGATGTAAATTTAAATCGTAAACTGTTATGTTGTGAGTCCACCTAAACAGTTTCTACAGGCTACATAAAATTAATAAAGACACCACCTCACATATTTCTTTCATAAAATAACTAATAATAGACATTTTTTCAAAAATGTTAAACAAGTAAAGCTCGATATCAGCTACAAAAACATTGTAACAACAACACCATGACACCGTGCAGAAACTTTTCCATACCTCACAAGCTCAGAAGGCATGTCAATACCAGATTTAGTAGCTAAGGTATATATCAAGTCGTGTTTACCACTTGGAAATGAAGACAAATGACATAACTTGGCCGCAGTTTGTCGGCGACGAAGTCCTCTATTGGGAAGTGGAACAATGTTGTAAGTCATCGTGAGGACTAATTCTTTCAGTAACTTGTTTGTTTCGACGGAAAATTCTACTGCTCTTCCTATATGTCGAACGGTTCTACGATATTCAACATATAGAACTGATGTGTTGAATTTTTTAGAAATTTTTTAGAGAAAATTTATTGGCTTTGTTTGGTAAATATTTTAAGGGTTAACGTCACAGGCCAACAAACACTAAAACTCAATGACATTATTTAAGGATTAAAAATATTCGGCCTACATGACCTTTCAATCCATACTTCTAAGATGTGCTTTAATAATATAATCATGAAATATATCCATCTAAGAAATTTTGAAGGAAACTTACTAAAAACATCTCTGACCAATGTAAAATGAAAATGGGATGGTTATTTTCTATTTTTCAAAATATATAAATCACTCTCTAATGTTCAGTGCTCAGGTACTTGTTTCTTTGATTTTAAAATGTGAATGACAAAAATTATAATCTTATTAATCGTCAATAATTTAGAGTGTAATAATAATATTATGTTTGGCTCGCTTTCTTTTGAATAATCTCCTCTAAAAATAATCTAAGTAGTTTAAAAAATATAAAACAGCGTAATGGATTTTTAACTTACAAAGATGTCTGCAGTTAACAATGTTGTTGCGCCTCAAGTACTACGAGTAGGACTGAGATTAACCCAAAGACCGAATCATCGGGTTCAAATGTCCCACAAGCATTAGTGGGCTCGTTCTAACTAGTTTAGCACGAGCATGGCTTACTCGTATTAATGGGCTTTTCTGTTTAAACTTGCTTCATTAATCCCAACGGTGTTTACGTTTTAAGCCATATTGATGTCCTCAAGGCGTCTCTCACGCTGATAAGCCTTTAACGCTGCGTTAACATTTTTGAATCTATATGCTGGCTTAGACTAAAGTTGTTAAGTAGATTCAAGGCGAAGAGTTAGGTAAACTAATAATATATCATATTAATAATGAACCTGATTGCCTTATTTTATTTACCTTATTTTTGAAAAAAAATCAGGGTTTTTGGCACAACCTAGCATCTGAACACACAAGAGCACATGTATGGCCTGGTTTAGGGTGTTTCAAATTGGTAATATTCATCACTGCGTTATTTCAGAAACGCTCGTAGACATTTACGATAAACCAATGAGATGTCTATTTGCCTATATCCTAACTAAACTTGTATAAATCTATATATTAAAAAAATTTGGTATTTCTTTTCCGAGTCCGTTCGGCTCTTCTACTCAACCGATTTTCATAATTGAGGTCTTAAATTAAAGGTATGCACGCGCAGATTTGCCATCAAGCATCCGCATTCATTTATCTGCCGTATTACTCGAGTTATGCACAAAAGCAACTTCCTCCCTGTACATTTCTTATGGGAGTTAAATATGGTTTTCCTTTTCCGAGTTCGTTCGGCTCTTCTACTCAACCGATTTTCATAATTGAGGTCTTAAATTAAAGGTATGTACGCACAGATTTGCCATCAAGCATCGGTATTCATTTATCTACTGTATTACTCAACCAAAAAACATAAATTTGTTTATTTCCCGGATTTTGAATTCAATTAAAGATATATTTCCCCAGTTATAATTAGGTAATTATATATGTTTTGGTCTAAGAACCTTCAGTGAAATACCAGCTTTCATTTGAGCTATTGATTATTAAGATCGGAAGTACCTGAGGCACGCTGCTGAATTCCGAACAACACAAAAAAAATAGTTTTTTCTTTTCCGAGTCTGTTCGGCTCTTCTACTCAACCGATTTTCATAATTGAGGTCTTAAATTAAAGGTATACACGCAAATATTTGCCATCAAGGATCGGTATTCATTAATATACTGTATTACTCGACCAAAAAACATAAAATTGATTATTTCCCGATTTATGAATTCAATTGAAGATAATATTTTTCCCCAGTTCTAATTAAGTAATTCTATATGTTTTAGTCTAAGAACCTTCAGTGAAATACCAGCTTTCATTTGAGCTATTGATTATTAAGATCAGACGTACCTGAAGCACGCTGCTGAATTCCGAACAACACAAAAAAAAAATAGTTTTTTTTTCCGAGTCTGTTTGGCTCTTCTACTTGACCCATTTTCATAAATAAGGTCTTAAATTAAAGGTATGCACGCAAACATTTGTTATCAAGGATCGGTATTCATTAATATACTGTATTACTCAACCAAAAAATATAAAATTGATTATTTCCCGAATTATGAATTCAATTGAAGATAATATTTTCCCCCAGTTCTAATTAAGTAATTCTATATGTTTTAGTCTAAGAACCTTCAGTGAAATACCAGCTTTCATTTGAGCTATTGATTATTATGATCGGACGTACCTGGAGCACTCTTCTGAATTCCGAACAACACAAATCTTGTATATATATATAAATTAGGTTTTCTTTTTCTGGGTCCGTTTATGGTCTGATCTTAATGAAATTTGGTACAGACGTGTAAAGTGGTAATAAATTGGACAAATTCGTGAACCAGCCCGATCGGACCACCGGAAGGGGGGTAAAGGGGGATAAACCCCCCCCAAATGTGGGTTTTTGAATTTTTTACACAGAAAAACAAGATTTATCCAATTTGTGTTGGCACCATTGAATTCAGCTAAAAAAAAGAACAATTTATGATTTTGAATCACTGGTCTATGTCCATTGGTTACCGAGATATTGAAAGTGGTAAACACGTACGTTGTCCCAATGTTAACCTTATGGGTAATACGTAAAATTAAAATTCTATATCTTGCTTATTTCTCAACATATTCGTCTTGATAAAAATTGGTTTATGTCTTCATCTAGATGAAATCTAATGTATAATAGTATAAAATCCCCGATATTTCCATTTTCATGGCAGCAAACTGATGTATACTCATTCCCCACGTTAATCTTACGTTAATCCACGTTAAGATTCCCCACGTTAATCTTATGGAGCTTACAAAAACACGTCAAATCTCGCTGTGTTGGCTTGAACTATGTTCTTTTGCATATGAAATTCGCTGAGTATGCAGGTCTACAACGGGGGTATTTTAGCATGGTATATAGTTAGTTTGTAAAGTCGTATGTGCCGGGCTGACATGTCGCTGTCCCGAAAACTTAAGCACAGAACATCTCATGAAAGTCCTAAGTTTTCCTTTGTGGAACAAATTATTACCAGCTTGGTAATAAATCTTGGTTTAATTGGTTTACTGAAATTCCAACATAACCGGGCCCAGCTACATGCACCTATTTTTCAACTTAGGCAACTGCCGGGCAAGTCATATATTGACGTTGTAAAGCTCCATTGCATGTAACATTAATCTTGTAAATGAAGAATTATTTGATTTGTGTTGATTTTGTGTCTTAGTACCAAAATTTACTGCTGCGGAGCAGCGTGGGTCCTCTAGTAATAAATAAACGAATTTATAACACAAGCCTCAAACGTTATGTGGTCGTTCTCTCTTTGTCCACGGTCTTGCATTACGTAATGTGTAATGTTTGGCGGATATAAAAAGGAACACTGCAAATCATATTACAACTGCTTTTCCAGAATTCAGTGATTATTTTTAATAGGGATTTTTTGTGTGTTCACATTTAAGAAATTGCGTAACAAATTAAACTATTAAAGCGACGCGTCATAAGAAACAAAACTATTTAAAATGCTCAAATTTTATATTTGATTTTTAACTGTATCTGGAGTCTCAAACACATGTTTTGGATGTGATATGAGCTCTTAAAATTATTTATTTAGATAGCAGAGCTCTGGTTTTATATTATTACTAGCATAACCCGCGGCTTCGCTCCCGATAAAAATTCAACATACAGTATCGCCCTTCAATAAGATAGTTTTGCTTTTCCATTTATTCTTCTTGTTGTAAAATCGATTTCTTCAAATACATCAAATATACGTTCAAACAACAGAGACACTTTTTTAGAAATTCGCTTAGTAGGCAGGTCTGCTGCGACGGGGGTATTCTATTCCTGTCTAAAGGGAATGTCCATACTAACAATGCGACCGTATCCGCAACGCCCCCAAAGGGTGTTGCTGCTGCCCTAGAATATTTATTTTATAAGAATATTTTGTGGGTTTTAATCAATTTTAACACTGAACGCAGAACGGCATTCAAGAATTTCACTAGTGAAATATATTTTTTAATACAATCTAAAAATACAATATCTTCTAAAAAGAACGCAAATGTGAGATGGAATTGTTATAATGTTATAAAATCAGATGTAATTACGATTTTCGTGTTCAGAACTCGTACATAGCAATAAACAAATCATAAAAAAATGTGAACAGATGCGTAAAAAATATTCAGTAAGCAATTTAAAAGGTATAACGTATGTAGAGAGTTTGTCCCTGATTTCAAGTCAATGGTTTGTCCTAATAAGTTTAGTTCGTTTTGTATATGGACTATGAACGCTACCTATAAATGATTGATTTACCTTTATAACCTGTGTTCTTTTTACTTTCTCTCCCCAAAGTTTTCGAGTTTGAGTTGTTAGCGGAAATATTCGTTTTGGTACTCCCAGAATAAAAAAATTGTTTTCGGATTGGTGTCTGTCCGTCCGTCCGTCCGTCCGTGTGTGTGTGTGTGTGTGTGTGTGTGTGTGTGTGTGTGTGTGTGTGTGTGTGTGTGTGTGTGTGTGTGTGTGTGTGTGGATGTATGTATGGTTGTATGTAAACAGAGCTGGAGACGGCACTAGTGGTCCGATTTTCGTGAAATTAGGCATGTAGGGATCAAACCGTGATATCACCAGGCGTTTTTTTTTTACTTTTTTGAATTTCAATTTTTAAGGGTATTTATCCCATTCACAGTTTCCGTATAACCCAAAGTCGTATCCCTTTCCAGATGGACCAGACATTTTTATCCTTAAAACTTACTAAAACATTTTTTACACCTTTAATCATCCCTTTTCCAGGCTTCGGACGACTCCGTGGAGGAGATCTCGCTGCCCGGGTCCCCCGTGCCGCCGGCAGGGGGCAGCAGCGGCACCGGCGCAGACGACGACATCAGCGGCGTGTTCCGGTTCCTGTGCGACTATCGACTGACGACGCCGCCGGGCGCGCGGGCGGGCCAGTCGGTGTGCGACTGCGGCGAGGGCAGCGTCAGTGCCGGCAGCAGCGTGTCCAGAGCCACGGGGGCGAGCGTCGTCACCAGCCGGGGGGTCGGAGCCCCCCCTCACACGCCCATGGGGTCCACCACCAAGCTGATCGCCGACAGGCCGCCCAACAAGGTAGGGGGTGACGGTGTGTCATGTTTGTTTATGTTGAGGGATTATGGTGTGAGAATTTCCAAGTGAGAAACGAACTTTTAAAATAACTACACTTTTTCTATATACACAAACTCAGTTTGGAATTGGTCACAATTTTTTTACTTCTTTCATTGTCATTGCAAACCGTGGATGGGTTCTCACTTTTAATATTGTTGCACTTCTTGTTTTAGTTGAGGTTAAGGGGGCGGTCTACCTCAAGTTCCGAGCGCTAAAACAGGGTTTTGTATCTTATTCATTGATAGCTGGATTTTCATATGATTTCCAATATTTTGGTGTCATTTTAAAAAGGATATGTTTTTGTAGGTCGCTATAATTTTAGCATTTTTGATTTTATCCCTGTTTTTTACAGGAACTGTGTAAATCTTTCAAAAAAAAAGAAGTTTTTTGTTAGATTTTAAAGTCTCATAACTAACGACAGAAACGCTTTATAGAAAAATAAAAATTGTAGAGACCTATAAAATATTCTGAAGAACGTGAACCCACTCTCATTTTTATTAAAACTTAAAAATTGAAGCTTTTGTCGTGCAGATACGAAACGTCTGCATGCGTACTTCAGCGCGCTTTAGCCCTATCTTTACAATGTTATTTCGCTCTGTGACGCAGATTTTTCTGGCTAGGTAGACCGCCCCCTTAAGGCATTAACTAACCTAAGATTTTATGGCAATTTACTTTTGAATTACGAGTCGTCCGAATGATAAATTAATTAAAATTTTTGGGTAAAAATAAGTTATAAATTATACATATTTAATATCTACTGAATCATCAAAACAATACATTTGTAACTAGCCAAAAGTCACATTAAATAAATTATCTGTCATCAAATTCTATTAGTTGTTTATTTTAAATACAATCAATCACGTCATAACTACCTACATGATTCAGGTTTCATACAGGTCCACCCAAGTAACAAAGACGATAAAAAATTAAATTTAAACTTTCAAGTTTCATTAAGTTAACGTGATTATCTATACTGTCATCTTATAGTTTCCAATTACATAATAACAGCTTGAAATATTAAATAAAATTGTCAATAAATTTTTGAACGTTTATTGACTATTGTTTTGAGTCTATTGTATGTAGTTGTAGTTGAGAAGTTGTTAAAGGTACCTGTCCTACATTATGCAGGAAGATTCGTTAAAATTGGCGTAATTGATCAAAATTATTAAAACTATTACATTTATTAAATTATTTGTAAAATAATATAGAACAAATTCACTCGTATATCAAAACCTGCAATGATTCGTGAACAAGCGCTCGCGTACACCATGCAAAGTCCCAACGGTTCAATTTCATTTGAACACGTTGGCTTGATGCTCCTCTTATAAACATTAAAAAATTTCAAATCATTTCCCTAGTTATTGTGTGGAGCCTGTTGAATGAAAATAAAATGCAATATTTGAATCCATCTACGTTATCAATTACAATGTATTAGCAGATATTCTTACATTTCAACATTCTCCTCAGTAGTTCCCCGTAGCTACTGTGATCGATGATTTTAAAGCTGTGTTAGTAGATTTGTTTCAAACGGACGTGCTCAAGTTTGAAAAAAATGCAATCGCTAATAATTTATAGTTATTTTCTCTGATACAATATTATCGTAAGTAAATTTATGTAGGTAGTAATTTTGCATATTATTACATAATTTTACATACCTTACTAAAATAAATCAACTGAATTAAATTAAGTCAAGTCAATAAAATTATTAATTGTAAAATCATCAATAATTTTGTGTTCCTTACAAAGTTTTCCACTCAATGGAATCAGTTAATAGTATACTGTATGTTGCTTGGTAGACAAGTATCAAACCTTCTAGTTCCATATTTTAATTTAACTATCACATTCTTTGGCCAATGTTTACTTAAAATACCACCCTACTTAATGGACAGTTGGCCGTTGGAATGTGGCTCATTTTACAAGAGTAATCTAATGAAGAAATCATGAATTTGATTTTGCAATATCTCAACAATAAGTATTTAAATGTATTTTTTTATAACGCGAACTCTGTTTATAAAGTCTAAAGAGAGGCATTTCATTGAGGTTACAAGGTAATCAGGTGTTACCGGCAAGCATTGCGGGGCAAGCCCGACTGTAGAGCAGTGTATACAGAGCAGTACATGCAACATCGTCCGTCTCTCTCGCACCTATGTCTATGTGCATTGCGATTATTGAACTTTGCCCCACTAACAGTGCCTGCTCTCTGTTCATGTTTGAACTCTTCTATTTAATGATCTTTATTTGATTTTTATTCAGGAAATATTTCAATCGAAAATTAAACATGTTAGTTTAAAAAATAACATTCACTTTGTTAACAGTGAACAACGTGTTTAAAACCTTAAAATGTAATAACTGTAACATATAGTTTAACAATCAAAGGTTAAATTTGGTCCCAAAAGGAATACCGAAAAATTATTCAAGGTTTATTATTTCAAACTGTTAATACGTATGAAAAGTAAATACACCCCTTATTCAAGGTGATGGCATGTAACAAGCTCAGGAATAAAATAAATTCTTTGAAATCGTGAAAATATTGTACAGCTCAGTGTTTAGACCCTTTCCAATTAGAACGGGTTCTATTCACTTCGTTCATTACTCTTTACGCATCGCTAAACAATTTAGTTTCTGCACCGCTTTTTTCCTATTTGCTTGTCGTATTTCTCTTAACTCCGAAGTTTAGAGACAAATATTTAGGCAGTTCATTTTAAATTTACATGATGAAGTATTTTGTCAAAGACCTTTCGCATATATTTCATAAAATAACAATATGACACAAGTCTCTCTGTTTATTTTTTATTTATAATCTTTGTTTTTTTAATCAGGCCATTTTAAAAAGCCGGTATAGATTTTACCTCAGTGCAATTCAATTACTAGTGCACGTTTTATCGACGACCACCCTGAAATATTCAAATTATAGAATCACATTACCAGACTAATACTCGGCTGCTAAAAGCATTTGACTTTCGAAAGCTGACCTTTTGATTTATCGTTCGTCTCATCGCCAACGGACGGTTGAAGATCGGCGAAAGTCATTTAGTTTGTCAGATCCTCGCTTTCCTCGTCGCGATACCAATCAGAATCAGTTCCTAGTTCTAGTTGTTAGTAGTCTTCTAGTGGTAGGAGCGCATTTAAAAAGTTTCAAATGATTACTCCATACTAACATGCTATATAAATACTTATAAAGTTTACTCTACTATCGCGACTAATTAATGCACTAAATTTGCTCCAATGAATATTCAAACCGATGCATAGTTAAATCTTTTAAGTGCTTTCCAAACATGCGGTTTCAAAAGCAACGCTTTACAGTCACAGACAGTGTTATACAGAAAAATTAATGAATGGCGTTGAATCCCTATTCAAAACATTTAGAAATTGTGGAATCGGAATGGCATTAACACACACATTCCATATTCCGTAAAATTTAAAATTTCTTTATTTTTTCATCGACAAATTGGTAATTTATAACTTTTTATCACGCCCCCGCCATTCAGAAATGGGTAAGGATTCAACTCCTTATATATACAGTTTTACAACCCCATAAATAACGAATAATTTTCTGGTTTTTGAGCTACCACTACAGTACTAACTTTCCTAACATCCAATTGGATCAGTAGATAAGGGAGTTTCCTCAAAATCCGTGAATTCTTTTACGTTAGAACCTAACTCCTATACAACTCCTATACGCATAGCAAATCTTTAAAAATCTTAGGTCATTAATTATAAAAAACATTTTGGCCATAAAGTCATTGCTTAAAACAAAGAATATAAATTAAATAATCAATTACACCGGGCATTTTTTCCATCACAATACAATGTTTCAGCTGTGTTTGAGACATTGTAGTCAAGAGTTCAAAGTTAAGGACAGGACCTTCTTTCTCCCCGATGATATTAAAATCCTATCCTATACTCTTACATGAGTAATGTTATATCGTGCTTGCGTGCTTGCTTGTTTGCACAACGATCTCAAAAACGGCTCCGAGGATTTCCTTCAGTCTTGAAATAAGTAATTTACGACCCAAAAACGTGTTATATACAGATTACTTAGCCAGAGAAAATCTAATAACTTAATAAAATAAATTTTAAAGTTGTAAAATGTTAACATTGTCCTTATGAGTTGCCACGATAGCAACGAAATAAACAAGGGAAGTGTAAACAAATGAAGCAATCATAGCAGCCGTTGGCAAACTACAACCATCGAGGAAAAATATAGCGTGTGGGGTAAAGATTGCATGGAGTAGTAAAATATGTTCTTATTTATCAGTTTTATGATACTGAAATATCTTATAGTAATTGGATGAACCGGTAAACATTAAATAATACCGAGCAAGGCTAGGTCCACCCACTTATCCTAAAACACAACATATTCACAGCTTTACAGAAGACAATTTCCACCGGTGTTGGTTATTCCCCGGGCAATTTGGTTACACACGCGCGGTTGGCACACTCCGCGGTTCCCAGCAGCCGGTTACACGGTTACGTCCCCGGCTGGTTACGGCGCTGACCCACTGGGATATCCCACTTCCACAAACATGTTTCTCTCCCGGCATCCCCGGCATTCGGTTCCTCCTCTGGCGACTGTCGGTAGTCCTATTAAACATTTAGAAAGTGGGCGTCCTTTACGTTTTTGAATTTGTAGTTGCGGTGTCATCGAGCGTAAAGTATGCTTTCCAAGACGAACAGTGCAGTGGACTGTTGTCACCGTGGTAAAGGACTTTTTTGTACTGTCCACTGTACTGGTCGTTGTAAAAACTAGGACAGGAAAAACAATTGATAACAATAAAGATATTTTAATCAAATCCTAAAACTTTTATCCTTTATTGAAAATAGTAATTAAGTGTAAAATTTGTAGTCGTCTACTTATTGCCAGTGTGACAAAATATTAATTTCAGGTTTGAGTTTCCTCTGGTGACTAAAATGCGTAAAGAATATAGCTGGCGCCAATTCTTGGGGCCTACGCCGTCCATGAGACTGATGTTAATTTTAGAATATAGGGCTTATGGACGGCGTGGGCCCCAAGAATTGGCGCCAGGTTTACATTTCTATACATTTATTTTGTGAAAATATTGAAACAATAACAAATTTAATTTAACTTGCTCAAGTAAGGAATTAACTCCGAATTAAGATGAATAGTTTCTCATTATCAAACATCTCAACTAATTTAATTTTTGTTTAAACTAAACTAAATGCAGTTTAGTTGAAAAACTTACATGTCATTTATTTGGTTCACTTTAAAACGGAAAAATCTTCAGCTCGTTCAAAGTCTGTAAATGAGAAGGTTGGCCATTTTTGGTCACTTGTTTCGAACGGGCAACAATTAAATAGTTTATGTTAACTTTTTATATATAATCAAGAATAACATTACACCACTATTTTTCATTTTGTTTCTGTGCATGTTTCTTAATACATACTTAGCATTTTCTTTGTTATTGGTGACTAACTTCAAAGAACCCCTTACATATATAATTCAGTCGTAATCCCGGACACAGCGTACCATAACAAACAAATCCAGTTTATGTAACCATCGCCCCAAAGTCTCACCTCTCACCGTTCTCATCGTTATCGGCGCGTCCTTCTCATACAGTAATTAAAATTGGCCGCACGTCACGTTGCCCCATCGCGATGCAACGTCCTCCCGAACTGTAACAACAACTCGCTAACAAGTCGACATACCTCCGATGTCTAGGGATGGCAACATTTCCCAATATATCGATAGGCTATATCGGTTTTCGATGTATCATCGAAAGAAAAGTATCGATACAAAATAAATATCGACCATAAAATATCGCTTTATCCGATATATCGAAACCCGATTTATCGAGGTGTTCTTACAAGAAAAACGATACCATTTGCAAGCATATAACATCGAAATGACAGTAACTGTGCTGTTATAAATCATGAAAATTAAATGGTTACGGTGGTGGTTTTACTGGTTAATTTCAGTATGACGGTAAGAATGATTCTGCATAATACGATGGTTTTCAGAGTCGAGTTAAAAAATAAAAAAATACTCTTGGGCTATCGTACATAATTGTAGATAATAAACTGTATAGGCTAAGTTTGGGGTTGGAGTGGGGGAGCAGAATGAGTGATGTTAACAATGTTTTCAAAACAGCGGAAGGTATGAGAGATGGGGACGGGATGAGTTTATTTCCTTTACCTTATTCGCGAACGCAGCACACGGTATTTCCATATTGGCAAGTTCCAAACGTTCGCAATACCTAATCTTGTGAATTACGAAAATTAAAAACTAGTAAGCTTAGCATTTCAATCAAAACTGGATATAATTGTGATCTTTTCATAATTTTTCAAAATAATAAAAATGCCAATACATCGGAAAATAAAAATAGATTTTTCCGAATATATCGGAACCAAAATATCGATAAAATATATCGATATACCAGGAGAAAAATATCGATTGTCCCGATATATCATCGATATATCGTTGCCATCCCTACCGATGATTGATGGGAGTGTGTTTCGGCGTTCGACGCGAATTCGCGAGCCGCGTTCGAAAATTAAAAAGTCGGCTCCCTGACGAAGCGGGACGTTTTTATCGGTCCCGCGAAACGTAGGAGTAATCCCGGGACATCGTTCGTGTTTTGTGTTTTGATTGATGGTATCGTCGGAAGATGAGAGGCCCCGCACCGATGGCAACACCCCGAGGGGAAACGGAATGAAGGTGAAGCTATGCAACATTGTTCCGTGGATGAATAGTGGTGTTCTTCAGGAGACAATGGAAGCGGCGGCGACACTAGCCTCGGGCGAGGGTCCGTAGCCTCCTACCGTCCTCCTACTCTGTTGCGACACTTGAATTATCCATGGTGTAGCACTGAAGTGCTAGCTTTGTTTTGGACGAGTACAATGTTTGTTAGAATAAGGAATGTCTGGTGGGGTGAATAAATTACCTCTGGAATGAGGTGTGTGGTTGATGAAGTACCTATAGGATACACGTGGACATGGATGGGAGGGTTGAGAAGAGCTCATCAATTGAATTGTACTTAAAAAACTAGCACGTTAAATTAGTTGAAAACGTCTTAGGTCGCCTTGAACATTAACATCGTAATGTTTATTGCTTCCAGATTTGTTTATCTTTTTTAAATGATTGTGCAAAAACTTGTTATAAAGTTGAAAAACATTTTGTCTACTCTCAGTAATTAAAAATGTTATACAAAATCGTCTTCACGTCATGGAGTTAGCGGTGCAGGCCCACAAGTACGGGATTGCGGTAAAAAAAAACTTATTTTGAAACTAATTGTTATGGAACTTTTAATAAATTTATTAATCCATTTCTTATACAGGGTGTTTTTTAAACGCAACCCATTTTTAAGATTGAATAATGCACATATAAATATGAAATGAGAATTGTTTTATTAATCCTTACATTTTATACAACCTATTATTTAAGTTTGGTCACATCCAGTTTACATTATGTGCTCAAACAGTCCGCCATTTGCATTTGTATAAAGTTATGTTCTTTCACTCAAATTTCCGAACACGTATTGCACGTATTTTCGTATTTTTGGGGCACGTATTGCTCTTTGAATTTCTTGCATTAAATTTGTTATGTTTGTTTTGATGTGCTGAATATCCTGTTAATTGTTTTCGTAGGCCTTACTTTTTATGTATCCCCAAATTAAATAATATAGTGAGGTCAAATCCGGGGATCTTGGGGGGAAATAATCATTCACCGATAAAATCAAATTTGGGTTGCTTTTTTAATGTGTGTGTCTTTAAAAAATAAATATGGTCCGATCTGGATGAAATTTGCCTCAGACATGTAAAGTAGTAATAGTCCTACGAAAACAATTCATAAGATATTCAGCACCTCAAAACAACACATAACAAATTCAATGAAAGAAATTTAAAGAGGTGCCTTACAACACGTGTTTGGGAATTTGATGGAGAGAGCCTAACTTTTTACAAATGCCAATGGCGGACTGTTCGAGCACATAATCTAAGCTAAATGTGATCAGACTTAAATAATAGGTTGTATAAAATGTAAAGATCAATAAAACAATACTCATTACACATTCATATGTGCATTATTCGATCTTAAAAATGGGTTGCGTTAAAGAAAAAAACACCCTGTATTATAATGTCATGATAAAATAGGGATAGTTACTGAGTATCTATACTTTTGTTCCGCGTGAATGTAAAAATTACGGAACACTGATCCGGAATTTTATTATACAAAGATAGATCCTCCTCACCCGGGAAATTCATCGGCCTATTCATATCCTTTCTCCCACATGTTTCAATAATGATTACAAATTATAAGAATATAAAAATCCAGGTACTGAAATGTGAACAGTTTTATGTACTAAAATTTGACAGCTTATATGATTGGAAGCTAACTAAATGCAAGTTTCGTTGACTCAGTCAACAATTGCATTTTTATAAAATGCAAGTTATAAATGCCCACCAGCCAGTGCGAAGCACGGCACAGCAAACAGTTGCGGATGAAGGCCATAACGTTTTAATAATCACCACTTATTTTTGAACCTTCTTCCTATAAAAGCCAGATCACACAGGAAGTATATACATCACAGACATGGCTGCAATATTTTCTTCTGGGTCTTCCCTAGTTTTCGTCGTTTGGACGGCTATTTGGAAATACCTGATTGCCTGATTTCGTCGACTTTCACTACTGTATATTCCAATCGACAAACTACTTAAAAATGTCAAAATTAATAAAATTCCATAAAAGGTAACAAGGTTAGTCACGAAATAAAATCGTGACAATGATTCGGGACCCATTTCAGTGATCAACTTTCGTTTCACAATCTCCAAAACACATGTTCGATAATCAAATCAAATAAACTCTGCAATAATCGATCGCGGATTTTTTACCGATTGTCAAATAAAATTGGTTTGAACTAAATTAATATTAATCAAGAGGATTTCACACGATAACAAACTGGCTTCAGTCGGGGTTGATGACACACGGTTGAGGCACGCAGGCTGTGGAATAGAAAGTGTCGCTGAGTCTGTGAGCCTGGGGCCTAGTGGCCTATACCCCAGTCGGCCTACGAAGGCGGCTGGATTCAACAGCACTGTATGGTCTCCAACAGCAATCTCTGGGTGAAAGGGTATAGTGGGTAGATTGTAGGGAGTCCAATCCCGGCCGATATTGTCAGTCCCGGGATTGAGAACGTAATCCCGGGACCAATCCCGGGATTGAACCTCCCGGGTATTTACCGAAATTAAAAAATATTTCAATTTTTATTATGGCATATAATGCATATATACCATGGTATCGTAATTATAGGGCAGTACATGCATCAGTTTTACTTTTAGTTTAAAGCTGTAAACGTTCAAAATTTTCGAAATAAAAAAAATACAAAGTGTAAGAAATTAAAAATATGAACTACTTCATCACGGAACACTGAATAATAAATACGTGTACAATAAAATAAGGCCAAAAACACCCTTTAGATGGCAACTGATGTCCATTCAAGAACATTTTATCAGAGCTTCTTTTTAGCACTATAGGTATAATTAAAGATCCGATGAGTCCCCAAAAAATAAAATTGTTTTACACCTTTAAAATCACGTTTCTAAATGGCGTTTTTTTTTGTAATGGGATAAATTTTTAAAAAAGCTTCCCCTTTTCATTTTTTACCTCTACTTATCAACATAATGTCGTGAGACCACCACCGATACCAAATTTTCAAATTTTCGTGAATGGACATCAGTTGCCGATCTAAAACCCCAATTTTATTGTACTATCACATATATCACAATAAATGTGCAAAATAATTAAAGAAATATTGATTCAAATATAAGTTAAAGAAAGTTGTATGCAAGATATGAATAGATTTATTTACTTGGTCAAATAATATTTTAACTAAAAGTAAATACTATACTATCACATATATAACAATAAAATGTGCAAAATAATTATAGAAATATTGATTTAAACAAAAGTTAAAGAAAGTTGTATGCAAAATATGAATAGATTTATTTACTTGGTCAAACAATATTAGAACTAAAGTAAAACTTTGCTTGGAAGGATGTAAAGTAAAATAAAACAAAAGAAACTACGATACATGGTGTAAGGAAAAAAGAAAGGTGTGTGCAGGGTCAGCTGATGTGACGTAGTTGGGCTCACGCAACTAGCGCTTACGACAACTACAATACAAACCAGTTAATAAAACTCAATCAAAATATTTTGTATACAGTCTTAGTTCTGCAGTCGAACCGCTAGGTCCGCTTGCTTCTCAAGCCCAACTACGTCATACCAGCTGACTGTGCACACACCTTTCTTTTTTCTTTACACCATGACTACGATATACAAATTATTAAAATAATTACAAGAGCATCGTAATGCAACTTAATGGCAATTTCAATATACTGAATCAGAAACAAATTAAAATATTTTTGTAAAATTTCTCAAAGCTTGAAAATACTAACTGAAAAACATCACTTACGTAGATTATTTAAGACTGCAATAACACATCAAACCATTGTTTACTTGATTCAAAACGTCATTTGACAACGTTCTCATAGTTATAAAATTAGTTAAAACTGACGGAAACCTAATAATCATCGATTTTACTCATAAATTTGATAATCCCGAAAATCCCGTGATTGAGTTGAGAATCCCGGGATTGAATATGCCCTACAATCATGCGGAATCCCGGTATTGGATTCCCTAGCAGTTGGTAGTCTCGTCGTCAGAGTTGGCTGGTGAACGTGAGACTACTAGTAGGGGTTCCACTGATCTCTGACAGCATCACGTAAATTGTCATTTGATTTCCTCCTCTGTGTGTTTTCCTCCTCTGACTACTGACCCTAATGTTCGCCTCCAGGAAGACGCAGAATACCTTTGGATTTACTCGATAATTTAGAGAGCCAGTACAGCGATTTGGCACTTGGTTGGTGTATTCAAAAAGCAGTTTTTCACAACATCTCTTTTGCTGCACAACTATTTTACAGTAGATACGTTTTTACACATTATTATTATTATAAAATCTAACCGTGATGCATGCACATGGACTTTTTACATCAGAGCTTTTTCATACTTTTCACTCATTGTTTTTAGCGTAACGAGACTCAAACATACTTATTATTTCTAATTGCATTAATTATCAATTGAGCTAAATTATTCATCTAATATTTGGCATTGATTTTAGGTTTACCCATATAAAAACAATAATTCACAGAGGTTATAAAGTAAGAGCGAACTTATCATAATGCAAATGATTTTTCCCGTAAGCTATGTTAAAAACATATAACATAGCTCCTAGATGGAAGTAAAAAAAACATCGTTATAGTCCCACATTCTTTGAGTAGAATCTTATCCATAGGACCCTACTCCACCGAGTCACTTAATTCCCATAGGCATCAGTTTTTGAGTAGACGATCCAGCCCAATTGCGTACCAAGACGAACGTCACCGCAGCCTCCAGTTAGTGACGTGACTAAAACTTTGACTGACGTGTCAGTCACAAATATTCACCATCCACGGAACTTCTCACGCCGCGGCGCTGTTGGACCTGGTTTCGGAAGATTGACGGTTCGGATAACGGAGGGTGCTGATTGTCCGCGGCCACAAACTTCCACAGCTCGCTAATCCGTTACCGGGTAACAAGATTGATCGTACATCACAACAATATCAACACAATCTACCCAACCACATCGATCTCTTATCTTTGGCCTGATAACAACGCAGTGGAGTAAGCGTGTTGACCGTGGAAACCCCTTATCTTTACATATAAATCCCTAACTCCCAACAACAAGAAATTTCACAAGATGTTTGGGATGGCTCTCTCGTCTGAGGCCATAGGCTGTCTTTCCATTTTGATTCCCAAAACATTTCCAAACTCAGCCGAATAAATAACACCAATTAAAATCTCTACCTAGTCTCTACCCAATTAAAATAATAATAATAATAATTTTTTTTTTTTTTTTTTTTTTTTTTTTTTTTTTTTTTTTTTTTGGGTAGGAGGTGGAATGCGTTTACGCACACTGAGGGGCTCGTTGTCCCCTCAGTAGTGTCGGACTCCCACGAGCTCGATGTCCCGTGAACTACCGACTAAACCACCTCCCTCGGCACCGAGGACACTAGCCTGGAACTGTTTCACACATTACTTCGGGCTAGGCCTTTTATATTACGCCGCTAGGGCAACCTCCGTGGGGAAATGCTGAGGATTAAGGCCGATCGAGGTCGACCTTTTTCGCCCGAAGAATGGCCTGGACGTAGTGCTTGACACAGTTCCAGTTGCCCTCTCCCTGGAGCATAGCTCCGACGATGTTGTTTGGGCTGACGATCACGCCGATCTCAGATGAAAGCGAGGCTCGGCGGACGTGCCAACGGTCGCACTGAAAGAAGGTGTGCTCGGACGTGTCTGGGATGCTGGGGCAATACAGACAGTCCGGGCTGGCGACTTTGCCCATCCGGTGCAGATAGGCTCGGAAGTACCCGTGCCCAGAAAGAAACTGGGTCACGTAGTAATCGACCTCGCCGTGCTGCCGTTCCACCCATGGTCGGACGGAAGGTACGAGCTTGAAGGTCCAACGTCCCCTCGGCTCGGCTTCCCAGTCGCGCTGCCAGGAGTCGAAGCTGCGATCGCGCTCTTCCCTGGCAGCTGTTTCCCGGCCCACTTCAGGCCTCCTCCGGTAAATCGCCTGCCTCTCCCTCGCGAGGAAGAGGACGGGAATGACTCCGGCGATCACCATCACAGCAGGCTCGGAGACTGTGCGGTAGGCTGAAGCGACCCGCAGAGCTCCTCGGCGCTGGACTCGGGCAAGCCGATCTCGAAAGACTCGCTTCTCGAGTGCGTGAGCCCATACCTCCGCCCCGTACAGCAAGACTGACTGGACGGCAGTCATGAGCAGGCGGCGCTTGCAGGAGCGAGGACCGCCGACATTGGGCATAAGCCTACCAAGGGCAGCGACACCCTTAGCGGCTTTGTCGGCGGCGCGCCGGATCTGCTCGCCGAAAGACAGTCTGCTGTCGACCATGACTCCCAGGTACTTTGCAGCAGGCTTAGTCTCGAGTGTGACGTCACCTATCTGCACCGGGAACACGGTGTTAATCCTCTTTTTGGTGAGGACGACGATCTCCGTCTTACTGATAGCCAGGGACAAGCCGTGATCTCGCATCCACCCGTTGACCTTGGCCATTACCACGCTGAGCCTCAGTTTTGCCTGCTCGACGTTCCTCGCAGCGATCAAGGCAGCGACGTCGTCAGCATAGCCAACGAGGCGGGTCTCATCGGGCATGTCTAGCCTCAGCAAACTGTCGTAAGACACGTTCCAGAGATCTGGTCCGAGAATGGACCCCTGCGCAGCCCCGGAAGTGATGGGAATGCGCCGCTGGCCTTCGGTCGTGTCGTACAAAAGAACACGGTCTGACAAATACGCCTCGATCATACGCAGGAGGTAAGAGGGAACTTGGAACGTATGCTCAAGCGCCCACAGCATATCGCTCCACCTGGCGGAGTTGAAGGCGTTCTTCACGTCGAGCGTGACGAGAAGGACCACGCGGCGCGACCAATAATAATAATAATAATAATAACAACTTTAGTATTAATGTAGTGTGGATATAGGCATTGACTATAAATTATATTAGGGTTATTTGAGATACGAGCAATATTGCTCCTTAACAAAACTTTAGACGCTATTTAAACAAATCTAAGGTCTGAGACTTGTCCACCCGTTCACCAGACTCCCTTGAGAGCTTTCAGCAACTCGAATCCGGATCGCTAGTGCAGTAAAAAATATTAAACCAATACAGAAAAGTAAATAGGAAAATTCAAAATAATTTTATTTGAAAATAATCAACATGAACACACTTTAAGCAATCAATATTCGTCACGGAAAAAGCTTATAGGGACTTATGCACTTCAGATTGATTTTTCAAATCTTCAAACTGAATAAGCAAGTAAAATTTTTAAGAAAAATATAAATTGCCTTGAAAATAATTTCACTTTTATTATTTAGTTATCAACAGCTCCTGTACTTGGCGTTAACCCCAAGTTCCCTCTCTCTCCCTCCCTATCTCCAGACCCCCTGAGGCTATTTAGCCAACGATCAACTTCGCCCTCCCGGATGGTTATTATCTTCGAGAAGCGTAATTTTTGTGAAGGGCTTTACCCAGACAAAGGGAGTGTAAAACTCTCAACTGGTCGTTAAACTCTTTTCAGGCCTTAACAATTTATTTAAATTATGATAATCCCGTGCGATGAATTATTGTCCCAGTTGTACCGTTAAGAAACCATAAACATTTCATTTTGATTGTTTTGTTTCAAGAGATGAATTCATTCACTCCACAACGGTTTACGAGAAATTGATTACGTACAAAGCATTTAATCCCCAGTTGGACTGTTAAGTAAATCGTATAAAACCAGTTATTAATCGAAATTTGCTTTTAAAAATGATTTAGAAAAGGGTTGATGGTTTTGAGAACCGTAAGGGTATTGAGTGTATTAAGGGGGTTATTTTAGTAAAAAAACGGAGGCGGAATTGGATACTCAAAACAAATAGAAAAGCCATAGATCTAAAATCGAAGCCACGATACAGTATCACTCTTTGTTCATCAACTTTACTCAATTAATAGATATTGAACCTGATGGTGCTTTAAAGTTTTCAATAATAAACTGTTTATCAAGTTAATATTTTCAACATTATTGTGGGCTTACTGTCCATTCAGTATACTTTTCACATATTGCCAAAACGGTAATTTACTTTTCACAAGATAAAGTGAATTTCAGAATTAAAAGAATGATCATAGAACTATTTAACTATTGAAAACGTCAAATTAAATAGTTTATTAAAATAAAGACCACCCATCTCACCGTAAAACACCTAAACCACCTAAATATTTAACAAAATCTGAGAGAGAATCCGTTTCTAATCCTCTGAGCCGGAATCGTCAGTTGGGAGCCAGGCCGGAGCGAGACCGTCACAATAGGCAGATCTTAGCCGCAAGCCGTACGAAGATGAAAGTACACGCGGGGGGGGGGGGGTGAGGGGGGTGAGGGGGAGTCATTACTTTGATAATTGCAGCCGCGCACAGACGTCCGAGACGGCTTTGAATCTTCTGCGTCTTCTTGGGAGCTCCGCTTTTTTGTTTTATCCCTCCATTAATCTTTTTATTTCATATAGCTCAAATAAAGTAGTGTTCATTTATTCAACTCACTTTTTTAAATTAAATGCATTCAGCCTAATCCCCGATAGAAAAAAAACCTTAACACACACCTTACACACCTCCTTACGCCCACACTACCTTAACGACCACCTTAATCAGTTAACCACCTTACCACCTTAACCTTACACGAATAATATTTTAAACCCGATGGATTTCAACATTCAGCCGTATATATTTGTTTCAATTTGAGTGTTATTTTAAAATGATGGATAGCTTTCACATCCTGACTTAGTTCAGGAGGGACGAACGATATAAACATAACACAGAACGATTAGCTAATTAAAAAATAAATAAATACAATTTCAATAAATCCTTTTTCCAACGCTTTTTTGTCATGTACCGGTACCTAACCTTTTGGTAGATTAGCATCACAAATTTAAAGGCCATTTACAAATAATGTTGGGACTAAGATCGAACGTTCAGAGTTCAGATTACTGATGTGTCTACCGTGTAAAATCCACCGTACACTCAAAAGCATCAACAAAACATTGCACTCCTTAGCGACTGTTCAATTCAATAGTTGAATGCTCGTGGGAATGTTATTTCTCATGAACCCTTACTAGTTTAAAAACGACCCAAAGTTTATGGTCTGTCAATTAAACCACAGTTTTAATTGCAGGAATTTAATACGGCATGACCCGTGTTAAATTGATGGTAATAAAACGTCCTTGCGGCGATTCAGTCGACTGATTCGCGAAGAATCCGCTACGAATGACGTTGATTCGATCCCAGCCGTTCGTGCCCCAGCAGTTGACGTGACGTAGGCCCTGATGTTTACATCACGCGAGGCCCTGGGTCAACTGCGCCCTCACCAAGCAACATAACTTATCGGTTTGAATACCTTAGGTGAAGTAATACTATACAAATTGTTTTCGACTTGATCAAATCTAATAAGATCATTGATCTTCTATTTCATTTTAACAGCATTGTCAGTAACTTATTTTTACCTATAAATTTGGCTTTGTAGTGCTTTTTAACAGTCTGAAAGTCGGAGTGCCCTCAGTCAAAAATTGCGCACTGTGGCGAAACCATCGGCGAAACTGACTAATCTGACTGTGGGGAACAATCCGATAATTCCGTGTCCGGGTAGGGTGTGACAACCTTTATGCAATCAACTATTTATATCCATTGAGCCAATAACACAGCAGAGAAGCTTAACGTCCTGTTACTCCTAGGAAATAAGTTCAACGTTCGATTATGTTTCGAATTTCCGGAGATCTCTCTTACTTATTCTACAAGTAAGTTGAAAATTCAGAATTTATTTTCAACCCAAAATATGTGAGTTTCGGTCTATTTCTATACAAATCCCAAGCTGGGTGGAGTCTAAATGTCTACCGGCACGTCCGGTAGCTCTCGAACACTAGAAGACAACATTATCCTAAAAACAAGGACGAATACCAGGAAAATGGTTTGTTTGGCCGCACAAGGCGGCCCAGTCAGAATGAAACCAGCCGTAATGGGTCAATTAACACCGCATGCGAATAACACTGAACACTCTTGGACCGCAGTGTTAGTGTTTACCATGCATTGGAGGTCGTGGCGGACTGCTATATCTCAAGCGTTCAGTGACTGCGACTGGAGGTCATGTATCGTTATGGGCTCCAGCCACACGTTTCAGATGACTCCCTTCTTCATTGACAGTAGTTAGTTCTTGCAATTTTCGACCTTACTACACAGAGAGGTCAACACATACATTTGTTTTATCCTGGTTGTAGTATATTTAAAGTATTTTCAGAAAAAGAAAACTGAATAAGTCCTTTCAAGAAAAGTCTATTGGGCTTTATTAAGCCCAAAATGCATATTATCATTAGACTGGAGCCAAGCCTTAGTTGGACATTTGATTCAAAACACAAACCCTAACGAGCATAGGATTCCTAAGGAATGTAAATTAAACCAATCAGAACTCAGACTAATCACAATTCGAACAATGCGCCAGCTATTAGCACGTACGCTATCGATCGCTCGTATAAATTCCTTGGCAGTAGCAGCGCATATTTAGCAGTAGTGCCGCATAGTACTGTAGTTACATCGAGACCCACGGGGGAAGGAACACAGCAAGGTCCTTCGGCAAATTACAGTCTTGCATAATGGTCAAGGTCGAGACGTCCTCAGTGGTCTAGGCGCGCGCCGTGAGGATGGACCTCTAGGTCTTAGTTCTGTGACCAAATTTTAGTTTTAGGTATCTTTTCATCATAGAACCAAGGTTAAAGGATTTCTTCGCAGTTAGGGCATTCTCTTTGTCATCTTCCTTACCTCGGATGACTCTCGGTTTAAAGTGTTGCATTTCAAAAGATCCTATGGTTAATTTCTCGTGATGGGCAAGTTAGGACTGCAGTTGGATATTAAACCTGTCACTCCTTCTGTGGACTCCACACATCGTACTGTGAGTTTTCTTTTTTCTTTAACCACTCAGTTAATTATGTATGATACGATTTTTGCCTTTGAAGACATGCACATAGCTACAGTGATATAACACACAATATAATTTGTATAATTTTTTATCCTTATTTAAGTGAACTGTTATGTCCAATTGCCATCATGTGTAAAGTGGTATATATTGTCACTGTATGTAGCGTTTTATGTTAAACCCTTTTGTAAATATGTTCAACTAAAGACTTTATTTTAACACTTCGTATTATTAGAGAGGACCTGATTTATCAGTTACATTCCTATTATTGTAATGACAAAGTGCAACGCGTCTCTTGGTCTCAGCTTTGATTCACGCCCTTAGCAAAATGAACTGAAAATCGACAAAGCTAAAGATAAAGTGTGGGAATTGTCAGAAAAGAATCAGAGAACAAACCTGATTTATCTCTAAACAAAGCAATTTGCTATTCAAAACGTGCTTCAATCCATGCAAATCTTTCTGTGTGAAAAGTAAGAAACGGTGGCAATTATAGGAACAAACGTCCGTAAGCTGAGAATGCGGTTGTCCTTACAGAATCAACAGGCAGCAGCCTTTAATGACTTGATTTAAATATTTGCCAGGAGTTTGTGGGTGGGGGGGGGGGGGGGGCAGAGGAGGGATCGCTGCCATCGTCATTACCACCCCATTGAAACTCCGGCGACTACTTACACAGACTTCTGTACGTCCATTCCTAAACATGAAAATAACAGCAGGTCTCTAATTTTTTCCTCAACATTAAAGAAGGGAGGTTTTTTTACATAAGTTATGTTTTAATAAATGTAAATTTTTAATTATTTTTTAATAAATGCTAGCCTAATTGCGTACTTAATGACCGAGTTTCACCTTTAAAACACTAATTTATATTTTGTCTTTCAAACATTTTGTCACAGTGCTGATATAAAATGCGGAAATGAAATTACAATAGTTTTTATTTGATTACCTTTGAATCTGTGGTCCCACAGAGGGAGGAGCCTTAGAAGATTTTAGAGAGTCATGTGCAGAAGCTGATAACATAGGAAATTAAACCCTAAAAATGTCGTGTCCACAAGATCATATTGCTTTAAAACTGGATCCTAGGCAACAAAAGCTGGTTTGAATACAAGTCAAATAAGTCCCCACATATTATTTATTATGCTTCTCTGACTAGACTAGAGGACAACAGCCTTCACCTTGTTTTATTTACTTTTGTAATCTGAGATAAATCTATGGTTTACAAACTATTCAGTATTTTTCTTTGTAATCTTTTAACTATACTATGGTGTAAAATTGTAATAAACTCAAGTAACTATAACGAATGCATGCAAAAACTTTGATAACAAAGGAAACGTCCGTGACAATGACGGATGGTGGAGGCAGTGACCTTGGAAATGACTGGGACTATGAAACATTAACGTATATGGTTTGATGTAAACACAGACGTACTTAGCGCTGTCAAACTGAAGCAAAACAAGCTACGGATAATCCCGTTGGAGAGGAATTAAAAGTTTTTAGATTGTTTTAGATTGTTTTTTTGTTTCAATATTGTAAGATATTGTTTATAAGTAGATTAAGTATATGCATGCATTTTCACCTCATTTTTAATGCAATATAATAATTTGTATATGTTTTTTTCAAACCGCATATGGTTTTTTTTCTATTCCAATGGCTTCATTTCAAATTGCTTACTTAAAAAACAAATGAAGAAACATTTTTAGAAATATTTTAGTTTCAGAACATAAATGTTTTTAAATACAGAAGACTCTTGATAAGGAGACACACGCTAAACCAAAAACATCGATAACAAATGCATTTCTCATTGAAACTGCACCAACACTTATGTCGATATTGATAATACAAACCTCAATGAAATCGTTCGAGTTTTTAAATTGCAAATGTTTTTCTTCCCAGTTGACTGAATTAAAAATTGCATATCTAAAAAACAAATATGAGGAAACATTTTTTAGAAATATTTAAGTTTCAGAACATTATTTTTTCTAAATATACCGGGTGTCTCACCTAAAGTGAACCAATAGCTAACTTTTTTATTATAAATCTGACAAAAAACTTCTTATGGGGCACTTCCCTTAATTTTTAATGCAGCTTTTTTGAGTCACTTTGAAATTTAAAAATATGGCCGCCATTTTCCAATATGGCGGACAACTTCGATTTTTCTTATGGAACGCCCTATATTTTAGAGCGTTTTTGGATATTACGCTTAATTTTAGGAAATTTTTGTTCTTTCTAATTTTTTCCTAAACTCAATGGTTCAGCAGATATGAGCAGTTGAAGTTTGATTTTTCCCCATTTAAAATGCATTGTGTCCATTTAATTTAACTGTGCCATCCCATGTATTCCTTATGGAGTAAAATCATATTCAAAATAACACATTTCCACGATTAAATCTCGACTAAAAATTAATTTATGATTAAACCTCAACTAAACTAACATTTTTAGGCACTTTTATTCTTTGGTATCTTTTATTAGCCTAAACCCAACCGTTTTCGATATAAAGACTACCAACAATTTCCAAATGCATTTTAAATGGGGAAAATGTAACTTTAACTGTTCATACCTACTTAACCATTGGGTTTAGGAAAAATATAAAGAATAAAAAGTTCCTAAAATTAAGCAATATAGGGTGTTCCATAAGAAAAATCAAAGTTGTCCGCCATATTGGAAAATGGCGGCCATATTTTTAATTTTAGAAGTGACTCCAAAAAGCAGCGTTAAAAATTAAGGGAAGTGCCCCATAAGAAGTTCTTTGTCAGATTGATAATAAAAAAGTTAGCTTTAGGTTCACTTTAAGTGAGACACCCGGTATATTCAAGAATCTTGATAAGAAGACACTCGCTAGTAAAAAACCTCGATAACGAATGCATTTCCCATTGAAACTATAATAACACTTAAAGTTGATCTTGATAATTTAAGCTTTAATCAATTGTTGTAAAGAAGAAATTACTATCTCGATAACAAGACTGTTTTTCGAATCCCCCTCGAAAGCCCTCCATTTTTCTTCATCATTACGACTTCAAAATATTTTATTGATATTCTAGTTTTCAACATATCAAAACACTTTTTCCGACAACCAGTTGGGCTAAGCAGTATTGTGGTCTCGCCAAAGCCGAATATCGGGGTTGAGAGAGCACAAGCAGCGCCCAGGGTGATCGACAATCAATCGCTAATCCTCTACGGGCAGACAGTGGAAAATTACGCCCCAAATACGTCGCCACCGCCCCGTCCCTCCCAGGCGTTGTATAGGCCTGCCTCGTGCAGTGCAGTTCAACCGGCAAATCGAAGCTTCAATTCAGTTCGTTTTAATGAAAAAATGTTTTTAAATCTGCCAATTCGATTTACGTCTATTCAAAATTTGTGCAATTCGCGATGAAATTGGAACGAATTACAGTATAGAGCTCGCACCAACATTGACAGCCACGTTTTTAAAGAAACATATTAATTAATAATTTATGAATTATCGTGTTAATTGTAAACTATAATTTAAATTTTGTTGTATTGACGACTCACGAGCAAAAACTAAATTTTATAAAATAGTTTTCTAGTGGAAATCGTTACAAAAAATAATGTGTCGCAATAAATATTATTTGTAATCTAACCTGCTTAACGGTTTGCGGATATTCGCACAAATGAAACTCCATGAGGAAAGAGATTCGAACCGCTTGGAGTGGGTAACTTTCAAATAGTAACCATTAAAAGTAACAGTTTCTTTCGTTTCCGGAACGATGCTAAATGTACTGTCTCGTCATAAAACTCCCCACCGTGGTTTATGCCCTTACCCCCGCTATATGATACGGGCTACAGCAGGAGGGACTGAGACATAAAAGCAAACTATCAACTGTTTATTGACGAGTAAAAGTAGATCATCGCTCAATATAGCCTATAGAAGAACTCAAACGCTCAGTCGGCTCAAGAATAACTATATTCATTCAATACATCATAAATAAATAAATCTTTATTTTCTGCACATTACATAAGTACAATATTTCATATTATAGAAAACAATAAAATCATATTATTTTCAAATAAATAATAAAGAAACCAGGCTGACCATATTTGTACAGAAGAAATAGGGCCCCTAGGACGTAATGTCCGTTTAGGGGTTCCACCACAGAATGAAACTTACAAGAATTAGAGTCCAAAGCAAAAGAAGCAGACATGCTTTAAATAAAATAAATAAACAAATAAACCTTCGATACATTTAAATCCTGCACTCCCTACACCATAGGTTCAAACAAGAAAAACAATGAAATCTCAAATTACAAAGTACATATTACAATTCTACTACCACCTCCACCATCACTGCTACTACTACAGATCTATTTAGCCAGGAAGTCTTGTAGGGGTGGAAGTGCGAGAGAGATGGAGAATACCCCCACCACTATTTTTCCTTCATCGGTTGTGTACAGTCAACTTAAAATCCCATATGGACTATGACAACACTACAAATATTGTTGCAGACAAAGAATCATATGTTTGGCAGATGAGTTATTTCGAAATTTGACTGTACTGAGACTCGCGGTAGGGGAAATATTCACTGCGCATGCGCATCCCAAAGGACTTCTGGGCTGAACAGATCTGTACTACTATTACTACTACCAATACAAATGATACAAAAAACAACATAAGCAACCAAAAGAATATATGCATAAGCTCATAAAATTATCGCTTTTCTTTTAATAGTAGTGTGACTATAAATCAAAATTTACTGCTGTATACCTATCAGCTCTTCAACATCATTGAAAGATATTAACCATTTTCTTACTAACTTGAGAAAAAGTTTTTTGTTCCGTACCGCTTTAATACTGTTAGTAAGTTCGGTAAACATTTGTGGTGCAATAAAATAAAATGTATGTGTACAAAAGGTAAAATTTGGTCTCGGCACCTTACACAAACTTGCATTTCTTAGCCTTAGCTTATAATCACTTCCTTCACAATCAAAACCTACATTCCCGTGAAAAAGTTTAATTACTTTATATAGAAAAAGTGATCCTAAAGGAAATGCATTCAATGTTTTAAAACACGGATCCTCGCACACATTTTTTGAAGGGTGACTATTGATCTGTTAATTATATAAGTCCTCCCGAAAAAAACTATCCCATATTCAAGTTTGTTGTTTACCATGACAAAATATAAGCTTCTTAAAATTTTGATTGGACATATTTTCTGTAAAAAATAAAAAGTAACGTTATTATCTTTGTATGTGTTATATAATTTGACAATTAGTTGTTTGCTTGTTTTTAACATAATTTTTTTATATGCTGTTCAATATTGTTTAAATTGATAAAAACCACTCTTGGTGCTTTCCAAGTGTTTTGTAATATATGCACTGAATTGAACAACATGTAACTAACTAGTCAATATATCCCAGTAGTTTCGCCTTAATCTCCAAATATTTTTATAAGCGTCTTATTTTTTCGTAAATAGAATGATACTGTCTAACGAAACTTTAAGCTTAGAATTTAACTTCTTCAAAAATTAAAAAATTATCATTTCTACTACAGCGTGAAGAGGAATGACAAACATGTTTTCTATCCTCGCTGTTAATGCTACAATGTTTAATTATGATGCTAGCAAAGTGAGATATCCATTTTTATAGTTCCATTCAAGAAAAATGTTCCACCGACAGTATTTAAACTCGGTGTAATTGTTGTTTGGGTTCCGTAATTGGCTGAAAATCCTGACGTCAATCGCTGGGTTTGTAATAGTTTGCACACTTAAAATTATTAATGTAATTTGTATTAATCTTGTTAAATCGAGATATACGTTCTCTTAAGCTGACAGTGCATTACATATTAATTCTATCTAATGCTAAAAATATTAAGCAACTACATTTCGCCTATATGTGCATTTTAAACTGAACATAAAAAGAGCTGTATAGATTTTCACCTTTTTAAAAGTATGGAGTCTTTTTTCCCGTTTCAACGAGAAACAAGAAACACATGTTTTGCTGTTCTTATCTTCCGAAACGGAGAATGGGTTTAGTTGTATCCCAAAAATAATTATTTTAATTAATAAATATTCCAAATAAAAAATTAATACCAGAGTTAAACCTGGATCACAAAATAAGCAAGGGTTCAATAAAAAAATGAAACATAGCTCTTCAACTTGTAAGGCCGTGTAACACCGTATTGAATGTCTGTCCCGCGACTGTGAGTTTCAATCCCGCTGTCCCGAGGCACGTCCGTTCCACAGTTCCACAGCCATTTACCGCCGGTCCGGCGAGTGTTTTTCGCCTCGGCCTCGCGGGGACGCGCAGGAATGGGTGACGCTAACCGCGTTTTCCCGCCAGTTTTGTCACGCTGCGATCACTTCCTGTTGACATTGTGCGGGAAAATCCCCTTCTCGCGTCCCTTCAATTTTTCATATAGATTTGTTCCGCACGCCCGCACCCGTCCGGGATTCTTTTATGATTTTTATGTAATATTGCCGAAGAGGGATTAGGCTAGAGTTACGATTTTGGCAGTACGTGCAGTCATTTCACGCATTCATAACCTTATATAGTAGTCGTTATGCGTATATTGAGCTAAAGACTATAGGGTGTGAAGTTTATGAGGAAGTGAATGGAACAGCGTAACACGGTTCAATAAGAAGGGTCGATATATTAGCCATCAACAGGAAATTAATTAAAGCATTTATAATAGACTCAACAATAAGGTTTGAAATAGGCAAACAGCGACCAGACTAAGTACATCAAGAAAAGTATAAATCTATTACAATAAAATTTTTCAAAGAACAATACAAAATGAAAAATTTAGAAGTAATCGGAATCTTTATTGGGGCAAAAGGGACAATATCAAAATTTTTGTTGGATTTTGGTCAATCAAAACAAACCATAAGAAATTGCATCATTAAGTATTAAATATTCAATTAGTATTCTAAGAGACCATTATAATAACAATAACAACATTTTGTAAATAGTATTCTTTGTTTCATAGCAATTTGCAACAGCAAAAGGATGTAAATTTTTAATATAAATGTTCTATATACAACTAACTATAACTATATAACTTACAAAATGGTTAGCGAGAAAATGTCTTGCGACGAAGTTATAGGTAACTTATAACACTTGACGCAGTTTGTTTTTCATTTTGATCAATGAATTATTTACTCAAATTTATCAATTAACTTAGTAGGTATATGACATTCAGTCTCTAAAACATATTTAATGCAAATTACTAACCAAGAGTAATAGCTTTAATTACTTTGTTATTCGGTAAGAGGTTTCTTATTAAAAAAGTCTAATCATCTTTAGGCCTTATTAAGGGTTATTCAATCATATTCAAAAATACAGTATATTCAAATAGGTTTTTTCGTATCTTCTTTATTACTTAATGTATGCGATTGGCTATATACAGATATGTCATGGTCGATAAATCCTCTGTTAGGCTAAATAATATAAGCCGTATAAAAATTCGACTATAATAATGTGGTCATTTATAAGAAACTGTAATTAAATAGGTTTTATTTATATGTATTTTATCGTTACAAACTATTGTGTTGTGTATAACATTACATCTATATATGCACTAAGTTTTAAATTAAATTTAGTTTACCCTTCTACTAAAATACAAAAGACCATTTTTGAAATAGATTAAACTATGATAATTAATTAAGCTGATAAGTTTTAGATTTATATTAGCAGTCAGCTTCAAAGATTATCACCAACGACTATAGATTTTGTTTATCAATCAGTATCTCAACATAGTTCCTGAAAGTTGCACTTAAAAACTTTAACAATGGCTTTATCGATTTATTTGTAATTGATTATAAGTATCACTTTACAACCCGAGATTAAATGTGCAATACATATTTGAAGTACAGTGAATGCTTATGAACAAGGCATGCAACCGAATACGTTGTTTGAGTAGACAAATATTTTTTACTAGATATAAATTTTATGCGTTATATAAGGAGCTTTATTAATCCAACAAAATATGTGTAGATTAAATAGACAGTATAATAATTACGATAAGAAACTTATTGTTAATATACTTAGATCTACAACAACAAAAACAACAACAACAACAATTTGTTTAGATTTTGTTGATGTTTGAACAATGTAAATATGTAAAACCTCACTAACTCAACTGTTTGTGGACCTAGAGGTCGAGTTTGGGGGTTGTCGTGTTATCCAGAACATTGGTATTTTAAATGGGTTTTAATATATGAACACAAAACAAAATTTAGTTTCACATATGAATTGATTACGTTCTATATTCACATATTGAGTAAACAATCTTTGAAGAAATGTCAAAAACTCAACTATTAAAACTAAATGTACTGAAAAAATGCTTAATTGAAGATTCTCTTTCGTTTGTTCAAGCGTCGAGTTACACAGATTGTCGAGTTATCGAGTATCAAGTTAGTGAGGTTTTACTGTAAATTTAAGAAGTTTGGTATAGCCTAAAATCCAGAAGAATATACGATACCCAGATGCATTTTTAAGTCACGACGTGTTTACTGAGGTTGGATCTAATCGTTCGGTGTTCCGAAAGCCTGACAGGTTCTGAGGCTCATTAGACATCTTTAATCACTTATTGGAGGAGGAAAGGGTTCCCGAGTCAAACGCGTGATCAACGTCCTCGAAATCATTGATTGAGGGTCGTTTGAAGGTCAATGACGTACAACATCCGAGTATCTGCAAACGAAAATGACGCAGAATGGTGGTTTACGATAAAACGAGGATTTACCGTCCTGCAGCTGTGTTTACCGATGTTTAAATCCTTCAGTATTCGCAGTTTGTAGACATTTACATTAAATGTGAAATTTCAATATTGCATTTCAGTTATTAAACATACAAGTAAACAATGATATGTAATCATAAATTATATTATGAAGGCTCTAAAACAGAAAAAAATAATTATACTAATGTAACCCTCGACACATTGCCGATTGATTGGAAACCATCTTAATCTGATTTCTTTTATGTTATCTTGAACACTCCAGAGCTTGTTAAACATAAATTTTGGAATTGCAGTATATTTCTTAAGCAGAATAATTATTGTTTCGTATTATGTCTAAAGTCTAACTTTTGTATTTTTGAACTTGGAGCCATACTTTTTAAAGTATCCGGATCAGTTTTTTAAATAATTCGATACAGATAAGTTTTACCATTTGAGAATGTATTGTCTTATTTGACTCTGGCCTCCGTCTTGTAGGAAAAATAAATGTAATGTACGGTCCTCTTGAAGGCAACCACCCATTCCAATAGTTTTGAATGAGTATCAAGTATCAACCCTCTTCTAAATAACTCCAGGAAATGTGACAATAGGACATATTAACGTAAAGATACCATCTGCTGATATCCAGCTATGCTCTATACAACTTTTCAAGCCTGGAGCGTCTTCAGCAAGTAAAGGATGGACAGGAAAGAGCAGGTTGGTGTGGGAGTCCTTGAAAGCACGTGATACGTGAGCAGTTGAAATCCCAGTTGGATGTTTTTACTGTGTAGTATATAACTCGGGTGAGGGCTCAGGTTTTAAACAATTTTCTCCAAATTGAAACAAATATTTTCATTTCTTTTGCGACTATCCAGTTTGTGGTCTGACTGCCTTTCACTTTCACCAACTAGACTAGTGTTAACTGATTGGTAACAACAAAAAGTAAACTTGGTAACTAAGATTTAATCAGTGGTGAAATTACTCTTGCCCTATACTTGTTTTTCCCAAAGTAGGTTTTTTAACTGTCAAAATAGCTCTATTATTTTATAAAACATTGTTTCAAGAGTTAACGAATTAAAAACTTCCTGAATCATCTTGAGGCTTGAGCCGACCAGGAATAAGTGAAAAGAACCGGTTGTGGGAGTCCTTGGCAGCACGTGGCATGCTAGTATAAATCCCTGTAATTGCGATGTAAAATTACAGGTTCATTGGGTGTGCTGGTTGCTATAGTTTTGGCTTTTAAAAACATTATTTAATCATGAACACAATTTTACCGATTCTGATAATGTTTAAACGAACAGGAAGTCACAATTTTTAACATTAATTTTATGATCATTAAACCTCATTTTACTACTGTATATGTAATTTAATCTTTAAAATTAATTAATTTTCACAATGTGTTATATAAGGTTGTTTGATATATACCCTAACTAGACAATTTGAGTTCAATATATATCACTGAGTATTTGGGCTGACTAAACTTATAAAGGTACGAAAGACTAGAAATTTAATATGAAACAGTCGATCCATGTTGTTATTGTTATTAAAAACCTAAATTTATTGCCGAAAATTATTTAGGTGTTTTTTTGTATTTACTGCCTAACAACTAAGTTTTATAATGTTTTTTCAGTTATTATTAAGATAATAATTGTTGTAAAGGAATGTGTCAGTCCACTTTTCCCAGCTCAAACCTAGAAAAAGGTTTAATCGCTCATTATCACATAAATATTTAGACAATCATGTTCTTTTCTCCCTGCAATAAACATTTTTATATGAACGATCAATTTTTCAACGGCCCACAATATCCTTGTTATTTCCAGAGAATCTTTGATTTCTCAACGTACCGCATTTAAATATTAGAAGAGGAAATAGCTCTTTTGAAACCGCGCATTAACGCAATTTGAATGCAAAACTTGTTATTGAACGACTGTGTTCATAGAAATGTATTGTGAAAAATCTGAGGCAGAGACTGATTTGAAATTAAACAGCCTATGAAACTTGCCTCAAAAACTCAAGTGCGCATTGAGTAAAGATATATTCCTTACGTTTAATACTCTCATATTTTATTACGAGAGATTATCGTTATTTTAGTAACAGAGTTTTTTGTTGATACTATTTCAACAAACAGTTTTACTGTGTCTCAATAATAAAGGCTTTTTGTTTGATTTGATTTGATAAAAACCCTATGAATTTTAGATTGTTTTTACGCTGTTAACGGCTTACTACTCAAAGTAAATTGTGAGCCTACATATCAAACACTTTGTATACGGAGGCAAAAATCTAAATCATATATTAATTTAAAAAAAACCTTCAGACAATCTCTCGCTCCGTAAATGAACAATGTGTCATATCTCGGTTATTTGAAGAATATCACGTAATAATTGACTTGACTCTGTTTGCAGCCGTTCATCCTCTCTTGACATAGTTCTTTATGCAATTATGAAATTCAGAGTTGTCGCTATTTTACATGTCAATTAGGAGGCTTTCATACCGGCAGCGATCTGCAGCATGTATTAATTCCTGTCACATAAAAAAAGTGTTCTCTAGAGTAGATATGTTAATGATGATTATTACTTTCTTTTAACTCCTTAGCGCCTCAGAACCGCAGTGCGATCTAGTTGACATACAAGAAGCGCGGCAGACGTATTGACGGGAAAGGGGGGAAAGGACGCTTGGCGGTCGTCCAAAAGCCTCCTTTCCTTAACTTCTGGTGTTAATTTCAATATTAAAATGGTTAAATGAAAGTAACGTAACGCCTTTTTTGACAAGATTGCAGTCAATGTGATTCAGTCTGATAACTGCTCTATGGGCGTACCCAACTTTTTGTTGTATGCACTTAGCAGTTTTGAATTTCGCAGTGATTTAGTATTGACGAGTAATGAGTCGTACTTCAACGAGAGTGACCACCAGGTTGTTGTTAAGCGTATTTTTCGTAAAACAAGTACATAATCAAACATGACATTGCACTTAACATATATTGTGAACTTAAAATATACACGTGGAATTAAGCTCATCGTTCATTTTTGTTGGACGCAAGGGCTATAAAATTATGATACACACCTTAAGAAAGCTTAGTATTTATTACTTCCTTAAATTACTAGAAAATAGGTCTACTCAATTTTGCGGTGAAACGGGTTTTAACGCTTAGTCAAATAAATGCACTTTTGAACAATAGTTCAAACCAAATTTGGCAACTGAACAATACAAAACAACTGACGAACCGGAAAAAACTACAAAGAGTTGTGTCATTGTGAAAACAAATTGTTGTATATTTGTATCAAACATATTACACAAAAAAACTTAAATTCGCCATATTAGAATTTGTATTGTTTTTTTCTTTTGTTTTGAGCAATTGCCAACCAAATTCGCACACAGTAACAAATGATGGATATTTTAACCAATATTTAAAACTTATCCCGCTAAAAAACATATTCTTTACAAATCAACACAACACAAAGGTTTTGCCAAGCAGTGAGTCGTGTTACAAACAAATTGGATCCGACCCCAGGTATAAATCAACTGTCCCTCGTCGGCGGGACGGGGAACGGCGGTCCATAAACCACTCTGAGCAGTCTGAGGCGTCGGAACGGCGGAACAAGGAACATTTGAATTACACCTTCTTGAGGATTCCATATTCCACGCGTCACGCATCTGGAGATCCATTATGTGCTTCCTGCGAGGCCGGAAACGTATTGTTCCAGCTAGTTGTGCCCTTGAACTTGAGCAGTAAAAAGAAGCATGTTTTATTGGCTTCCGTTTTTAATAAACCTTTACGAAATAACCGTACAAGACGATTTGTTGATTTTGTCACATAACTTCAAAAGAGACGTGGCATGTAAAAATCGCTTGCTATAACCATATCCTTTTTTGCCCCTCGTAACCCAAAGGGATCTTTTATGAATTCACTTCTTGTAAGGTTTTTATTGAGATTGCATTGTTTAACCAACCACTATACATGTAGACTACCGGAGATCGTGCTTAGAAAGGAAAATGAAGTAAGAAGTCAGCATATGGGCATACATATGCAATATTCTCAAGAAACATTTCTTGAGAATCACTTGTTGTGGGATTAAATCCGTATCCAATTAGGCAGCAGTTTCAAAACTAAGACTTGAATTAAAAATTTAAATGCCAGTTCTAGCAAAATCACTAACACAATATAAAAAAGAAGCCCCAACATAAAATGTAATGTCTTTTTCACTTTATAAATTTTAGTAACAATTAATTTTTGAAAAAAAAAAAGATAATATCCAATAGCTCTGTTTTATCAGCTCCGGTGAAAACCTAACCCTCAGTAGAACACTATCACACTACTGTATTTCGCTTGGTTTCAATTCCCCAGTTCCGGATTTAGAGCAGTTGCGATTCTCTTGTTCCCCGAGGATATCCACCTTTGTGCTTGGTTGAAGTTAGAAGTTAGCAATAAAATTTACAGGGATAACTAAAAATCAGGGATAACCTTTAGAATCATCTGCTTTGGGATCAAATCTGTGTCCAGTTAGACAGCAACTTCTAAACCAAGTCGTGGATTAAACATTTAAATGCCAATCAGCTAGCAAAATCACCAGTACAATAGCCAGTACAAGCCCCAACCCAAAACGTTAAAACTTTTTCCGTTTGTACATTTTGATAAAACAATTAAGTTTTGAAAAAAATTCTATAATTTCCAATTACTCGGTTAATTTCAACCACCTCCGGTGAAAACCTAACCCACACTCTATCGCTTCCCCAGCTCCGGAGGGGGAACAGTTGCGATTCCCGTGTTCCCCACGCGTTGAACAGTTACAATCCCTCGTTCCCCAGGATGTCCATCTCGAGGCATTGTCGCGCGCAAGGCCGGTGTACCACTCCAAGGTCCCCGCCCACCTGCAGAGGTGATTCACACCGCGAGCACTGCAGGATTTATGGGGAAAGTGTCTGGTTAACTTCACATTATCCGACCGCATTTAAATATTTAGTATGAAAAAGTAAACATAACTTAATTGGAAATGCTTTCCATTATTACGATTATTACTTCCTCCAAAAGAGAAGAAGAAGCTTGTTTCCTGTCATCTCTCACGTTTTTACTCAACAGCCTACTGCTTGGTGAGCAGAAATTGTTTGATTGGTAAATACTCAATGTATATAATACTTATATTAAAATTATGATTTTTAAGATTAAATGCCTATTCAAATTAAATACACAGATATTAATTGTGGGGCTTAATTCATTAAGTTAGGAATATTTTTATTTTTATCTGTGAATTCATTTTATAATTAAAAACTAATTACTTAAAGGGATGAGTGATTCGTTCACTCACCAACTCACCCATTTCAAAAATAGGGTCCCAGTCGAGACTCAAGGTTTGCACACGTGTTCAATCTATCCAGATCTTTGGTATTGTGAAATTATAGTTTCTTGATTAGCATGACACGTGTTGTTGTATTTACTGGATTTAAATAAAAAACGTCTTACGACACTTAAGTATAGAAAGAAATATATTTACAACTATACTGTGTTTACATACAAGATGGTAAATATACACAGATGACGGAAAATGGTGATGACCAATCGAAATCGATCGACATTTTCCACCATCTGAGTATGTTTACCATCTTGTATATATGTGTAAACATGTTTTTAAATATTTTTTGTAATACATTTTTTATTTACATCCAGTGAAATCATATCACGTGAAATTATACTATATTACTGATTCAGGTGAAAAACTATGTTTGCAACTCTTTGTAGTTCCATTCTATGTAGTGTAACTCCGATATGGCCAACAATATAATTAAATAACACATGATAGCGATAACGAATGTAAAAAATGTGCTATCCTATTAAGACACTATCGCTATTTAAACACAACCTCCAGATTATTAGTCATATAAAAAATTAATATTTTAATTGAATTTTGGTTGATAAGTACGGAATGCATTAAGAGTTTTAGCCTATAGTAATAGACGGATATACTTAACTCCTTGGATATCCTTAACTTTATTTGGATTTTGTTTAGCGTGAATTTTTTCATTTTAATTCAAAACAACAACATTTGTTGAAAACAATATCAATAAAAGTTTGCTGTCTCTCTGTTAAATATTTTCGTTTTCGTAAATAATTGCGTTGAACAACACATAATTACAAAAATATTTTATAATTGCACTAATTATAGAGCTTATATATCTTCTTACCTGCTTATTGTAAAAACTAAGCTTCATTTGCAGTGTACTGCAGTGTATTTACAATGTTTGTTTTTTCCTGAAAGGGGTAAACGCAAAAACTACTAAGCCGACCGACTGAAATTTTACACAAAGGTAGGTCTTGACCTCATCCAACATATGGCAAACGCGTTCTTAAAACCCCCTCGCGCCCATAAGCCCCCCCCCAAGGTCTTTTTTGTTTGTTTTATACCAATGTTTGACATTTCGATAATTTTTATTTGTTTTCCATTACAACAATTGTTAGTTTTCCTGTTAATTTGTGCAACCGAATAAAGGTCTATTGTATCTGATTCTGTATAACCCGATACAGTAAATTTCTCAACATGCCCGTTTTACCGCAGCAAAGGTGGTTTAGATTCGCCCCTGCAATGTCTCTGGCGGAGGAGCGGTGAGGGATGTTTTATGCATCGAAATGAATAATTGCTCTACATAGCTTTGTGCTGAGAAAACATTTGCCCCCGTCCCTCTCAAACAGACCGATTCAGCGAAGTAACGTACTGAATGGACCTTTGTTGTCTGTTGTATTACCCCCCCCCCCCCCTTCATGAATGTTTTTCGAGAATGCATTTCGTTGATTGCCTGCCCCATAAACTGAAAACTCGCTTTTTAAACTCGCGAGATATTAAAAACGGTATTATTCGCTGCCATTGTAGCGACTGCGACCGTCAGCTTGTTTACAGGTCTGGTGTTAGTGGACTCGTTCTTGAATTTGAACTTTTGTTTTCGTTTCGGTACGATTTCTTAAATGCTTGACCCCCGGTATTAAGCTGAGCACTTGTGTTCGAAATGAGCCTTTAATAAATGACCAAATTAACAAATTGTATTACTTTAAACCATCAGTCGCAGATGAACTAAACTGGCAGCATAATGCATGTTTTCGTTCCCATTTTTTCTAGCGGCGTCAAGTTGATGGGCTGTTATGCCGCCAGAATCGCACTGGGATCAAAGTTAACTATTCTTTGGGACTTAAAGATTTGATATTGACGAAGTCGTCCTTGATACCAATGCAATAAAGGCGACAAAAAACCTAACAAACTTATGGCCGCCCAAAAAAAAACGGGCACGAAAAAATGCATAGTGTTGCCAATCTGTATGGTTCTTCATGTGTGCAACAATTAAAAAATCATTCTAAATTTTCATTATGAGTCTGTGAGCAAAAAATCTCACAGAGATGCCGTCTGGGCATGGGCGGATTTAGGTCATAATCTTTGGAGGTGCCAGCTCACCTAATAAAGTTAGCAGTATCGTATGCACAATTCCAAAACTTAAATCTCCTATCAAAATCCTATTTTAAACAGCTATTTATTTTATATAACAACAACCTTTTTGTGTTTTCGTAATATTTCGTTCAATATGTTTTCCCCCTACTTCCCTGCCGAAAAGCCACCAAAAATCCGGGGGTGCCGGGCAGTCCCTGGCACCCCTGGAAATCCGCCCGTGCAACGGGCGACTCGAGGCTTTGGATATATGAGATTTTAATGTATTGACCACTGTCGACCACTTGTTCTCGCAGTGTGGAACGGGTCATTTGTGTTGTGCCTGTTACATCTGTGGTCGCAAGTAACGGCTCGGTCAGTAATGAGTATTTAATCAGTACGTACCCGTGTTACTGACCCTACTACAACTAGAGCATGCTGGCCGCGCAACCAGCACACACTTTCATTGACCACTCGCTCCTAAATTGATTACATTAAAGTTAATTGAAATACTAAATAGTTTGAATTTTGATCGGCGGACCATCCGTGTTGTGTTTCTAGCCGTGTTGGTTTTATGCATGTTCCAAGTTAGAATTTCTAACAACTGTGCTTTAGCGACCAATTTTTTTATTTTAAGTATTTTTGAAACCTCATAAGAGATGCGCAGAATTTAACTATCTAAAGAGATGCCCAAATACTATTAAAATTGATTGTGACCTATGAATAAACTAAACAATAAAGATTTTGTTTGCTCCTCAAATTAACTGAGCAGTTTTATACAGTAACAACAATATTATGATTTACTCTGTCCCTGCAAGTATCAAAAATAAAATTAAACTAAATTCTTAAAATTAAAATGCTAGAACTCCCTTTTTGGAGTACCTTACAAAAGGTTCCACTGCGGAAATTTCGCCTCTCTTGCCTTCCAGTTCACCCCACACGACAAGCACATGTCCAATATTACTTTACTTTGTGTCGTTAGCAAACAATGCCTGTCAGTATTGAAAGTCTTTTGCACTTTTGCTTTTAAATTACTTCCTAAACTGCCATCGTGAAACTGATCTATATATTTTTTTTCGTCCTACTATTTCCTTAAGTAAAGCCTATTTCCTTTTGTTTGTGGGTTCTTTCATTTTCCTGTGATAGCAGTGTCGGATTGACGAGAAGTGCCCTCTATGGCCTCATAACAAATCCTTAAATTCTTCGCTCTTAACCGCTCATGGTTTACTCAAGGGGTTAAGGTTAATCCTCAAAATAACGCCGATTTTGCTGACTGTTTGCCATAATGAACGTTAGTTAACTTTAGCAAATTAGCTTCTGTATACGATAATGTAAGCTATTTTGAAAAACAATAAAATTGGTGAAACATTTTATCCCTAAATCACTAATTAACGTAGCCTAAAACCCAAAGAGGAATACCTAAAACCGGATGATTTAAAAAACTAACCGGACGACATCAAAATAATTAATTACTTTGAGATCCTGCAACTTTTAATATCACCAAATATTAAGAGTTTAGTTAGTTATCTAATTACGGATAGGTCGCGTACTCTTTCAAGGGAAGAAAGAAGTTCCAAAAACAAATAACCACCATAAGCCTACGTTTAGCCAATTTTTGACAATTAACTGATCACTTTCTTTCCGATCACACACTACAATGTGAGTCTGAACGTCACTGGGAGACAGACGAGCCGTTGGGGAACCAACCACTTCCTTATGGGGCAAACCAGCCGCTTCCTGATTACAATTAGCGAATACCTAAATACCAACAGGCAGAACCCAGAACTGGGCCGCAGCCTCAGCCCAGCAGGCGGAACCGGGTGCAACTGTCCCTTTCCAGGCTCGTGGTTCGTCTCAAAAGTGAAACAAACTTGTGCATTTAATCAAGATTGTGATTAGAGGCGTGTTTGTAATTTTTTTTTATGTTGGACATTTTACAGGTTTTGGGTTTTTAGAGGAAAGGGAGGCTGAAAATTAACGTTCCAGTGGCAGCTTCGCCTTGTTGTAATATCAGTAATTATACTGATTTAGGATAGTGAACTCCTTCGTCTATTTCGTAATACATAGGTAGACCATCAATATATTCCCAATCTCAGGATTTAAATATTTTGGGTTCGTTTTAATCATTACTGCAGTTAATATAAAAAATATCCCCGTTGCAGCAGACCTGCATACTCAGCGAATTTCAAGTGCAAAACAACATATTTCAATCCAACATAGCGAGATTTGACATGTTTTTGTAAGCTCCATAAGAATAACATGGGGAATGAGTATGCAGGTTTGCTGCTACGGGTATATTAAAACTGGGTGGTTTTATCTCAATAATTAGTAGATCTGAACTAGAAGAAGCCATTTACCAAGTTTTATCGAGATATGTTGAGAAATAAGCGAAATATAGAATTTTACTTATTTCCCATAAGGTTAACATTGGGACAACGTACTGTGTTTACCATTTTCAATATCTCGGTAACTAATGGCAATGTATACAGAACCCTCTGTATACATTGCTGATGGACATTGAGCAGTGATTCAACATGCTAAATTGTTTGTTTTTTTGAGCTGAATTCAATGGTGCTGATAAAAATTGGATTATTTTTATTTTTATATGTAAAAAACTAAAAAAAAAAACACTTCTGGGGTGGTTTACCCCCCTTTGTCCCCCCTTCCGCTAGTCCGATCGGGCTGGTTTACGAACTCGTCCGAATAATTACTACTTTACATGTCCATGCCAAATTTCATTAAGATTGGACCATTTTTACGCGAGTTATCGTGCTTAAAGACACACACACACACACACACACACACACACACACACACACACACACACACACACACACACACACACATATACTGTATATATATATTTATAAAAATGAACGAATGGTGTTTTTGGCATCTGGGGACCTCAAAAAGAAAAGTTATGATGGTCTCGCGCTTATGTCTTACCATGAGACCTACGGTAACAGCTTCTTCCCTATAGGGGAAATTCGCTAATAATTTTGGAAAAAGTTACATAACAGTTTTTAATTAATTATTCATAGGTCAGTACAATTTTCAGACTACATTGATATTTTTAACGAATCAAGTATCAAGAAGTTTATACCATAAGGAGATACAATATTTACATGAAACATAGACATTTAGACATGGAAATTCCCCACAAGACTACCCATCTGTGTGTGGGGAGAGTGATGTCTCAGACTTTTATTGTTGTTACTTGGAAAACTTTTAAAACTAAATGTGTACTCTTTAAACTAAAAAGCAACTATTGGCTATAAAAACTTAGAAAAGAAATATTAGGGCAATTCTTATACAATATGATTTTCTATATGTTAAAAATATATATAAGGTCTACTATATAACATTATCTGTCATATTTTACGAGTTGAGTAATTCGAATTTCTTTTATTATAGGTAAGCACGCGATGACAGGATGGTTTCCGTCGTCGATTTTGGGATGTTAATAAAGTTTTATGGACATTATCATGAATAATAATCGGGGTTCAGATAAGAGTAACAGAACAGCACATCCCTTTGCGCTTTAGTGTGTTTTTATTTTCCTCTCGGCAACACTGTCTCTACAGTCTACAGCCTCTGTGGACAGTTTGTTCCCAGCCAACAATGCCTTGGACGCAATCCGGCGATGTTGGGCAACGTGGTTTCCCACAAGACAAACACCGTTTTGGCTGGGATTAACCGAACTTGGACGGTAGCTTTGTTGAGTCACCAACATCGACGTAGGCTAATTTCGCACCAGAAAGGAGCGAGGCAACAATATATTTTTTTCTGAGACATGTCACTACAATAAAGACCACAAACAAAATCGTACGCCACAAGGCACTCCTGAAATAAGCCTTAAGGCAGAAATAAGGGAAATTTATTAATATTTATTAAACGTCCATTTCAAAACATTTTAATACTTTTAAATGCATTTATGTAAAATCAATTTTGCGAATCGATTTTCCTTATCAAATATTAAAATTGTATGAGTGTGAAATTGCGGTAATTACTTAACTGTTATCAATAATAGTTTACTAATGAACTGGATCTCATTTAATTTATTGATTTGTTGTACCGTACAGATATAAAATATCATAACAAACTAAAATTAAATCAGTAACACGCAAAGTGCTTTGTTATTCAGACGTACTTTTTTACTAGCCTATGTATCTAGTTTAGTTTAAATATCTCGTTTCTCTGGAACTTATTTCATTAAGGTTAAAAATCTATATCACGTCTGCCTTTTCCTTTTCTTATTATAGATGAATTCAGGATTAAGGATAATCGAAGAAGGCCTACTGTAGTTTAATATTCTAATCCATTCAGTACACTGTGTTTTCTATATATTCAATCGTAATACATCATACACTGCTCTAAATGAATTTATATTCTCCCCTATCAAAAGTTTTTATTGTCTCTGACTGACGTCAACAATTAAATAATTAAAACTAAACTATTAGTTTTTTTGACAAGTTGATATTTTTAAATACGAAATAACATTTCCTCCGAGCCAGGTAAAATCCGTAGAAACAGCCAAGGTCCGTGAGACGGGAGACGGGGCTGTCGAAAGATCATTGTGCAGCCCACAGTCTATTGTTGCCGGTTGTGGGGTGGTCGGAGGATTATCTCCGATTGTCCGCAGGCTCAAGGTCCGGTCCCTGAAAGAAGAGATCCTTAGGGCATTTCTAGGTCAACATAACATGGCTGAAGCAATTATAATTTGTCGATCTTGTTGTTTTATGTATATATTATTTGAGTTTTATTGACAATTTGTCTTGAATATGTTTTTATATTTGATTGCAGCTTTTGCAATATCTATAATGATAATGTAATAATGTGATTACATTATTACATTATCATTCGTAATAATGTAGATAGAATAGTATATTACGTTACTAAGCCGAAAAATACTGTTTTGCTGGACGAGCATGATAGTTCCCGCGCGGAGCGGCAGCGAATGCGGGATTTTCATGCGAGTGCGGTAATACTTACTGGCCATGTAACGTACTATACTTTTCATCATACTACTCGGAAAAACGTACTTTCAATAATAACGTATTCCTTGCATGAAGCAATACGTTCCTGAATTTTTTTAAACCTAACCTGTAAAAACAAAAAATAACAAACATTTGCTACTGTTACCAGAGGTACCACCACATTCCTCTTAAACGTAACTAAAAAACACGCATTAATCGTCGGTTCGCTGCAAGTCAGCTGATAGTTTACTTCCGTTTCCTATAATCACAGTCCGGAAAAAGTTTTTCCGGCTCCTTTTTTCGAGCCAACAAAAAGGAACAGAAAACAGATGTTTCTGTGGATGAAAAATAGTAATTTCCAGATTTGTTAACCATCCCCCACCTAAAAGCCTCAATGTAGTAAACTGATAATCGACAAAGATTTCTTTATTATTTTCTGAACAAAATGCAGCCGAATTATTTCGGGTTTCTCAGAGTTTCTGATTTTTTTCAATACATTCATCTTTGCTATAAACTACCAACCGTTCTAAAAAGGATCTGGTTCAACACCCTGAGTTCCTCCAAAACGATGATTGTTTTGTTGCGATCGATTTCAAGCCATATTTTTACAATGCTGCGGTCTTAAACGGTTGAAAGCTTTTAAGACATCAACACCAAGTTGCCATTTAGGTTTCTGGGGCATTATTTTTTAAACCCCATTCAGGCTGCGAAAGACTTTTGTAAGTAAAATTCACTTTGATGTCATGGCCAAGTAGTTAGCCCATGAATAACTTGAAAACTTTGTTCATTCAGTGTCTGATGAAACAAAACAGAGGGGAAGTAAAATAAGACGCTATTCAACTGGAAGTTATTAAAAATCGTGTAGACCCTTAGGAAGTAAGACGTTTTAAAATTATTTTTCTCACAAAATTATTTTTTTCTTTTACTTTGACAGTCAAAGTTTTATGTTTTAGGAACGAGCTGTTTTCAATAGGCTAAGTAATTTTATAAATTTAAAAGCAATAAGCTTTTACTTTAAGTAATGTTCTTTATTCAGACACTTGACTTGAGTTTAAAAAAACTTGATTGCAAATTTTAGGGTGTTTATTTATATGCAAACCATATAAATCAGCACCTACACCTACAGTTGTTGTATATGAGTGTTAGGGCCTATGCATGTTTATTACTACATTCAAGTTTTAAAATAAGTAGCTGTTGGTATCTAAAAATCAAGCACATTAGCACAGTTAATTCCATATGTTCCAGGAGTGGCGATGCCTGCCTGGGTTTGGATCGGTGATGGTGGCGCTCTCTCTCGCCACCAGTCTGGCCAACCTCGTCAGGCTGCCAACCATGGTGTACCTGCATGGGGGAGGTTGGTATTTTACTTATTTAATTTCCGTCAAACTATAATGTAATGAAATGAAATAAAATGAAAAATAGTTTATTTATTCAGGCAAAGTTTGGGCCTCTTGGCCCCTTCTTACTCTTAACCTGATACAAAAGTGTGTGATAAATACTTATGTAACATATTTACAAAAAAAAGAAAAAAATTAAATCAATGATGTAATGTTGTATTTAATATCCATCAAACTATGTAATGTCGTATGTAGATTGTATTATTTGTGGTGGTAGGTTTCATATTACCCACGTATTTTTTCAATACTATGAAAAATTCTAAATTAATTAATTACAGTATTATTGCTTGATAACGTCCATGCACATATTTATAGTCTATGTGGGCGGGGCAAAGGCAAGGTAAAAAATGCTCAAAATTATTGTAAGACAAAAAAATTTTGATTCTTTTGAATAATTGGCTTTTCAAGTTATATTATGCGAATCAAAGCTCTTAAAACAAATGTTATAGCAAAATAAAAATTAGAAATCATTGGCATTGATGAGTGTTATTAACCACTTTATACGGTGTCAAAATCATATTGCTTTGTCTTATCCAAGATTGAAAGTAAATTTTAATTTTTATCCTATTTCAAAGCTAATGATATAAATAAGTGGTATTTAATTTCAAAATATTGTTATGTGTGTTTTGGTTTGCTGATAAAAGTATTGTAATTTAAATTTGCCCCATACATACTTCATAATATTATGTAAACTCTGCTTAAGAAAATGTAAAATAAAAATTATTAAGGGAAAACAATTTTATCATATTTAAATTAGGCTTAATAAAATAAAATATCTTGTTTTTCGAGGCAATATCAATACCATGTACAAGTTCTCAGCCATAAACGTTTTGTGCAGGTTCATTTTTGGCCATATACATCGTGCTTGCAGTTGTGTTTGGCATCCCTCTAGTGTTTCTAGAGGTTCTTCTCGGCCAGTTCTCCCAGGAAGGGACCACAAAGCTCTGGAGGGCAGTCCCTTTACTAAAAGGTACCTTTTCCACCTAAGATCAAAGTTTTGTAATAAGAGGAAAAAGAATACTTTTCTAACTTTTTGTTTGAAAGAAAGCCATATCATAAATTGGCGAAATGACAAACAGGAAAAACTGAAGACTTTTCTCAGGAAACTTGTTGGCAAAGAAACATTTTTATTCCTTGTGCAAATTCTTAATATGAAAAGATTTACAGTGCTCTGATGATAAAATAACTGGCATTATGTCAAAATCTTATATTTATCAGTGCTTTGTAAAAAATACTAAAGATTATAGTTTCATATTAACAAAACAATTTATTATTTTTTTAATTAAATAGTTTTACATTCAGAAGAAAAAAATTTACTGAATCACAAGCAATACAAAAACTAATAACACTGTTTACTTTAGGAAAATCCCTCATACTTTGCTTGGGGTAAGTAAAATGCAAAGCATGCTAGTAGCGACGAAGGGAGGGGTTGAAACCCATCTTTAAGTATCTCATGTTTCCTTTTTTATGAGTTATTGAATCATAAATCCTCTTTCTTTTATCACTTTTTCCCAGATCGTTTTTAAAATTTAGGAGGTGATATTTTAAAAAGTCTATTAGAGGATTAGAGGTGCTTTGATAGTATATTGTAACGTAACGATGAACGTAAAGTAAGAAATCAAGAATTCAATCATTTTAGAGTGTCGAAACTCAAAACGGTTAAATGTTTTGGTTTGTTCTTCAACACTATTACATTAGAAATACCATCAGACAAGCATTAGAAAACTAGACTTAGATCTGTTTTCAAACTTCCACGGGCTACCTGTAAATATTAGTATTTTCTCTAGTATAATTTCTCTGAATTGGTCACACTTATTATTTTATGCTCTCGTCATTAGAAATGTAGCTCACTGTTTTAAAACATAAATCCTAGTCTAGAACGAATCCACGAGGGAGGTAACTGTACTTGGGTGCTCATTAGTTGTTTCCATCTCACAACGCCTCTCCCACTCTCGCCTGCTCAGGGGGTGGGATTCACTTTTGTTCTCCCTCAAGTGCCAGGGGCAGAGACACTTCACTACAAATTAACAAACATCGTTAGTTTTCACGACGCCACTAACTCTATCTATTAAATCCAGATTTTGTTTTTCCTCTCATGTAATAAAAGATCATAAAATAGGATTGAGAATTAGTAGTCTGAAGCTGTTAAAATTTAATATGTTGTGTTTGTAATGGAGTTCTATTACGTACTGATTTGAGATGATCCCTATAGTCTGTAGAGTTATGAAGAATGATTGCCTACCAAGAGATCGAATTATCATGACCACTCACATACCAAAAAAGGGTGTACTCTAAAAAATACCCTTGTACCTGTACTCTAAAATTTGATTAATTGTATTTCACAATCGATATAATTAGATTAATTGTAGTTTACGATCGGATTGATTTTTTATCTGATTAATAAACTTTGAAAAGATATAACAATTTATTTTTACATAAGTTTTGTTCAAGCTTTGGAAAAGGTAACTCACTAATGTTGTCCTTTTGCAGGTATTGGCTTCCTAAAAGTGTTGGCGTGTGTGTTGACTTCTATCTATTATCCAGTTCTCATCGCCATTGCTTTGTTTTACATTGTCTGGAGTGCCAAAGGCCCGCTACCTCTACCTGAGTGTAAATATCTGCCATATCAGTCACAAGTAAGTTGATATATATGAATGACTTAATAAAAAGCAGTTTTTTATTTGTAAGGTTTTCTTATATAAAACCAGTTTAATTTTGAGCTTATCTGTTGCATTTATGAGACTAAAAAAAAGCTTTTTTGTCCTGAGTTTATGTGAAATTTATTCCATTTTTATTAAGATTAATAACTTTGAAAGTATTTTAAATGAATTGGATAAAAAATTCTTATTTGTGTGGATAAACACTTTTTTTATTTTAAAATATTTTTAAACAGTTATCATCAGCAGAAATCCCATGTGAATGTTTCATAAAGGAATTTTTAGAATGGAAGTAACCAAGACGTAATGGAAGAGAACTCAGACTGAGCTATTAATTTTAATTATATTTTTATACACTTTATACATGTAACATTCTTGACGATTTTAACATTAAATATTATTATTATTATGTTTTTCAGGTTTGCTTGGACTCTTGTGCTAATATCTCATTAAGTTTTTGTAGTTTTTTCTGGCCTAAAGATAGGATGAGATTTCAAACCCCAAAGAATCTTAAGCTTTTAACTAATTTTTGTGATGAAAAAATGATAAGTTAATCAGATAAAATTTACAAACTTTGAAGTTAAGTTAAATTTATAAATAAATTAATCGTTTTTGTTGCAGGCAGGAATTCTGAGACGCACATTTGGAGAGTCGTGTCTGGAGTGAGTTGCTTATATCTCAATAATATGTACTGGAACATTTAAGTAATTTGAGATTCTCTGTTGTAAACGTTTAATAATGGGTGGCAATTTACCATTTGTCATTGGGCTTTAAAATACTGATGTTATCTAACTTAACGTTGTTGCTTGGATCTATTGTGGTCATAAATGGAATCATAAGGAAAATGAGCATTAATATTTTCTGTAACACAAATTAAGTTTTATGAATTAAAAATAAAAGCCATGGGTAAAATCCTCAAACTACTAAATGATTGACTAAAAGATTCCTAAGGTGAAAGATCGAACATTAACCTAATCGTCTATTTTGCCAAGTAAATACTTTTTTGATCGCACAATAACTACTCCATTACAGGGTACCATTTATATGTGGCCTACAATGAAACCAACCAAAATATGTCATAAATAAAACAAAAACTTCAAATTTTCAAAATAGACACAGAGTTTCAGTTTAAGTAGTAAAATAAAATTACAAACATAATATTTAGGAAAGTTTTTTTTTATAAATATTTTCATCATGAGTCTCCCAGAAAAGTTTACTATCCAAGCAAACTTTGAGGATGCTGGTTCTTTAAATCTTAAACACAATTCAGTCATTCAGTATTATGTATAAAGTGAAGGTGATTTATTTTAGCCACTTGAATTACTGAAAAACTGTTAATTATTTTTTCAGTACAGAGATATGTGAATAAAAATTTAACCCACATGCAAGATTCATTTGTTCATGTCCGTTACAGACTTACGTTACTCACACCGCCTGATCAGGACCCCACTTGGTTCGGTGTCAATATCGCTTTGCTGTTTGTAATATGGGCACTCGTTATGTTATGGTAAGTTAAAGAAATTGATTTAAACTACAAATTTGTATATAGTCAAATAAATACCTCATTTTTTTATACATGCATGCTTTTGACATCCTCTTGGTACATAACATTTTTTGTATAAGATGTCTGTCTGGCCAAATGTATTTTTAATTGAGAGATAATTTTAAACTCACACTAATGATCTAGATTCAACAGAAGTGGTTGTTGGTGTCACGTACCTCATATCTCCAAGTAGATTTCATTATTTTTTCAATGGTTAGATACCCTTTGAAATCACCCTAAAATAACTATTAACACAAATTTTATTTGTTGGTTACAAATTGATTAAATTATTGATAAAATATTTAACTACTCACTTGACCAATTAACAAAATAATTCTCAAATGACATATCACTTGTACACCTTGAGTCTCACTCTCAACCAACTTAATCTACTGACTTCTCCTAAGGTCCATGCCGGGACCAACAATCATATTGAGCCAGTTCTAGATTTTATAATGTTTTCATTAGTAACTATCTTTTAAAATCTACCTAAAATAACTGTAACGCAAATTTTGTTTATTGGTTACAAATTTATTAAACTAATATTACTTGATTAAGTAATAGAGCAATTCTAAATAACCTATCACGTATACACGTTGAGTCTCTCTCCCACAGTCTGTGCCGGGACGGACGGTCGTACCGGGTCAGTGCCTTCCTGCTGCTGACGGCCGCGGTGGCAGCACTGGTCGCCCTGTTCACGGAGCAGCTCGGCATCAACACACGCGGCCTGGACAAACTGCTTCAAATTGATCTCAGCGCCATTTTGAACTTTGATGTAGGTAATTTTGTATTTGTCATTGGAATTTGTGCGAGTAAATACTTACTTAATCACACAGCAATTTGAATCGGCATCAACACACGCGGCCTGGACAAACTGCTTCAAATTGATCTCAGCGCCATTTTGAACTTTGATGTAGGTAATTTTGTATTTGTCATTGGAATTTGTGCGAGTAAATACTTACTTAATCACACAGCAATTTGAATGCCATGTTGTTTTGGCCTCGCCAAAAAGTCGTTCCCGACCCCATGTCTTCTCAAGTCCTGCTCCCACTTTGGTCAGATCTGCCCTCATGCTGACCCACCATCTTCATCTGGGTCTTCCTGGCGGACATCTTCCATCCGACCTTCATTCCCTCTCCAACCTCTTTTAAAAGCGTACATTGCTCTCTTCTTACGACATGCTCAACCCATCTTAGCCATCTAGCTCTTACATGGGCAGTTATATCCGTGACTATACATCCTCCTCAGTTCCGCATTATGCCTTATTCTCCACTCTCCATTGTCATTGACTGAGCCAAAAATTTTCTCAGTATCTTATTTTCAAAAAAAATTTCTCACCTCTTTCTTATTCAGTATCCAAAACTCAGAAATTAAAACTGGTCTGATAATTGTGTGGTAGACTTTATTTTTTGTTTTGCGTGATTCAATTTTTCAAGTTAGGATTTTGTTACATGCAAACATACTTTTATTGGCATGATTTATCCTGTGATTTAATTATTGTTCCTTATTATTTTTGCTTGAAATTAAGACTCCCAAGTATTTAAAAATTTCAACTTTTTCAAAACGATGCTCTCCAATTTGATTATCATTAGTTTGGTCTATTGGTAGTTTAGAAAAGTGCATTTTTTGTTGCATATATATTGTGTTGCGAGTAAATACGATGTATGAAAAAAATAACTAAAGAATCTTGTTATAAATATATTGTAAGTAGTTTCTTTTCAAGAGTGTATTGCTCTCTAAATTGGATACTTACTTGGATGCTTGGAGATTTGCCTCGTTGGCTTGAGTAGTGTGAGGCATCATCATAATGTGGCTGAAGGCCAATGTTTTTGTAGTTGGTGAGTAGATTGAGGTTTAGGCTTTGGAGGGGGGAAAATGTGGGTTTGGACTACAACGATAAAAAAACTCACTCAAGCTAAAAAAAATTGTATACAAGAAAATTTGTTAACTCACATTTAAACTTAATAAAGTTTTCTTGTATAGCTCTGGACAGCCTTACTGGCGGGTGAGTGAGTGCGCTGTTGTCATAATTAGTGTTTATTATCTGCAATGTTTTGGTAATAAATCACATAGTCATTTGTTTATGTAGAGGTACTTTGCACAAGAAAATATCTTGCTGCAACCGCAAGTGCAACTAATGTTAAATGCTTGCAAGCTCAACACAATTCATGAAGTACGACGACAAAAGTGTGGAAACACATTCTTAAATGTAAACAAATAATTTAAAATGAAATGTTGCCAAACTAAAATACCAGCTGATGCATTGCGCGAATATTTTCCAGAAATTTTAATTGCGTAAGAAATCTCTCAATGAAATATTACAGGCATTCTTTTGTAGTGTAAATGAGGTGAAACGCAAACAAAGTTTTGACAGTTCCACCAAAACATGTGTTTATTTATTTAGCAGACATTTTGGGAGATTACAATTTTCGCCACCCGCTAGTAAGGCTGTCCAGAGCTATAGTTTAATATCAGTTGGCAAAAGCTAAAAAATCTGTTATCCAGAATATTTTGGGAAGCTTTCAAACAATGACAAGTTATGTTGAATAGGAAAATTTGAATTTGATTCATGTATTACTGTATATTAATTATACTATCAAGCAAATGTATAAAGAACTTAACCTAATGAAATGATCTTTACAATGAGCATCGCAAGAAAGCCACAGCATGCTTTTTTTGGCTTGAGAGCTTTTTTTCTGCCAGGCAAAAATATTTTTGAGATTTGACTCTGCAGCCCACACAAAATAACTATGCGAGACTGGAGCAAGCTGTAATAGACAGTCTTGGGCAGCCCCTAGTACTTAGCCAGGTTTTTATGAATAAAAGTTCCCCAAGCAAAAAGTTTTCTTCAATCCTATCAAACATCACCCCCAGAGAGTCAACTACATCAGCACTGGAATGTAGATTGTATATAAAGATGACTTTTTATTAAACTCCTGATTGTATAAAAAAATTATACATTTATTTACAGCCAAAAATTAAGAAAGAACTTTAAAAGGAAGTGATAAAAAGCTATTTATAATAGAATTCATGTAACTATGAAGCAGGAGGTAAAACGTTCACCAGCGACAGGCATGTTTCTCATGAAATCTGGCGAGTATAGTTCGTAAAATCCCTCCGAGTATATTATTGGCAGTGGCATTATATTTTTAGCGAATTTCCCCTATAGGGAAGAAGCTGTTACCGTAGGTCTCATGGTAAGACCTAAGCCTAAAACCATCATAACTTTTCTTTTTGAGGTCCTCAGATGCCAAAAACACCATTCGTTCACTTTCATAAATATATATATATATATCTATATATCTATCTATATATATATATATATATATATATATGTGTGTCTTTAAGCACGATAACTTGCGCAAAAATGGTCCAATCAGAATGAAATTTGGCATAGACGTGTAAAGTAGTAATTATTCGGACGAGTTCGTAAACCAGCCCGATCGGACCACCGGAAGGGGGGGTAAAGGGGGGTAAACCCCCCCAAAAATGGGTTTTTTGAGATTTTTACATAGAAAAATAAAATTTTTCAAATTTTTATTGGCACCATTGAATTCAGCCCAAAAAAACAAACAATTTAGTATTTTGAATCATGGCTCTATGTCCATTGGTTGCCGAGATATTGAAAGTGGTAAACGCAGTACGTTGTCCCAATGTTAACCTTATGGGAAATAAGTAAAATCCTATATCTCGCTTATTTCTCAACATATCTTGATACAACTTGGTAAATGGCTTCTTCTAGTTCAGATCTACTAAATATTGAATTAAAACCACCCAGTTTTAATATACCTGTAGCAGCAAACCTCCATACTCATTCCCCATGTTATTCTTATGGAGCTTACAAAAACATGTCAAATCTCGCTATGTTGGATCGAAATATGTTGTTTTGCACTTGAAATTCGCTGAGTATGCAGGTCTGCTGCAACGGGGGTATTTTACATTTGTTTCTTATTGGATGAGTGATTCAGTTTGTTGTAGATTTGATCTTGTACTAAAAGTTGGTTGTTCATCCTCTAGATAGTAACCTAGATAGCTTTTGAATTTTCGGAGATTTCGGGATTCCTTGTTTCGAGTCCTTGTGATCTTGCGTCTTCCTTCGTGGGGATGAGTTGTCGCTGGAGAATGGTAATTTTGTAAATCACCCTCCCTCTCCCACTTCATTGTATTAATTCTACTAAAGTTTAAAAGCTTCACTAACATTAGGTTTTCTCAGGTGACATTCACACCAAGGACAATTCATTTTCATTTATATATTCCTCTCAAAAAATTAATTTTAACTTTGTCAACCTTAAGCTCTAATACCTTCTTATTATTTCAGACATGGTACTTTGCAGTTGTTCAACTTTTTCTGTCAACTCACATTGGCTTCGGCAACATAACCACAGCATCAGGAAGAATATATGCTAAAAGCAATGCATTTTGGTAAGAGACTGTATTTTCTTTCTAAAATAAAGTTGCAGTTGTAGCTTACAGCAATGGCAGTATATCTTGTAAACTCTTTACCCATGCTATAACACATACAGTAGTAGTATGTCATCAATTATGTTTGGAGAACAAAATTATGAATGAACATCTACTTTTTTTAATACAACAGTGATTTCATTTTAGTGATCGATAAATGTTTTATTTAATTCATAATTAAAAGATAGTTAAAATTGTTCACCTATAGGGAGCAATTAATGAACTTAAAAGATTAATTGTTATCTAATCTCTCCACATAAAGGTTTGCCACACATTTTGGCACACAGCCATAAGTTGGCTATCAAAGTCAAAGTGTCCAGAGAGTAAAAAGTCAAGTGTTAAACCATTGAGGTTCTCCTGTACATTTTTTTTATTAAATGCCGTTTTATCTGGTCAAAATCTCGTTCTTTTTCATTCATGGTAACAATATCTTGTATCATAGTTTTTTTATCACATATGTTTACAATAATTTAGTTTGTATGAAGAGGTATCATGACAAATTGAAATTGTGTCCATAACCACTTAGGCTAATAAATTTTCTTAAGAAGCCTAAAATTCATATAGCAGCCTTCAGACGATGACATCACTTTGTCACACGGCCGAACACAATGTTTGCAGGATAACCCTGGTGTACATGGCTTGTAACCTGGTCGTCGGAGTGGGGTTCACCTGCCTGGTCTACATGTGGATGGCTCGGCTCGAGGACCGAGGCCTGACGATCTCCCCGCCCAAAGTGCCCGAGCTGTTCGTGCTCACTTTCATGTACGACGTCATCTCGCGAAGCTTCACCCACGACGTCCAGCTGTGGGCGGTGATTGCGTTCATGGCGGTGCTTCTCGCTGGCCTCACTAGCATGGTGAGTTTTTAGAATGTCGATTGTAAATTTTTAAAAATTAATATTTGTTGTTTGTACAAAAAAAGTTGTACATCCAGTAAACAATTTTTTTTACATCCAGTGAAAAAAAAGTTTCAAGGGACATTCAAAGGAAAGAAAATTCTATCTTTAAACCATAGTTGTCAAACTGGTTTAGTGGAGTGCTTTGAGCTTCAGTTTATAAACATAAAAAACAGATTTAAATGACATAATTAAATTTGTGTCTGTTATCAATAATTTTTACTGACTACTTAAGGTAATCTTACCGACAGCAAACAACTTGATCGAAATGATGCAACGGACGCATAAACGAACAGAAACATAAGTGATGTCACGGTCAAACTAGATAAGGAGGTAGACCATCCTAATTCAAACTAGCAAGATCTTAATTTACAGCTCAGTATTTCTTTAAAAAAATATACTCTGTTTCTGCAGATGGCTCTGGTATTTACCGTTACCACAACGGTCATTGTGGAGTCGAAGGAAAGATGGAAGCAGTGGGTCATCACTGGCGGCTTCTGCTCTATCTGTTTCCTGGCTGGCGTTATCTGTCTGCTTCCGGTAATTCATAAATTTTTAAAAATTTATAAAGATAAATGAATTAAGGTTTTTTGATTGATAGTAGTACATGTCAGTTTGACATTAAGTTTGATTCCAGTAAGTAACCTCATCAAATATTGATTACTTAAAAGTTATAAATTTTAATATTTTTAAAAAATGTTATAAAACTGTTGCTGGGACATTTATTTGTCAAAGAGTTATGAATTAATTTTGCCTGAATGTATTGCAATGTTTGGGGTAACAAACACTGCAAGACCTTCAGGCAAAAAAAGGTAAAAAAACTGTTTATTACAGGTCTTGCCACTGGATTTGAATATCATTTTATCATTTTTTTGTCAAGGACTTATGATAATTTATTTTTAGATGAGCACTGTTCAACCTATCACCACCTAAACCAGCACCAGTGACTATTGTTTTTATTAATCTTTACATTTCCCCCAGGACAAGTTGGAACTGGTTCACATGCTGGAACATTACGTTGTGACGCGCATCTTGGTGATAACAACAGCAGTCGAACTCATCGGCTTTGTCTGGATTTACGGCAGTCATCACATGTACACAGATTTTGAATTTGTCCTGGGGTACAAACTCAACTGCATGTGGAACTTCATCTGGTTTATAACACCGATATTGCTTATAGTGAGTATGCAGTTTAGTATACCGTGGGTCCCAAAAGTCCTGGATGAGCTGACAGATATTTTGCCAATAAGATCTGTCAAAACATTCTGGCAAAAGTTTTTGCTGTACATTTCATGCCTCAGACCAAAAGATGAAGTTTTGGGAGGGTTACCCCAAATTTTCCAACACAAACACGAATCGAGTGATAACTTTTTTGGAGATTTTAATAAAATAATCAATGTGTTTTTTCCAGTTCAGTATGATAAATTATCTAAACAAGTTAAGGTCACTTCTTATGTTTTTTTGTCTCATGCGGCATGCAAATGAGAGGTTTATGCCCTAATCAGAGTTACAGGTGTTTGAAAATTCAAAATTGTCATGCGACTTCTATAAAAAAGTACTCGTAAGACAGAGTACTATCATGAAAATAGCTAGCTCAACATTAACAGCTAAGTGATGACAGCAACTTAATGGTAATTATTTACAATATTTTTAATCCATTCCTGGCACAAGCAATACTCTTTGATTAAATTTTAATGTCACCAACCTGACCCATAAAATTATTAGTTGGGATTTAAAAACTTCCTTTGGAATAAATCCTTCTGCCATAATTATTAGTCACATGAATTTTCGATGTGTCATTAAAACAAGTACACACTTGGTTTACTTAAAAAATTCGTTTTCCAGCTTTTACAGGTATGGTCATTATTCGCCTTACCTCTCAAAGGTAACCCTGGCAAGATAGATCCTGAGTGGTTGTATGTCACTGGCTGGTCAATCTTCGGAGCTTCTTGGATGTTTTTCCTTATTGTAGCAATTTGGCAGATCGCAATACAAGTGGACTATAACATTTGTCAGGTAATTTTTAGATTAAATTGTGAATGATTATTTACACTGATATCTATTACATGATCATTTATTTATGTTGTTGCAGCCTCACTAAATAATTCTTAATTCTCGTCCAGCAATTGGATAAATAATTGTTTCAATATAAAGGTTGATGAACAACTCATGTTACAATAAATAAACTAGCAAATGGACGAATTGATAAAAGCCAAAAAATGTCACTTTACGATCATGAGCACTGGGTTTTCAGGAATATTTTTGGGGAGCTCATACACAATCGGTAGAGCTGTTGGCACAGTTTGCTCTTAATCATTATACGGTACTTCTTTGTTTTGTTTCATTATTTACTCTAGGCCTACTGATTTCAAGAGATGAAAAAAAACACTAAATAATGGCTTTTTGAATCTATATATTTAGAGGTATTTGCACTATCCTCAGATTGTAACAGATTTTTAGACAGAGTTCAGCACTTTTACTATCTGACACTTTCTTAGAGCAAAACATGCTGGATTAAGGGTCTACTGTACTTAGGCGAAAAAAAAGAAAATTGCAATAATATTACACCAGTTAGAACTCCGCTCCAAACTTAACAAATTGAGAAAATTTGAATTTTTATCTACATTAAATATATATTGATTATGTACCTAATAGCATTAGTTTGTTATTTCTTCATCACAGCACCAAATTTAAATAAACCTTTGACTTCCAGAAATTTGTGTCATCCCTGAAGCCATCTCGTAATTGGGGTCCAGTCGACCCGATCCAGAGGCATGGCTGGGTCGTCTGGCGGGAACAATGCACACTGAGTGGCGAGCGAGACTTCACACTGAAGCGGCGCGGCACTCGGGACTACACTCACTCCGTGCGACATGCTCCCAGCGAGCCTCCCGGCACCCGATACTACCCCACGTACTCGAAACACGACAAAGCCATTCACGAGAACGGCAACTTCAGCGTCAACTCGGTGCCGAACTACAGTGCGACGCAGGCGACGGATGTGACGATGCGCGGTGTCGGAGCTCCCTACACGGTGCAACTGCCCGACAACGCGGCAATAGATCACGTGTGCTGGAGGAAGGACGCGAGCACACGACGATCATCATGACACCAATGTTACACCGAGCCTTTAGAGTTGCGAACACGGCTCTGAAAAATGTCATCGTTACCTGAATCCCAAAAGTTCATAGTCATACTTAGTAGTTCATAGGTACTGCTAGTTTTAAGTAAGGATTTTGTAGCCACCAGAGTTTTTGTCATTTAGAGATTAATTGTGTATGATATGCTTTTAAAGAATATGTTCAATCTTACAAACCAAAACTTTGTTTCCTCTCTAAAGAACTTTTTTCCTGTGTAGGCCCCTATTTTATACTCGTATATATTGTACATGCAAAGATTTTAGACTTAAATGTTTACAACGAATTAGGGGTAAGATTACGATTATAGTGTTCAAATAAAGGTTAAGTTTTATGATTCCTGCATGGACTGAAACTGAATAGATAAACTTAGTTACTTGAAATCTTATCACAGATTATACTGTTAGACGTTAGATCAATTATTTTATTGTCGTTTTAAGCACCAGGGTTTTATCTGAGTGCATTTTAGCCAACAATGCACAGTTTAAAGGTACTTATAAAAATAAGGTAATAGGTAATTCATCTAAATCATTAAAATAATTTATTCTTCAACCAACCTCTATTCTTCATTATAATTTTAATGAAAACAATCATTAGACAAGTACCTAATGCACTTTAACAAAAACAAAAAATTGTATAGTTAAATGTAGTAGCAATTAATTGTACAATAATGTGAATGTTTGTAAATATATTTTATTTGTACAGGTCCCACCTGTTGTGATGTATATTTAGGTCTTAATAGTTATAAAACAATGAGATTTTTAAGATGCCAATGTAAATAACGAATTTTATTACCTACATTAAGTGGAAGTGTTGTTATATTGCTCATTAAATAGTTTTTTCTCAGCCATGTCTTATTATTTTCAATCAATCAATCAATTTACCAAGGTTTTGCCAACTTTCAATGGATGATAAAATTGAGAATTTCTTTGAGTGATTTAACTCATTTAATTATTCAATTTGTCAATCATTCAATCTGTTATGGATATCTTGTGTTTACTGGTCTACAATCTTTCCTATGAGAACCATCAATACAGTGATTGTCCATCACATCTGGTTAAACCGATGCGTTTATAAAAATCGTCTGGTTAAAAAGATGTCACTTCCGAGAAGTGTAGTCTGGTTAAAAGGTGTCCGGATAAGAGGGAATCTACGTAGTTTATTTTGAGTTTGTATTACTTTAAGTTTCAAAAATACAAAGATTTATTTGGGTTTAAAGCACTGAGTGTCCTAATAAGTGATTTTTTTTCAATGTATGATTTTCATTTTTGCTTGGGACCCAATGAATGGTCAACCTTCCAAATTTTCAATAATCCAAATCGACTTCAGCCCCAAACTCAGAAATCAGAATTTCACAGTAATTGAGAAATAAATAAAACATCGTAGAATCTAAATTTATATGAAATAGAGCACCAAACGGGAATGAATGAATAAAAACGTATAAACAAGGTTTAAAAAAAGAAAATGTAACAAGAACATCTTTAATAACTTTACACAGGTCACAACTCGCACTCAAACCACGATAAATCATTTTCTCTAAATTTAACTTTTGGACCCGATAATAATACAAACATTCTCCTAATGATAAAAACAGCAATTACCTAAAAATACAAATTATCTTATGAAAATCAACAACTGCACGATGCTTATTATGCTTGATTATTCACGATGCTTTGGAAGACGATTCAAACATACTCTTCAAGGAATTGTAGTACTGCGGTATCTGGACACTAAGAGTCTCGTAGGTATCCCCGAGCCAGATCCACAATATGTGCCAGCCGCTCTTGATGCTCTCCAAGTATTGCTGGACAGTCTCGCTACTGCTCACGGCCGCCGCCAGCTCCTGCGACTTGTGGAAGTAATGGACGCTGATGCCGACCACATGACTGGACCAGGTCTCCATTGCTCGACGAGACACCAACAACCCATGTTCCCACTGCTTCAAGTAGGGCTTGGGGACATTGGCTTCTAACGTTTCGACCACCTTCTTGCGCAATGACAAGTACAGCTGTTCATCCAGCATGTTCAATAGGAATCCGAGGAAAAAGCCCAGCAGAACGCTTGTGAACAAAACTGTCAGGGTGGTGCTTATCAGTCTTCCCACTGAAACAGTTGGATTTAAGGATAAAAACAATTGACTGGTCAAGATCTAATTGATTACTATACACTTTGTCTTTTCTTCAAATTGATGACAGCAAAAGACTGTCTTTAATTGATCAGCAATCGGAAGTGTTTGCAATTGGAAATTAAAAACAGAGGTCTGTTTTCTAACATGATTTTTTCCGGGTCAGTCAAATCCTAGACTCAAGAATGTACATTTTTTAAATATTTTAATTAATCTGACACAAGCATTCCAGACTTTGGGAAAACATTTAAGATGAATTAAATTATTTATCTTGCACAACCCAGATATGAAGATATGTTTTTTAGATATATTTTTCAGCACTGAAAACTAAACTTGCTCCCCTACATTTCTGACACAGTGAAATAAGGTAAATTTAATGTTTTTCCTATTGCAAGTTTTAACAAGAATGAAGGAGTACAAATATGACATGTGTGTTCCAGTGACTCTTGACAACTTTTCCAAATTGTCTGACTTTTCATTTATAAAATATTATTTTACTATCAAACAACATGTATTACTTTTAACATTATTCAATAACCTGAAATATACTAGCCTGACTTTGCAAGGGATTCGAGGGGGTGAAACCCCTCTCTCACTATTTAAATTTTTTCGTGAAGAATATTGGAATATAAAACCCAAGCCTTTTTTTAAGGATAAGTTACATCATCCAATGGAACCATTTTACAAATCTCGTAGCATATACAATAAACTAATGTGTTATCTAAAATTGTTGTAAAAATTATGGGTTTTCTAGGAAATAAACCTTACATCTCCTGATGATCCCTGGTTTGTTAACAGTCTTGATGGCAGGCACTTTCGTAGATGTATTATTTCTCTCTTCCTTTTGGGTACTTTTTTCACTAACTTCATTAACAAAATTACTCTGCCCATTCGCATGGCTGGTGGTAGTAATGTTTGAAGCCTGATTCCCTTTCTTTTTCTTCTTCTTAGACTGGTGGTGGTTTTCTTTATTTTGATTTATCATATTGTCTTCTGCATGGGTTTCTTCTTCTACACAAACATTTACCATTAAACAATAATCAATACAACCTAAGGAGTTGCAGCAAACCTGCATATTTAAAAAATGTCAAATGCTTGAATAGATAATTTAGAATGAACATAAAAAATATTATCTAAAAGAATTAAAAAGGAAGTGAGTAAACAAAGAAAGGCATGTAAATTTTGGAATATAATGTTTTCCAAAGATGTCGCTTATAATCAGAGAGGTACTGATCCATAGTAGGTACTTGATTGAATCTTACAGTTTTAAACTACATTGTGGATCCACATTTATGAATATTAACATATATACTCATAGTAATTATGAGTATTGAGTTGTAGTATTTTGGTTCTCGTAGTTGAGTTTGTCATTCAAAAATGATATCAATTTGAAGTATACATTGACAACAAAACTCCAAAACTAGTTTCTATGCACTATGAAATTAATCAATTCTGGCCCTGAGGGGGGGGGGGGGGCAACTACCCCCTTTGCTCTTCCCACTGGATCCACCCAGAGTTAGAGAACCCACATGTTAAAATAAGTAAACATTTTCTTTATTTATTTATTTGTACACGGAAAAAATCATTTTACAAAGCAAATTAAATACATAGGCTGAGATGGCTTACTTAAGAACATGGTACAAGGTTATATAGCAACTGAGGCAACATAACTAAACTCTAACAAACAAATGCAACAACAATAAACTATAAAATAATAACAACTATCCAGAAAATATACATGCAATAAATAAACAAAAGCAAGCACGTGAGAAGTACAAATGATTAACAATTAATTGATTGAGTCATGCAAATTGAATTTAACAATATTAAAAATGGAAAAGCAATTTAATATTTGATGTACATGAAACAAGGAAAAATTAATAAATAATGACATGCAAATAAGTGAGAAGAAAAGGAGGCTACAGTTAATTCTAAGATGCATACAAATAAGCAAAAAGACGAAGGTCAGATCAGTTCTCGGGAAGCTGCAGAAGATGTTGCAAGGCATTACGCTTGAATGAATCAGCAGATCCAGTGAAGAAGTCGATATGAGAAGAAGCATCACTCCCATGCTTTAGCAGTCTTGAGACCCCAGAGTTATAGGCATAGCAGGTGTTCATGCACTTTCTTCGAAACACAGACATAGATCGGGTGCATCTAGGAATTGTAAAGTCAATCGCCTCTAGCAACTGTGGACAAACCATAGAGCCGCTGACCAGATTGCTTAAGAACACTAAGTCAAAAAGGTGTCTTCGCATCTCAAGTGATTGAAGGTTGAAAGTCTTCTCCAAAACAGAAATTGGGGTATCCATGTAAGCATAACCAATGTGCACACCCAGCAACCTAACAAAACGGTCTTGAACTCTTGAGAGGCTTTTCATATGACCAAGCTGGTAAAGGCTCCATATCACAGACCCGTACTCCAAGATCGGACGAACAAGTGACTTAAAGAGCAATATAAGTGCAAGAGCAATACCAGTGTAAAAGGAGATTTGAATTCTCTGGAGGATCTTGTTATAAAACCAAGGATGGAGCTAGCTTTATTTATGAGGGTTTAACTTCAATGACAAAAATTATAAGGACTGACAGAGAACAAGAGCGTAACGACAACAGGGGCAGTGCATCAGGACCCCGAGTCAGGGGGCCCCTAATCAAGGTGTAAACACATGAGAAAAAGCTTACAAAATCGGCAATAATGTGGTCATTTCAATATCAATATGTTTACACAGAAGTAGTGTTTATATACAGGGTGCGGCAAAAGTCAGCGTACCGAAAATGCAGTTAAACTATAGCTAGTATTAACGGTATTATTTTAATGTACTTGTTAGAGAAGCTTCTCAAAGTGACCACCAACATTGTCTATACATTTGTAGGACCTTTTTGACACTGATTTACAGATTTTGTTGCATAGTTGTGGTGTGAATAAAACATCAAAATGTTTCGTTATCAATTCTTTTAAATGTTCTAAACTTTGAGGTTTCTCCGAAAACACGTGTTCTTTTAACAAACCCCACTTACTAAATCGCACGAAGTTAGGACTGGGGACCTAGCAGGCCAATCAATAGTTCCTCATCTTCCTTTCCATTCATCGAAGTTGTCATTTAAAAATGCTCGAGCATTAAGGCCGTAGTGCGAACATTAAAACCATTAATAATAGAAGTTAATAAAACAAGCACTACACTCATTAACTTAACTTCACTGTCACAGGCGGTATATCAACAAAACAAACATTTATCGATAAAGAATAAACGAAGACATAATAAACCATAACTAGATGAAGATAAGACAAGGAGTGATACTGAGAGATAATATTAGCGCGAGAGATAAACAATGACACTAACCGGCCTGCAGCGGTACGCTGACTTTTGCCGCACCCGGTAGTTTTTAAATTTTTATATTTTGTAATAAAAAAATGTTTTGATACATTTAAACTTAAGTAAATACAGTAGGCCCCTTCTGTGGACAACTCGGGACTGAGACTTGTCTGGAAAATGAGTTTTCCAGTTAAACCAACGTTCCCTAAATCTCACTAAGTTATAACCCTAACGCATACTGTAAAAGCCAAAACTTTGGTTAAGGCATGTTATTACTGTTCTCAAATCCATCCCACGAGAATTGTCGATAAGGTAATGTCCATTTCCTTCCATTCACGTTCAGTCAAACCAATGAGTTGATAAAAATCTTCATTTTAAAAAGATGTCTTTTCCAAACCATGAAGTAAGGTCCAAAGCTCCACTTAAACCGATGTTCGGTTTAAAGGTATCCGGATAGGACAGAGTCTACTGTAGTATTAATTTTGGACTCATTGAAAAAAATTCATATTTAGAATCCTGATGCTAGTTTGTATATTAATTGTGAACCTGAAGAAATTAATTACTTATTCAATGTATATGAAACTCATATTTTCTTTTAGGGGGTCCGTTTGCCCCAAGGTCCCTAAGTTATGATATGGCTGTGAGAGAGAAAGTATGATCCAATAAATATTTTTAAAGTGTGCTAGGGACAAGATTAAACTGTTGTAAATATTGTCAAGCCCTTGAGAACTTTTTTGGTAATGTATTAAAAGGGGGCTAATTCGGTGTCACCCTCGCTAGAGAGATACATACTAATAAGACTCCATGATGGTAATGGGAAAAGGCGGTGTGACAGTATATAACTAGTTTTTCTAAAACTATGGTCTTAACTAGCAAGTAAAGTACTCTTTTCAACTTTTAATGTCCAAAATATAACTTCAGAGGCTGATATAATGTCGTCGCTTGAATGTAGTAAATATTCCTCCGCAGGGTCGGCGATCAGCATGTGTAAGTGTTCATGCGGTCGCAAATTACGGCACTATATTTTGATTTAGAGAAAATAATTTTATTGCATCTTGAAGAAAAATAAACTAAACACTAGGTTCGTTAAGTACATTTCCCAGTTTATTTTGACTTTCCGAGTTTTTTAATTCAAAATATGAACTTGCTAAAACCAAATATTGAAACTCTTGTCGCCAATTACTCTTTTATTTTTTAAGATGCCGGAAAAATAAAAATTGTATATTGTGAAGAATTGGTTTATTTTAATTTTGATGCATGGCTTATTGTTGTAGGTTGAAAAAACACAACAAAGGTTGTATGTGAAAAAACAAAAGAGTAATTGGAGTTCGAGTTTAAATAGTGGGTTTTAGCTAGTTGGTATTTTGAGTTAAAATAACTCGGAATGTAAAAAGAAAATGAAAAATGTACTTCATGATCCGGGTTTCAAATAATTCGTCTCTGAAAAATTATATGACAATATAACAGTAAACAGTGTATAACAGTAAACATTGATGTTTCACTGACTGTCGGCATACTTGATTAGGCTATAGATCAAATAACTAGGTGATTTAAAACTTTTTAAAACTTGATTTTCTAAGGTTATTAATAGTTCTCTGACCAACCAAATTATTTTACAATTTTTTCTTGACTTTCAGTTTTTTCAGTCACTTCTCTTAGGCCTATTTCACATTAGATGATTTTTGTCGTTCCAGCAAAACGTCCAATGCCGGAATAACCATCTGACACAAAATCTGATAGTGTGAAAGCACCATTTGATCATATTCTACTGCTCAAATGTACCAAATTTGTTGGAAGAATGCAATACGGTGTCGGATCGACAAATAAATCATTGTTGCATAACGTGAAAGGCTCAATACATTTATGTGCTTCACCTGTTCAAAGTTTACATACCTTTCTTCTTCTGCTGCTCCTCTTTCCTACGGTTGATCTCAGCGGTGACCTGCTCCTGCGTGGCTCGCAGTGCTGCCACAACATTGCGTGCCGCTGCGTGGCACTGCTGTGCGTCGAGGCACTGTCCCGCGATTTGTGCTAACTTCGGCATCAGTGGGTTACGTTTCAGATCCAGCCAGCGCAGCGATTTGAGGTTGCCAAAGCTCAGCGGCAGCGACTCCAACTTGTTATTGTCTAGGTCCAAGTGCTTTAGGTTTACCAACAGCCCAAAGTTGTCCGGAAGCGCTGTCAGTTGGTTCTGGCTGAGATCCAACTTAACCAATTGTGTGAGAGAACTGGCGAACGATTTCTGAAAACATGTTATTTTCAATTACCGTAATATATCAGTGTTACCACTTTTAGAAGACTAAAGAATAATATCTACAATAATACAGGCAATAGCTCCGGATGCACTTCAAATTTGTGTACACTTATCAATGAAGGGCATCAGCCCTCATCGATTCAAGAGGTCTTTTTTGACAAAACAAAACATAGCTAAAAAGGAAATTACAAAGACTCTTTTTTACGTTTTCAAGCTTTCAGGTGTTTACGATTTGAGAATCCCAGGTATTAAAAGGAGGAAATGTTTGCAGGAAGAGTAAACATGTGTATTTGCCGAATGTTAGGTTTGTTTTGTTCCTAACAATACAGTAATAAAAAAACGATTACTCAAAAACTGTTTCACCACCATAATAGCACTGAGTGCCTGAACTTTAATGATTTTTGACCTTTTATCAGCCCTTGTTCTCAGATAAGAGACAAACCAGAACAAAAGTTTAACTGATAAAATATTTTGATCAAATAAATGAATTCCAGGAGTAGCTATATAAAAAGAAAACAGTTTTTTTTGCTGTAAATTTGTTTAGGGACCTATTATATATTTTTTCTTATCGAGTAAAGAAAATCTGTTTATTTCTGAACTGTAAATTTTAATATTTTTGCTACAGTTTTTATTCCTAATATCTATAGATATTTTGTACTTACAGGTAGAGATACAATTATGTTACATGACAGGTCCAAACTTGAAACTTTAGGTATTGCTGCCTGAAAAAACAGAAAAATTTCTTTAGTAAATATTCAAAAACTTTGCCAGATAGCTACTAAGCTGTTGGGTACTAAGTACGCCTACTCATGTATTAAAGTTATCGTGACTGAAAATCATTGTTCTCTGTGCGGCACTCACCTTTCAGTATTCTAGTTCCTCGCTCACCAGTAAATGTTGCATCTTTCATTTCATTAATTTTCTGTGAGGTAGCACATCTTAGTTGGGAAATATTTTTCCCCATTTTGTACACAACATTGTGTATTTATTGGTTTCAATTGATACATAAAATGCCACATGATTTACCCGCCAAAAGGGAAACCACCTTAACACCTTTTGGTCACAATGGTTTTCACTCCAATTGGCGAAACTGATGGTTTGTACAGTCTGAATGGTGCTGCTACCTACTGTAGTGAGCTCACTAGAGTGGGACTGAAACAATGCAACTCGCAGAGCATCCGTAACGATAGCATGGGCTAATGGCTAGTGCCTTCAAATGTCAGTCTCACACCTGTAAGCTCACTACAGTACTGGTGACTTTTGGAAGTAGCCTACATCCAACAGTGTTTTGAAACAGTTTGTCTTACAGTGTTGCTGGCATGCATTAGGCCGACTTTACCGAATTCTTTGTCTTCATTCTAGGCTGGCAGAATCACTCACCATAAATGGCGCTGCAGCGAACATTTTAGGCTACCTCATAATCTTTTTGGGTCAAAAATGTATTTTTTCGATGAAAGAGTTAAAGAATCCCACATTGAAGGAAATATAAAAAATACACTGCTTAATGCTGTAACTTGCTTGAAGACTAACTTGAAATTTTATTTTGATGTAGATTGCTAAACTGTCAGAATAATAGGGATGAGGGTGAAAAATGTGAAAGGCATATTTTAAACAATGTAATCTAATGTAAAAAAACCAAACAAATTTTGTATATATTGATCTTTATTTAATACAACCAATGCAATAGGCTATCCTGTAAGTTATTAGTGATCAGCAAAGGCCATAATGATTTTCAAACATAAATGTTTAGTCAATAGGTCCTATTCAACGTTTTTGCCATAAAGCCGATGTTTTTCTGCCATCAACAGAAAACCAAATAATATTTTTTTTTAAAGTAGGGCCTTGTTCACTCTGCAGTTCACAAGATTACTCAAATATTTAAATTAATTAGGTTAGGTATACGATAAAACAGCATTGCAAGATTAGTGGTAGTACGACATATTACTAAAATGTAAGTTAGGCCTAGATAATAAGAATGTAATAAACTTAACGTTTTTTAGTGAAAATGTCAGTAAAAATAATATTTTTGTACCAAAGTTTTTTTACATCAATACTTTAACTGTTCGCTGTTGAAATTTATGGTAACATCAATGGGGAGCTATCCTTCTGAACACTAGACAGCAATGGGTCATTCTCACTTGTAGGCATGTCAACAGAACAGCGACACCAGTAATGTAATCTTATGAGGAGGCCTACTTTCACACTATTGAACTGCTGGTGCCATGCCAGTGACAGGACAGTACAGGCTCTCAAGCTGCTAGCGGGCCCCACTGTTGCAGTCTATGACTCATGTAGGAGTGTGACAATTCTTTAAGACTTAATGTCATTTCATAGAAATAAGATGGAAAGTGCAAGGTATGATGATGTAACGCTTACAAAGCTAGCCGAGTCGAAACCTTGTCTTTGGAACAAGACAAATAAGGTAAATGTGGTAAAATCAGTACAAGTTCCGCTGAAGGAGCACGCTTCACCGGACTAACTAGGGGATGCGGTGGGAATCGGGGTTAGCGGATGGGGAACTATCCAATAGTCAAACACCTCATACGAACGATATATCTATAGTTCTATAGATTGTACATACCAATATACCAGTTGTCGAGTGACACTGCGCTGGCTCCTGTAAAGAGCTTAGTTTAATCCGACATGATTCCACGATCGCTAATGTCATATGAAAACAAAGGAAATAATCACCGCACCCAAAAAAGCAAATAATTATATGAAAAAAGGAATTACTTTAACTGGAGCCTGTTTATTTGGTGGTGTACCCATTTTGGTGATGCCCTGAATGGCACCTTTGGCGCTACGGCACCGTGGGTGTCACTAGTTTAGAGCTTTTAGAGAAACGAAATTTGTAGTCTGGCCAAATTCCCAATGTGGGAGATTTGCAGCCGTGCCAAGTCATTGACAATCGATTGTTCCCCACCCAACGACCCAGGTTCCCACCGAATCCCCTAGATAGTAACGTGAAGTAAATCGGTGAAATATCGATATCGAATATTGATATATAATTCGTATGGGTGTTTGACTATCGATAGTTCCCCACACGATAACCCCCATTCCCACTGAGTCCCTTGATAGTGGGGCGAAACAAGCACCTTTCCCTTTCACAGAACTATAACCGTAAAATCTGATGATGCAGGCAGTGTGAAACAAACTTTTGTGCTGTTGCTGTCATACCTTCAAGAGAGAAAACACTCAATATCTTTCACCAATATTGTAAAGACTAATGAAAAATATAATGAAACTCATCTGGTGTATAAGTCATTAAAATAAAAGAAATTTAAAAAATAGTCAAAGGAGCTGGTAGAGTAAATGAATAAAGATAATTAAAAATAAATTCCCAAAATGGGTTCTGCAACAGGAAGCCAAGCATAAAAACTTTGAAAACGTCATGTTCTATACTTACAATATCACGTACTGGAACGTCCTGGATACCTGATAAACTCAAGTCTAAATTTCCATCATCGAAATTTTCCATAAGATTTTTCTTTCGGGCCATTATAAAGTAAGAAAGCGAACTGCACCCCCCACGATCACGACCAAAAAATGATTATGTATGGTTTGACGATTATAATACCTCACTCTGCCAACTTGACACCACTTCACTATTTGTCAAAACCATATGTTTACTGTACCTTACTGTACCTTCCTATTTTTTGGGTTGGGACAGTAAAATCTGAAAGTATTTAATGACCATGAAAAATGTTTACTATATGTAGTATTGAATATTCTTTAATTTTCTAGAAGTTATTTTCAGTTCATACAAAAAATCTGCAACGGCTTGATGATTTTCTAATTTTTTGGATGTTAAAAAGGCATATAAATGGTCTTAAGTTTACATTTATGATTTTATTAAGAGAAAAAGGTCATAATATACTGTAGCGTCTCGGAGAATAAGATAAAGATCAGTCCGTTAATACAAAATCTCTTTTATCACCAGTAAGTAAATAATTACACCCTCGAGTAAATGATATCTAGAGCTTTGTCCCCGAACGCAATCTGACTCTCTTTGCTGACGACACAACGTTGATAACAAGGGGAGCGGATTGTGGGAGATAGAATCTTAGAGATTGTGGGAGATAGACTCGAGATAGAATCTTTTCAAAATTTAAACAGTCTGGTCCAGTTCTTCACTAGCAATAACCTTATGGTTAATGCAGAGAAGACTGGATACACAGGGTTTCAAATAGCTCAAAAACAAAACTCTCAAAACAGTAGGATCCCGGATCTCTTCATTGGGGATGAGGTACAATTTGAGGCCAGCTAAACAGCAGTCTTTCTTGAAGTGAGACTGGACGGTGATTGGTGATTCGAAGTTCGAAGTGGGATGCTCAAGTCGAAATACTGTAGTGTTCGCTATCCAACGGACTGTTTGTCCTGAGGAGAGTGAGTGCTTAGACAACATCCAGGTGGCCAAAATGGTCTACTTTGAACTGATAAAAAACAATCACATATTCAAAACATCACTTATTGAGTAATTTTCTGGTCATTCACTTATTGAGTCATTATGGAGGCTACAAAGTAAACTTAAACAAACTTTAAATGACAAAAAAGCCATCAGAGTGATGCTGAAACGGCTCGCTGAAACTGCCACCTGGTTCAAGCTGTAAGGAGTGTCTCAGTCAACTGAACATCCTGATTGTATCTAGCTAGTATCACAGATAAAAACATGTTTTTATCTATGGTCAAATGTTGTGTTTACCAAAATCTTATGTTTAAAATATCCTATAATACGATAGCCGGGGATATAATGCGCGAACCGTACTATAACTTAAATTTGGACCTTCCCCTTATTATTGTCTGATGATTTAATAATAGAGGGAAGGTCCCCCTCTAACGGAACGCCCCCCTCCGTTTTGTTTTTCCTTAGAGAAAAGGATATAAATTTATATATCCCTTTATCAATGATTTCTCTCCTCCACTTCTGACATCTTCCCAAATCCCATTCCATATTCCCCATTTGCCATTCGCTAATCCCGTATTCATTCCGGTCCGTTCCGTAACGTAACCTGACCGACCTGGGTCCGTCCTAAGCGAATTCCCTTTTCTGATTCCTCCTAAATTTAATCATAATCATACTACTATCCTTATCATCCTACATCCTGTCCTATTTTATCCTTCAGTTTTGTCTGTCTTCACTGTTCTGTTGTGTTGTTGTTTTGATTACGAGAACCTTGAAATGAACTAAAGATACAAAAGCGAATAAGACAAACTTCGCGTCGGTTCGTCATTGTCTCTGTTATTGTTTATGGGATTGTAAAATTTGGAAGTTTATCTAAGGGTTACTTAACTAAAACAGAATATTTCATAAATAAATATCATGGCAACCTTAGAATCAGATACTCATGATGGAACTTACGACTTATCAAGATCCCCAGTTTTTACTGCCTCCGATATGGAAAAGCTAAAAAATAAAGACAGAGACAAGAAAGAAGGGGTTCCACTTCAGACAAAATGGACTTTCTGGGTTGACAGGTATTTTTTCTTCACTTTGATAATCCTAGCCTAGGCCTAGCTTATCTCATTCAAATCCCCTAGCCTAAAAGTTGTCACAAATGGTGAGCGCAAGCATTTTGCAGGCTCGCAGCCAAGACAAAACAGGCCAATTAATGATATTCTGTCCGAATGCATTTGCAGCGACATTGCATGCAGTTTTACTGCTATAAAATTAGATTAAAATTTCGTTATAGAAGCCTTTGATGGTATGAATTCCGCAGGTCATATCCAATCTATGTTGGGGGCACGTTGGGAACCGGGGTGCATGATACATGACACATGATGTTTCCATCCGTACTCCTTTTCCGCAAGGAATTGGATAGGTCAAGGTGAAAGAACTAAGAATAACTTAGCCTAATTTATTATTAACTTTGTTACCATTGAGGTAACTGTCAGCATCGTAGAAACATCGGGTTGTCGGGTGGGGAAGTAACTATCGATTGCTGACATTCGAATAGGCCTTGGTTCGATAGGCCTAGGACTAGCCTATATCGTAGTTCATTGAATGGATGTACCTATATAGTTAATTTGAAGAGTCATTGGATGACACATTGATGGGTCTGTCATGTGTAGCTCGGTGCTGGCGCCATAATAAGCATAACTGTAACAGTGAATGAAAACAAAGGAGAAACAATCCCGAGGATTACACCGTGGCGCTAGTTTTGAGTTCCCATGTTAGTAAAGCGCTTTCACAACAATAGAGTGAGTTGCGAAAGTGTCAATAGTATTAAAATGCGCCAAAAACCACATTGCATTGAACCCTGGATTATAGGACTTGAACTTATCACTTCACAGATGACGTCATAGGCAAAGGGAATTTTTTCGGACACCGTTTTGCAACTGTACTACAACCTCATAGGTAAATGATTCAGTACGCATGGCTAAAAGTTAAATGATTTTTTTTTAGCAGCAGTGTTATACATTTACCTGTTTACACAGAATGCATGCACTTTATTATGTTTGAGAAATAGCCTAGGTAAATGTTCCGTATACGGTAACCTCATGGATTTTGATTAGAACTGTCTTAATGTGTTCCTTTCACTATTTTATTACAGAATCAACACAAATTTTTCTGCGGAAACACTGGGAAAAGCGGGAAAAACTGGGAAAATGGAAGACATTTTTTTCTTCACATATTACATTGTGGGTACTCAAATTGTGCGGATTTTCGTCCTGAACACGAATATGAAGTTTGTTTTCAGGTTGAACCATTTTGAAACGAGATAGCCTATCCTTAAAAAACTTAAAATAATAAACAATGAAATAACTTACTCATCAAAATATTGAATATCTTGGGGACCAGGTGGGATTTCGGGGTATTGGGTGGGGAACTATTTAAAAATTTCCCTATATTAAAGTAAAATTTCCCAATCTGGGAAATTTTCCCATTGTGGGAGTTTTTGAGTTATCAGGTATTTAGAATCACCGCATAAATCAAATAATTTCCCCATGAGGGGCTAATTGGGGGCTTCATAAATAACCGGCTCAACACCTCATAAATAACCGGTGACTCACACATGTCCTCCTCCAGAAAATAAATAGATTTAATCTAATTTCAACCATAACAGGCTTTAAAAAAATCATCTATCATTTCTTCATTTGGTATAACTATGAACAAATTGTGTCATTGTATCACTGTCAGTTCTAATTCATGTCATTCAATACCTATATATCAATATTTTCGATTAGGGAAAATCGGAACAATTTAAATAAAATCAATAAAATAGATTCTTTATATTTTCCTAAGTTGGCACACCTGTACAACCCGTCCCTTATTTTTACAAGGGTTTGCAAGTTGTGTTCTTTCAGATTTTTTGTTTAGGCTTTATAATTGCTATCGTATTTGTGAATTTATCCTATTTATTACAATAATCATAAATTAAAACATAGAATCTAAGTTATATTGAGGAAAAATGGGAACACTAAGTTTTCAAAGTACATTGAGGAAAAATGGGAACACTAAGTTTTCAAAGTACAGTCGACTCTCGCTAACACGAACCTTGATATCACGAAATCTTCGATATCACGAATTATTTTTAATCCCCTTGGAAAAACCTGTCTAACACGAAGAAATGACTATACATAACACGAACTAATTTTCATAAAACGAACTAAATTTCCGGGTATATTTTACCTCTATAACTCGAAGGGACAAAAAAATTAACCTCTATAACACGAAGTTCAGTAGATTAGACGAATTCGATTCGCGCTTTACCTCCATAACTCGAAGTTTACCTCCATACCACAAAGTTTTCAGAATGGACTTCTGTAATACGAAATCCCGGTGTTCTAAACTGTTTACTCTATTTTATTTTACACATTTTTTATTTTGTATATCGTACTGTAAGTATTACTTATTAATACAGTAATATTTAAAGTTAAAGGTTTATTTTTGTAGCTGTTGGGGACACAGTTAAGTTTCTTTATATTATTGTTTTAATAACAATTATGATCAATACTGTAATAATTGTTTTTACATGTTAAACAGAGGAAGATTACAGACTTTTTAATCAGAATCAATATGATCTTATCTGTTTTTGTGTTTTACAGGTTATTATATTATAAATACTGTATTTTTCATTGATATATTGTATCGAAATAAGTTAAACGCTTAGATTTGTCGAAGATGTAGGGAACAAACTAATTTTTTCTTTACCTCTATATCACGAATTTTCAATTGGTTTACCTCTATAACTCGAACTATTCCTACGACGAACTATACGTAACACAAAGAAAAATCGCAGACCCATGGAGTTTCGAGTTAGCGAGAGTCGACTATAATGAAATAATCGCGCAATATACACTGAAGTCATTTTGCCGACTTACAGACGACAGCGACAGTCGAAAGGAGTTCGTCGTTAGTAATTTTGGCATTTACTTTTCGACTGCACGGAACATATGATTCAATCTGCTGTTACTCCCCTGCAATCCTTAGTCGCCGTTAGACAATGGAGCCATCCAGTTGTCCGTCAGTAAGTAGTTTTCCCACCTATGAAGTGCGTTTTAACACATTCCCTGATGACCACTAGATGGCGCGGCTGCGCCAAGAGCTGAACTAGTGTGAGGCAAGCCCTTATCTAAATGGCCCTGGTGGTAATTTTTGGAAATAATGTTTTTTATTGTGAGAAAAGTATGTCCCCAAGAGCTGCAAGGAAATATAGAACGCTCATGAGGAGCTGGCTAATCCATGACAAAAACAACAATGAACGGTGCCGTTCCGGAACGTTCCTAGCTCCTGGCGCCATGTTCCCGGTGACGTTCCAGAACGTCCGCAGCAGCGAACGTGTTAAGACTTTCCGCGGCAAAATTCAAGTTGATTCTGTAATAAAATAGTGAAAGGAACACATTAAGACAGTTTTCATCAAAATCCATGAGGTTACTGTACACGGAACATTTACCGAGAAATAAAGAATTTATTTATAATAATATATACTCGGAAACAGGGCATTAAGTTATTTCTTACATGTTGGAAAGCATTTTAGCGAATTTCCCCTATAGGGAAGAAGCTATTACCGTAGGTCTCATGGTAAGACCTAAGCCCGAGACTATGATAACTTTTCGTTTTGGGGCCACCAGAAGCAAAAAACACCATTCGTTCGAATTTATACATATATATATATCTATATATATATCTATATATATATCTATATATATATCTATATATATATATATATATATATATATATATATTTATATAGATATATTTGTCTGTTAGCACGATAGCGGCCGTAAAAATGGTCCAATCTTAATGAAAATTGGTACAGACGTGTTAAGTGGTAATCACTCGGACGAGTTCGTGAACCAGCCCGATCGGACTACCGGAAGGGGGGGTAAAGGGGGATAAACCCCCTCAAAAATCGGTTTTTTGAGTTTTTTACATAGAAAAATAAAATTTATCGAATTTTTGTTGGCACTATTGAATTCAGCTCAAAAAAACAAACAATTTAGTATTTTGAATCACTGCTCTATGTCCATTGGTCACCGAGATATTGAATGTGGTAAACACAGTACGTTGTCCCATTGTTAACCTTATGGGAAATAAATAAAATTCTATATCTCGGTTATTTCTCAACATATCTAGATAAAATTTGGTAAATGGCTTCTTCTAGTTCAGATCTACTAAATATGGCATTAAAACCACCCAGTTTTAATATACCTGTAGCAGCAAACCTGCATACTCATTCCCCATGTTATTCTTATGGAGCTTACCAAAACATGTCAAATCTCGCTATGTTGGATTGAAATATGTTGTTTTGCATTTGAAATTCGCTGAGTATGCAGGTCTGCTGCAACGGGGTTATTTTGTATTTTAGAAGGGTAGGCCTATTGGAAATTTCAGGTATTGCAAAGCCTAACCTGATCTAACCCAATCTAGCGTAGACCATTCTTTTTAATGTTATTTAAACCTAATAATCCTTTACAGCCTAGGCTACAGGTTATTCTAAATTAACTTAACCTAAAGGTAAAAATTAAAATTTAATCATTATATCATGTCGTTTAGCTTTATCCCTGTCAATGTAATGTCATTAAAATTTTTAATGTTGTTCAGCTTGCAAATTTCATTAATCAGATCTGCTACTACAAGTTATATACGTTCGATGTAGCGATGTTAAGCCCTTTGCTGCAGTTCATTATTTGATTTATTATAGGCCTAGTTCACTAGCTATTTGATTATTACTGGGAATAACATATTCAGGTCTGTGTTGATATATAGTGTAATGAAGTGTAATTTCTGCTTTTTCATCAGGGGTTCACATATTCTCATTCTCTCTTTGACGATCCGCTACTACTACATCTAACTGTCAAAATGATGCTTTTGGAACAAAATATGTACACATGGTTAGCTTGTCATACATTACGTTAATGTTTTTTCACCTACTTGTGGTTTGGGCCAACATCTGAGTTAATCTGGACTCTTTCCATGGTTGTATCTGTTATACATACAATTTTACGTTAATTATTTAAAGTAGGCTAGGCTATCTATTTTTGTGATAGTATTTATGGTTGAATTTTAATGACTAATTTTCCATTAAATTACAATGTTTCATTTAGTCTCATTACATCACAATGAACAGAAAACGTTTCTATTCTAATTCCTTTTTTGCTCATCACAATAAAATTTATGGTGATGAGTAGCCGGTTAAATCGTACCAAGTGCCGTTACTAAATATATCCCCTGTAGCCTGTCGCTTATTTTTATCTTTTAACTCCTATTAGGTTTTTTTTCTTTAAAACATGTGACACATTAACCTTTTTCCATTTTTAGATCAACACCTGGAGCATCTGCAGCTCAGTATCAAGCCAATTTGAAAAAGATATATACTGTCTCTACTGTTCAGGAATTTTGGGCAGTTTTCAACCATATTCCTGGAGTTGAAACTTTACCTGTAAGTCAGTGAGAATTTGTGTGAGTACTATTTTGACGACCTCTTTAATATGAAAAATGGGCCACAGAGGTATAAAACGGGATCATTATTCTTTCTTGACATACACAAATACCTTTTAAAACATATAGAAAGGTTAACGCTCCATCTTCATATTTCAAGTCAAGTGAGACCAAGGTAACCACTGAGCTGGCGAAGTCATTATGGCATTTAACAAAAAAATTGAAATATTTGGGCTTTTTTGGGGGATTTTGAGGTAGTAGGCCTAGTCTATTTATGTTTTTACTAGTCCTGCAAGGTAGAGCTAAACTAATTTTCAGTGCCTTGGTGCTTCTAACGTATTTTGGCTATACCCTCAGCCACATTTAATAAAAACCTCAGTAGAGCTTTTTCCAGTGATGAGGATTGTTTGGGGATCCATGCCAAGAAATTTAACTTTTTCCCCGTTTTCTACTGAATACTCAGTATAAGGCCCCAACTTAACTAGTCGCTCGGCTTTAGTAATAAGGCCTCAAGCAAGGGCAATGCCGCGTACCAAGGGGTTTTCACATTGTGAAAACCTTGGAGAGCCAGCTGATTTTAAGAATAAGAATAAGAATATCTTTATTGTCGTTTAACACATAGAGTATAATAGACAACGTCAAAAATGTACAATTACAAAAAAAAAACCTGTGTATACAATGCAAACTTAGATGCTAATTGTGTCTAACTCTAAAAATTCATCTATAGAATAAAAACTGTGGTCTAAAAACCATTCAAACAGTCTGTTTTTAAATTTAATCAAATTTTGCTCCCGAAAATCTACATGCAATTTATTATAAAATTTGATTTGGAGAAATTTATGGCTTTTAGTTGATTTGGTTAGTTTGATTGATGGAATTTCTAAGTGATTACAAGTTCTGGTATTATGACTATGGACTGAATTACGTTGAATAAAAGTGGCTAAATTTTCTTTAACAAACATTATATTATAAAAAATAAAAATACTGGGCAAAGTCATAATTCTATGTTTAATGAAAAAAGGCTTACAAATACCTCTGCTAGGAATGTCAAACATTATTCTTAGGGCTTTCTTCTGCCAAATGAAGACCTTTTTGGCTCCTACACTATTTCCCCATAAGATGTTTCCATAGAGAAGATGAGAGTGGAAAAAACTGTGATGGGCAGTCATTTGCATATCACCGGATACACAAAACTTTAACCTTAAGAGAAAACAGACTCGAGAAATCTTAGAAATAACTTGATCAGTATGAGGTTCCCAAGTGAGTTTTTTGTCTAGATAAATCCCTAAAAGCTTCACTGAAGAGGAAATGTTTTGATTTTCAATATGTTTTAATGAAAAACAAATGCGTTCTGTCTTGTCATTGTTAGCTGTCAGATAATTAGAATGAAACCAATTGTTAGAATTTTGAATTGCATTATCCAGCATTGATTTCCTAAGTAACCACCAGATAAGTGTCATAAGAGAGTATGAATTAACAAATCAGCTGAACCCTTGGGTTTGACGGTGCCTTTTTTTAGCGCTGCAGCCTTGTTACTAGAGATGGGTAGAGGGTTTAAGCCATTGGCCTTAAATTTACACCTCATGTAAGTTAAGTTATTTTTAAAAAAAACAGCATTGTAAAGCTGTTAAAAATGAAATCATATAAATTATATGACAGGTCTCCAAATGCTATTGATTAGTTTTATGTAGTTATAACTGAGCCCATAAAAATCAGTTAACTTAAAAGTAAAACATGAGTTTGCCACAAACATTATTTAAGGTGTTGAATTAATTTGTTTCTTACTTTTTGCAGGCAAGATGCAGTTACCATCTAATGAGAGAGTCGATTCGGCCAATGTGGGAAGATGAGCAGAACAAAAAAGGTGGAACTTGGCGGCTTCGAGTCTCAAAAAAGGATACAGTGAGTATAGAAAAACCTTTATATGTAGATGGTTAGCTAAATTGAAAGGCTCACTTGGTGCCTGTTTATAAACGTAGCACTGTTTATTATTGTAGAGGTAGCAATGTGGTACCTATATTCAGAGATTTTTTTGCTGAGGTTAAATTTTATTTTTACATTGAGGTCAGTAACTGGTAAATCTGAACAGCAAGTGGGATAATTTTTTGCTCAAAGCATTATAATTGATAATCACTATAATTTTTATTACGTATTGGATGCTATTAAGATTGGTTTTAGGTGGAATTCAGTAGAACCTCGTTCCATCCGAACTAATTAGGACCAAACCTGATTCGGGAACCTGAAATGTTCACATTAACTTTGTACGACAAAATTGTGCCTGCATATCATTCATGATCATCTCTCTGAATAAATATGGAAAATTTTAATTAGCTGAGCTGCTTAAGCAAAGCTTTACCTTAGCCGCAGTTTCATAATCAGCATAACAACACAATAAACAGCATCAATCTGGATACAAACTAAAAATGTCTCACAATACTTACAGGGCCGGCGATAGGGGGGGGGGGGGGACGGGGGGCAAATGTTTAGGGGCCCGGGCTCGCAGGGTGCCCGGAAACACCAAACACCCCCGTCGAGCTAACCTGCGTACTCAGCAAATTTCCAGTAAAAAAACAATAACTAATCAATTATTAGAAAAAACATATAAAAAGTGATAAATTCATGTATTAATATAAAATGCAATGGTTTGTTTTGCATAGTCATTGTCAAAAATACTAATAAATAAGTTTAATAAAAAAATATATATTTCTTTTGAATAAATAGGCAACATTGTTATTTTTTTCATACAAATACAAAATCCTATTAAAAGTACTTTTGATAAACTCGTGAAAAACTACGCAGGTTTCGTTGGACAACATTCTGCTGCCCTGATACTAAAAAAGATGGCAAAAAACGTTGAAATTGGAGACCAGTGGACTTAATGCAACGACTCATGATACCAAATTGTTGGTTTTCTCAAGCTGAATCCAATGGTGACAACAACAATTTGATTACTTTAATTTTTCAATTTGAAAAAGCCAAAAAACCCATTTTTGGGGCGTAAAGGTAGCCTTTAACCCACTTTGGATGTGTCGATCTAGCCGGTTTACGAACTCATCCAAGAGAACCTAGTTATACATGTGTGTACAAAATTTTGTCATCGAATCGGACGATTTTTACGATAGTTATCGTGTTAACAGACACTCAAAAATTAAAATTCTATTCCCCATATAAGCCCATGTTAAATTTTGAAACAAATTATGATTTTTGGAGGTAAAAATGCATTTCCGCGATAAACTCACTTGATATCCAGAAAGTAAACATAAAAAGCTATCAATCGATACAAAAATAAATATGATTGCTGAGGTTACCCAGAATGGATATTTTTGTCCATTCTGTAAAAACGACGGTAATAGCTTATTTCTAAGGAAATTCGCTAAAAATGGGCCCAAAACGGCTAAAAAAGGGCCCAAAAGCATGCAAATCAGGTAAAAATGGTTGTCAGGTCTCAGGGCCCGGGGTTGTAGATTGCACAGGGGCCCGAAAATCCTGTCGCCGGGCTTGAACTTATGATATATTTACAAATATGCTGCACTCACATAAAAGACGTTAAATATACATAAAAGATGGGAAATGACCATTCCCTTATTTTTTGTATATTTACCATCTTGTGTATGGCAGTACAAATAAATGGTACAGTATAAGTGTAAATGTGTTATAACTGTTGGAAGAAGATTTTTATCTATATCCAGTATCAAGAATGAAGAACAACACGAGTCTAGATAATCAAGAAGTTATATACTTTTTACTGTAACTCGGGCCCAGTAGAGTCAGTTCTGTCTGTTTGTCGCAGCCGAGGGTGTGGCAAGAACTGCTACTGGCCGCCATTGGAGAACAGCTCTCCGAGGGCGTGAATGAGGGAGACGCGATCTGCGGAGTCACTGTTACTCTGCGCGAGAAGGATGACATTGTGCAGGTGAGAGTGTCACATGAGAAAGTGATTGCTGTTGTAGTTCTGGTCCCAACATAAGGCGGGTGTTTTAGTGCACTGCTGGCGTTTAAAATATGTTTTGTTTAGTTAATCAATAATATTAAACTCATCTGTTGTTATAGGCAGCTGTGCTTTTTTTCTTCCACAATCAGCTGATCATTGAAATGTGTAATTGCACTAAGGCCTGTAATTACTGTGTTTTCTATTTACTATTTTACAACTTAACTTTAGTAGTTTTAAACATTTCAAAGTCATATTTAACACTACACTCGGCATTGTACAGTTATGTGCTTACGGGTTTGAAATTACTCAAACTGTTGATTCCCTATAACTGATTGTGGTTAATTCATACACAAGTTAATGTGCTACTGTCTGTTGGAAATATGTTCAGCTACTTAGAAGAGCTTTGCTGCCTCTAACATCAAGTCATTTTACACAGCTGAAGTTTCCATTTTTTGCCAGCCCCGCCTAGTGCAGTGACCAGAACAGTAGGCTGCAGAGGCTTACAGTGGATAGTCGTTTTAATGGTCCCAACACTCGTTGGTAGATTAGGCAGTTATTTTGAATTGAAAACATAAATTGCACATAACCTCTCCGTACTTTAAGCAGCTGTGCAGTGAGCAGTGGGCTGAGCCTGTGCAGCAAGAAAATGGCCTCGTGCGATTATTGTTCAATTTTTTAACTATTCGTGGTAATTATTTGGAAAATTTAATTCAGTTTCTGGCAGTATATTTGATTGATATTTTTGCAACTACAAATTTCATGAGACATTTTATGGTTTGAAAACCTTTCTGATTTCCATAACTGGTTTCTCAATTCAATAATAATAATTTATTTTGCCATTAACAAATTTTTTGCATAGGTACTTAGGTCTATTTTGGTATTATATATTAAATAATAAATATATTAAGTTGTATATCTTCTTTGTTTCAATATCTTGATGTCATTTCAATGTATTCTTTAAAAAGTCTTCAACTTTATAAAAAATATTCCTTCCGTGAGAATCATTTTCAATTTTTCCTGAAATTTTTTAATATCTTTTTCCTTTTTTAGATGTGATGGTAATTTATTATATAATTTGATTCCTTTGTATTGAATACTTCGCTTGAAGAGAGAGGTTCTATGAACGGGTATTTCAAGGTTTTGATTTGAACGAAGATTTAATAATTTTGGAGTTTCGAAATATGATAGATTATTTTTGACAAATATAATTGTTTTGTAAATATATATTGAAGGTAATGTCAAGATTTCAAAATTTTTTAAAATATGTTTACATGAAAATTTGCTTGTTTTCTTGAATATAATTGTTAATGCTGATTTCTGTAAAGGAAATAGTGGTTTTAAATTCGTAGTTATGCTTCCCCAAATTGGAATTGTATGTATTGGAATAATCAATCCATAATAAGTCGCCATGAGGACATCTTCTTGGCAATGTGCTGCTAATCCCCTAAGTTGAAACAATGTACTTTATATATTTTTATATAAATTGAGTTCTGTTAACACGGCTAAATTACTAGTAACAGTAAAGATAACAAATGATCAGTAAAGGGCAGTGAAATTGATATTGAAGAAATACTTCATTTAGATTTGTCTCACCTACTTATTCTAAACAAACAAACAAAGAAAACACAAAAAACAGTGGCACATTATTGGTTTTATTCCTACTTTAGCCAAACAATGTTTTTGTCTATTTTTAAATTTGTGGGTTGAACACTCAAAGAAAAAAATTAATTAACAATAAAATATATATATATCTGATAATCCGATCTTTTCGTTGTTCCGACCGTGTTCTTCGGTCCTGTGAGTGATGAATGAACAATGTTCTACTCTAACTTTATTGAAGTCAAATTAACTTTGACAAAATATGATAATAGTGATACTTTTCTTTTACTTAACTATGTCTTATCTTGTTTTTCTCAGCTCAAATAAATGAATTAAATTCATTTCAGGTTTGGAATCTTCAAGCCAACCTTGCAGACAATTCTCAAGTGCTGCCTAGGATCCACAAACTGGTCCCGGAAGTAGAGTTTGAAACAGTTTACTATAAACGTAAGTATTTTGTGGAAAGAGAGAAAAACAGAACCTGTATACAATTTTTTTTACAGGACCATGTATACATGGTTTGCATTTTAATACACAGTGTCGTCAATATAATGGAGATAGATTTTGTATGTATTTTTTTACTATGTATTATTATGTATTAACACATTCATTGCTGAAATTAAGGGTATTAGGTCCCCTATGTGCTAAAAGGTTTTTTTGCGTAATCACTTTCCTTTTGGTGTATAAAGGCTGGAAATGATGTTCTTTTTCTCGAAAAAAGGTCGATTTCGACATTTTTCATTAGTCTAATTTCCGGCCCGCACATGTGCGGGATGAGCACACAGAATGTTGGTCCTCTAAGTCCATGTCCACATCACGTTGATTACTCGGGCCCGGAAGATCCATCGTTTAGCACAAACCACGATATAAACACTTAATAACATCAAAACAAATAATCGCGTTCACATAACCTCAATTCGGAACTGTCAAAACAACCATCTGACTGACAATAGAACGCTAGATCGCACTGTGTGATTGCTGGTCCAGTAGGTGGCGCTGTGGGTGGAGAATCTCGGGAACTACGTATAGTCCCATACAAAGGAAGTATTCAACAAATGGCTCATGCGCCATTCATTGTGAGCTAACTGCTCCACGACTGAATAAATGCACGGCGTCATAGCCGCCTCTAACGAAGGCCGCGGCATTTGAAGTGGCAACGCCGCGCTGCCGCTGGAGCGGTTGACTACTCTACGCTTGCCCCGGGCGCCGTAATGCTGACAACCTCGAGGTTTTCAATTTGTTAAAGTGATTAAATACTTAATTAGTTATTTTATTGTGCACATTTCATTTGATCTTCTAAAGATGGAAGCGAGGGAATCAATATTAACACATTTTATAATTCCTTTAAGCCATTTAGTACGGTGACCAAATAACATTTCATAATAAACCATTTTCGTTAGTAAAATCAGTTAAACTAACTATATTAAATCTAAGTAGGAATGACAATATTTCCACAATTATTATGAAAGCTCATTTTCTCGTTTCTCACTATTGTGCCAATTGTTTAATAAAATGTATGCCATTGTAAGGACAATATTCGAAACCAAGTCCTTAACTTTTACTTAACTTTTTTTTAACATCAGAAGAAATCCTCAACAAGCTCAATTTCCGGACAAAATTTTTGTCTGTACCATAAAAAAATTTCATAGTCATGCGAATCTAAAATCTGGACAATCCCAACAACATGTTTACACATTGAAAAAAATCAGAAGGTACTGCAAGACTGCCCCTGTTAATTTCATAATCATTGGGATTTTCATTTTTCTTAGTAAGTTTAAGCTTACGTCGAATTTTTTTTCGGCAATGCTTAAATGCAATATATCAACGAGTATAGATTAAACCTGATTCATCATACTGGATTTCTCAACATACTCTTTTCTAGGATATCATAAAATTAATGTATCCTCAAGAATAACTAAATTTTGATTTAAAATTTCCCCTGAAGAAAGGCTATCTTTGCCATAATCTATGGATACCATCACTTCTTTATAAAACCTAATTTCCCCGTACCTAGTGGAATGGACCAAGCTCACTTTCTAAGCGTATTTTCTTCTCGGCTTCCTTCACTTGTCTAGCTGAAATATTATAACTCCCCCCAGTTTACTGTCGGTATTTATTGACCAAATCTGGATTCTAACTGATCCGTCTGAAATTTAACAGTTAACAGTAGTTAATATATATGAAGTTTTGGTGTAGTTTCCAAACCTAAACTTGATTAATGCCTACAATTTTAATTAATTGTAATCTCCCGTAAAACGTAAGTCCAAGTACTGTAGTTTCATAGAGTGATAGAGTGCACCGTATGGCTTATCTGTTAAGAATTTTCTTTCTGGATTTGGTTTATCTTTTGTTTTCCAAATTGATAGCCACATAAGGAAAACTTGCAAAAATACTAACTTTTATCCACTAAACTTGTGAAAGGGTTTGAAGGTGAATACGTTTAAAAACATAAGTTAGGCCTAGAGGCGTTTATCATTAATAATTGAGCTTGACATTTAAAATTTGGAACAACACAAGTTTTTGGCATCGCCATCTGTCACTGTAGTGGTCATACACTAAATAACAAACGAATTGTTCGCACAAAAAAGCGTTTAAACAAGAGCAAGCTCGCTAATCCCCATGCAAATACAGTGGAGTGGCGGGAAATGCTAGGCACCCAGCGCGGCGTTGCCAGTTCTCCCTCGCCACAGCCTTCGTTAGAGGCGGCTATGACGGTGTACCGACTCCGGGTTAGTGCGGGACGCGCATCTGGGCCCCGGCCCAATCCCGCACAAGTGCAGGATCAGCATTGAATGTGTTAATAATTGAAAATACGTACTTGTATAATCAGTGACTTTATATGAGAAGTCGAGTTCCCAGGTGACTTCACTTCTTGCCTTGTTTGCTTCTAGTTCCAGTGTTTTAAGCATTCCCGCTTTTCATGTTAAGTTATTGTCTTCCAATAAATAGAGCAATTAATTAATTGAGGGTTCTCAGGAATCAAATTTGGAACTACCTCTAACTTCATTAAATTTATTTGCGTGGAATTTTGATAACTTCATCATAAAAAATCAAGCTTGCAACAATTTTTATTCTGACAAATCCAATGCAATGTTTTGGATTCAGCTTTTGTCCATTGGTCAGTTATGTTTTTTTCATAGTTTTTTTAATGAATCTTACCATCCTTAGGTAAAAAAATTGAATCACTCCTTTGATGCCAAATGAAACAAAACTTTTTAATACCTAGAGTTAGAAAGCTAGTGCATTTTATTTATTTATGCATAGCTATTCCTTTATCTGCTGACTACATACAAAGTATTGTAAAATTTGATAGAAATGGTGCGATGAGACCTTACACTCCCTTATTGTAAAGTTTTTTATTTCTTTGCAGCTCACCAGAACCATGCAGCATATCAAGGCCGCAGATAGCTCCCTCGGCCGACAAAGGGGCAAAGCACTGTGCTCGAATATTTTGTGCTGTACGTTTTAGTCACATATTTTAGTTAGTTTGTATGCCTGGGGGATTACTAAGCAACATTGTAAGTGGTGTTGTTTATACTCATAACCTTAAGTGAATCAAGTTTAGTGTAAGCCTGAAAAATAGTTTTGAATTAACTTGCAAACTGTCATAAAGACTCATTGGCGTTGAAATCAAACTATTTGTAGACTTAATGAAAGATTTTTTGCAGAAGTATGAAACGGGTGTGACACAGAGCGCCAAAAAACTTATGTGTTAAATGTGTGTTATAGGATTGTTGGATTGCACATTTCTTACTACGGTTCAGTACAAGCTCTCTAACATGCATTTATAAAAATGCCTGTCAACAGAAAATTTCAGATTCATGGTCTGTTCGAAAATAGTCATAAAACAAATGTGAATAAGAATTGAAAAAACAAAACAATTTACTTGAGAGAAAATACTAATCATTGGGTAAAAAACTGAAAATGGAGAACGAATGGCATTTTATTACTGCCCAAACTCTACAAATTGTACCCAAACTCTATATTAATGAACCTAATTTGATCATTCACATATCTTAAACCAGAATTTATTCTTAATAGCACTCTTAGAACAGTAGAGTTATTTTTATTTTATATTAAAGAGTGATTAAGTTTTTAAACATGCTGGATTTAAAAAAATTCATGGTCATTAGATGCTTTATAAGTATGCTTTAACTGTTCTTTTTAGCATGTCCACTGTGGACAAAAGAAATTTTGTTTTCGGTGCTGCATTTTTTTCTCAACCATCACACTTAGAGGAAAAACATTGTTGCATAGTTTTTATTTTACTCGACCAAAGTTTTTCCTCCTAACTAAATAATGAATTTTTATTAATTTGATTATGCAAAATTGAACACAATTGTTAAGGCACCTAAACTTAGTGTAGTACTTGAAAAATATCATGCTGCCAAATGCTAATAATACTTTGAAAAAGCAATATAATAAAAAAAAGTAACAATTTTTATATATCGATATTAATTATTTTTCAAGCTATAACTTTATATATACTTTATTCTTATTGGGATATTTGTAGGGGTGTGCGAATAGTGATTTTTGAACTCGAGTTCGAGCTTTTTCGAGCCGAGCTTTTTAACAATCACCAAATTATTAAAGAATTATGAAGTTTGATTTTAATTTAAAAATATACAATAGACTAATGTTTGCATAAGTACAATAGACGAATGTTTGCATTCAGTGCGTGCGTGCGTATGTCAGAGATCGTGAGTTAATTAGGAGATAAGGAATCCTAACTACAAAATGAAAAAATACTATTTGTCATACAACTATAAAAGATGGCTCGTATTTTTGCCTTATTTTTGCCTTATTTTCTTAATCTAATGAGACCAAAATGAAATTTGTACGATATACTGTTTAAGAGATAAGCCATGATAAAACTATAGACTTAAATTCTGTATTTAGCTTTGATTTCCGTCTAAATGGAGATAATATTTCATGTAGGGATGGTCGGGTCCCGAAATTTCGGGAAATTTTCGGGAAAATAAAATTCCCGATTTTCGGGCGGGATTTTATTTACTTCGGGAAATTTTTCGGGACGGGATCGTTTTAGCGATTGCAAATAAACAGCAGGTGTAGCTTCGCAAAACTCGCGATCGGCAGCGGAAAACGATCTTGCGTATTTTCCGATCGCGAATAAACGGCAAATCCAGCTTTGAAAACTCACGATCGTCTGTTAAAAACTATCGTGCCGATCGTAAATAAACGGCAAATGCGGCTTTGCAAATCTCTTGATCGGCCGCGAAAACCATCGCGCGTATTTGCTAGACGCGGACGAATGGCCGCGAAATACGCTAGCGCGTATCTGTCGATCGCGGATTAACGGCCGATGTAGCTTTACGGAACTCGTGATCGGCCGTGAAAACAACGTGCGTATTTACCGATCACGAATAGACGGCAAATCTAGCTTTGCGGAATTTACGAACGGCCGCTTCTTTGCCGATTTTGCTTTACGAAACTCGCGATCGGCCGTGAAAAACGATCGTACATATTTGCCAATCGTCGATAAACACCAAATGTAGGATTGCTAACTCGCAATTGGGTGTGAAAAGCAATCTTAGTTATTCACTGATAGCGGTTAATCAACGGAAACAACTTGTTATAAGGCGTGACAGTGATGATGTTCATATTGGCGGCCACATTGGTCTGCTTCAAATTGTGGTTTTCCCCATTGATTCAAATTTCTAAACTAATTCAGATGTCTTTGAATCCCAGCCGAAAGTATGATTATTTTTCATAAATAAGTAAAAGAAAATTGACAAAAGTAAAGACTTGAGACTACTAATACTTAGGTAATTTATATTTTTTTTGTAACTTAAGAAATATTAAGTTTGGGAGTTGTGAACTTCAAATTTATAATTTTATGCTTGGAAAAACCAGTGTTATGGTTGTCATCTTGAAACTAAATTTATTTTTAATTTTTTTACCGTAGTTTAAAGTGCTGGAAAAATTATGAGTCACAGAGTCATTTCCTAAAACAAGAACTCCAAAGCCCAAAGTTTATAAAAATACAATAACATGTTTACTGATTATATTGTCAACATGCAATAACCACTCTAGTATTTTACTTTTGACCTTTTGGAAACCAAACAATAAAACAAAAAGCAGAAACTTAAAAACTATTGTGTTTCTATCAAACATTAAAAAATGCATATTTATTTATTTATTTATATTATTTATATTTTTCAATGCATTCAAATGAAAAAGAATAAAAACTCAGATTTTTAATAAAAAATAATAATAAGTAAACAATACATTTTATTTACCATTTTTATATAAGTTTGTATTTTATTTATAATCAACAATTTCATTGTGTTACTATTTTTTTATGTGTTTCTAATGTTTGCTATTTTGTTAATTGCATATAAGTTAGTATTTTTTCACTTAAATTTATTTCTTGAAATTTTTTGAGTTGGGACGGTACAAACATATATCTATGACATTATTTTTAACCTAATGCTATTATTATAATAAAGAAAATAAATTTGTGAACGAGCATTTCACGAAGATTTAGGGAAGACAAAAATCCCGTCCCGTCCCGTCCCAAATTTGAGAGGGAAGATAGAAATCCCGTCCCGTCCCGTCCCGAACTGAAAATCCAATCCCGTCCATCCCTAATTTCATGTTACCTGTCAGTGTCCTTTCCTTATCACTAGGAAATATTTATTTTTGTTCTTCGTGGGAGGAAAACGCTCTTTCAGTTTAACGTGTCCAAAAATAGATGGCAATAATTATCTTTCTGATAAGAACTCTCTTATCAAAAGCTCGGCTTGAGTGTCGAGCTTTTTCAAAAAAAGGTGAGCCGAGCCGAATACTGAAAAGCTTGACATAAAAAGGTCGACCGGTCGATTACTCGCACACCCCTAGATATTTGTTATGTTAGCTCTTACATGAGGAAGATTCCATATACATTAATATGTTTATATATTCTTCCATTGGTGATTTTAAAATTATTTTATTTATTTTAATTGTATAATATGTGTATCCTAATAGGCTATAGTGTGATTATTATAATTTTTATTTAAAATAATTGTTTAAATAAACACTCATGATCATAACCTATGAGAGAAACCTCTAGTATCTTTTAGTATCAAGATTTATGTCATCGATCTTCTATATATAGATAGGCAAGCATGATTTTTGTAATCCTTTTTCCTCAGCCTGTGTGCAACTTAGGAAAAATCTAAGCACAGTGTTTTCTTGTAGTCGTGTACAAATCCCTTTACAATTTTTTATAGTTAATAAAAATTGTAAAAAAATGAATTTGAAATTCTGAAAAATTTAATATAGGCTTCATGAGTTGCCAAGTGGGTTACGGAATAACAACAAAATCTCAACAAATGCAGTAACATGTTTTATTGGAGCTATGAGTAAAACTAAACCCAGCTATTTTCTGGTTGAATCTCAACCATTAGGCGATCAATAACAGGTCATTAGGTGATTAGTATTAACTATTCTTTACTGAGCAAAAATTCAGAAAATCTCACTAAATATATAAAATTTCCAAAAATTGCTCAAAATTCAAAACATTTTTTGTAAATTTTTAAAATTGATTTTTTATTTTCTGGTATATGGTAATTTGATAATAATAACTCAACAGTCAGTTGGTCTTTGGAAGTCCAATAGCAAACCACTTGTCAAAACTAATAGAAATAATAGGTGGAATATTTTAGCAGTAGTTTCTGCAATTTAAAATAAGTGAAATGATAGGTGAAGTGTAGGCACGGCTCTAAAGCAATGGAAATATCTAGTTTTGTACTCTTTTCTCTTAATGGACATGAACTGGCATGTAGGCTTTCAACAGTTTTCTGTTCTCGTTCAGCCACAAAAGCCCTACTAGTACAAATAATGGAACTATCAGATCTTGTTAAGTGATCTTTGACCAAATATTTGAGCTGCTTATTCTGCTCTATAATATGAGATTTTCATCAGCCGAGGGAGATAAATCTAAGTGAACCAGAATATTTTATAATAGCAATAAACTATTTTTGTTACTTAACAGTTGTTGCATACTTTGATTACAAATCCATAATAATAGCCATATTTAAGAGATGATAATTTGTATAAAAAACTAGGTTCTTAGTAAAATTCTGGAACTCTGACTTAGTCAAAATGTAAAAGTAACTAAGCATCATTTTGACTGAACTGGCATATTTTCAAAGATGAAAATACAAACATTGAGTTGAACGTAGGAAGGTGTTTCTTAGTCTTAATTGTTATTATAACTAATCATTTAAGAGTAGTTTCAATGAAGAAATGTAATTGGTTAAGTTGGTGAAACTAGGTTAAGTTAGCTTAATTGTTTAAAGTATAGAGGCAATTTTGAGGGAGCTATACACGGCGTCATATCATTGTAAACTTTTACATAAAATAGCATGGCACTTCCCTCGACAATTCACACCAAGCTATGTTACCGTTTCATCAGCTGTCAGTCATATTTCTCTCAAATGTAAACAAAAACTTGGGCAACCGCAAGAGTAATACTCAAGGCGTGATATGACGCTGATCATTATAATTCATATCAATACTAACCTGGAGACAACTATGAAGGGTGTCAGGTTTATGCAAATCTTACAAAATGAAAATACAGTAGCATTTTCTGTCAGATCTAATATTTTAGGCTTTTGTAAAGTTTGTAGAAACTATTTTTAGAGGAGGAAAATCAACACCATTAATGCAACAGGTTCATTTAATAAAATCAACCGATCATTAGCCATGTATTAGACTTTGATGTCGAAAATTATGTTGAGTCCTTGGAAATTTTTATTTATAATTTCGTATTGGGATTTGTTATTTTTTTGCTCCCCTCAATTGTAATCTGTACTTGCTAATAAGGAGAGAATATTGAATCACTTTGACTGAAGTTATTGTATGTAGTACTGTTACCAGATGACGAGGGAATGGAAAAAATGTAATGAATTTAAGAAAATAAACTTTATTTTTTGTAACATGTTATGAAGTTTTTTTAAACAACTTTGTAGAAATCTTCAAGCTAATAGCAACTCAGTCAAGATTTATCTGACACTTCTCTCAAAACACTTTCTGAAAGTTGGTAATCCTTGTTTGAAAGTACAAGGTCTATTAGTTAGGTTATCTGAAAGGGGTTGTGGCAATATGGGAACTGAGAGCACCTTTAACGCCCAATTGTCATTCCTGATAATAAGTGCAATCATTTTTCAAGGACGTGCGCATCTTTCGCAGAGTTATTGTAAATTATGGGTGTTAATACGTGATCGGTAGATGCTCTCTATTTTATTTCACGGCCGTCAGCATCACTTGCAAACTTAACTCCACCGTTTACATGGGAGGCAAGTTTACATGCCATCAATAAATATGTGCTTCTGTTGGAAAATAAACCCTCTTCTTTTACATGTGATTTATAAAATGTTTTTCTCATGGTTATTTCCCTAAATAAATATAAGCTCCCGATAGACAAGATTTTAAATTTGTCAAAAACATAGAAATTTCAAATTAGGTTCAATACAATTGTGATGAAAAATTTAATGAGTTACTATCGTAATCACATCCCTTTAAGTAGTACAAATATTTTTATTAACCTTGAACTATTATCCGGACAACCCCATTTGTTTCAGATAGTCTATGTTCTACTGTTTTGAGGCAAATTAAATTGATCCAACTTCTTGATGTAATTTACTTATTGCATCAAGCTTCAAAGGAGCTGGATTCAAATCCCACCTAATTTGACAGTTTGATGTGTGATATGCCACAACCTTGAGGATGCAAAAAAAGCTGATTATTTCCATGAAAATTACAAAGCCTATCCTTCACTTGAAAACAAATTCAACGGGGGATAGGAGCTTGGCGCTATGGCACATCAAGTTTAATGCAGTGGAAGGGTCTTGGGTCTTACTTTTGTCAGTCTTTCGTTTTACTTAATTTTTACTTATAAATCTTAATATTTAATTTTTGATTGAGCTGAAACAAAAGGGCTGAGGTGCCATAACCAGTGTAACAATGTGACGTCATCTCTGTTGTTGCCTTCAAGTACTGAATGTGAGAGGACCTTTACTTGATCCTTGACAGATAATTTGAGTTGACAACTGTTCCTTATCAGGAATTTTTTGTATTATTTGAATGGATATTCTTTGTGATTTTTAGCCCTGAAAAGAGATAAAATGACAATAATTCACAAACTTAAGTATGCTTCATAATTCAGGGTTTCCATAAAATTATGGCAGGGTTTTGAATACTTGTACAAAAATTACTAGGTGAGCAGCACAATGAGGGTGGATTCTACAGCATTAATTATGTTTTCAATATCTTATCAAAAAATCTGTATGATTAGTAATATATTAACTTATAAAAACATTGTAATTACAAAATAATAATTCTATCTAAAAATCTTAATTATTAGCAAGATTAAATCATATTTGTTTTTTTGACGAGTATTAAATTTTAGAAAACATACCTACATCAAATTATAGGAACAACCAACTAAGGTTTTTCCCTCAAAAATAGGCCACCACCTACAGAATGAAAATTAATAACTTATTTTGTCATCTTAAAAAAATCATCGATTGTGGGTATTTAGAGCTTTGCCTATATGTTATCTTGGAAGCCTAAATGTAGCAAGTGAGAGACATGAAGAAGCTTGGTTGTTTACAAACAAAACACAATGAATTTGGATTTTTAGCGGTGGGGAAAGAAAAATATTAATAGATGATCAATTGATTTAACTATAAATTTCTTTTCAATCGTGTGTTACATGCTAAACTAAAAAATTTCACCTGTTATTGATTGTTATTCAAAGAGCAAAACATTCTTTCTAATGTTCTTTCCAACCCATACTTTGTTTTGGTTTGGTATTTTTTTACTCCCAGACTAAAAAAAATACTAAAAAAAATAACCACATGGCTCTGTTTACTTCCACGCCATCCTTGATTTCCTTCCCTCCTCTGCTGAAACTTAAAACTCAAGCATCAACATGTTGCTCACTAAATATATGATAATTTAATTGCCAAATAATTTGCAGCAGCTGGGCCCAGATTCAAACCTTTGCAAACTTCTCCCAGGATCTGCTTGGAATCAACCTGAAAATCCTTTTATATGCCTGATTTTAACTAAACCGGCTGAAAATCCTTAAATCGTGAAACAGTCATCAGTGTAACTTACGATTCATAATGTGTAGTGCGAAAGTCATTCTGCAGAGTTTGTAAGTATTGCATATCCTCTTCATCCAATTTGAAATCGAATATATCCATATTTTCTTTCAGTCTTTTTTCTTCAGCTGTCTTAGGTATTGGTATAACTCCTAGCTGGACCTAAACACAGATATTACCTATAGTACTTGAAGGAAGCTGCGGTTAAAATATACAGGTTGTTTAGAAATATTGCTTTGCAGAACCAATTCAAAATCCAAAAATAAGTCAAAATGGAGAATAAAAGTTTTTTAAATTTTACTTTGCAGGTACTCTTCACGTGTGCATTTCAAATCTCCCAGGATGTTAAAAATTAAAAATATTAAGTAAATCAAATGTCCCAGGTTCGTTCAAACAATTAATAAAGTGTGTCAAATTGTTTGTCCCAGGTTTCAAAAGTCCCAGGTTATTAAAATATTAAATAAATTAATATAAAATAAAATGTCCCAGGATCAAATGTCCTAGGTTTGATAAATTAAATAATAAATTTAAGTTACATCATTCAAATGTCCCTGGTGTCTTGTTTTTAAAATTTGCACAAAATTTCAGTCTGGTCACACAAAATTTCAGTAGTTTTTGCGTTTACCCCTTCACAATACAGAAACCATCTCCTCTATAAAATATTACAGATATATACATAGATTCACAACATTTTAGGGCTAGTGGATCACAGGCCCTTATTAAATTTCGGCAGGAACTATTTCATAATTCACGATTATGAATCTTAAAGCTATACGGTATTTCATAAAGCGTATATTTAGCAACCATCTTGGTACAGTGAAACAGAGAAAACATATAAAATAAATACAAAATTAGTCAAACTGGTCCTGTCGGAGGGAGGTACTGGTACTAATACCAATTACCCACTCACCAAGTATCGAAGGCAGACTTGGACAGGCGTTTTGTTAAACTTCTTCCCAATTTCTATGATGTGGTGATTGTTTTCGATCACCAACTGCCACTCTTCTTCTGGTGTCAACTCTATTTTCCTGCCAGGGGCCCCAAGTGGTCTGTAGCCCATAACTGCAACATTTCTTTCCTTGCAGAACTGAATAAGCTCTGTCTGTACTAGTCTTACGTTGGTTTCGATCTAAAAAATTATACCGCTTATTTTAATCAGGCCTACAATATCATTTTTAAACAAAATGGTATGATAAATCATTTGTTATTTAATGTTACTGGTTAATTTTGCAATTAAAGGCCAATAGAAACAATCTGAAACTAGTCCAATGACCAACGTAATTTCATTCGACAAATATAATCCAACTAAAATCCAGGTTACATTTACAGGGTGTCCAGCTTTGACCATCCAAAACTTTTTTAGGTTATTCAGCACATCAAAAAAAATATTGTTATGCTTCTGGTCCATCTCAAAGTGTTTCCATCTGGGGCTTACTGCATAGTAAATTAAAAGATAATGTCATCCACCGACTCTGATTGGCTAATTTGCTAATATTACTAACTTGTAATTTATTGTACAATAGCTCCCTGTCGGTATGTACACGATTTTTACATTTCTTACAATAACTTTAAAGCCATTTGAGTTATAAAGTTCAAAATTGGTAAAGTTTATGTAGAAAAAAACCTTTTTGGTAAAGAATATGAAGGTTCTAATTTGTACGATTTTAAAATGGAAGCCATTTTTATATTACAAAGCCTGATACTGTATGTAAGAAAATTAAAATTTTATAAAAGTTCTCAAAAGACAGAAAATTGATAATTAAAATATTAAATATTCTTTTCAAACATTTATAGTTTGGCAACTCAAAGAGTTTCCTAGATCAACCATGATAACGTGTTTGTTTTAATTGTTTTGTTCCAATAGTTTAGTTGAAGGGGACTGGCGTCCTCTCACCGGTTTTTTTTTTAAGAAAATATTCTAGAGATAAAAATTCATGTAAATACACTTCAGTTTCTAACTGAGCAAAGATTTTAATCTAGCGTTTCCCCTCTGGAAAATTTGCCACTACACCTCGGTTCCGTTTAGTAATAATATTGTGATATAATTATTCATAAAACCCTCAATTCCATTATGTTATAGACTAACATGTTATAGATTGAGGCTATTTTTCTCTCAGTAAAATGTTTCAATCCATGGACAGCTACTGTTGAAAATCTTACACCTGGCTATTGAATGCTCCCACTAACTTGACAATGTTCGAGAAAGTTAAGTGTACCTATTAGCTTGTGACCGAAGATACCTCTTAACACGTTTGCGGCGGGACGATTTTCTGTGTTCCTCGCCACCATCCTGGTGCTCTGATTTATAGTTACAGTAACTGCCACGCCTATCTAAGCAGCAGCACAGTCCAGTGCACAGAATACAATATACTATTGATCAGTGCTGTTAAAGTTTCAGATTTCAAGCTCAGATCCTGGTTTAAAAATAAATCTTATTGTAACGCGTTGCAGCTTGGGAGCGATCGCTCCCACCAGGATGGGATTAGGGTTCGGCATGGCAGCAATCGCTCCCATGCCGCCACGAACATGTTAATCTCTTCAAAAAGTATGGAAACACCAGCATAAAATACTTTTTAGATTTTTTACCTGATTAACAACCGGTTTGTATTTAGCAACTTTCATTATCCTCTCGAGCTGAGCTTTGTTGAAGTTAGAAACTCCGATGCTCCTCACCAACCCTCTGGTCACTAGAGTTTCCATCTCTCTCCACGTCTCTTCAAGAGGTGTGTTGTCAAATGCATAAAACTCTTGCTTTTTGAAGTGGTCCCTGGTATTGCTCTGTGTTTAAAATGATATTTTAGACAGAAAACCTTACAGATTAAGTTAATGTTTAGTATATTTGATAAATTATTTTTCATCACTCTGTATAAGAAAATAGCCTGTTACCTTACAGTTGAGATTAACGAAAATCCTCGATTCCATTATGTAAAAACAAATAACGCTTGGCTGACTTTTCGTGATCCAAACAATTCTTTTTATTTCCCAAAAATTGCTTTGTCATTCCCAAACCACGTTTTTCAATTCTCCAGCTGGCTTTAAAACAAAATTGTAAAACCATGTACTGTTTACTTATTAAAAAATTACATGACTGCGTGGTACTCTGCGTTTTCCTCACATATACGTTAAACGCTATCTTGCCTCAAAATGGGTCGGTCACTTCTATTAGAAATACAGGTACTACCTATTTCACTACACTACTATGGGATCATCTGTTTATCATCTGTGAAACTTCATTATTAATGTCAGGAAAATAATGTTTACTATAAAAAAGTAATGATAATTATCTTATAATTTTTCCGATAAAAAATATGAACAAATATAGTACTTATGATTGTAGTGAAGTGAAAACTATCCTTCAAAACACGAATGAATAAAGTGTTACCAGGACTGCAAAGATAAAGATGTATGTGCTCAACAAATCTTGCACTTCCAACATGTCGTCTCGAATATGCAAAGTTCTCCCACTCTTCTCTCTTGTTATGAAATAAACCATTTTTTCTAGTAAATACTTTTCCTACTTTTAAATAATGACTGTAGAAGTTATCTCAAAGACATTAAATTTAAATTTCAATTATGCAAAGTTCGATGACAAATTTTTTGGCATGGAGAATGCATATTAATTGCCTAGGTAAGTATATAGTGCCTTAATTTAGATATTATAGTTTGAATACTTTAAATTAGAGTTATTTGATTTTACTGTTGACCTACCTTCAAACCAAAGGGCCAATTAATCAGATACAGGTCGATGTAGTCAACCGAGAGGAATCGAAGAGACTGCTCGCAAGCAGTGACCACCTCTCCCCTAGAGTGATGGGTGTTCCACAGCTGAAAGTTTAAGTTATCATGGATTTGTAATGAGTTTCGCCTCACAAAATCCTAAAGAGCTTTCAGAGGAGGTAGAAGCACTAAATGTATGAAATGGTCATAAATAAATCTAAAAAGACAGAATGGAGTGTACTCCTCAACAGCAGGATACTTAAGTCAACTTATATATTTTTCTTATTATATCCTGATAAAACTTCTAGTTAGTAATCAGGTAATTAAAAAATGTAATTTGTTGCTTATGATGGGTTTAGATAAGTTTTTTAACATTTGAATTCACTGAGTTTGTGTGTCTGCTACAATGGGCTACTTGTTTAAAGTGCAGAAAGGTTTTTCGTCAGACTCACCATTAATATTTTTTCTTTCATATGCACAGAATAAATAAAATTTAAACACACTCCCAACTTTAAAACTATAGACATCAACGAAACATAACAAATTTTTAACCGTATAGTTTAAAAATATATGTGAACCAAAAATTATATTAAATCCAACGATAACTAGAAACACCAAACAAAATTACCTTCGAAACAACAAACATTTCCTTCCTGGTGACAACTCCCTCCCGTATCTTCTGCCTGATAGCTCTGCCAACCGCTACCTCGTTATTTTGGTATACAGGGGCTGTGTCTATCAGTCTGTAACCATTGTCTATTGCAATACCAACGATCTCTTCTGTCAAGTGCGCTATCTGGAAGATATTAATTGCATTTGAGGAATTCCAAGAAGTAACAGTTTCTAGGATTTACAAGGAAAACGAGTGTTCTGTACTCAATAATTAATCCCTTAGCCAAGAACAAGATGTCGATCGTGAGAAGTTGATAAATAAACTTAAAATTCCCAATTTTGAAAAAAAATTAAAATCAAAATTCCAAGTGTATAGTCCAGTCAATCTGTTTCTAAAAAGAGGCGATAGAGGAAAAAATTAGGAGAAGGCTGAATTTTTCACCATCGACTACTACCGTATAGACAAGCTTCTAGCCAAAAGTCCCCACCCCTACCCCTCTTGCTTCCCCCCCTACAGCCCCTTGTTGTTCTTTAAGTTTAAAAAATGTGATATTTTGTAAAAATGACTATATCTCAGAAATTATTTGAAATATACCTTACATTCTGTTGTTTTCTGATTCCTCATAAAAAGCTCTAAAAATAATGTCACATGGTGATTTACGATTAATCTACTCCTTCTACGTCTATTTTCCTGTTTAACTTGGAAAAAAAGCATTTTCCTTCATTTTTCACCAAATATATTTTTATTTTGCCCAATAACAAGGCTCAAATCACTTCCTTTGTGACTCTGTTTTGTACTAAATACTTTCTCCTGTTTATAAGCTTTAAAATGATATAATACTTGGCTTGCTTTTCTCACTTATTGCCTTGCTAATACGAGTAAAACATGTTTTACAGCGCCTGCTGCGGCCGCGCGTTACGCCACCGAGGTTCATTCAACCTGGGGTTTTAAGGGGAGAGGAAAATAGGAAAAACTGAATTTTTCACCATCGACTATTATTGTATAAACAAGCTTCTAGCCAAAAGTCCCCACCCCTACCCCCCTTGCTTCACCCCCTTAAAGCCCCCACCTGTTTTCCAAGACTAATAAATGCAGTATTTTGCTAAACTGCTTATAGCCCAGAAACGCTTTGAGATATCTCTTATAATTTGTGGTTTTCAGATTTATAATAAAATAATAAAAAAATGTCATATAGTGGCTTACGATTAATTTATTCCTTCTACATCTATTTTCTTGATTAAATTGGAAAACAACATTTTCCTTCATTGTGAATTAATATATCTAACTTTTGCCTAAAAAAGGCTCAAATCACTTCCGTTATGAAACTGTTTTGCACTTATTATTTTCTTTTGTTTATAAGCTTTGAAATGATATCATTCTTGGCTTGCTTTTCTCACATATTGCCTTGCTAGTACAAGTAAAACATGTTTTACAGCGCCTGCCACGGCCGCGCGCTACCCCACCGAAGTTAATTAAACCTGGGGTTTTAAGGGGAGAGGAAAATAGGAAAAAGCTGATTTTTTCACCATTGACTACCACCATATATTCAAGCTTCTAGCGAAAAGTCCCCACCCCTACCCCCCTTGCTTCCCCCCCTACAGCCCCCCATATTTTCCAAGTCTAATAAATGCAGTATTTTGCTAAACAGTCCAGGCAAAGAAAAGGTATAGAGGAAATTTTTTGGAACTCAATTTTTGACTTTGCAGCTTTGTTTGGACTAGTTAGGAGGTGAACATATCAAAAGTACTCGCCCGTAGCCCTTGAGCAGGGGGAGGGAAGGGGTCTGAAGTTACAATTTTTGGTTTTTCCTAAATATCTTGAAAACTATCACCTTTTAGTATTTCCTATTAATTTTAAAAATTATAGAAAATTAAATTTCATGTAAGATAAGTATATAATATGTCTATTTTAGTCCAACCATTTCAAGGCAAGCATTAATTTGGTTAAAATTTAAAAAAATATCCCTTCCATAAGATATACATGTAAATTTCTGGGTAACATACATGCCCAATGGGACATCGCTTTTTCACCTAAAGGAAAATGAACAGCATTCAGGAAATATTGACAAAATTTCCAGTAATTTGACACCTCAATCATAAAATTGGTCTAAAATAAAGGTGTTGGCGAGCTCACAAACAAAACGTTATTTTTCAATGAATAACGCGCGCGCTCATTGGGCGTTATTATATGTTTGTAATAATTTCTTGAATAATAAAGTTTTTTGTGAGCTCGCCAACACCTTTATTTTAGACCAGTTTTATGATTTAGGTGTCAAATCACTGGAAATTTTGTCAATATTTCCTGAATGCTGTTCATTTACCTTTAGGTGAAAAAACGTTGCCCCATTGGGCATGTACGTTACCCACAAATTTACATGTATTTCTTATGGAATGGATATTTGTTTAAATATTAATAAAATTAGTGCTTACCTTGCAAATCGTTGGACCAAAGTAAACATAATATATACTTTCCTTATAGGAAATTTAATTTTCTATAATTTTCAAATTTAATAGGAAATACTAAAAGTTGACAGTTTTCAAGATATTTAGGAAAAACCAAAAAGTGGTACCTTCAGACCCCCTCTTCCCCCACTCAAGGGCTACGGATGGAGACTTTTGATATGTTCACCTCCTAACTGGTCCAAACAAGGCTGCAAAGTCAAAAATCGTGTTCCAAAAAATTCCCTCTATACCTATTCGTTGCCTCGAGTATTTAGCAAAATACTGTATTTACTTGGAAAATATGGGGGACTGTAGGGGGGGAAGCTAGGGGGGAAGGGATGGGGACTTTTGGCCAGAAGCTTGTCTATACAATAGTAGTCGATGGTGAAAAATTCAGCTTTTCTTATTTTCCTCTCCCCTTAAAACCCCAGGAAAATGAACCTCGGTGGCGCAGCGCGCGGCCGCGGCAGGTGCTGTAAAACATGTTTAACTTGTATTAGCAAGGCAATAAGTGAGAAAAGCAAGCCAAGTATTATATTATTTTAAAGCTCATACACAGGAGAAAGTATTTAGTACCAAACAGAGTCATAAAGGAAGTGATTTGAGCCTTGTTATTAGGCAAAATATAAATATATTTGTTAAAAAATGAAGGAAAATTTTATTTCCAAATTAAACAGGAAAATATACGTAGAATGAGTGAATTAATCGTAAAACACTATATAACATTACTTTTAGATTATTTTATGAGAAATCCGGAAACAACAGAATATAAGAGATATCTCAAATAGTTTCTAAGTTATAAGCAGTTTAGAAAAACACTGCAATCAATAGACTTGGAAAATAGGGGGGGGGGGCTGTAGGGGGGGAAGCAAGGGGGGTAGGGGTGGGGACTTTTGGCTAGAAGCTTGTCTATATGGTAGTAGTCGATGGGAAAAAATTCAGCCTTCTCCTAATTTTTTCACCTAAAAACCCCAGATTGACTGGACTAATAGGATTACTGTTTGGTTCAAGAGGAACACTCACAAAACATTAATATTTTAATTTGGAAAAAGTTGGAAATTCATCAGTCGGTTGACAAAGTTTTAGTCCTCAATATTAAAAAAAATCTGTTTATATACTATGAAACCATCTTTATCAAAAATCCAATGTAAAAAATGTTCAATGAATAAAGTTTGAAACTATGACCATCCATACACGGTAAACACAATATAAAACTAATAAAATACTGACTAAACTATATCTATTACACAGTGTAAAGGCAAACAAACCATGTAGGCATGGTCAGTAACAGTTTCTGTTTTTTTTTTCCTTAAGATGCATTGTGTTCTTCCATAGCCATCTCTAGTACAAGGCCGCAGTGCTAGTAGTAGGCAATATGGCTCCTAAGGGTTCTGCTGATTTCTTAATCCATACTCTGAAATGGCACTATTTTTTGTTTACTTCAAACCAGCTGGCTCTGTAACAGTTTTTACTATACAAAAATCCCTTGAGAAGCGGCGTTGCCAGGTTGAAGGCGGCCTTATTACTAGTGATGGCCATGGTTCTTCCCAGTACTTCTGAAAGTACAATATTCAGTTATACAGATTTTATTTCTTCTCAAGAAATTACCTGAAATTGTCAGTTTGCAGTTCATTTTAGAGAATAAATAATTCCCCCAATAATTTTGGTCAACATAGTTGCAACGAATGATTCATGGTTTTTAGTTATTTTCCAGCTTTAAGTTACTTGATGAACCATAAATTAACCATCTCGTAAAACTTAATGTTACTAATGAGAAAAAAATTTCAATTTATTTATGATAAGCTAAAAACATTTAAGAAGAAGGACTTGGAGGAAAAATTTATATAGAGCAGATGAAACCCTTATTACTTACCTTAAAAGTTCCAAGTCCAAGTGCTGGTATGGTATTTCCATTACTCAATTCAATTAGAGGTATACTGGAAGGCATTTTTATTTTAATACAGTCTGAACCGTAACGTTTCAGTTTTATGAGTCACGTCTCAATAAAACTATCAGAGCAAGGGGGAGGAGTATTAATAGCAGTCGTTAAATCTGAGTAAGCCTCTCACAATAATTATTTACATAATGAAAATATAATAATTGAACACTTAAGATATAGTACTCATAAATAAATATGGTTATAATTAAAAAAAGTTACTCAGAATTAAATTAAACTACAGTAATATGATAAGACTATAATGGTGTTGTTCCTTAACTTAATGACATACTGTTTTCATTGAATTGAATTAAAAATACTAAATAAATACTGTATTAGTTTTACAGAAATTAATTTTTTTTCTTTGGACCTAAATTTAATGTAAAAAGAAACCTAGCCAAGCCAAAATAATGAATAAATAGAAAATAAAATAGAAAAGTTTGTGAAACTGAAGTTTTTTTCTCAAATTTGATCTGCAAGCAGATTTGAGGTTTAGACTTTGTTAACCACATGAACATAAGAGATTTTTCATAAATATTTTTTTGTAAGAATAGGAAACCAAAAATAGTATATTTCATTACAAGGACCTAAAGTGAAGCTTTTCGTACAAGGTCAAGTTTTACAACCGAGGCTGTAAGCCGAGGTTGAAAAATGACCGAGTAACGAAAAGTAGCTTTAGGTCCGTGTGATGAACTATATTTTTCATTATATTGCTCAATACAATACGTAAACTACTTAAGAAAACCAAAATGTTACAGCTTGTTTACCTTTAAAGATGCCTTCAAAAGATTCCACCGTTTTGTTCTTGCTATTTGAAGCAATCAGCTGATTGTCTGTTTCATTTGTGTTAGGGTAGACTGACAACAATGAACAACTATCGACGTATCGAACGCATGTAATAATCGATTGGTGAAATGAGCGAGTTTCACAAATTGATTAAACTGACAACAATGAATGTTTTGATAATAACGATGAATGTTTAGATTATTTGTATAATCGAATGAATATTGTTCGATTATTACGACGTACTCGGCACTTTTTGACTTTTATAGTCCTAGGATTATAAAGAGTCAGCTGGTATCAAGTACATCAGCTTTTAATTCCTAGGAATAAAAAGAGTGTATTTAGGTCCGGAAAACATGCATTAAAAACATCTGTTTTTGAAGCAGTATAACGAAAATAATTTTGTGATGATTATTACAGGTGCCATTTATGTTGTTTACAAAAAGGTTTTATAAGTTCTTAAAAAATTACTTCTAAAATTACTTTATATTTTGACATTTTCTAAATGTATTTCGTTGCAGGTAATGAAATATTTTGATGAACTTAAAACTATTGAAGTACAATCTTAATGTTGTTGAGATTAGATCAGATAAAGATCTTTGACCAACTTAAAAATAAATTAACCTGTGCTGCTGTTTAATAATGTGGACGTACAGCTAGTTATACAAAGAGATTTAAAGATGAACCCTTCAGTGCCATCAGTGAAACTCAATAATGGCCATCTCATGCCTGCTTTCGGATTAGGAACATGGCAGGTTAGTTAATTAATCACAATACAAAAATTTTGACGAGCACTTAACTATACAGGGTGTTTGAAAAGTCAGGGTACGGCTTAATATTTTGCAAACCATAGCAGAAAACATCTATAAACTTTGCACAGTGTCATATGGCAATGTAAACTATTTTTGAAATGAGGTATCACTCAACCCATGCTTACATTTAAGATTTCTATGACTAACCATAGGGGACAGCCCACAGAGGAAGTCATAGAAATCTTAAATGTAAGCACGGGTCGAGTGATACTTCATTTCAAAGAGCTCACTTAGTAGAGTTGAATGCCGCAAACCGCATCTCAAAAGATATATCCAATCAGAAATGGCGGGTTGTTTTAGGTACACATTGTGAAGTACATTATGCGCTGCCATTTCTGACTGGATACATCTTTTGAGATGCGGTTTGCGGCATTCAACTATACTAACTGAGCTCTTTGAAATGAGGTATCACCCACTCAACCCGTACTTACATTTAAGATTTCTGTGACTCCCTCTGTGGGCCCCCATGGTTGGCATGTCATGGCAATAGCAAGAAAAAATAGTTTGCTTTGCCGTATGACACTGTGCAAAGTTTATAGATGTTTTCTGCTGTGGTTTGTAAAATATTAAGCCGTACCTAGACTTTTCAAACACCCTGTACTTTAAGTTTTAACCGTAGGATGAATTTGTCTTTTACTTAAAGTTTACCAAAAAACTACAGTTCACTTAATTATTGGATTATAAATTTTTCAGTACTTTCTTAAAAATGTCATTTTTTGAATAAGAAACAAAACTAGAGTTTTGATAGATCATTATAATAGATCACCATACATTCCCACTGATCAGTGACAGAATACTTAAAGTTCCATAGAGTTTTATACCTAAAAAACAAAAAAATATTGTTAAAGCAATTTTTTCACCTGAATTACCAGTATTACCTAATTTTAAGCTGGTTGTTTGTAGACACTAAAATGTTCTCTCATGCATAATACCATGATAAATTTGTTTTATCAAAAACATTTTGTATAAGAGGCTTGTGACTGTTGGAGGTTGTTGGTTGTCGGAAGAATGATGTGAAAGGTTGTTTGAAATAGCCAAATATGGATCAGGGTGGAACAATATAGACCAAGGTGGATCTGAGGTACAATAAGGTAATCCTGTATTGTCAGGAAAGGATTGATCAGAGCAAATTTCTATAACTGTGAAAGTGAATAGGATAATTTATCTAGGTGGAAGGTTTACCCTGAGGCCGATCGTGCCCATTGCCATATGGTCACCTAAGCCAGCTTTGATGAACAATAATTAAGTAGTTAATTCCATGTACAACTATATTAAATGCCAGAAGGCCCTACCTTGCATGTGACTGGGAATAACTATCTGAAATTAAGCATAACTGTCTAATCGCTGATTACTATGATTCTGAATAAAGGTTTAATTAACTATTGAGCTAAGTAATTAATTGTTGGCCAGATAAATATGACAAGCAATATTTCCTGATGAAGCTACATTTGTATTACCTTGAAGGGTCGCCTCTGAGAGGCGAAACCCACAGAAATTCACGTCTTAGAAAAACCCCCAACTAGAATTTTTCCCCCCGGCACCCCAAAACCAAGATAATTAAAACATTATTGGTTGATATCAATTAATTTAAGGAAAAGGACCTAATTTTTAGCATTAATACTTATCCGATTTGACAGTGATGTTTATTCTGGGAGGCTACTCCAGCTTGAAGTGGGAAGAGACCAGGCCTTTCAAATCCTAAATTTCCCTCTGTCTTTCTAGAATGTTCAGGTGGACTGGCCTCTGTTCAGGCATTATGGCCAGTACCTGGTTTGGCGCTATATATATAAAAGTGACGCGCACGGCACAACCACGCCCCCTTCGGCCAAAAAGATTGCGCTGGGACTTGGAGGGGTGGTAAGGTCATCGTTGGTTCCAGAGGGTTAGTTGGGGTTGATTCCCTAAAACAACCAAAATTTGGTCTGCAAGGTTGCAGCGCCTACCCACAATTGACACCAGAAAAATTTGGATTGCGGGCTCTTGAAAAAGTGAATCACGGCGGTGTTGAAGTTGCAAGAACCGATTGGTGTCTTTGGGGTTCCGGCTCATCTCCACTCAGAATAGGTGGAACCTGAGGGCTCCCAACGCGCTGGCACCTCCGCCTGAGACTTTTGATTCTCCTTCATTTGAAGGTTGCGAGCTGCTTGGTCAGCGATCGGGCTCCTCCCCCCCCAGCGGAAAAATTCGATGCTTGAGGCCTCAAGGACTCTACACTTGGTTTCTTCCCTACTAAAAGAACTCAATTTGAATGAAAGGGGGATAACTGCACGCACAATTTTTTTATATTTTTTTATATATTTTTTATTATTTATTTTTAGGCCTTATATTTTGTTTTTATCTGAGATTTGGTGTAAACCAAAGTCTTGTGTTGTTTTTCTCAGAATTGTTGCAATCATAAACATACTCTTGTAGGCTGCTGCAAGATGCAAGCTGGCGACGGTAATTATCGGTGAGTCTTGTTGAAGCTGATTGTTACGGAAGATGGCTGTTGTTAAAGCTGGTCATTTCAGGTGGTGATTGTTGCTGAAGATCAAGTTAACTGAAGATTTCTGCTGAAGTTCGGAGTTGACTGAAGATGTCTATTGTTGAAGGTGGTTGTAGTTGAAGCTATTTCAGGATATGACTGCTGCTGAAGTTCGGAGTTGACTGAAGATGACTCTTGTTGAAGGTGGTTGTAGTTGAAGCTATTTCAGGATATGACTGCAACTGAAGTTCGGAGTTGACTGAAGATGTCTCTTGTTGAAGGTGGCTTTAGTTGAAGCTATTTCAGGATATGACTGCTGCTGAAGTTCGGAGTTGACTGAAGATGTCTATTGTTGAAGGTGGTTGTAGTTGAAGCTATTTCAGGATATGACTGCTTGTGGCTTTTGATTCAATGTGCTGAATTGCCCTTTTTCAAATTGATTGCAAGCTGGCCTTTTTTTTTTTGATTGTGCAGTTATTTGGTAATGACTAGTTTGTAAATAGGGACTAACTTTAAGAAAAATTGCTTGTGAAACCGAAGTGTTGGTCCTGACTATATTATGTAAGATTTACCCCAAAATTAGTGCAGGGTAGACCGATCGCTGACAATATAACATTTTAGGGTGATCAGTCCGGCGAGACTGACCGATGTGGACTCGAAGATACCACACCAGGTGCCATGGAACCCAACCTATATCTGAAGTGGAGGAAACCAATTTTTGCAGCAATTCCCTAAAAGAATGTTAGTAACTAAACAAATATAAAGGTAGTGGTGTACATGGAAACATAAAATGAAGGAAAATTTAAGGATTTGGCGCATTTGAAAAAAGCCATTTAAATTTTACGCACGAGAAGTGCTTGCCCTAAATCAGAAACGCACTTGGAGATTAAATATTCAAATTATTTTTCTTTGAATACCACTTATCAGCTTATAAACTATAGTGGGACCATCCTTTCCATATTACTTAACATTTTAGGTAAAACTAAAAGATATTGGCCTATTCTAATGATTGATAATTGATACTGTCGTCTACCTATACATTTTTCCTGATGTGCCCTACACTAACTACACACTTATGACTAGATTGATTTGCATGGTCGACCATAAAAGAAGGCTAGAAATGAGGAGAATAGGAAAGAAAATTAAAGAATTTATTAAGTGTCAGTCGGTGCTCGACAAATTGTAGCTAGCAACTTGTCGTTCCAGGATACCCTGCGCATGGGCCCTCACTGGGTGACCATAAAAGATAAAAAAATTAAAATAAAATTAAGGTCAAACAGTAAGGTTACATTATATTGAAAAAAATGTTGTTTTAAAGGAAAAACCCAAACGCAAACGTATATCCGTGCAACGAGGTGACGAAGAAGGGAGGGTTTACCTGAATATGAGCGGAGAGGAATAGTGTAGATTCACCCATCCAGAGGAAGATGAAACCTTAGACTCACTCCCCCCGGCTCATACCAGGGAAGAGAAGGAGAAGAGTAGAAAAAAGCTTAACCTATTATCACTAGGTGCATATGCGCATTGGGCAATGATCTTTTTCAGGGTGCAGGGGTGCCCACAGCATGTTTTGATGTCGCAAGTTGCGACATCAGACTAAATTTTGGGGGGGATTTAAAAAAACTAGGGAAAATGGGGGGGATTTTTTAATATATGCTCAGTTTTTATCTGGATCGAAAATTTGTAATGGTCGAATAGCAACAATGAGTTCAGGTTCAATTGTCAAAAGTTAGACGACACGACTGTTGTTGACGTGTTACCGTACTAGGTAATCGGTCGGGTCGGGCTGTGCTCACACTGACACTGTTACACTGGTAAAATATCCTGTGGTCGCGTGGTGCAATGATCGTAATTCGCCGTTTCGGCGCTACGTCACGCCGGCGCCGCGCCGCCACCGCTCAACTCCCGGCTCCCGCTTGTCAACGCCAACACCAATACCTACTTGTCTTTATAAAACTTATAAACGGGTTATAAAACGGGATATGATCTTTATAGCCAAGTGCACAGTTGCGTTGCATACACAGTCGAGTCGATGTGTTTTTATTTTGAGAAGGCTCGTGTGTCGCTAGTTATTTATTGTAAACTACCTAGACTTTATTTAAGCCGTAAGGCTCCTTTTAGACTAGGACACAGTTGCCCGTAATTGTGCCCGGACACTGTTACCAGCAACTGTGTCTGCTCGGGCAACCGCAGCGGGCACTTTGTCCCAAACACTCTTCCGCGCCAATTAAGAAAGATGTTGTCAAGAGAAAAGGGGAGCGCGAAATATTCACGATCACCCGATGTCAACCAAAAAAGCAGATAAAGGACCTTATTATACCCCGCTTGATGAGTTGTGTGCCGATAAATGTAAAATTTTAACTACTTTAGAATGTGTAAAACCTCATTTGATGAACTGTTGGACCTTTGTGATGACATCAGGAAAGCTGATGCGATGATACGGAAAAGTATACCACCAAAGACACAACCGAAACACAGGCGGATTTAGGTCACAACATTTGGGGGTGCCAGCTCACTTAACGTTTGAAGTGTTGTATGCAAAAATTCAAACATCAAACTCCTACTTAAATGGTCCGTTTAAGGCCTATTCCAAGTAGGTACTTATTTTATTTAACAACAACCATTTGTAATCTACGCAAATACCACAGTAAAAGTTGAAATTTTCCCCTGTACCTGATAAATCGATGTATCGATACTTAGGCCTAATTCGAAATTTATGTCGTTTGTCGCCTGCCGGCGACGAAGTCATGGGCGGACTTTTGGGGGTGCCAGGGGGTGCCCGGCACCCCCTGATTTTTGCTGGATTGTTCGGTAGAAGATGGAGAATCAATTTTCTACATATCTTTGAATATCCTATTACAAAAACATACAAAAACGTTGTCACTCCTGGGTGGTCGTCAAATTTTTTATAAACACATTTCTACATTTATGTGGCACAAAAACGACACGAATACAAAACATAAAACTGTTTGGCCAAACTTAAAACAGAATTTACGATCCGGCGCGGGCGGAAGCGATGTCATGACTGGGGGCCGCAGGTGGACTTGATCCCCTCGTTGCTATAACTGGAACGCCGGCCGTGGTCCTGTTCTTTTTCTTTTGTTTACTTGCCACCCTATCGCCGCATCATAAATACTATTTGATTGGAATAATGATGTTTGCTCGTTTAAAACATTGCTGTGGTCCGTTTTCATAGAGCTGTACATTTCAAATTCTTGTAAGCAATTTAAGTAACTGTCCCTTTTGTTATGAAAGTGTAAAATTTCCAAATTTTTGTCAAAGCTAGAATAACTGTGATTTTTATTCAATAGATGGTTTGCAAAGGAAGATTTGGAGTTAGAGCAGGACGGGATATGTTCATTAAACATTTTCTTGAATGAACGGACGGTTTGACCTATATAATATTTTGGGCAGTTTTTCACATTAATAATTTTGTAGACTCCGGTTTTGTCTTCGTTTCAACTTTATTATTTTTTTCGTTCCTTTAAAATTGAGCCTAATTTATTATTGGTTTGGGACCGAGATTATGACATTATTTTTGGCCATTTCGTTACTCAAAGTGTGGTTTCAAAGTGTGGATGAAAATCACCACATCTATGTCATCTGAGTTGGTTTAATCTCTAGGATATTATTTTATTATATAGTCTTCATGTGAAAATTACTAGTGGGGTTAGCTTTTTGCCTCACCCAACAATTCTATAAGTATACAGCATCTAAAAAAAAATGAAAAAGAAATGCTTTATTGTTCCACTTGGATACGAGGGTAACAATATCTCTCAAACCTCATACTATCCAAGAATTTAAGTAAGCCGAGGTATCGATGCCAATTAATTTTTGGGGGGGATTTCGCGACATGGACCATGGGGGGGATGGGCACCCCTGTCAGGGTGTAACCTTGGGTAGTGAATGAAATTTAATTTATGTTGCTGGCTGAAAAAATCTTTTGAGCTGTGAAACATGAGCTTTCCGGATGAATTTATTATTGACAGGGTCGACGAAGCTAACAGTGACTGGGGAGGTGAAGGTTTCAATGACAAAAGGTTTCGACCACATAGGCAATAATTTTTGGTTTATGTGGTCGACCGCCTTACTGATGGGGTTCAATCTGAACATTACCCAGTCGCCAGGGTTGAAAGTGTTGGGTGATCGGTTTTGATTGTATTTCCTCTCTCTGCTGGCTCTGGCTTTACGCAGGTTTTCAATTACTCTTGACCAATCGTCAACACAGAGCAAATAATCCGCAGAACTTCAGAAATTTTTCTGGTCAAAACCAAAACAGGTTCAATTCTTCCTTCAACCCTAGAGTACCTGATTTTCCTTTTGCACATTTTGGGCTTCCTGACACCAGACAGCAGCGTTATCCACTCCCAGGTCCCCAACAGGGTAACAATCACAATTCTGGTTCCAATGGGCAGGGAAACTCCAGAGGAGGTAGGCATTAGGCGGTACCCCCCCTCCAAACAATCAATCCACCATGTACGCTTCTTTCTTTATGTCTTACCTTCCCACTCAGCAGCATTATCCACCCCCAGGTTTCCCACAGGTCGACAACCCCGATTCTGGTTCCCATGACCAGGAAAACCCCTGAGGAGGGAGGTGTTAGGCGGAACCCCCACTCCAAGCCATCAACCCGCCATTTGTGCTTATTCCAAAATTCCGTCAACCACTCCCAAGAGACCCCCAAGCATTCCCAACGCTTATGGAAGCGTGCTGGGCCCATAACCCAGAGGTCCGTGGATCGTAATCACGCTCTGCTACCAATTTGGGACTGTTGGAGGTTGTTGGTTGTCGGAAGAATGATGTGAAAGGTTGTTGGAAATAGTCAAATATGGATCAGGGTGGAACAATATGGACCAGGGTGGATCTGAGGTACAATAAGGTAATCCTGGATTGTCAGGAAAGGATTGATCAGAGCAAATTTCTATAACTGTGAAAGTGAATAGGATAATTTATCTAGGTGGAAGGTTTACCCTGAGGCCGATCGTGCCCATTGCCATATGGTCACCTAAGCCAGCTTTGATGAACAATAATTAAGTAGCTAATTCCATGTACAACTATATTAAATGCCAGAAGGCCCTACCTTGCATGTGACTGGGAATAACTATCTGAAATTAAGCATAACTGTCTAATCACTGATTACTATGATTCTGAATAAAGGTTTAATTAACTATTGAGCTAAGTAATTAATTGTTGGCCAGATAAATATGACAAGCAATATTTCCTGATGAAGCTACATTTGTATTACCTTGAAGGGTCGCCTCTGAGAGGCGAAACCCACAGAAATTCACGTCTTAGAAAAACCCCCAACTAGAATTTTTCCCCCCGGCACCCCAAAACCAAGATAATTAAAACATTATTGGTTGATATCAATTAATTTAAGGAAAAGGACCTAATTTTTAGCATTGATACTTATCCAATTTGACAGTGATGTTTCTGGGAGGCTACTCCAGCTTGAAGTGGGAAGAGACCAGGCCTTTCAAATCCTAAATTTCCCTCTGTCTTTCTAGAATGTTCAGGTGGACTGGCCTCTGTTCAGGCATTATGGCCAGTACCTGGTTTGGCGCTATATATATAAAAGTGGCTCGCACGGCACAGGCTAAAATGGAGTGAACATTTCAGAATAGCTTTGGTACAGTCTTGACTCATCAGATGACTACAAAAGTTTTGTTGATTTTTGTTTTACTTGAAGCAAGGCCAAAGCTGATTAGGGGGTCAAACCCCCATAGTCATTCAATATTCATTCAGGGAGGTCAAACCCCCCTGAAATGTTGAATTGCTTTATAATGAAATGTTAGTAAGTTATTTTTTTAACTTCCTGTAATCGCGGAGCTCAACCCCCCCCCAAAAAAATTGTTCTGGTTCCAGCTTTGACTTGGTGTTTAGTAATTTTACCCCTATTCATTTTAATTCTCCAGTTTCCTTAACAACTAAAATTTTATGCCATGCAACGCCACTACAATGTAAAACTATAACTAGTGTTCAAAATAAAAACATAACCCAGTAAAGTCGATTGTGAAAGGCTAGTTTAATGCTGTTTGGTAGAGTTTTCCGATTCTTAAATTTCCTGATACAAGAGCTTTATTTTTATGTATTCATGTTGACGCTGTCTGGAACTGACAATCAATAATAACGGATTACGTACCTTGATGTCTGCAATTCCTTAGTAAAACTTTACTCACTAGTTTTGAATACACTTTAAGGTATGTAGCCTGTTATGATTTACTGTTATATTGTAAAGAAAAAACTACAAAAATAATCTCATAGATGGATGAGTTAGAGGCGGAGGCAGCAGTGAAGCAGGCGATAGACCTCGGTTACCGTCACTTCGACACAGCGTTCATCTACCACAACGAGGTGGCCATCGGTAAAGCCATCCGCCAGAAGATACAAGAAGGGGTGGTGAAGAGAGAGGACATCTTCATCGTTTCTAAGGTTGACAACGTTTTTTGGCAACTTTATGAATTGAATCTATGCCCTCCATAAATTCTTAAATTGAGCAAAAATTGTTAAAGAATTTTACAGGATAATGTTGGGAAAACCCATGGAAAATATTATTGCCGAACCTATACTATAAACTCAACCTGGAGTCATAACTTCTTATTGCAAGCTACGACATTTAAACAGTTGGCCACTAATTGCCACCACCAAAGTAAAACACAAGCTCACAATGATTTGACAATGAGTGCAAAAAGATTTTTTTTATAGTACCGGTATCGTAAATTTTGGAACCTTTTTATAAATAGAATGTTCAATATTCATGAAAAACCTTATTCTTGTATTAACTGTAGCTTGAAATTATAATCTTCGTTTGAATGAACAATTGCCAAACTACAGAAAATATAAACTAATATTAGTTATTTATTGTTTAATTTTGAGTTATACTCAATTTTATGTTATTAATCGTACCAAGATTTCATTCTTCCATAAGGATTAGCAATAAAATATCTTTAAAATTAATGGAAGAATCGTTAACCAAACAATATTGTATTTTATGTAATTTTTCTAAAAATAAATTTGTTCCATTTTTTTTTAATTTGAAATGGTCTTTATTTATATACTATAGTTTAGTAAATACATTTTCTCCGTTCTAATCTAATAATAACATTTTTATAATTATAAAAATCTAATTGCTAAAAGGTTGTTTAGGCGATTTTTTTTGCTATTTATCTACCCCTTTTCAGTGAGTCCTAAACTATTTTTACAAAAGTTAGAAAACAATCGGTGCAATTGTTTTGATTAATTATCATACCCACACACCCACTCAGTTTTGGACAACTAATCTCTGCTAATACACATTCCCTTTTCCTTGTTTATTTATCAATTAGCTCACGAACCGCCACTGACAATAAATGAATTCCTTAAAGATACTTTAAAAAAACTAACGATTTCAGTTGTGGAACACGTGTCACGCCCGGTCTGAGGTGGTGCCGGCGTGTCGCCGCTCGCACAGGTATCTCTCCCTTGGCTACATAGACCTCTACCTCGTCCACTGGCCCTTCGGCCTCAAGGTACTGTGTCTGCACCTGTAGGAATAAATAAACATTTAATTTGAATTTGGATTGAATTGTGGTTTTATTTGAATGAATGCAAGCGTCTTCAATACTGCCCTGTGATGTTTGTTCTCGGTTACTGGAATAACTTCTTATAGATTCCTAATGTATTATGTTTGCAATTATGTGTTTGAAGATGTCATATCTTTCTGTCTTAAAATTAAATCACCCTTATCCAAACAATTTTATGTAACCGAACAATCAGAAAAAAATATTATTATTTAAATTATTTCTAAAGATTACGTTCTACTCTACTAGCAAAAAGACAGACATTTCAATCCAAACTGCAATAAGCTTTATTTTCAAAAGTAAAGCTAAGATTTTTATATATGGTTCTGGTTTGTATAAATAAGTCAGTGGTACATTCGGTATCAACAGATTTTTTAAAATCTGTTGGTACCAAAAGTACCACCAACAACATCATACATCCAATCTGCATCTGCATCGATCTCCATCTATCTGCTTCTCTCATCTAAATTTGAATCTGTTATTGCATTTACTCCAGTAAAAGCAGCAACTTTTTGGCTTCAATTCCCATGCCACTTACTATTAACTTGAACAAAAATATTCTCAGAATGAGTGAATGAATGAAATGTTTATTCTAAGAAAATATGTTCAGCTTTTAAAATAATCCAAAAATACATAATAGCTTATTCCTTTAAGGAAATTCGCTAAAATTATAGCAGATGCAAAAAAATGTTGAAGTTTATTTACAAATTTATTGGCTGCTAAAAGAAAAAGAATGGTCTTATGGAATCAGTAGATATAGGCAAATGCCTGTGCATCTGCTGCTTTGTAGTATAAAAATATAATAAGTTTGACCTCATTATTGGAAATAAGTCTGTCAAAAATAAATAATGAAGTTATAATTAAGAAATTTATTGAGTAAAGTTAAAATTTGATTACAAAAGTAATGAATAAAAAAATATGATTGAAAAACTAGGTTACAGTTTGTGCTTTTTTAAGTAGCTTTATTATAATGTACTCAACAAGATCAATCTTTCCTTACTTGGTGACATTCTAAACGCTTTCTCTTCCACTCTCTTAATAATTCATAATTGCATTAATGTTTAATAGCACTGACGCTACTGTTATTCTGTAATAAAATTCCACTTCATTTAAAAGATTTTCTAATGATTTAATAACTAGATTTAGAACGGTCCGTCACATTTTCCCCTAGAGCAAGACGGAGTCGCGCAACCCGCAGGTGTTTGACGAGTTCGACGACACGTCGTTGGAGGACACGTGGCGCGAGATGGAACGCTGCGTGGACGAGGGTTTGGTCCGCAGCATCGGACTGTCCAACTTCAACAGCGTGCAGGTCACGCGGATCATCAATGTGGCCAGGATAAAACCTGTTTGCAATCAGGTGAGTTCTTTCCAAGTCAAGGTCAGAGTTTTTAATTGTTAACTCGCTTATTATTTATAAACGGGGTTATACAGGGTGTTTTTTCTTTAAACGCAACCCATTTTTAAGATTGAATAATGCACATAAAAATATGAAATGAGTTCTGTTTTGTTAATATTTACATTTTATACATGTTTTCTTTACATTTAGTTTACATTATGTGTTCAAACAATCCGCCATTGGCATTTGTACAAAGTTGTGCTCTCTCCATCAACTTCCTTGCTCTCTCACACATGTTGCAAGGTACGTCTTTGAATTTCTTGGATTAAATTTGTTATGTTTGTTTTGAGGTACTGAATATCCTATGAATTGTTTTCGAATGCCTTACTTTTTTGCATACCCAAAGAAAATTATATAGTGTAGTCAAATCCGGGGATCTTGGAGGGGAATCCTTCACTGATAAAATAAAGTCAGGCCCCCAAGTCATCCTACTTTTGACAAATTAGTCCTACTTTCCTACTTTTTCATAATTTTTTTTATAATTTTGCGCGAAAACTACGCTGATTTGTACTGTTAATGAAATTGACAAATTTATCTTCTGCCGCTGTCTTATCTTATCTATATTATTAGTAAAACAGTATATATTTTTTTAAACAGTTAAAAAAACTTCTTAACTGTCTGGGCTAGTATTAAGTTTGCACATAAAATGTACATCATATAACCAGCCCTGCACAACAGATAGTAAAGAATCTTTAGTTTATCAGAAGCTATCAACTTCTGTGACTTTTTTCTCTATTTTTCATTTTCAGATAGAAGTGCACGTAGGTTTTCACCAGCGGCCGCTGATTAACTTCTGCCGTGAGCGGAAGGTGGAGGTGGTGGGGTACTGCCCGCTGGGGGCTCCGAACCGCCCGGTCAAGCGGCGGAATGAGAAGTCAGTTCTGGATCAGCCGGCCGTGATGCGGATGGCCGCCGCCCATGGCAAGACGCCGGCCCAGGTCGCCCTCCGATATCTGGTCAGCTTTTACTTTCTCCCCCCTACACATAGTATATAGAGAATATTTGTTTTAGTGCCCCCAGAATCCAAAAACGTGGTTTTCGGAGTGGTGTCTGTCTGTCCGTGTGTATGGATGTATGTATGTGTGTGTGAGTGTGTGGATGTAAACAAAGCTGGAGACCATACCAGTTGTCCGATTTTCATGAAATTTGGCATGTAGGTATGAAACCATAATATCTCCAGGAGTTTTTAAATTTGTTTTAATTTTAAATTTTTAAGGTATTTACCTCATAAAACCCTTAAAAAACAACCAAAATCAAATTTCTTAAAAGAAGCTCTAACGATTTTGATAACCATTTCATGGTTTACAGTGCTTACGATGACAAACAAAATAACACCACCCGCATGTCTGTCAAAATTCAGGTTCAGAAGTTATGGGGGTTTAAGTGTTAAAAAATTACTAGAGATTGCATTGGTGGCCAGTTAGTTTTTTATACGTTTTGGCAATTAGATGTTTTAAAAATAAAATAAGTTAAAAATTATATTAAATTGTTGAAGTATTCCCATCTTTTCTTTGTTCACATGATTTCCTCCTGATAGGATCATAATGTATCACTCTATTCTAAGACTTGGCTATGCTAACACTTGTCATTTAACAGTTAGTTCAAGACAGGTTACCCGGAAGGGGGGATATCCCACTGCCATGTGAGAATGGAAAATTTTTAAATGATATTGTTAAATATATTGTTATTTAATATATAACTTATAACATTTAATAATATATAACTTATATATATTTAATATATAACTTATACATTATTGTCTATTTGTGATCGGCCTTAAAAACTGTGTATCGTGCATATTTACCAGACGTGGGTAAACTGCATAAATAACTTATTGGCCATGAATTGCAGGATTTTAAATATCGACACAATACCCACCCCAATACATAATTATTGGGCATGAATAGTCTAATCTAAGAAATATCTATAGACTTTTATAACAAAATAGTCCAGTCAAATTAGATACAAAGTGGGGGTCAAGGGAAACAGCTGTGTATTAGATCCATCTGAACCTCAGCTAAAAGTTACCTCAAGCTCAAAATGGAATATAGGGTGTTCCAGAAAAATGGAGGTCTTGGATTTTAATCTTGAAATTTCCTTCATAAACCTATAGAAAAAGGGATATTGCCTTAAAAATGTCTTGGAACGTTGTGGTGGAAAAAACCTCATTTCTTTTCACTATTTTCAAAACTATTACTATTTTAATATTTAATATAATCAGTGAGTACCCATAGGCGTGCGCACAGTAAATACCCTGGGTAAAGATGAATATACATCTGTTCAATAAAATAATAATAATTGTGTAAAATTTTTAGGGCAAATACTTTTTATGTGTCATGCCTCTATTTCAAAAGGTAAAATTTGTTTTTCCTTTAACATGTTTTGTATATAACAATTACAGTGACAGTTTGAGGTATAATTAAAATACCTACTTCATTAATGACACTGTTCTGCCTAAGATATTTTAATTGAACTAAACTGCCTTGGTTCTTGTCAGTATAGCGCCCGGGATCTCACCAGAACTACTTAGTCTGGTTGCAGTTGATAAAACCTGGAAGTGAGGTCCACCCAAAGTTTTTTGTTGATTTCTGTCTCTTCAAGACCTACATAATTCAGATCTGCCGGGTGCCACTTTGTCACCCTTGAGCAAATCCAAATATCCAAGATGGCGGCCAATATGGGCTTAAAACCGTATAATTTAAATAAAAAGTTTCCTCACTGCATTTTTACGGGCGTTTTTTTAGACATTGACCAACGCCTATCATCGTTGGGTGGCTAATCCTATGTTTTGACAGGATCATATTTTTCGGCCGCCATATTGGATCCGCCATATTGGATATTAACTTTATTTTTTTAATGAAAAGATGGTGTTTTGACGCATCATTATGAACTAGATTTTTACGCTGACTACAATACTGAAATCCGTTTTTGAAAATATGCATTCATTAAAAAGATATACACAAATAAAAATTTATCCCTATACATTTCTTATGGGCGTTTCGTATTTTCAATATTTTCTTGTATTATTTACCTGCTATCTCTCATTATAATAAAGATATGTAGTTAATTTTGGTCTTAAAATACTTAGTGAAATACCGGCTTTCATTTGAGATATTAATCATCAACATCGGACAAGTGACAGATGAGCTATTAGGCTAAATGTAACTAAAAAATCAATTTTTCCGAAATGTTTTTTAAATCACGTATGTATATATCTGATTCTAAATAAGGTATTTAGTTAATTTTGATCTTAAAATACGCAGTGATATGTCGGCTTTTATTTAAAATATTGATACGTGAAATTGGTTAAGCTGTAAACTATTATTAAGGTTCATTACGACAATAAGATTAGTTATTTTTAAATTTTACGCTTAATAGTAGATTGTAACTCACCCCGAACTTGTTCGAATTAAATTATCACGGTCTCAAATGAAAGCTGATATTTTACTGAGTCTTTTAAAAATATCCAGAAATCCAGACCTTTCCTGGAACTGGAGACATGAGTCTTTATATAAACGAAAATGTCTGAAAACTTCTATTTTTAATGGGTTTTAGAACCACAACTCTTCTGAAACTCAATTTTTTTATAATTTATGACTCAAATGAAAGCCAATAATCTACTAAGTCATTTAAGACCATTACGATTTTTGAGTCTTCTTTGGAACTAGAGAAATCCTTAAAGAAATGTAAAATTATGCAGGTAAAACAAATTTATGTTGAGTGAAAGCTCCTAAAGTCACATAATCTTTAGTCCAATCTTATTGAGAGTCAGCTTACTTGAGAGCTGATGATTTACTGAGTGATTTAAGACCAAAATGAATTTAATAGCTCATTTATAACGTGAGGTATTAATACTTGACTAAAAAAGAAATTCTGAAAATTTGATTTTTAACTTAAATTGAGCCTTATAGCTCAACTCTTACTCGTCCGATGTTGATAATTGATATCTCAAATGAAAGCCGATATTTCACTCAATATTTTAAGACCAAAACGAACTACATATCTTCATTATAGTGAGAGATAGCGGGAAAATAATCCCAAAAAATATTGAAAGTACGAAACGTCCATAAGAAATGTATAGGGATAAAATTTAATTTGAGTATATCTTTTTAACGGATGCATATTTTTAAAAACGGATTTCAGCATTGTAATCAGCGTAAAAATTTAGTTCATAATGATGCGTCACAACACCATCTTTACATAAAAAAAATTAAGTTGATATCCAATATGGCAGATTCAATATGGCGGCCGAAAAATATTATCTTGTCAAAATATAGGATTTGCCACCCAACAATGATAGGCGCTGGTCAATATCTCGAAAAATGCACGTAAAGAAATGCAGTGATGAAACTTTAAAAAAATTATACTGTTTTAAGCCATCTTGGATATTTGAATTTGCTCAAGGGTGACAAAGTGGCACCCGGCAGATCTGAATTATGTAGGTCTTGAAGAAACAGAAATAAACAAAAAACTTCGGGTGGACCTCATTTCCAGGTTTAGGTTCAAAATGCATTTTAGCAACTAGACTAACTGTGTAAGTTAATTGTATTTATGGTTAGCCATTAATGTTTGGTACCTATATTTGGTTTTAGGTACAGTTGGGAGTGACTCCTATTCCGAAATCCAACACAAAACAGCATATGAAAGACAATATAAATATATTTGATTTTGAACTGAGTAAACAGGAAATGGATGATTTAGACAAATTAAATTCAGATGACCGGATCATGATGTACCCATTGTAAGTAATTTATCTTGCAATTTTAAGTACAATTAGGTATAGAGATCGTACATTCTGCCACATCTATGAAAAGGAATGTTTAAATTTCAGGAAAAATCTTATGTACTATTGAAATTACTCAATTCTGAAAATGTAGAGTTCCATACAACATTTGACATTTATTACAGTTGACTCCTTATCTGGACACCCTAATGACATCGGATCAATTGGACTAGTCTGAGCACATCATATGTTTTTTTTAACAGGAAAATTCATATCAAAACATCAGTTAAACTGGTCATGATTAGCAGGAAAAAGGACAGTACTGCATCAACGATTCTTGTATAAAAATATTTCAGACCAGAAATGATGTGTCTAAATGCTATGCTCTCTTGAGTATTTCATTTGCTATGCTAAGTAAAATGAGTTCATTTTTGAGAGATTGAGGAATGATGGTAATCAGCTGTTAAATTACAATCACATTTTAAAACCGTTATAAAGCAAGGTGATCAGCAATGGAGCGTTGAAAGCGCCCTCTAGAAATAAATCAAAGGCTTGGGGGTCGAGGCCATAAAATAAATGCCCATTTTAATTATCAGTCACTGGTGCGCTTCATTATAAGCTTTAAAATGACACCTCAGTTATAAATATCGGATTAGTAGGACGGCTGAAAAAGGGATGTAATAGAGAAAACCCTTATTTTATCCTGTATTGAAACCCTTATTGTACCCCTTTGTACAGTTCTTGCATTATATCTCCAGCCATGGCTGAGTTAGCTGGTTGCAAGTTGCGGGGGGGAGAGGGTGTACTTTTCTGAAAACATTGTTTTAAAACTCTGCAGCCAGAGGCGGATTTGGAAATTTGCCGCCCCTGGGCTACGCAGGGGTCAACGGCGGGATTTCCGGCTCGACAAAAGTGGTGACCTTTTTTTTTTACTCACGCGTGTGCTTTTTGCCCGTTGTGTCCGTTTTTACCTGTTCCGGACCCTAAGCAAGGCTATTTCTGCAATTGCAGGGGGTTTGTGGCTTCTCTCTCTGATTTGCCGCCCCCCCAAATTCTGCCGCCCTGGGCTATAGCCCTTTCAGCCCATATGTAAATCTACCCCTGTCCGCAGCTAGTCAGATGTTGTGTTTTCAAATATCATATGTTGAAAATATCAAATGATGTGATTACTAAATTAGCAGTGTAGTAGCCATAGCCGGAGATATAATGTGCGAACTGTATTAGATTATTACAGTCTTAACAATCCAACAGAAGAGAAAACTATTCCATCTTTTAAAGTAGCATAATCTCTCTGATTTATAAAAGTTTGATGTAATTTTTAAGCTAGGGAAAGGTTCAAAGTTGGTCAAACAATTGTGACATTATTTATGGATAGCTCCTAATTGAACTTCTATTTTAAAACTCCATGGTCAAATGGATTAATAATATTAGTAAACTGGAAGTTAGTTGAAAATAATTATATTTTTTTAATGTGCTATCAACTTTATCTGTTTTAGAGCAAGGCATCATTTGGATTGGCCGTTCAAGATACCATTTTAAAGAGAAAAATTGGAGAGGAAAAAGAAATTCTGCTTTTCCTAAGGGAGCACGGTACTTAGTTTGCTGAGCCAAGCAAACAAAAGTGTTACTTTGAAAGTACAAACAGTTTTGATTTAGTGAAAAAAGTAACTAAAACATTATTAATATCCATAACATGTAATCTAATCCAAAACTTTCGTTATATATATATAGTAGTATAGTAATGTTCTCAGGAGTAAATAAAACAAGAGTGCTTCTTGATATTTCAAAAAGTAAATACACATTAAACACTATATTTTTTAAATATCTCTATTTTATATTATTTGGATTGTTATTCCAATGCTCCAATGGAGACTCCTATTCCAATTGTCATTTTTAATGCCTATTCCAAGTACTGTAGATATTTATTTATTTTATATAACTACAACCCCTTTATTTATAGTTTATAATCCTATATAGCACACAATGTCATTTTAACGTCAAAAAGTGATCAATGATATCAAATTGACACCAAAGTAAAAAGTAGCACATCAAATTGATGTCATAATGATGTAAGTGTTTTTACTTGAATTCTCTTATTTTTAAAGTGAAACACTGCTCATCAAATTTATGTCAAATTGATGTAAAATTGTTTGATGTAACATTTAACTGTTAAAATACATTTATATAATAATAACATTTGATAGTTTATTCTCCATATAAAAACTGTGTAAAATTGATGTATGATGATTAAAAATAAATAGTTTGTCATTAAAATTTTACTTTAATTTTCAAGTTACTTAAGGTGATAATTTCCAGTTAACTCAATGTGTTCAATTTATTGTTATTGTTTGACTTAATTGGTGCATAAGTTTTTTTTTAAAGATTAATGTTTCTATTTAAAAGAAGTTATTTATAAAAATTTGAGTATAATTGTTTTAGTTAAACATACATTGTTTAAATGGGGTAAAACTTACGCATGAGTCTAACATGTAAATTCGAAGAGGAAGTGTAGTTCTACAAAATATTAATATTTGCACTGTATTTTATTCTGAGTAAGCCTATGGTACAATTAAAAGTGGTATTACTAATTTTCACATAAAAATCATTTATGGCATTTTGAAATAAAAGCTTAATTGAACTTATCATAAATTTTTAATTATTTTTTTCAACATTCCTGAACAAAACATCTAAATTTACCTATTAAAAAATATTTATTATGATAATTCTAAATAAATTATGTTAATTTTGAAACATAACATGCCAAATAAACAGAAATTGTAGACAAAATGTTAACTTTTGAAAATCTTTGTGAACTAAGTATAGGCTCTTTTCTCTCAATAGATATAAGTTGAAATAAACGAGAGGTCTAAAGCGCCAGGACATTCATTCTATTATGAGGATCCAAGGTAGCCGGTTCGAATACAGCAGGGTGTAAAATCTTTTTATTCCAGAATTCCGTTTTATAATCATTCATGTAGCCCAAATAAATGTATGTTTAAATTATAATTCACACATTTTCACTTTAAAATACATTTACGGTACCTAAAAAATGAAGCTTGACATTGACATCAAATGGATGTAATATTGAAATCAAATAGTGTGTTCTTTTTTACTTATATTTTACATAAATTTTATTGCCCTTTTTACCTCCAGTTGATGTCAAAATGACGTAATTTTGATCAATTATGACATCAACGATTTCATTGAGATGTTGACATTTTGTACATCAATTTTACATATAGTTGATGTACTTGTGCTTTATGGGATACAGCTCATTCGAAGTTATGTTAGAAAAACCTTTCTAAACTGCCAAAAATACCAACAATCAGGGGGTGCCTGGCCACCCCAATAGATCCGTCAATGAAGGATATGATCGGACCATGTATATAGCACTTCAAACCATCTAAAAAATGCCTATAGTATTTTGACAGTTTTTAAGATTTTTGTATGTCTATTAAAATTACTTCTGAGTGAAGGAGTGAATAAAAATTGTATGTTTCATTTTCATGTACCCATTTATACAAGTTGACGTATCATATGTCAATTAAGCCCTGATTGTCCAGTATCACCGCTGATGTATTGGTACCGTATTGTAATGAGTTCACAAGAGTGTGACTCAAAGAACAGTCTCGTATGATGTGAAAGTGGAGATTCCAATGGTTGAGAGACACATTGCGGCTGTTTAAGGAATTTTTTTTGAGTGTTTGGTGCACTGCAGCAGGAGTTTAGAGTTAATAACGATTTTGAGATTTATAACTTATACCTCCTGCAGTGCTGGAATTGGTTTTTAGTTGAGTTGATTGTCAGGGCCGTAACGTTAAACTTGGGGGCCCCGAGGTTTAATCAAAACTAAAATTTCACATATGAAATTCTTGACTTTTCTTGCCTTTCCCGGCAATTTCAAACCATTCCTATCCAATGAAATCGGCCACTTTGCCTCCTAAAACGAATACTTACAAGATTTGAAAAATAAAATAAAATATTATTTGACGGCCGCATTGCGATTAAGAGACTTAGTGGCCGCGGAAACACTGAGCATTTTCCTGCTGAAATATTACCAAGAGGTCATGAACGACCGCGCTCTAACAGCCGCGATGCAACCAAAATATGTAACGGCCACGGAAAAGAGTAAAGCGATTTTCCAGCTGCAGTTTTACCACAAAATTTTCCATCCGCAGCATAAACGACAGATTTTTTGGCCGAAATGTGGCCAGAAGATATGACAATCTTTGAAAAGAGCGAGATACTTGTCGGTCTCAATGCGATCAAGAGATCTGCCATCTTCCGGCCGCGGGATGAACGAGTAATGCTCCAGCCGCGAAATGAACGAGCGATTTTCACCGAGAGATGTAACAGACACGGAAAGAGAGACAGACGTAACAGCAGCGATGCTACCGGAAGATTTGTCGGCCACGATTTGAAAGACTGGTGATTTTACGGCAGCGATATTACCGAAATATTTATTTGTTGCGATTCGATCGAGATATTCGCCGGCCGCAACGACGATATACGGGTAACAATGACGAAGACGCCCGCCTATGTGGTTTCGTTTCTTTACCACCAGTAGGCTATCGAATTTCCCTACCAAAGGTTTAAATTCATTACTTTTCCCGAGTTCCCGAATTTCCGACTGGTATAGGTACCATGGATTTACAGAGATTTGACGGCCACGATACAACCGAGAGACTCCCGGCTACGAAACGGCCAAGATAAAAAATACCTTAGGGGAGCTTTGGCAGTCACGAAATGGCCGGGAACGATCGAGACGAAAAAATCGAGGAAACCCTAGACCGTGGCAATGTAGCCGAGAGATTTAATAGCCACAATCAAAAAATCAAATGGAAATCAATTAAATCATTCCGGTTTAGTTAGTAACCAAATTGTTGGTTTAGGCCTACGTATTAGACGCCTGACCAAGCCTCCTAATCTCTTATGCCACGGTTTCTGTAGCCTATAGTTCTAAAACATTTTAACTTTATGATAATTAATGGTGATATGGTACTAAAATAAAAACCGTTGTAGACAAGAATTCCAGTCTCAAATTTTTTTGAACATCCAGTCACCTTTTCGCTGGTTTTAACCTAACAAAAACCACGTTTTTGACAATTATACGGTCGCGACGAGGTCAGGGTTGAATTCGGTTTTATACTCCCTCAGCCAGGGCCCCCCTGTCCTCGGGGGTCCCGGGGGGTCGCCCCGGTGGTCGTTACCGCCCTGTTGATTGTGCTTGTGGTGAAGTTTGGAAGTGTATGGTTTACGGTAAAAATTCAGAGTTAAAAAATATAGTGATGGCCTTGGGGTGCCTGTACTGCACTCTGTAATTGTTGGGGGGGGGGGTAGTGATTGGGTTGCAATTCAGGCTAAGGCGAGGTAGGTGCTCTGTAGGAGGAATAAAATAGCTACAGTTTCAAAGAATGTTTCCTTCTCTTTTTATTGCCAAAGCACAGAGTTTAGTTGTGAAATATGTATTTCCTGAGAATTCTGTAAACACCTGCGAAATCCGTTGAAGTATAGGACGGGAATTATTTTTCAATTTGCAATATGCAAATTTGTTACGATGACAGGTAGTAGCTTCCAGCGTCCTTGGCCAATAGAAGAGAGCCAAACGAAAAAAGGTTTGATCAATGGAAACCTACAGCAGCAACCCTACTCCAGCGCCGAGTAGCGTGCCCTCTCAGACTTCAAAAACTCTTTATTTTAATGTCAATACATATCAGCTACAACATTAAAAAGTAAGTATACTATTATCCAAAGTGTTGACTTTGGAGGTCCTTAGAGTTGTCTAAGGAGTAGTTAAGAGGAAACACCCTTAATTACTGACTGGGAGAAAACTCGACTGACTGGGTTTTCCGGGTGACCAACCAACTTAAAAATTTGAAGTCTTATACTACCGACCATCCCTTGCACTAATTAAACAATCAACCCCCTAAGTGTTATAAGGGCTAAATCAATCAAAAACCCCTGTGTACTGTACTGTAGGCTGCAGGGGAGACAACTGACTGGATGTTTTCTCTAATTAAACTAATTATGTCTATATATACTATTATGTCTATATAGACATTTGACTTGGGGATCATCTTGTCATAGATACAGTAAAATATTCGTTTTTATCTATGATATTATTTTTATTATGGACTGGGATTGCTAGTAGAATGAAACTACAAAATTTGAAGTCAGTACAATTGTAGGACAACCGGAAGTACCCAGTCAGTCGAGATTTCTCCTCAGGCAGTTAGGTAGTTTTCTGTGAACTAAACGTTGACGCAAGGGGATGGTTGTTTTTTATTATTGTGTGGGATAGCTGGTATCATCAAATTACAACTTTTGAAGTCGGTCGACTAACCGGAAGTACCCAGTTACATAGATAAAACGAGTTTTCTGCTCAGTCAGCTGAGCAGCAAAATATACTTATAGTCCCGACGGTCCCGACTCTTCCTCCCTATTGAAGAAGCCGACAGACTTATCATTTAGCATGGCCACGCATCACATTGCCTATGAGCTTTCTTCGCTGTCAAAAAGGCTTATTTACCGTTAGCGCGTAAAGGTACAGGCCCCGCTAAAGGATGACACAGCAAATTCTAGAATTCAACTTTCAACGCTTGATTACTCGAAATTAGGTTTTTGTCACTTAGAACGTTTTACGGGGGACCCCTTCGATTATTGGATTGAAGATGTAATATTATCCTACCTATCATTCCTATTTTAGTGTTATAAATCTGTTAACACCTATTTTTGTGTTACTAAACTGTGTTATATAAATCACACCTATTGCCCTAATATTGAAGTCGTCAATAACCTGTTTAGCCTATGTTGTACTGATAGTCCAGTCGCCAAGCCATGACACCTTGAAGTAGGGTCCGAATAAAATTTTACGACTGACTCTAGCATTATTTTGATGTACTGAACAAGAATATGGCGGATGCCAGACTGGCATCCTTGAGCAACTTTGAATATCGAAGGTCAAAGTTCTAAGGGCCGAAAATAGAGAAACAGATGGTGAAAAAAAATTTATGGTATCCAAACAAATGTTTCCCAAGATATTGATTTTAAACCGCCACCGATAGTTGCTGGGTGGTAAATACTTAATTTTGATTGGGTATTAATTTTCAGCCGCCATCTTGGATCCGCCATATTGGATACAAGTTAATTTTTTTTAATGTGAATGTGGTGTTGTGACACATCATTACAGAATAGATTTTCACGCTGATTACAGTGCCGCAATCAGTTTTTGAAAATATTGTTTCGTTCTCAAGATATCCTCAAATAATGATTCTTCCCTGTACATTTCTTATGGGAGTTTCCAAATTAATCTATATTTTTGTTTTGTTTTTATTATATCTCCGGTTCTAATCGCATTAGAAATTTCGTTTTGATCTTAAAAGATTTAGTGATTTAATGGCTTTAATTTGAAATATTGTCCATTTAAACAAGACCAGTCGGAGATGAGTTACAAAGCAACATTGAACATAAAATTTTGATTTTTTAAAATTTATGTTTACTTAAAGGTTTATATCTCAGGCTCTAGGTAAGTCTAAATATTATGGTTGGTCTTAAAACACTCATCTGATCTTTGGCTTTTATTTAAGCCATCTTCAACTTAAAAACCGCTTTGTAAAAAGTGTTATGACTGTTTAAAGATCATACGATCTTCAAAATTTAACTATTTTCGTCTTGTTTCTCCTATATCCCCGGTTCTAATCACATTATAAAGTTCGTTTTGGTCTGTAAAATTACATCTCAGATGTCGAAACTTAAGTAAATCAGAGAGATCACTACATGAATTGAAGACTTATTCAAGGTATGTAACCTTTTTTCACTTGCTTGATAGATTCGGTTCAAGCATGTTCAAGTTCAAAGCCCACCTCCCCCCCAACTCTCTGAATCAGCCCATGTCCTTTGGATAGTAATTATCAAGGGCGGGGGAAAGGGAAATATTGAACCCTCACTAGGGAAAAACGGGAAAGGCCAAAGTAAAGTGGGAACACTGCGTAATGACTCAAGTGTTGCCAGACGTGGGGATTTTTCCCCACAGTGGCGATTTTCAGCTAGGAGAATTGGTCGGTGGGGAATTAGTGGGGATTTCAGCTTTGTGGGGAATTATGTGGAGATTTTTTGAATTTTGGGTAATTTTTGTTGGTTAAACTGTATAATCAGCAAAGAAAATGGGAAAAACCGCTCCGGGAATCGTGGTATTTGACTGGTTTTCTAAAATAAGCATGCGCAGTGGTTTATTTCATGAGTCATTATTTTTATATTTGAACGTCCATTGTTGTGGATAAAAGTTTTTGCGCGAGGTTTCGTTTGGTTCCGTAGGTGCCCCTTGTAAATGAACCGCTTTGTCAAGGAATGAAACTCAGTGTTTTAGAATTGATTTTTAGAGTTTTATTTCTTCATTACATTGCAATTTGGTTCATTTATGCCTCAAATTAGAGGCATAAATTTTGGTGTTTTCCCTGTGTGGGGAAATGTGGGGAATTTTCGGTGGCACCAGTGGGGAATTTGTGAAAATCTATCTGGCAACACTGCAAATCAACCACGAGCCACGAACCACGAAACGAGACCACACGAGACCACTGCAACTGTGTTATTTATTGTCACTACATTGTGTATACAGTGAATGACAGTCACAGTGGATTGGCAAACGGCATTGGATGCATTTATACACGTCATTGAATTAGATTATTTTATTTAAGTGACCTTGTGAAGAAGTTTAAATGAAATATGATAAGATAATTTGGTATTCTCAAGATAAGATGCTGTTATAAAACTATTGCTCTTAGTGGGTCTCCAGATATTGGTTGATTGTGTTGAGCTTATTAAAATGACAGAAGTGGTGAGTTTACTTGTTCTATTTAATATTAAGTTAGTTCACTAAGGAATGAGGACTTGCGAGCTAATCATTAACAAAATTTGCCTGGAACATGGGCATCAGAGGCGGATTTGTAAATTTGCCGCCCCTGGGCTACGCGGGGGGAGTAGGGGGTTTGGCCAGGGCCGGGCGGCGGGGTTTCCAGCTCGGCAAAAGTGGTGACCTTCTTTTTTCTACTCGCGCGTTTCCTTTTGGCCCCCTTTTGGCCCGCTAAACAAGGTTATTTTGGCTACTTCAGGGGGGGTTGTGCCTTCTCTCTCTAATTCTCTCTAATTTGCCGCCCCTCCCTAATTCTGCCGCCCTGGACTATAGCCCATTAAACCCATATGTAAATCCACCCCTGATGGGCATGTATTTTTCAGGTCATAATAACCCTTGGTGTGCTATCTATAATGGCTTATTTTCCAAAAATGATGCTGAGTGGTTGAAGTATGTTTTAACACCTTCATTACACCACAAATAAACTGGTTACTCCTGCTGGCCATTGCTTAGAGTGCGGATGAAATCAAAGATCACTCATCGGTCGCGTTTGTGTAAATCGGCCATTTGCAATGTGATCGCTATAAATGTTATATCCCCGAATTCTTAATTTTTCACAGAATACAATTTTATTTTGATCTCAACACGAGTAACCGGTTACTCGTACCACACTGTTATTTATGGAACATTAAATTTAGGTTTTTGTTTATATTATTCCATAACATAAAATATACACATTTTATTGACCTTTTGTCATATATTATTAGCATCCCTCGTATCATTTACTCCATAGTACACTTTATTAGACTGTAGCCGTATTTGATTGTATTGGTTATTAGTTTTTCCTATTTTCTTCATGGGATGACGTCAGGATTGAATCCTGAGCTGCAGAATTCATGGTCGTCTTAGTTTCTCTGATAGCAACTAAAGCGCTCTAGCCTCACCCTCAACTGATATATCACGCGGGAAATGTTAACTTTGCCATGAGTGACTATACTCGTAAAGCACACAGGTTATGACTAGGCACGAAGAACCCATACTCGTGACACACTGGAATAAAGATCAGGGTATAATTCTACTGCAGCGAAGGTGTTGGGCCTAAGTAAATCTCTAAGAAGGTCTAGTAAGTGCGGCTTTGAAGACAGATTTTTCAAGGTGGAAAGAATTTTTAGAAAGCAGCAAATTTAGAAAGCATTTAATGGAGGAGTATAATATAAATATATATAACATTCAGATTCAGGATGGAGAATACTATAAAATACAAATAAGTACCTTAAGCCTGTTGTTAGCTATAATAGTTAAACATTTTGAGATATGACAAAAATTACATTTATTGATTTAGCCATGCATCACCACATATTTTTTGGTTTTAATGAATTGGAATTGTGTGAATGACTTTAAAAGACGCTTAAAGCGTTACCTATGTTAAGGGAAACTATTGCTACTTTTGTGATGAGATAGTTGTTGAAGATGGGAGAATAACATGGTGAGGGTGATTTGACATTGTGATGTGTGTATGCCTACATTGTCTTCATCAAAATTTTACAGTTCTTGACTTTGTAAGTTGTTTTAATTACATTAATTGAAAACAATCTTTTTCAATCAATCAAAAAGATTGACAGTTAAAAAACAATCTATGTAGGGCTTTTAAATTAATGCAATTTCTCCCTGAAGAATTAATACACCCATTGCAGCAAAACTGCATACCCAGCAAATTTTTAAATGCATATACAGTACACCTTGGATTATCCGGATTAATGTGGCGGAACACCAATCCGGATAGCAAAATTCCGGATAATCCGAGGTCATTACAATATCGCCTAAATAGCAATCGCATACCTTAGACCCTGCTAAATTAATTCTGAAAACGGCGTATCAAGACTGTACAACATATTTAGTCACTCTTTCAAATTTTACGGGTGTTTAATTTTGAAACAATTTTAAGACCTAAAATTCATCATTAATCATGCAAATATAATGTTAACTTTTACCGTTCTTACAATTTAGGTTTAGAATAAATTGCCAGATTAAAATATTTAATGTAATAAGATTAAATAATCATAACTTAAAATAACTCAAACTTAAAATAATCAAGACGAAACTTAAAGTAACTCAAAACTTATTACAGGAGCTCTTCTTAAGAAATAACTTAACACATCAAATGACAGCAATAAACTAACTTGCATAATCGCCGCACGCAGCGCCTTAGGCACTGATAGCGCCCCAAGTAGCAATCCAGATACCTTCACCAAAATGCTGTAATGTACTGTTTGGGCAATGAGATTCCTTCAATTATTGTGGATTAAAATTCACACCGTAATGTATTATATTTGCATTTTATTTTTGGAATGTGCATTTCTCCCGTAAAATCGCTAAAATGACTTGTTTGACATGATTTTAATTTGTTAAGATCTCGGATGTACCGGTCCGGATAATCCGGGATCCGGATAATGTGGGGTCCGGATAATCCGAGGTGTACTGTAAACATATGTCAATCCAACATAGGCTTAGTGACATATTTTTTTCATCTACATAAGAATAACATGGGGAATGAGTATGCCAGGTTGCTGCAATAAGTATGTTAAAATTGGGTGGTTTTAATTCAGTATTTGGTATAGATCTTAACTAAAAGAAGCCATACCGAGTTTTATGAAGATTTGTGAAGAAATACGAAAGAGAGGCATTTAGAAACGTGAAAGATATCCTATAAGAGTAAGTCAGCATAGGGAGAGGATAGAAAGTTGCTGCTACAAAAATGGGAACATTGGGGATTTTACACTAATATCATTGATTATATAAATTCTAAATAGATGCAAAACCTAATGGCGATTCATGTGAGCAAAGACGCTAGAGCTACCTGGCTAGAGCGGTCAGAAAACCGAGGTCGGTAAACAGTATTGTGCAGCTTGTCGCCAGTGAGCAATTGTTGAATTAGACAGAATAAATAATACCCTTATCGCCAAAAATAATGTGCTCGACTCATCTCAATTATTTCTACATATAAACAGAAGATGGATACGCGGTTTATTTTTAAAAACCGCGGTAGGAATTTAGATATGGTGCAGTTAAACTTATGATTCTCAGTAACTAACTATTGTTATATTTGAACTACACCCTGGCTGAATACATGTGTTTACTGGTGGCTCTATCTATTGAGGACTGTCAGAACTACGTCAAAACTTTGCGTCTATTCTTGCCCATTGGGCTAGCAGTCTATTACAGGTGTATTGTCAATGCTAATATACATTAGATCATATCTAAATGAAGTCACAAACCAAGTTTTAGTAAGATATGCTGAGAAATAAACAAAATATAATTTTACTTATTCCCCATAAGGACAACATTGGGACAACGTACTGTATTTACCGTTTTAAATAGTGACCAATGGACATAAAGCAACATGATTCAAAATACTAAATTGATTTTTTTTTGTTCGAGCTGAATTCAATGGTGATAACAAAAATAGGATTAAGTTATTTCTAGTTTTGGGGGGTTTATCCCCCTTTTACCCCCTCTTCTGGTGGTCCGATCGGGCTGGTTGGAATCTCGTCCAGTTGAATACTACTTTACATGCTTTTACCAAATTTCACAAAGATCGGACCATTTTTACGGCCGCTATCATGCTAACAGACACATATATGTGTGTGTATATATGTCGTAGCCACTCCGAGCACTTCATGAAGTGCCCAACACGCAGTGCCTGAGCACATAGTGTAACTCGATTATTTCAATAAAAATTATAGCATCTGCCCAACAAAACTGGACTCTTCATGAAGTGCCAAACGCTCATTGGACATATGCTGTAACTATCGAGGCATGTTGGGCAGTTGATTTTAAATCTTTGCTAAAGTAATTGTTGAATTAGACAGAATAAATAATTCTTTAAATAAATAATAATTTAATTACATTAAATCCCAATGTCTGTGTTGTTAAAGTAGCCGATGTTACAGTTTGCTATGAAACCTTTTAATATTTTTCAAATATAAACATTTTAACATTGTTTTTAGTTGCATAAGCATTTTTAAAATATAATTATTCTACATTATATTTGGATAGTAAATGTTTTGCTGTATCATATGAGTTCTGACTAAAATAAATAATTAACAATACAGTAATGTAGTTATTTTTCACAATAAAATAGTAACCACTTAATCTAGGATAAAACACTTGTATTGGGTTAAAAATTTAATACAAACATTGTGATTTTCAAGTAGTTATAAAATCAAACAATAGAATAAAATTATAGGTAGTGCGCTATAATAAAAAGATAGTTACAATCGAACCGCTAGAATTTTCTTGTAACCGCTTACTTTTGAATAACGTTTAACATTCATCGGTTATCCCTTTAGACAAATTATTCATATGAATTTCAAAATACATTTCACTTAATAATATAAATTTAGGTTTTTGAGCTACTGATGTCAGTAGGAATATAATAAAAGATTTAAAGCATATTTTTGAAAAGCTGTTAAGTAAACAGGACACTCCATTTACATTTTTTAATCTATCTATACCTATAAAAGGCAAAGCCCTCACTCACTCACTCACTCACTCATCACTAATTCTCCAACTTAAATATGGCTGAAAATTTGGTACACTGTTTCTTTAGGCATTAAATAGGAAAACTGAAGTATTTTTCATCCTGATCTGACCCTCGGACTCAGCCACAGACCCTCTCAAAGATCCCAAATTATCCTTATGGCATAATATGAATCGATGAAATGTTTATATTTAACATATGTGTGTTTTAAACAGACGTGAAAAAGCAAGAAATTTAGTAGAATGTCAAACCTGTTGTCAGGAACAGAACTTAAAATTAGAGATACCTAAGACCTTTCTTCCCTGTAACAGCTGTTATTGAAAGAGCTAATTTCAACCACTTATTTTATCTACATCATTAGAAAAAATACTTTGCCTTTGTCTTTTAGCAAATTTCATTGATGGAATTATTACCATAGGTCTCACGGCAAGACCTAAGTCCGAGACCATGACAACTTTTCATTTTGGAGCTCCCAGAAGCAAAAAAATACTATTCAAACTATATTTAAAGCTGAAAACACAGTACATTGTCCCTATAGAAAAATTCCATGTATCAGTTATTACTCAACATATCTTGATAAAACTTGGTGTGTGTTTTTTTTGGTTCAGATTAATCTGATATTGTTTTGTTTTGTTGATTTTTTAGGTGATATGTACTATATAAAAGTTAAGTTTAGTTTACTTAGTTAAATTAAAGTCGTCTATCCTTTTTGTACCTTATCTGTCTAATCATAAACTCAGTATGTGGCCCTATCTTCATTTAAGCAGCGGGAGTTACAGTTTTTATCTTGAGCAAAGCCATGGGCAACTGCTAGTATTCTATAAACAAATTTAGACAATTACAATGAAAAGGCTTGGTATAACGATATGATAATTAATTCACACTGACATAAGAGGTGTACTTAAAGTTCCGGCCAAATCATTAGGCGGGTGGCGAAAAATGGAAACTCCAGCTGTATAAATGACTTGATTTTAAAGACACCTCCGCTCCTCTACACAGTTAAATAGTTGAACATGTTTCCAACAGATAGAAGCACATTTTCTTGGGTATGTTTGGAGAACTTACTCAGCTGATTTGGAGAACATAAACAAAGAGCATATCTGTCTGTAACTTCAGATGGGTAAATGATTGGCCAAAAACATATTATGAACGCAAGCAGCCACCCACCTAATGGTTTGGCCGGAACTCTAAACCTAAATTGTTAATGCTATTAAAATTGCAAAAAGAACAAACGAAGTAGTAAAATTTTATATTAATTAAATGTTTTCAATTTTTATATAAGAAAGAAAGACTTGTTTTATTTTTATAAGACTCTTTTGGCACTTTCTATCAATTTGTTTTATCTTGCTATACTTTATTCATTTTAAGTTTTATTAAGGGTGACTAAGTAAGTAGTTAATCAATTAAAACATGAAAAAATACGTTAATGTTAATGTTTATGTGTTATGTTACATATAAATGTGTTAGGTAAAATGTTTTATTTATTTTTTTATCAAAGCATAAAATTTAAATTGACTGAACTGTCTTGTTCATGTTTTCTGAGTTATTTTGGTTACACATCACTATTAATATTATTATTTAAACAATAACAATTTTAAAACAGTTTGCTGTTCCAAAAATAATAATAATAATATTAACAATTATGTGCAGCCAAAATATCATAGAAAACATTGAAAAAACTATGATTAAAAACATACAGGCAAGAATGTCTAGTTCAGTGGTAGAAAATCTTATTCTTAATGTTTTACAAAATTCTTTTAAAATGTTCCTATTTTGTATTATTAACCCTTCCCGGGCGGCGTTGAATTGTGCTCATGGCCAGAATTATTTTAAGCCAAAATTCAAAAACTAAAGTTGCTATTTTTCTACTTAATTTGTTTTAAATAATTCATAGGTCATGAAAAAATTTACCTTACCGATGAAATAATTTTTTTAAACAAGTTATAAAGTAAATAAAATTTGATTTGACGGACATATCCGTCTTTGGCCCGCTAAAAACATAAGGTGAACGGATATATCCGTCCGCCACCCGTTACGAAAATCACGAAATATGAAAACGGCCGATAATATTGAGGACTTTTGTGTTCCAAAAAACTGCACTAAAATACAAAAGGAAAAGAATCATAAAATTTCCATGAACAAACTTTTTTTTATTGTAGTCAAATTTTACAAGAAATATTCGAAAATCAAGTTAATTTAGTTGGACATTTATATAAAAGTTTACAAAATTTAGGCCTACTATATAAAAAAATACATTTCAAAAAAGGCGATTATGATTAGGGAAAAATTGAAAAAAGCATATACAAATCGTAAACTCTGTTTACAAACACTCGAGAAGACGAGCACATGCACTCTGACAGTTCGGCACTATTTCCGGTATCCAAGCACAATATGACGCAAAAAAACAGCTGAAACAGGTGCAGCAATCATTATTGCCAACTGCAGAAACGAAATAACCTTATTATAATGCCTAGTAAAGTTTATTTTCATATTATAAACAATGCATATCAATTTGCTTTAGAGACGGATATATCCGTCTTTATCCCGTAAAAATTATTTTATTTGTCGGATATGTCCGTCTCAACGCCCACAACGTAAATGGAAATTGACGGATATATCGGTCAAAAGCCCGGGAAGGGTTAAATATATTACATCGGATACTACCAACAGCAACGTAAACAACAGTTTTACGTGATTACATCAAGTGTCCAGCATCTGAGTGTAAAAGAAATAATTACAGCATGTGCCCAACAAGCGATGGACACTTCATGAAGTGCCCAGTTTTGTTGGTCACATACTGTAATCTATATAAATAAAATTAGAGTTTTGTCTGTACATTGCTTGGAATTATGAAATTATTGGTTATTTTTGCGTTTTGAAGGTCAGAGAATCCGAATCAAGCCTTATCTCAATTTATGTCACAATGTGTGTTGGTAACGCTCAACATCACACTATAGACCGCTTTTCACGCAAAAACTAGAGTACTGTTATGGCTGAAACTTTTTTTCTGTGTTGTATGCACATATGAGAAGGTTTTAGACGGATTAAAACTAGCGTAAGTCTTTTTTAAATTAAACAGCAAGCTTCTAAAAACCCAGTTTTATTTGATTTCGACCAAGTTTGTTTTTAATTTCCCTATAATTCAAGGGGATGACGTTTTGTTTACATTTTCAGTGTTCCAAGCAGATGGTAGTTACCTTCATTGATGGATTCGTCGTTACAGATGTTTTATGATTTTATTCAGTTTTATGTTTTGGTTTGTAATATTTATTTTTTATGTACTATATAAAAGTAGCATTTAATCCATGGTTAGTTTTCGTACATAATCAATTTACTCGGAATCTTCTCACCAAGTATATAAGGTTTGATATTTAGGCAATTTATCAAATCACAAGTATTTTTGAAATCAAACTGCAAACTGCTAAAACACAAATTTTATTTTATCTCGACTAAGTTTGGCTTATGGCAGAATACAAATTGATGAAATGTTTATATTTAAACAGATGAAAAATATAAAAAAATTAGTAGAATGACAAACCAGCTGTCAGTAATAGAACATAAAATGAATCACTGACTAGAGATAATTAAAAGACCTTTCTTCCCTGTAACAGCTGTTATTGAAAGAGCTAATTTAAACCATTTATTTTATCTATATCATTAGAAAAAAGACTTTGCTTTTGCCTTTTAGCGAATTTCATTGACGGAATTGGTGAATTTTATTGGTGGTATCAGCGAATTTCCTTAAAGGAATAAACTATTATCATAGTTGGTTCAAGCAAGGCCACACTACACTACAGGCCGGAGTCTCCCCCCCCTCCTCCCTGATGCCACGTCACAACACCGGCCGAACTCTTAGCGCTGTGTTGGAAATAAGAACTAAAATCATATGAAAATCGTAAACATTTACCAAAAAATTATGACATTAGAACATCGAAATGAAAACAATAAGAAACAAAACTGTCAAATTTCCAATAAATCATCTGATGAAAAGTAAACAAATTACTTGCCTGTAATGTTTACCGGTTTTCAAGTTAATGGAATAAAGTCTTGTTTTCTTTAAAATTATTTTCGACTACATTTGGTTGTTCATTAATTAATGCAGTTTCGAAAAAATAATGGTTTCTAAACGAAAACTTAAACGAATTACTTAGGGCACGATAGTTTTAAGAGTGCGGCAGTGAATCGCCATAAGAGTACATTATAAAAGCGTCTGTGATTTCGTCTGATAATGTGACGTCACCACAAAAGGACTCCGGCCTGTAGTGTAGTGTGGCCTTGGTTCAAGCTTCACATACGGATACGTTTTACAGCTGATCTACAATTTGGTTACTTTTATAATGGTGTTATGGTTGTTTTGTTGATTGATTATCTAGGTGATATGTACTACATAAAAGTTAGATTTAATTTAGTTAGTTAACTTAAAGTCATCATTCGTTTTTGTACCTAATCTGTGTAATCATAAACTCAGTAGGGGAAAGTCGTCTGATATCGGACAGCGGCCGGTATCGGACAGAACCAGTTTCAGGAAAATTACGCTAGGGGCAGCAGCTGTCAAGTCGTCAGTACAACCACCTAAATGAGCAAGTCGGGCCATCGCCATATTGGACAGTTACTGTACACGGCTTTTGTTGTGGTTAGAGTTTTTTGTTTTTTTGAGTTGGGACACGTGCACGGATATAGTTTTCCCAAGCTGCTGCATCGATTGAAGTAAATGATATTGGTCATAGTTGAGTTTAAAATACTTAGTATACTTTATACTAAGTAAAAACGACGTTTAGGTCCAGTCGCATTGTGGACTGCGGCTTGACAGCCATTATAAACTGTGTTGTCTGGCGGCTGGTATCGGACAAGCTGCAATCGGGTGGTATCGGACAATGTAATGACCACTTAAATTCGCGGATTTTTTTGGATTCTTTGATTTTTTAGGGAACATGGGGAAAATAAGAGGGAATTATGATGTAGTGTCCATTAAATTGGCAATAGACTAGGTTTTGTCTAAGGAAATAATAATACGGACTGCAAGTGAGAGGTTTGGTGTGCTGAGGAGCAGTCGTTTAGGAAATAAAGAAGTCATCGGAGAAAGATCATTTAGGTAATAAATACATTATAAATTTATTCAATTGTATGATTTAATATCCACCAAACCTAAATTAAGTACTATTTTTAGGTCTGTCCGATACCACCCTCCAAAAATTGGAAGTCACATTTTGTAAACAGGTAAACTTTTTCAAAAAACAGTATGTTGTTATTGTCATTATTATAAATAATTTAAACCAATTGCACATGAAATACTGAAGTATTATTTGACGCATAAGGTAGTTACTTATCGTAATCCTTAAACCGAGTAGTCAAAAAAAAGCTAAGGTGTCCGATACCTGCCGACCTTCCCCTATGTAGCCCTATCTTCATTTAGGCAGTGGGAGTTACAATTAATTTTTATCGTGAGCGAAGCCACGGGCAACTGCTAGTTCTTAATGAAACCGTTCAATTACACTATGTGCCCAGATGAGCTGGGCACTTCATGAAGGCTACGACAGCATGTGGCTATGACATATATATATATATTCAAAAAAATTGTATTTTTTTGCTTCTGGGGGCCCCAAAACAAAAAGTTATCACGGTCTCAGGCTCAGGTCTTACCGTGAGACCTATGGTAATAGCTTCTTCCCTAAAGGAGAAATTCACGAAAAAACATCAACAAACTTTCTGTTTTTAAAAACCAGACCTGGTGCAACATTTTTTTTACGATACTGAGTCATTCTTAAAAAACAATTGTAACGAAGCCCAGTTTTCCAGCTGGTTGGTTCAGTAGTTTAGGTGTGATAGAACTCCAAACAAACTTTTAGATTTATAATATTAGGACGATCGAAAAGATTTCCGCACCCTAAATTATTTTAGACTAACTCAAGAATCACCCTAAACAAAAATTTAATTACCAGTAGCATAGATTTGTATATTCCTTAGAAGTGATTGGTTAGTAGAAATTGAGGCACTGGAACTGTGATACCAATCTATATTCAAGTCTTCACTTCTCAACCTACATTCCTACCTTCATAAAAAGTTATTGTCTTTGTGAAAATTAGTTAGGTTTAAGAAGTCATATTTAATTGGACTCAAATTCTTTAATTAACAAAATAAAAATCAACAAAGCTTCACTTTACATTTTAAAAATAACTAGAGAACCCACGCTGCTCCGCAGCAGTAAATTTTGGTACTAAGACACAAAATCAACTCAAATCAAATAATTCTTCATTTACAAAATTAATGTTACATGCAATGGATCTTTACAACTTCAATGTGACTTGCCCGACACTTGCCTAAGTTGAAAAAGAGGTGCATGTAGCTGGGCCCGGTTATGTCAGAATTTCAGAAAACCAATTAAACCACGATTTGTTACCAAGTTGGTAGTAATTTGTTCCACAAAGGAAAACATAGGACTTTCATGAGATATTCTGTACTTAAGTTTTCGGGACAGCGACATGTCAGCCCGGCATATACGACTTTACAAACTAACTATATACCATGCTAAAATATCCTCGTTGCAGACCTGCATACTCAGCGAATTTCATATGCAAAAGAACATAGTTCAAGCCAACACAGCGAGATTTGACGTGTTTTTGTAAGCCCCATAAGATTAACATGGGGAATGAGTATACTCCCCCCATGTCATAGGTTTGCTGCCATGAAAATGGAAATATCAAGGATTTTAGACTATTATACATTAGATCTCATCTAGATGAAGACATAAACCAATTTTTATCAAGATGAATATGTTGAGAAATAAGGAAGATATAGAATTTTACTTATTACCCATCAGTGATGGCAAATGTCCGCAAAAATCCTAATCAAAATATAAAATCACCATCACCAACAATGAATTTCAAACAAAGAATTACCCATAAAGTTAACAATGGGACAACGCACTGTGTTTACCACTTTAAATATCTCGGTAACCAATGGGCATAGACCAGTGATTCAAAATCCTAAATCGTTCTTTTTTTAGCTGAATTCAATGGTGCCAACACAAATTGGATAAATTTTGTTTCTCTATGTAAAAAATTCAAAAACCCACTTTTGGGGGAGGGGTTATCCCCCTACCCCCCTTCCGGTGGTCCGATCGGGCTGGTTCACGAATTCGTCTAATTGATTACCACTTTACACATCTATACCAAATTTCATTAAGATCAGACCATAAACGGACTCAGAAAAAGAAAACCTAATTTATATATATATAAGATTTGTGTTGTTCGGAATTCAGCAGAGTGCTCCAGGTACGTCCGATCATAATAATCAATAGCTCAAATGAAAGCTGGTATTTCACTGAAAGTTCTTAGCATATAGAAGGTTCTAAAACATTTAGAACTACTTAATTAGAACTGGGGAAATATATCTTCAATTGAATTCATAATTCGGGAAATAATCAAATTTATGTTTTTTGGTCGAGTAATACAGTATATTAATGAATGCTGATCCTTGATGGCAAATCTTTGCGTGCATACCTTTAATTTAAGACCTTATTTATGAAAATCGGTCGAGTAGAAGAGCCAAACAGACTCGGAAAAGAAAAACAAATTTTTTTGTGTTGTTCGGAATTCAGCAGCGTGCTTCAGGTACGTCCGATCTTAATAATCAATGGCTGAAATGAAAGGTGGTATTTCGCTGAAGGTTTTAGACCAAAACATACAGATTTACGTATTTAGAACTGGGGAAATATAACTTAAATTGAATTTAAAATCCCATAAACAATAAAATTAATGTTTTCTGGTCGAGTAATACAGTAGATAAACAAATGCCGATTCCTGATGGGAAATCTGTGCGTTCATACCTTTAATTTAAGACCTAAATTATGAAGATCGGTCGAGTAGAAGAGCCAAACGAACTTGGAAAAGGAAAACCATATTTAACTCCCATAAGAAATGTACAGGGAGGAAGTTGCTTTTGTGCATAACTCGAGTAATACGGCAGATAAATGAATTCGGATGCTAGATGGCAAATCTGCGCGTGCATACCTTTAATTTAAGACCTCAATTATGAAAATCGGTTGATTTGGAGAGCCGGACGGACTCGGAAAAGAAAAACCAAATTTTTTTAATATATAGTTGTTTCTGATAAATTTTAGATAATTTTTCAATGATTAGCTTCAAGTGAGTATTTGGGTCTAAGCCCAAAAAAAATGACTTTTTGACCCAAAACCTCTTACCTAATTCCAGTAAATTACGCTCGATCATCATTTTCAGCTAGCCTAATTTACATTTGCTGGTTACGTACACGCTATGATGGTCTTTATCTCGGCATTGCAGCACAGAAATTTGCAAAAAATTACTCTCTCCTATTACATGCAATTGTCTCATGGCAAAATTTCTCCGGGTGATTCCACGCAGTCTTTTGGTACTACTTGGTAAAACTTATTGATATATGTGGCTTCATGTAGATATGAACTATCAGCCTAAAATTCCCCATTCATACATTTCAATTGTAGCACACCTTTGTACTCCCTTACAGATATTAACCTTAGAGTTAAGTTTACATACCTTAGTTTACAGATAAGTTTCTTTTATCTGTAAACGTGGTATGTGGCTTTAACTAGTTAGGTTTATTGGAATATGGCCTAAAAGCCCCCATTTTTCCCTTACAAATATTAACCTTAGAGTTAAGTTTATTACTTGTGAGTCTTTGGGTATACCTTAGTTTACAGATAAGTTTCTTTTATCTGTAATCGTGGTATGTGGCTTTAACTAGTTAGGTTTATTGGAATATGGCCTAAAATCCCCCATTTTTACATTTATTACATTTTTTACATTTATTTGGCAGCTGACTTTCATTGTGCACTCTCCCCTTTCATGTTATTCTTATGGAGTGTACTGTATTTTTGCAATTTTATTCATGGTCTTGCTCGAATTTACTTAAATGTTAGATTTCATGTAATGATTTAATCAATTGTTTGAAAATCGCTGAGAATGCAGGTCTGATATTAATTGTATATTTTAATCTTTCTTGTACCTGATAGACATACTTTTTTCAGGAAAGTTTAGCCTCCAGATTCAAGAGCATTGTAACTTCCCTCCAAAAAATTGCAGAATGCCCTATTTGCCTTGAAACAGTGAGAGTGCCATTCAAGATCTGTGGCAGAGGTCATGGGGTTTGTAGCTCCTGTTGTATTAGCTTGAAAAAATGTCCAACGTGTGAAGCTTCATTTTCCTTGGAAAATCCTATTTTTTTGAAAAATTTACTAGAAGCCCTACCATACCTGTGTAGTTATTCTGATAAAGGATGCAATGAAATCTTGAAAAAGGGAAGTGAGCATGAATTGTATTGTGGTTACAGACCTATGCGATGCAGGAAGATTGGCTGCAGCGTTGTAGTACCCCTGAACAAGATTATGTATCACTACAACAAAGATCATCCATCGCAATATATTTATCAAACTGTATCATTTGTTGTGACATGGTACAATTTTGATCTGGGAGCATGTCGTTATGATTATGTACCAATTTCTCTTTTCAACAACATCTTTTGGATTTTTATCATAAATGATATAAAAGATAAATGTCTGAAGCTATACTTTGAAATAGCTCCTATTGGGGAAATGAGAAATGATTACTTCGCACAGATTAAGTTTGAAAAGGAGAATTTTGTTTTCACATCTACTGTAAAAGCGTCTGTACTGACCTTGTGTGAAAGAATCTCTCGTGATTCATCAGGAATCAATAAACTAAGCAATATTGCTGTTGGTGGGCAACAACTTGAGGAAATAGAATTTATGGCAATCCCACATTCTAGTCTGCAGAATTTATTCTATGATGATGAAGACTGTAAACTCATATGTGCAGTCTTTATTTTTGAAAAGGCGCTCTAAAATTAACAAGTATACTGAACTAGTTAAACCTTGGGACTGCAAATTAATTTTTGCTTTCATTCAGCTCGAAAGATGAATTTTGTAATCTTAAAGTGTCGGACATTATTTGACAACACATTTATTTCTGTGTGCATCAAATAAAAGAACAACATACAGTACTGTATTTCATAAAATTTTACATCAATAGTGTGTATATCTCAGTCAGAATGTGTTCTTAGTTTTATCAATCTATATAAATTTAATCACAGTAAAACAATTAACCATTACTTACACTAGGCTGTGTAAAACATAATATCTGATGAATCAATTTGAAAAAAATCAAAAGTGTTGCAAGGTACTTTTTTCAATTTTTTAACTGTGGTACATTGAATATGTTTGCAATGAAGCTAGACAATTAACTGGAAACTTAAGTTCTGGCGACGGTATATTAGGCAGGTGAGTGAGTGCATTGCTGGCGTTCAAAATAAGTTGTTTGGCTAATCTACCCATCTGACGTTAAAGACAGTTCTGCTATTTGTGTATGTTTTCCACAATCAGTTGATCATTGAAACAAGTGATGATCCATTGTCCTGATGATCCTTGACGGTCCGCTTTTCAGGATGATTAATTTTGTTTTCTATTTACTATTTTATTTGTTGACATTTATCTAATTATCTTGACCTAAGTAAGTAGTTTTAAATGTTTAAAAGTCATATGTAGTTGTTCTTCTTTTAGTCATAGTTTCATTTTACATAATTTTATTGTTATAAAGTTTATTCTTGTTAACCCCCTTAACTGAACTCGGTTAATTCATATCTAAGTAAATATACTTCTGTCTGTTGGTAATACGTCCCAACTACTTAAATGTGTAGAGGAGAGGAGCTGTCTCCAACATGAAGTCATTTACACAGCTGGAGTTTCCCATTTTTGCCACTCGCCTATTGCTGTGCCCAGAACTGTAGTGGGTAATATTTTTATTCCTTTCCAGGAAAATATATGCTTTTTATATCCTATTGTAAATCTTTGATTCTTGTAATTGTTTGTCTAAAGTTGTTTGATAAACTTTTTTAAATTCAGTTTTCATATTTTTTTAGGTAAAATAAAGCTTAAAGGGATTCCACCACATATTTGTTAACAAGTTCGCCACAAGTGTCACCGGAATGAGCCACAAGCCTTACTTTATCGTTACTGTAGACCGATGGCTCATTGCTCATTTAAGAGCCACTGATCTCGTTAAACTTTTTTGTTAGTAATTTGGTCTGTATTTTCAACTTCCGGTTAACATGTTGGTCTGAGGAAAAGACTGGGGTTCAGATTAATCATATGGAACCACATTATTTACAACCCCATTATACATTATTATTTAGATTTGAATTCATGTTTTCTTTGCAAGTGTTGCTGGGACTTTGGCTAATTCAGATGACTTCTCTGGCAACCCAATTTTGAATGACTGTGATGGAATTTGTCATTCTGCGGCATATTAACAGTTTGAGGGGAGGGTCCGCCCCTGGTAACGACAGTTTACAGTTTCCGCATTATATCTCCGACATTGGGCACTACGCTACTAACCGTATCGTATGATATTTTAAACATATAATTTTTGTAATCACAGTGTTTTACAAACAGCGGGACTGTATAAAAATGTTTTCACAAAAGTACCCCCTCTCCCCCCCCGTGCCTTGGAACCAGCTGACTCTGCCATAGCCGTAATGCACAAACTGTACCTGCTGTTATTCTTGAAGACAATTCATTAATAATTTGCAGACCTCTCACACATCTAATAAATTTCACCTAAGTTTATTGTTTGTAATTTTCCCGCTGCTTTTAAAACTGCTAAGATATTCCCACTTTCAAATATAGTGATGTAAAAGATAAAATTAATTTTCGTCTTATGTCTTTGCTTAGTGTTTTCTCTCAAGTCTTAGAACGGGTTGTTGAAGATAAATTGATGTAATACCTCCAGACCAATAAAGTTTTTTTGTGAAAATTACTATGGATTTAGACAAGGTCTAAATATCTCTGATGCTCTTTTTGATGTATGCAAAGAACTAGAGAATTCAATCTTTGACAATTTGCACACCATGTTAATTTTTCTAAACCCAAAAAAAGCTTTTGATCCAGTTAATGGAGGAAGGTTATTGGTAAAATTAGCTATTGGTGTTATGGGCTCTGCTTATGGTTCAAACTTCTCAGAAAGGTATCAAATAGAATAACTTTCTATTCAGGGATGGTTCAGGGAAGTACTCTTGGCCCGATCCTGTTTTTAAGTTACACAAATAATGTGTCAAAACTTAAATTTAGGTAGTAAACTGTATTTGTTCGTAGACCATGCTTTGATCTAATCAAGGGGTAAAACGTGGGAAGCTGTTCTGATAAACACTGAATGAGACCTAATGCAGTTGGAATACCCCTGTTGCAGCATACATGCATACTCAGCAAATTTCAAATGCATAAAAACGTATTTCAATCCAACATGGCAAGATATGACATATTTTTGTAAGCTCATTACGTCTTACTATGAGACCTATGGTAATAACTATAGGAGAAATTCACTACAATGTTCTCACTCTTGAATCTTGTTTGCTTTTGCTTTGTGAGTGGATGATACAGTGGCTTATTCATTTTCAATGAAAACCTTGATTTGATGCAGGACAACGGGTAAAAAAATCCCCATATCATATTTTTTATGCCTGTAAAAAGTTAATCGGCATTGGGCATACATTTCTTCTTTTACTTTGAATTGCGAAGATTGAAATTTTAAAACCTATGTAAACTTAAATTTTGCCCCTGCATGCACGTTTATTCATATACTCCTGTTTTTCTCACAAACCTGTGTCCATATCACACCATAACCTCTTCTGGTATTAACTCTAAGCATAAGATATTTTCAACACCACCTGATTTTAATACAGAAATTCTCTAATGACACCTATAATACAATCCAATACATATACACTATGTGACAGATTAAACATTTTTTATTTAAGGTTACATTAACATAACAAGATTTAAAATTATTCCCATTTACACACATTTAAACTAGATTACACATCACAATTTTATTCACCAAGGATAAACTGACCAAAAACATATGAAAATGTTTTTTCTTAAAAGTTTTGTCGACCCAAAAAAACTACAGTCAGCTTCAAAATATCTCTTTACTTATTTAGACACTAAGCAGTTGAAGAGACCTTTCTCAGCAGCCAGTGAAGAGATGCCTGATATGCATTCTTGGAATGTAGAAACAAATGGGAACATTTCCTGCCAAGGTTCGTACACCGAAGGTTCTGGTGTTGTTCTCGGAGTGTATCGAGACACAAGTAAGTGCAGCAAAGATTCTCACATAGTTTGCCTTACAAAAACAGCAACTCTCTTCAATGACAATATCCGTGGTAAACTAGTTGAAGCTTTGAAAGCTGCTCCACTACCAAATTTGGGAGAAATTAGGGTGTATCCCAAACTCGATCCTACTTTTGATCTGGTAGTTGTAGCAGGACTGGGAGAGAATGAAATAGGTTACAGTAAACAGGAAGAGAGAGATGAAGCGAAGGAAAACATCAGGAAAGCTGTTGGGGCGGCAATCCGTCACTTGCAAGATTTGAAAGTTAATAAAATTTATGTTGAAGGTTTTGATGATCCAGAGTCAGCTGCAGAAGGTGCTCATTTGGCAGTTTGGGAAAACCAACATTTGAGAACTCCTAAAAATAGAGAAGTGAAGATGCCAGAATTGGTGTTGTACGGTGACTGTGATATGAAGAAATGGAGGATAGGACTGGAGAAAGCAGAAGCTCAGAATTTTGCGAGAAAGCTAGCAGAAACTCCAGCAAACATGATGACTCCTCGTGCTCTAGCTTACACCGTGGTCCAGTCCTTGGTAAAGACAAATGTCAACGTAACATTGAGAGGAGAGCGGTGGCTACAAGAAAACAATATGAATGGGATATTAGAAAATTCCAAAGGATCACCACAGACTCCTATTTTGATAGAGTTAAGCTATAATGGTTGTGACCCGGCTATCCCACCGATAGTGCTTGTCGGTAAAGGGATGACTTTCAACTCTGGGGGGCTGTGTTTAAAATCATGCGAAGAGATGAAACACATGCGTGGAGACATGGCAGGAGCGGCAGCGATTGTCGCAACATTCAGAGCAATCTCCACCCTCGGGCTGCCTATTAATGTAATAGGACTTCTCACTCTGGGAGAAAACATGCCCGGAGCATCAGCAGGCAAACCTCGCGACATCATCAAAAGCAGGAGTGGTAAGTCAATTATCGTGTCCCCTAAAGACTTTGATGGAAACCTTATGCTTGCTGATGCCATTTGCTATGCTAACCAATTCAACCCTAAATATATTGTCAGTGTCGCTACTCTTACTAAAGAAATTCAAACTGCATTCAATCTTTCCGCTGCTGGTTTATTTACAAAGAATGAAAAACTTTGGCAGCTTTTCAAGATAGCTGCGATTCACAGTGGAGATCGTGTTTGGAAGTGCCCTCTTTGGAAGGTGTATGAGCGAGAAGTCAGAGACTCTCTATGCTCTGACCTTTCCACTCTCCAGGCAAGTACCCACTTCCCTCGTGGCATAAGTTGCACTTCGGCCGCCTTCCTCAATCAGTTCACTTGCCACAAGAACTTTGCACACATCGACACTTATGGTATTATGTATGAAAATGGAAGAACCCATTATCTGAAGGAGGGCATGTCAGGACGGCCAACAAGAACTCTCATTGAGTTTCTGGGGCAGATGGCATTTCCTCCTAACTTGAGCAAAGTGAAAGCTTCTGCAAAAAGAAAAAACACATAAAGATCATTTGCGAACAATAGCGTCACTGTCCGTTGATATTATAAATATCTTATTATAATTTATTTAATAAAGTAAAAGAAACAACAAAACTAGATTTTTTATGCTTTGGACTCATTCAAAACTAAAGATATTGGAGAAACTTCCAAATGATTAAAGCACAAAGCATGCTGTGAAGAGGGAGTGAATTTCAAATTACAGGGGCATAAACTGTCCATTTTAGACCCAAAACCCAAAAATTTTGAGTTTTTTGCCTTAATGACAATATTTATGCAATTTTTAATTAGTCCATTTGGTTGAAGAAATTGTAAAAAGAAACAGTTAAAGATTTTCCTTTTTATGAATTAACTATGATACCGATGGTAACCCGCTTCAATGACTGTTTACATTAAATAACAGCTGCTTTAATTTACTTAAAATAGTATAACTGACGCCAATTCTGTGGGCCCAGTGCGGTGGATGCGCGGTAGCAAAAACGGCTAGTGCGCATGCGCGACAATGCGTCGCTAGAGCGCAGCACTGTCATTCTGCTCTCAGCCGTCAAAAATAGCGTGTCACTACATGTCGTCCTAAAAACATTGATCGACGGAACATTAACTCTTATTGATGATTAATGATCTCTTTTTATTCTATGCAATAATGTAAAATATTTCATTAGTATTTATTAAAGCGTCTTGATACTCTGAACAACGATTTACATAGAAGCAGTAACTACGTGCGAGCTGCCGAATATACGCAGCCAGGCTAGTACACTGTCGGCCGCTGCTGCCGCTACTACTCCCCTCTCCTCCCAGCCTACCCACTCCCCGCCCCATGCGCGGAATGGGCCCCAAGAATTGGGGCCAGTTATATACAACTAACTGTGGAATCTAAAATAAAACAAAGTATTTTCTATAAACACCTACCCATAAAATTGGACTCTCTTAATGACAAAACTAGGGAGTTTGGAAAAATCTCTTTTTAGGGTATGTCGACGCTAAAAGAGGAGTATTCATTCAAAGATATCATGCTTTTACAATCGCAATTACAACCAACACCTATGTCCTCTCAGTGCCCTTTGGAAATATTCTGACAATATTCTGCACCTCGAAGCCTGATTTTTTGCATGTGTACGTAGCCTTAGGCTTATAGCGTAGCCTAACAAGGGATTTTTTTTCAAACTCCCATAGTTCCACCCATCAGAGGGTCAAAGTTTTTGTGTTGGCATTTATAGGAAATTCTTTAATTGATACTTTGATTTAAGCAAGGCCGTAGCCAATGGGGGGGTTAGGGGGTCTAAACCCCCCCGAAATAGTTGAAATAGCCTTAAAATTGTAGCCCCGGGGGGGGCAGGGGGTGAAAACCCCCCCGAAATTGTTGAAGGGGCAAATGCACAGAAGTCCGGACTCGCAGGGGGCCCAGGAACAGGGCAAAAAGGGTCGGAAATGACAATAAAGGGGCCGAACAGCAGACGTAAGAGGTAAAAAAAAGGTCACCAGATTTTTAGAACTGAAAATCCTGTTCCCGGGCCTACCCAAACCCCCCCCCCAAAATAATTTTCTGGCTACGGCTTTGGATTTAAGACAATTTCTACAATCTTATATTATTTTTATTTTTTATTCATCCCTGTACTGCTAAATTAACTTATTTGATAAGAAAATAGTTAATCAGGTTTTTTTCTCAAATCTGCAAAACTTGGGTATGTCTTTGTTCAGAATATGTGTTTGTTATATTTACTTCAAACTTGCTAGGAACTGTTGATTTGTATGGGGGGTTGTTTAAGTAAAGTATAAAAAAATAAACATTTACAAATTTTAATGTTTATTTTTTAATATTAGGTAAAAAAACAATTGAAACAAACCGTTTGTTTCTTGGTAGTTTTAGATTTATTGAGGTGTTTGTGAAATGCAATTTAAGGTGTTGATAAGCAGCTTCCCTGGTTTTTAGCCGCATACATTGCAAAAAATTTCTTGAAAAATTTTGTTTTTCCTTTGAAATTATCCTAAATTGGCATTACCGTACCTTAAAATTACCCTTAGCTGTTTGATAATACCCTAGAAATAAAGAATAATTACCCTAAAATTGGAGACAATAAATTATACTAAGGGACCACCCATAAAAAATTATATCTTCGCTTTTTGCCTGCTTCTAACTCCGCCTACCTCTATAACTTCTTTTCAAGTGAAATAGTAGGGAGTTTTGGCCACATACAGTAAAACGACACAGTAAATGTTGAATGGTATTTTCTAAACCAATATTATAATAGTAACTTACAGACTTAAGCAATCTAATAGTTTCAATGATGTCACGTATTTCGCCAATTATGACATCATCAGGCAATCACTGTAGTACTCAAATTAATTTAATATAAAAACCACTTGCAAAAGTCACAATATACATAAAAATCACATTTATCACATTGTGGTATTTTTAACATTGTATAGAAAATCAGCTTAAATTATTTACCATGTTAGGGGGCCTACTGATTTACCATAAGTGGCAAAAACTTTCCAATAGGGAGTATTTGCATTCTACGGTACAACATCACGTAAAATGTTAAACAGTTAAATCAGCTATTTCCTATACATTTAGCACAATATTAAAAAGTACCGTTTCATTTTTATGGTAATCTGTTTTTGGCGATGGGTTGTTAAGAACATAAATTAACAGTTAAAAACCATTTTCTAATTTTTTTTCATAACTTATTCAAATAATTTTTTTAATTAAAACAAATTAATAGAATTTCTAGGTTTTTTGTCAAACTTTGTACATTTTATTGCAATCGTAGTCACTATTTGAATTCTAATCTTTAAAATAAGCTTGTCGCTTTAGACCTAGCGCTGAAATCTATATAAATAAAAATCAATTCAATGCGTGGTAAACACAGTACGTTGTTCCAATGTTAATCTTACCTAAATAAATAAAAACAATCCTATTTCTTTGACCATCTACAACTTTTTTATTCGTGCACCAAACTGGACAATTCTTTTTTTGTTTTCTTCGTATTTTTTAGGACAAGGTATGTGTGAAATAAAATTTTAATTCGACCTTAGGGCTCTGGCTAAGGCCAAATAATTCAAAACGATATGCCCTTTGATTTTAAGCGGCAACAATTTCCAGCAGCTTACATTTGCAATGTCCGAATGAGATGGACAGTCATTGAATGTTTGTGGTAACAACCTTGAAAATCCATGATTTTCACATGGCCAATTGTATGTCGACTGTTCCCGTGTCGGAACACAGAAAAAATAATTTTTGCGCCAGAAAACAAAACTAACAATGTTGCATATTAAAAAAGCTTTAGAATAAAAGCTAAGTTATGTTGTTGGTGTGACTATTTTGATATTTATTCAAACTAAAACAAATTATTCATAAAGAAGACAGGACAACGTGTCTGTTGGGTCATCTAGTTTTCCTATAAAAATTAGTAATAAAACATAATTTTTAAATTATGTCATCCCATCATCGACGCCTGCTCCCACTTCCCCCATACACATCATCCTCTTGCCATCCTCAGTCTTGATCCCCATTTTCAAATTACGGAATTTTTGGACGACCCAACATAACACACAATCATCGATCATCGATCAGGCTGTTCCGAGAACCGGGCCAGGCACATTGACAATTCCAATGATGAAAAAAAAAAACCACATTGAGACTAGATGGATGAAGAAATAGCTTCTTCTATTGTAAATGATGGTATGATGATATGCATTGGGAGGGGTCAATGTTGAGACAACGTCATTTTTTCAAATAATGTTATACAACCAATTTTGATTGGAAAATGAACCATTTGAATTAAATTGGATTAGTTTATGTTAATTAGCTTAAGAGATTTTGGCAGAGTAGATTCAGTAATTTTTTATTCAGGTCTAACTGTTATCCATCTATATGTGGATTTTAATTATCAATGTGATTAGCATTGTTCATAACAGTTTATGACTATCAAGGCTAAGGAAAAACTTAAATACTATGAACAGTTTTGAAAGAAGATAAAATAATTGCTAAAATGATTATTATTATTTATTCATGTCATTATGGTATATTCAATTAAATTCCTATCGTGGTTAATTTTCAATAAATACTTGCGATGAAAGAAATGAGGAGAGACTTTTGTCATGGTGTTTACAGTTCACGCATCATATCTCCGGTTATGACAGTCAGCTGGTTGCAAGGCGCGGGGGGGGGGAGAGGGGGTACTTTTCTGAAAAAATTAATTGTTCTACAGCCCCGTTGCGTGTCAAACACAATGTTTACCAAAATCATATGTTTAAAATATCATATGATACGGTTAGTAGCGTTGTGGTCATAGCCCACTTGCGCGAACTGTAAATAACAAAGTTAATAAAACAAAATGTTCTTCACTTTATATTTATAGGCTTTTAGGAAATGTTGTTTGCTTGATATTTATAGGCTTTTAGGATAAAGCCTCGACATTATTTTAGCTATATTCAAAACCGGCGGCAAGTCGGCAAGTGATTGGTGAACGACTTGCTGCTCAATATATTAGTATATCTTCGAGTTAGAGGGAAGGGTGTGGGGCATTCCATCATTGGAGAAAGTCTTCAATTTTAAGTGATGAAAAAATAAACTACTAACAGAGAATATAAATGAGAATTTGAATTTTTAATGAAATTTTCAATTGAAATGAGTTTGAATTTTTAATCCTTGATTAAAAATTCAAACAGAAAAAAATTGAAGTCTATATTAGCGTTTGATTTCATTAGTTTCCTTCAAAAAATGTATTGCTTTTAATAAAGGTCAAAGCAGGACACAAAAATTAAAGCTTCTTATTTCGTACCCTGCTTTTTTGACAAATAGGACCACCCAGCACCGCCTAGCCTTGGCACCCCTCGTGCCCTGGCACGCTAGAGGTGGTTGCCTAGTTCCAACCATCTTGATGTGGTAAGCTGGCTCTGCTAGATCTAAAGGTAGTGTTCTTCAATACAATAAATTCAGTACAGTACCCCTGTACTACTCAGTTTGAAAACATGTATAAGTTAACCTTGATAATGGTTTAAAATCAAAAAAGCTTGGTCTTGGTGAGCTCATAAAAAAAGTTATTGCCAAGGAATTATTACAAAAAAGTGGTTGCTAAAACTTTCTTGTGAGCTCGCCTACACCTTTATTTTAGATCAATTTTTATGACTGAGGATTTAAATTCCTGGATATTTTGTCAACATTTCCTGAACATTGTCCATTTTCCTTCAGGCGAAAAAGCGTTGCCCCCTTGGGCATGTATGCTACACACAAATTTACATATATTTCTTATGGAAGGGATATTCCTTTAAATATTAATACAATTATTGCTTGATTACCTTGTAAATGGTTGAACTAAAATGGACATAATTTATACTTTTCTTCCAGGAAATTTAATTTTCTAGTTCAATAGGGAATACTAAAAGTTGATAGTTTTCAAGATATTTAAGAAGAACCAAAAAATGGTAGCTTCAGACCACCCTCCCTCCCTCCTAAGGACTATGGATGGGGACTTTCACCTACTAACAAGTCCAAACAAAGCTGCAAAGTAAAAAATTGTTTTCCAAGAATTTCCCTCTATACCTTTTTATTGCCTGGACTATTAGGATGGAAAAGGTTAGCAAAATTTACTATAATTTTCAATTACTTGAACATACATATTCCTTGGCTGGATACTCTTATATCTGTTTGAGATGAATGTGTCGCTACCTGTGAAAAGTTTTCAACTAACTCCGACATTAGAGGAGACAATGGGTGCGTTCAGCCGCAATCACCGATGGGTAATTTACAAACCTGTAATAAGTGAACCGTAGTGGTGGATTACAATCCACCGATCATTGTTGTGCATCTACCAATGTTGTGTTTACGGTGGATTCGGTAAGTAACCGGACATTGTTTATTGGCAAGATGCGGTGGATTTGCCTATCAAGGACTATGGTAACCGGTTAGTAGTGATGCGCAGTTCGATTCTTTTTGGTGAATCGATTCATTTGAATCACTCGTGGCCTTGACTCAGTTCCAAAGAATCGAAAATTGAATCGATTCTTTTGATTCATTTGACTCACTATCCACTGCATACCAAATAACATCGGCTTTAATCGGTTTTTATGGATTATAAAGTAGTTTTTTAATGTTTAATTACAATTAATTAATTTTTATGGTGTATTAAAACTATTTCTAACCTAAAATTGTCTGTTAAAAAGAGTCTGATAGGGTACATTGAAAATTTATAATAAAGAGAAACAATCGTGAACCGATAGTTGAAGTCTAATCATCAACCGATAGTTGAAGTCGGTTCAGCTAAGAGAGAAATCAAAACAGAAAGCGATTTTGAGGTTTTGTGTGATTGGTGGAAATATTTTACCGCGTAAACGCAAACCAATGAGCGAGCGCCTTGCCCCTCACGTCTCCTTATCATATCTCCATCCCCCCCTCCCCCTCACCCCGCTCCCCGTGTGATCCCTACTTACCTTTTACCTTTTACCTTCATCGTCATTCCGTTGACCTCACTGAGGCATGGAATCCGTCATTCTATTAAATCTTGGGCTACATGTCTTCTCTTGGATTGTTTTGGGTTTAGGTTAAGGTTAAGGTTAGGTTAGGTTCCATAATGAAATGGATCAGGACTAGGTTACGTAACCAGATAGAAAATCTTCAATGGTGTAAAAACAGTTTGAAATTAAAAACTGCTTCAGAGCAAGTTTTAATTTGTTAGTTTGTTGAATTGACTTAATATCTACTGGCAGGTTTTGGAAAAATTTCAATCCAATGAAGCTAGGTTTTCTCTCAAACATTGACAAATTATGAGTTACAGCAGTTCTATTGTTTCTAAATTTAGTGTCGTATGAATGGGGTGGATCCAGAAAAAGTTGATTAGTTAACATACATAATAGTCTCAAAAATGAAAAGGCATGGAACAGTCATAATCCTTAATTCTTTAAAGGCGTCTGAACAATGATCTCTAGGTTTTAGTCTGAGAATATACCTGATGGCTCTTTTAGCAGAGTGCAAATTAAAGAAACCAGATAATTTCATAATCAAAAGTTATTTTATTTTAACATACTAAATTATTTCTTTCTACACAATAAATGAAAGTAAACAAAAATACAAAACCTTTTGTAAACTGGTCTCAGATGGTACAAGTACACTTTAGTGAGTCAGTTGTTGATCATTTTATTGTACATATACCAACACCCCCCTTCAATAAAATGATTAATCAAAAACTAATCTGAGACCAAGACCATGAATACATTTATGAAATAAGTCTTTGTTCAGGGGCTTTGTTAACACATCCGCAATCTGGTCTGAAGAACACACATACTCAATCTTGATTATTTTGTTTAAAACTTTCTCCCTTATAAAGTGATGTTTAATGTCAATGTGTTTCATTCTCTTGTGATTGCACCTTGATTGTCTTCTAAAATCAACACAGATTCTTTTTCGTCCATCACTTGAAAATCGTTAGTTAGGACGCTCTTCAACCAACAAGCTTCTGTTGTAGCGCTGCTCATCGCAGTATACTCAGACTCAGTTGATGAAAGAGCAACAGTTTGCTGCTTTCTTGTCACCCAACTAATAGCACAGTTCCACAGCAAGAAAACATACCCAGTTGTTGACTTTCGATCTTGAGTATCTCCTGCCCAATCAGCATCCACATATCCTATCACAGTTTGTCCATTTTCATTCTTTTTATATGTCAAGTTTAAGTTGACGGTTCCTTTCATATATCTTAATACTCGCTTTAGTGCAGCCCACAATTCTTGACTAGGCTTGTTCTGGTGACGACTTAATATGCTTATTGCTGTACTCAGATCAGGTCTTGTACCTAACATTACATACATTAGCTTTCCTATGAGTTTCCGACACTTGGATTCTAATTTGTCTCTTTCTTCTGCAGTTTCAGGTATTTGACAGTTATCTAGTGTGAAATTTGGATACATTGGTGTGGAAACAGGTCTGCAGTTTTCCATTCCGAATTCTTCTAATATCGAAAGTAAAAATTTTGATTGGTTCATTCTTATCTCCCCCTCTTTTCTGTTTTGGAAGATATTAATGCCAAGAAAGTTTCTCACTGCTCCCAAATCCTTCATCTTAAAATTGTCGGACAATGTTTTCTTCAGGTCATCAACCATTGCTTCATTACTTCCAACTATAAGAATGTCATCCACATAAAGTAAAACATACAATTTTTCAGTATTTGTCAGTTTGCTATAGAGACAACAATCATTTTTTGATTGGATAAAACCATTATGAAGTATGCACTTGTTAAATTTTTCATTCCAGTACTTTGGCGATTTTTTAAGTCCGTACAGAGATTTGTTAAGTTTTAAAACATTTCCTTTTTCTACTATAACTCCATCAGGTGTTTTAAGATAGACATCTTCATCAATTTCTCCATAAAGGAATGCACTTCGAACATCCATTTGATAAACAGGCATATTTTCCTTATTTGCTACCGCCAATAATATTCTCATTGTGGTCAGTTTTGCAACTGGAGAGTATATTTCGGAGAGATCAAAGTGTTCCTTTTGCTGAAAACCTTTTGCGACTAATCTCGCTTTATATTGGGATGGTTGACCATTTTCATCTGTTTTTATTTTGAAAACCCATTTTGTACTAATTGTTTTACAATTCATTGGAGGGATTACTTCTGACCATGTGTTGTTTTCTTTAAGTACTTGTAGCTCCTCTTCTATTGCGTTTCTCCATTTACTTGCATCACACGATTGCACTGCTTCAGCATATGTTTTAGGTTCACCTTCTTCACATCCTAGGAAACTCGTTTCAAAACCTTTGAGTATTATCGATTTTTTAATTTCATCACGATTTCTCAAGTTATAAGTTTTATTCTCTTTCTCTTTCACATTCAGTTTCAGTTTCTCCTTCAATTGGTTCATTTTCTATTGCTTCATCTTCTTGAGTTTCATTTGTATGAGGTAATCTGTCTGTTTCATTTCCTGACGTTTGACATTCATATTCGGTATCATCTACAATACTTTCATTCACATCACTCCCCTCATCAAAATGTAAATGATAACTTTGTTCCTCACTTACTTCATTTTGGTTCTTTGGTTTTTGGTCATAAAGTTTGAAAACAACGTTTCTCATTATTTCAATTCTATTTGAGTCAGGAAAATAAATTCTATAAGCTTTTGAGTTTTCCTGGTAACCAACAAATATTCCTTTCCTCGTTTTAGCATCCCATTTTCTTCGTTTCTGATTTGGTACGTGAGCAAAAGCATCAATTCCAAAGACTTGAAGATAATTTAGTGGTTCTGGCTTTTTTCCAAACCAACATTCATAGCGACTTTTTCTTAAAATTCTGCTTGTTCCAGTTCGGTTGATTTTATACACAGCTGCATTCACAGCTTCTGCCCAAAACTTCTTATTCATTCCTCGTGCTTGGAGCATTGTTCTGGCTGCTTCAACTACAGTCCTTATTTCACGTTCGGCCTTTCCGTTTTGTTCAGGACAATATGCTGCACTTCGTTGATGGCGTATTCCTTGAGCTTCAGTCAGATTCTTTATTTCTTGATTCACAAATTCTAATCCATTATCTGATCTCAATATTTTAACTTCTTTTCCTGTGTCATTTTTAGCCAGCTTTAAGAAATTCTTAATACATCCTGCAACTTCTGATTTCTGCTTCAGAAAATAAACATTGCAGTACTTTGAAAAATCATCTTTTAAGAGAAAAAAATATTTAGAGCCCCCAAGTGATGTCACTTCCATCGGACCACATAGGTCAGCATGGATTATTTGGCATGGTTCATTTGTTTTCACTTCACTTGGCTTAAAATTTGACCTCTGTTGTTTACCTGCCAAACACGACTCGCAGAAAAAACTTTCACTTTCATTTACAATAATATTATGTTTTTTAAGAGTGGCTCTTACTTGGCCTATATGTTGGTGCGCTAACCTTTCATGCCATTCCATTAATGAGTATTTTACAGTTACTCCAGCAAAATAGACAATAGACAATAGACAATAGATTTTATTAGTCATAGATATTATAAAAATACATGGACTTCGTCAGTAGCTTATAGTAGAAGGTACATGATGTATAAAACATACATAAGATGGCACATGGTATATATACATGATAGAGTTACATCAAATAATAACATGGTGTATAATACAGGTACATAAAATAGGCGTATAATAGGTGTATTATATGGACTAGTTATAACGAAGAATACAACAAAGACTTAATCCTAAATCACAGCTCATGAATCCTATAGGCCTCGTTAAAATACTGAACAATATAATTTCCAGTTAATTGAATAAAAGTCATCTATGGTATAAAGACATTCGGATATTAATATACTCTTAAAGCCTAACTTAAATTTAACTGGAGACAATGATTTAAAATGTAAAGGAATAGAGTTGTACAATTTGATTGACATGTAAGCAAAATTTTTCTGAGATTGACTATAGCTATATTGTTGAACACGGAGTTTATTTTTGTTTCTTGTGTTGTGACTGTGATAATCGCTGTTAGTTTTGAATTTATTTAGATTGTTATGAACATAGCAGAGAGTAAGTAACACATATAACGAGGGAAAAGACAATACACCTAAATTAACAAATAATGGCCTACAGTGTGTTCGAAAAGGTACTTTACAAATAGTTCTAATGGCCTTTTTCTGTAAAATGAAAATCTTACTTGCATGTGCGCTATGACCCCAAAGTATGATTCCATATGAAATTAAACTCTGGATCTGTGCAAAATAAACATTGAGCAAGACATTTGAATCAACTGTCTGGACCAACCTTCTTAACATGTACAAACCCTTGGCCAATTTACTTGAGATATAGTCAATATGGGCACACCAAGATAAATTTGAATCTATGATTAAACCTAAGAATTTAAGTGAATCAATGGATATGTCTGCTAAAAGAAAAAAGAATGTCAGAAATTTTGTCAATGTTCAAAGAGAGTCTATTTGCGGCACACCAGTCTTCTAGAATTAAGGAACTATTGCTAAGAGTCGTTTCAAGTTCATCTTTAGATTTACAATTAACTTTTAAACCAAAGTCATCTGCAAAGAGGAAACCATCATTATTCATATTATCAATGTTAATTGGTAGGTCGTTGATGTATACATTAAAAAGAATTGGGCCTAAAATGGACCCCTGAGGAACGCCACATACCACTGATCTGCCACTAGACAAATTTCCATCCTTGTACACAAACTGAGTTCTATCTTTTAAATATGAGATAATTAATTTTACAGAACTTGGTGTAAAGCCATAATGTGAGAGTTTTTCACCTATGATGTTATGTTGGACTGTGTCAAAGGCCTTAGAAAAATCATAAGACCTAAAACCTACGACTGCACCCTTTTCTAAGTCATCAATTACACCATGAACTAACCTAACCACAGGGTTGCAAGTATTTCTCCCAGGTCTGAACCCATATTGCTTATCTGTAAAAATATTGTTAGTTTCAAAGTATTTTGACATTTGCTCATGCATTAAAGATTCAAAGACCTTGGATACTATGGGTACTATAGAAATAGGCCTATAGTTATTTTTCTCGCCTTTTACACCTTTCTTAAACACTGGAAAAACTTTAATATTTTTTAGATCTCTAGGAAAAAGACTATTTGCAATAATATAATCATTAAATATGTGAGTCAGGACCTCACATATAAAATTGGCTGACAATTTCAATATCAGAGAATTTATGCCATAGATATCCAAGCACCTACTATTACTTAAGCCAAGAATTCTACTATAAACATTTTCAACACTGACAGGAACAAAATTAAAGCTAAGATGTGCCCTTTTAACTAATTTACATACATAATGAGAGCTATTCTTATTACTAACTGGAATATTATTACAAGTCTGGGACACATTGTCAACAAAAAAATTATTAAAATCATCAGAAGTTATATCATTGTTTGATGCACCAGCCTTACAATTAGCATTAGTTAAACCATTAACAATCTTCCAGAGTGATTTGCTTTTATTCTGGGAGTTCTCTATAATTCTATTATAATACTGAATCCTTACCCTTTTAGTCTCCGTTCTGTAAATTTTTTTACATCTCTTATACTCTGCGTTTAACTCATTTGTTTTAAATATTTTGGATAGGCTATATAATTTATCGCAATGGTCTTTTAATTTTCCTAGTTCAATAGTATACCATTTGTTGTCAGCTTTAGATTCAGGATTCTTGTATGTTTTCAGTTGAAAAGCCCCATTTACAGCCCACATATAAAGTTCCATGAATTTCTTATACTTGTCATCCTTATTATCTAATGAGTATACATCAATCCAATTAATCGAACTTAATAAACTAATAAACAATTTTACGCTGTCATCATTTACCACTCTGACGAGTGATTTATTTACAGAAGTTTTATTGCTGCTATCGATTTTCTTAACTAATTTTATGCCTAACAAAACAGCATCATGATCAGAAAACAGCGTATGAATGACTTTAGAGGACCATTTACTACAGTGAATGTCGGTGACTATGTTGTCAATGCATGTTCCACCTCCATTGACACCAGGCCTAGTGATCTCTGTTGTGGTTATACTCAAGCCAAAACAGTCAAACAAATTCATCAAATCTTTCTTAAAGCTATTATTGTCAATGAAATTAACATTAAAATCACCACAAATTACAAGGTTAAAATCATTATTAAAAACTGAACAAAGAATACTATACAAACAATTAAGAAAATTATTAAAATATGTTGTGTCGTTATTATAGGGCCTATAAATAGATAACACAATGACTTTTTCCTCAGTCAACTCAATTGCTGCTGCTTCGCAAACCATTTCAATTGACATGTCTTTAATCCAGGCAAGTTCCTTAAAATCTAATTTATTGTCAATGAAAACAGCTGCACCGCCCTTAATCTGATGTGATCTACAATAAACTGACCCAGGCTTAAAACCAGGCAAGAAAGTAAAAGTTATATCAGTTTCCTTCATCCAGTGCTCTGCTATTGCAACTACATTGATATTGAGATTTGAGCACATAAGTGACAAATAATCAATTTTATTACAAAAGCTTTGCATATTCCAAGAAATGCAATTCAATATACCAGAATTAACAACAAACCTGTTATTTAAGTCATTGTTGCCATTATTATTATCTTCATCCCTAGAACTGGTATTTTTATCCCCGAGCCTAGGCCTACTTATGCTAGCTTTAGACGTACAAGGTAAAGTTTTCATAAAAAACTACTATCCTTAAGAGGAATGGGCTCCACGTTAATACTATCCTTAACATCTAAGTATCTATCTACACATTCAACAATTTTCTCACTGATTAACTTCTTCCCCAGCCTGTTGAGATGAAATCCATTCTTTGTGAAAAATTTCTGACCTATTTCACCTATGTCGATGAAAGTAGTGTTACTAAATAAAAACATCGCATACCTTTTTCATTTGCATGTTTGTCTTCTTCACCTCTTCATTGACACATGACCAACTCGGCAGATCAAACCGATGAGGAACCGAGAACACAATCAACCTAGATTCCCGCAGATCTTGCAGTTTTCTACGAAGAGACGACAATAAACCCTTGGCTTCATTTCTGGCGACATCATTAGTCCCAGCCAATAAGACAGTGAAGTCGTCTGGACCATTTGAGACATTTTCAGGCACAACTTCATTAAAATTTGTACCAGGTTTCACAAAGCTTGTAATATTAAAACCACTGTGTTCGGCTACTTCCTTGTACACATTCCTACCTTGACTGTCTGCATACAAGTTAATCTTCACAGACGCTAAGTGTTTCTTGCGCTTTAGTAGCCTAAGCTTATGTTTTTTTACAAGATCTTCATTCTTATTGATTTCTGAGGAAGTGTTCCTTACCTCACTGTCGCTAGAGTCAAGTAACTGAGACCTGTTCTTCTGCGAGGGGTAGTCCTTGTCCTCCTTGGTAGAAGATGTGTACCTAATCTCACTTTCACTAAGGTCAAGTAGCTCAAATCTGTTCCTGAGCGGGGGATAGTCCTTTTCGGCACTCATATAGTTAGGCCGATTACTTTTCCTTGATGGCACTGACTCCCATCTTCTTGGTGGGTGAGACAGTGTATTGTCTGTACCTAGGCCTTGGTTACAGTTTAGACTACTGCCAGATGGCAGCTTACTAATATTTGAAAGAGCTGGTTGTTGAGATTTACTAACCTTGAGTGATCTGTTCTCTTCTTTTTGAGTATTTCAATGTCACTTTGCAACACTCGGATTATTTCGGTTAGATTTTTAAGTTCTTTGTTTAGGTCAACATTTTCCTCTTCCCCGTCGTCTTGCAGGTTATGTCGATTCAGGCCTACACAGCCGGCGCAGTACCACTCTAATTCTTCACTTGGAATATTATCCTCACTTATTCCTGCACAGCGAAAATGACACCACTTATCACAATGGTCACACAGTATACCATTACGAACTGATTTACGACATTTAACGCACTTAATGTCTAATAAAATTCTACATTTTGCCGGAGCATTTGAAGCTACTTCTGACCCGTGCGGCGCCATCTTCAGTCGTCCCTATTTACGTATCAGTTACGTATTTAAAATCCATTGAATACAATTTACCTGCTCTTGAACCTTTAGCGCAAGGGTTTGATGAATTGAAAATCATACAGTCACTTTCATTCCACTCAACTCTGTAACCTTTACTAAGAACAACATTCAATGAAAATAAGTTTATTCTTAGTTCTGGTACATACAACACATCACTCAACTCAGTTGGAATCCATTCTTTCCCATTGAAAGCCAAGACATTTATTTCCCCAATTCCTTTACAATCAAGTAAAGTACCATTACCAATCATTACCTTCTTCTCTTCTGTTATTAAATTCATTTTTGAAAACAATTTATCATTACAACACATATGCTGTGTGGCTCCACTGTCAATATACCAACAATCTGGATTCAAATCACAAAACAACGCATGATCTATGCCCACAAATGCATTTTTCCCATTTTTTAATTTACTACCGTAACTTAAATTTATTCCTTTTAGATTGTCATTCTCATTTTTTGCTAGAAACCCTCTATCTCTAACTTCTTTGGCCTTAAGCCAACAATCTTTTATTACATGACCTTTTTTGTTACAATAAAAGCAGTTTAATTCCCTTTTAGAACTAACATTTTTGGTTTCAAACTGTCTTTTATTATTTTGGTGACAGTTCTTTTGTAAATGGCCCTTTGACCCACATGAATAGCACTTAACATTTGGATTATTAAATCTTTTTGCAATTAATGCACTTTCATGAGATGACTTTTCATTAATCCTTTCCTCTTCTATGAGCAATCTAGATGTGAGCTCAGACAACTTTTGTCCAGCAGATGGAACAGACTCCCATGCAGAGACAAAATGACTAAAATTACTTGGTAAAGATATAAGAATTTTTGTTATTAACATTTGTTCTGACACATTTCCCCCAAACTGTTTTAATTTACTAGACAAATCCTCTATTTTAGAAATAAATTCGGATATTGTTTCTCCTTCATATTTCATATTAAAGAATTTTTGTTGCAATAAGTGCAAGCTTACCTCTGATTTTTTTTCGTATACCGACATCAGCTTAGTCCACATCATGTAAGCATTTTCGCACGTTAAAATATGTAACATTGGTCCTTCTTCAATCCTGGTTACTAGTAGTTCCTGTGCTTTACTGTCCTTAGTATTCCAGGCATTCAGTACTTTTTCAAATTCCTCATTTGTCCTTTGTTCTTTTTCTGGTTTCTTCTCATTCCCAACGGTGATGTCAAATAAGCCCTTTGATGACAAAAAAACGTTCATTTGGAACTTCCATACACTCCAGTTGGAGTCCCCTCTCAGTTTCACACTTGTATTCAGTGCTTCCATTTTATAAGGATAAATTGTAATCTTAAATTCAAATTACAAAATTCTTCTTATAAATCTCTGCTTTTAAATTATTGTGTGATTGCCCATAACCTTTTAGCAGAGTGCAAATTAAAGAAACCAGATAATTTCATAATCAAAAGTTATTTTATTTTAACATACTAAATTATTTCTTTCTACACAATAAATGAAAGTAAACAAAAATACAAAACCTTTTGTAAACTGGTCTCAGATGGTACAAGTACACTTTAGTGAGTCAGTTGTTGATCATTTTATTGTACATATACCAACAGGCTCTCTTTTGAATTTTAAAAACTGAATCTAAGTTAAGTTTGGATGACATTCCCCAGAGTACTATTGAATAATTTATGTGAGATTCAATTAGGCTATGGTAAACTAATTTAGAAAGAGAACAGTTGGCAAGAGTGGAGATTTGTCTGAGGACAAACCTCCCTTTATCTATGGGACAAACAGACCTTCTTCCTTGGCTACCCCCAAGACGTTTGTAATTTTAGGACCCCAAAAATTGCCAAAAAGCGATGAAATTATTTATGAACGCCCGTGAATATACATAGCCTAAGGCCTAAGAGTCACGAAATTAAACAGAAACTGTGCTTTTTCCAATATTACGATAAATGGTCAGACCTTAGGGTTAACCTTTTTTATTGTAAGTGTATTTTTTCCAGTCTAAGAAATTGTTGCGGATTACATATAATTTATTTATGTCAACTTAACATGTACGTATGGTATATTTTACATTCTTTGTTCCTCGTTTGTGTGGTGGAAATTGCCTTTTATTATGTATGTTGTCCCCGTGTCGTCTCCAATTAATTCTCCATGTCTTAATATCGGACAAAAATTACAGCTGATCAGTGAAGGAGAATGACGTAATGAGCGGACTGAAGTACTCTGCTACTCTGTTTTCGTCTGTATTATTTACTAATAACTCTGGACTGTAAATATAGTATTATAACATGAAATAAATATTTTTAAAATTATTTATTTATATTATAGAATGGTAATAAGTTTTCTCATTCGAAGTCAGGCTAGATCTTTTCTAAACTCTTTCATCAACTGTCCCACAAGGTATGATATTCATGTAGATTTAGAGGTTAAATATTTTACTAACCTATATGAAATAATCATTACTATACTTCCTTACTAAATTAATTACCAACAGCACCTAGTTCCACAGGTAGTAAGAAGTTTTATAAATTGTGAAAAAAGCCTTGTCACAAATTTCACACAAAGTCTTCAATAAATCAAAAAGTGCTCTTGGAAAAGTCAAATCCAATTATAGCTTTTCCAGCTGACATAAATTCAGTCTCATCAAGGGATAGGCCTAGGCCTAGCCTTTGATTAATTTATCCTAATTAATCTTATTAAGCTTATTTATCTTTCTTCAGCTTTAGATATTTCCGCTTATTCTAACAAAATAGACAAATCTAGTAATTTACTCCCTGGAGAGTTTTAATGTAGGCCTAATTGAGACTTTTTGTAAGCCTAATGTAGCTTAGTCATTTTATTTTAGAACAGAGCAGTAATCTAAAAATTAATAACTTAATCAATCATAGTATCTTTTAAATTCCAAAAACTTAGTAAGTTATGGTATGTTGTGAGTTCACGAGAGTGGGACTTATTGAAGGTGCTGAGATTTATTTGAGTGCAGTAGTCTAATGCTATCGTTACGAGGGTGCTCTGAAATGATCCAGATGCATTTGATCATGCAAATCTGAGCTCCTTTCAGTTGTTGCAATTGTCCAAAAGGATAAAAAAACTTATGTTTTGAAATCTTTAATAGGTGCATTGAAATGAAATGAAATATTCTTTATTGTCGTAAGAAAGTTAAACATCATTGACAACGTCAAAAGCACCAGCATGCAAGCTAGGTCACGTTAATCCTATACTCCTATACATGAATATCCTATACAAGCAATGTTTGTACAGGCATATATTTAAAACAATAATAATTTTGGCTATGTAATACAACATAAATAAACAGACAGACAAGAATATTTCAAACAGTTAAAATCTAGAACATATATAAAGCAAAGTCCAACTAAAAATTGATATTTTTCATTTTGAAAAAGTCATCTACACTATAAAAGGGATTCTCAAGGAGCCATGAATAAAATTTATTTTTAAATATTTTAAATGGATACAAACTAATTTTTTGTCCTAGGAAATTGTAAATTTTTAATGAAATTATAATATGGCTATTAAGAGTTTTGCTTAAACGTGAAAAATTTATTGCTGAATGGTTTTTGTTGCGTGTATCATGAACAGAATGCTTAAAATTCAGAAAATTTGGATTTTTAATATGTAAATAGTTAGGTCAAAAATATATAAATTTATAATCGTTTGGAATTGGAGTTGGATAAAAAGTGGTTTTCATCACTCTGTATACGAAAATTGCCCGTTACCGTACAGCTGAGATCTACGAAAACTCTCGATTTCCTTACGTCAAAACAAGTAATGATCAGTTGCTTTTTCGGTACCCAAACATTTCATTCCCGTACCCAAACAAACCATTTCCGTACCAAAATAAAATATTGCCGTACCCAAACAAACGAATTCCTTAATTTGACAGTTCAACCAGCTGACTTTGTAAACTAAAAAAGACAGTTTAGGCGTATTGTGTTCACTTATAGAAAAATTACTAAATTATGAAATGTTGGATCAATTTTTATGAGTTTGGTCACTTATTTGCATCGTGATGAAAAGTACTGTTCACAACACGTCACAAAAGTACCATTCGGGGCTCGATAGTGTTTTACTTGCTCGGCTTACGCCTTGCAAGTAAAACACTATCTTGCCCCGAAATGGGCTACTTTCGTGACTAGTAGTGAAATATACTATTACAGTGCTCTCTTTTATTGCATTGTCAACTGCTGTCACTCAGCTGCTGCTTTATTTGTACACTTTAGAAAGAAAACTGCTTACCAGCTATTTTGTAAAAGAGCTGCACGTCAACCAGCTGTTTTAGCTAGGAATCGGTGATAACATTAGTGTAACATAGTTCTATTATTTTCCGTTCTAAGTAACTTAGTTTAAACTCAATTGTATAAAATATAGTACCTGGTGGACCAAGCCTTGCCTGGTACATTTTCTCAATTTTACTCTTTTATGGCTACTTCTTATCCTTTGATCTATTAAATGGCCTACCGTATTTTTATTTTATTAGATTTTTGCTGGCGATGTGACTTGCTTAAAATCTATTTTTAAACCACAAATTAAGTTAATTTAAAATTCCAGCATTTGAAGGAAATCCTCAGAGCAATTTACGGGATGAGGATGTGGATGTGTCTGATGATGCCAGCATAGCTGGCGAAAGGCTTCATACAATAAAATTATTGAAATATTGGCATGTTTTTTCATGTTAAAATCCAATAATATCCAATAATAATTGTTCGCTAATAAGAATTTACAAGATAAAAAGTGTGTTTCATACGGTTTAAAATCCAACTCCATAGAAACCTTCTGCCACCCCTGACACATATCATGACTTAAATTTACTTCCATCAAATTCAATTGAATCGTTTATTTCAAAAACAGCATAACCAACATTTTTTTAATTTTAGGGAGAGTAAAAAAAAGTTTTTTTCTTAAAGTAACAAACATTTTAATTTAGTATTTTTTATTCTTAACTACTGAGGTTTTTAAAGTCCTGGATGTTAGTCTTAATCATCAATGTTGACATACCACTGAAAAAAAATATTAAAATTTTTTCACTTATGTTGTTTCTGCAATAAACGCTGTTTTCAAAACAAATTATATTGGTTTACTAATTTTCTGACAGATTGCAGGTTTGGACTTATTAAAAAACAAAAATATAAATGAAACACTTTATTTAATTATAGAAATTATTAACAAACAAACGTTAGAAAAATATAATTTGTTTTGAAAACAGTGTTTATTGCAGAAACAACATAAGTGAAAAAATTTTATTATTTGTTTACATATCTCTTATTATGTAAACAAACTGTACTCCACTGACCTACAGAAAGAAAGTTAAGAGCACATGGGCTCGATGACAGCCATGGTTGCCAACATCGCTCTTTACAAAAAATAAATTTACCCCAAGTTTGTTGCAGAAACAACACAACTGGCAGTCACTTGAGTGGTTCCTGCACTAAACGACTGATTCAATGCCCAGTTTGAAGCCCTACGGCTAGTCGCAGATGTGATATTTCTACACCAAACGATGTATTTCATGTTGTGGATACTGAAAACACTAAAAAGTAAAATCCTGAAAAAATGTTGGTTATGCTGTTTCTGAAATAAACGATTCAATTCCTCATTATTAGTGAATTGTTTGTGACCGATATGGCTTTTGTAGTGCCAGAAAATATAAAATCTACCAGATCAAGATACTGGATGTATGGAGGATGTTCCTGATCTATAGCAAAGTTACTTTGTATTGTCATGCAGGGGAAGAGTTCCTTTCTTCACCATCCTACATATTTTGTGTTGTTCCATGGAGTTTTTTAGAGATAAAAAGTATGGTGCAGCGTTGAAATAATGTTTCATTAACTTTGATGTCACAAAATGTTTGAGAGGTGGCGGCGGATTCCTACGAAAAAGCGGTTTCAAATATCGATTGAACGGTATAAATAAATTCTTAACACATTTAGCCCGACGCGAGTCAACAGTCAGTTTTTGCATTAACCGTAATCCTGACATGCGCCAGCAGTGGAGCACTGCAAACTTTCGAAAACTGATATATATCACTGGTGGTGCCCGGTTCTCATTTAATTTCTATGCTTTTTCACAGCGCAGTATTGCTGGGTTATGTTATTCGTGTGTTCATATTTTAGGGTTGCGTAGACAAACCGTGGCCTCTGTTGGCACATGTGTTAAGTTTTTTATAAAAACAAAATATCCTGAAGGTGATGTGAAAAATCAAAAATGGTAGAAGAAGTCTTGAGAAGGCCCGGGAAGTGCTTTACTCGTACGGAGGTTTCAATAACTAACAGTGTATCGTTCCCCACTTTGCCACCACTCGCCGCAACGGTGAACCATGCAGGTACTATCAGTGATGCACTTTGGTTGGCATGTCGGCTCGTGTGATTTCAGTATGCCTACCGAACGTCGTGCGCTACCAGTACAGTATTAAATTTCAACTAATTTAGGTATACACAAAGTTAGTTTCATCTTTTTGAACAAGTTACTATATATTTCATGTACTTTTAATCAGTTTGAGAATTCTGACGTGTTTCACTGGTAGCGCACATTGGGCTCAACATGTTAAACAAGCAAGTTATTTGAAGCGATGGTCTCGGTTGACATCCGTGCGGCACTGGATGAATCGTAGATAACACTATCACTGATGTCTTCCGTCTGCACGCACTTAATATCTACATTCTGTAGGACGCGCGTTTCGGCTTTCGCCATCTTCAACTACAATACTGATGCTGGTTGTGTGAATGGGGGTTTATATAGTAACGACTGAAATTCCAGAAAGTTCCACTGTCTTCGATTTCGGCGTTTCCAGGTATGCGGTGGGGACGAGGGCGAATTCCAGAGGTTGTTTACATCAGTGCGGCGCGGTGTGTTGACTTCTCCATCATTCTAGATTTTTCTTGAAACTTTAATTATATGATTTTCGTTTTTCCTATAGTGAATAGTTAATTTTTACGTATCAAATATTCATTAAAGATTTTAAATGTGTCCGTGCCAAGAACATCAGACTGTTGGTTAAGAATATTACCTTTTAGTTTTTCTTTATAAATGTATAAATTTTCAAATATATCTAATTTTGGTCCTTTTTCTAAAACTTTTAATATATCCATTGTGTCTTCAATTTTGCCGTATTCATGGTCTTCTGCTACACACATTGTTGAAGAAGACCATGAATACGGCAAAATTGAAGACACAATGGATATATTAAAAGTTTTAGAAAAAGGACCAAAATTAGATATATTTGAAAATTTATACATTTATAAAGAAAAAATAAAAGGTAATATTCTTAACCAACAGTCTGATGTTCTTGGCACGGACACATTTAAAATCTTTAATGAATATTTGATACGTAAAAATTAACTATTCACTATAGGAAAAACGAAAATCATATAATTAAAGTTTCAAGAAAAATCTAGAATGATGGAGAAGTCAACACACCGCGCCGCACTGATGTAAACAACCTCTGGAATTCGCCCTTGTCCCCACCGCATACCTGGAAACGCCGAAATCGAAGACAGTGGAACTTTCTGGAATTTCAGTCGTTACTATATAAACCCCCATTCACACAACCAGCATCAGTATTGTAGTTGAAGATGGCGAAAGCCGAAACGCGCGTCCTACAGAATGTAGATATTAAGTGCGTGCAGACGGAAGACATCAGTGATAGTGTTATCTACGATTCAAGCAAGTTATTGTGTATAGAAACATAGACGCAGAGTGTACAACCTGAAAATAATTTGTGTTTGTGTAAAAATATCGAACATATTTTATTAAAAATCTACCCTTAAAAAAACCCTCAAATTTGTCTATTTTCATGGTCTTCCCAAATGTTGTATCTTGATTGGCATACATAAAAACTTCCTTCGTAGCAGATCTACAATTTGCTCATTGAATTTGTACTTTCCCTGTGATAATGATGTCCTAATTTTTTAGGTGTGTTCATAATGGAGGCTCCAAAGAAAGAGAAAAGCAGATTCGCAACTACGTACTGTCTAGATACATGCAGTATGTGCAACATTATGCTGATGTGCTGGAAAAGAGATTCCCAGCAGCAATACGAGTTTATAGAGTTTTTAAAATTGGAGTCAAGGTATCCTTTCTAATTCACAAGTGGAATATTAGAATAACTTACTGGAATATTACCATATCTTACTGTATGAAATGCTAATAACTGATCAAACCTTGTGTAAGTTAGAGTCAAGGGCTTATCCAAAAGGGGCTCAGGAGATCTGCTTCTCCTTCAAACCCTTCTAACAAAACAACATCCTCAGTGTGGACTATTCAACTCATAAAAATAATGGGATTTACAAAAATCAAATACTGCATTGAAATGGACAATAAACTTAGATTATAAAAACTCCGTAGCCTAATTGATTTTAAATAGCTTTTTGGCTTACTTCCATCATTCAACGGGCTAAATATAATCAGGAGCACCAAATAAGGCGGGTGAGTGAGTGGGCTGCTACTGAACAGGCCCCATTTTATAACTGGGTAGAATAGGCACCTCCACAGGGGCGTCAGGACTTGGCACAAAATTATGTGAGAGAAAAAATAAACAGTGATGATTGAGAGGGAAGTAATTTTTAACAGAGCAGTATTAGCTTTTATTGTTAGTTTGGGTAATCAATCATCTGCATGATGATAATTTCATAAAGTTAACAAAAATTTACATAATTTTCCTAATCAAGGTATCTTGTTTGTTGGTTGTGGCTTGGAAAAAAAAACAAAGTTTCGACAGTTAAAAACATTTCATTTAGTCATTTCAGCTGAGTTTGATGATTTTACAGTTTTTGCCACCTACCTAATTTCTTGCTTAACCCTCTGACTGCCAAGAGCCGACTAGATTGGCTTTGTATCACAAAAACTGCCAGCTGCCGATGTGATCAGCATCACTGATCGTCACGACAATTGCCAGCCGCTGATGTGATCGGCATCACCGTTTGACGCGAGAACTGCCAGCAGCCAACCAGATCGGCTCCCAGCTTATGAGATAATCAAATCAATTCTGTGAACGACTTCCGTTACGGTTTTTTCCATTATAAAACCTGAAAGATAATTGATTAATATTCAGTTATTTGGTTTTTTAACAGAATTTTACTGCAAAATCAGTCGATTTATCCTGGCAGTTCTTAGACTGACATAGCATATTTACCACGGCAGTTTAAATCTGAAATCATGAGTTTTTCATGGCAGTATGAAAACAAAATCTAAAATTTTTCTTGGCAGCCAAAGTGTCAATAATCCTGCCAAAATGAATCTGGTGGCCTTCTTCAGTAACAAGGCTTTAAACTCATCCATCCCTTATATACACTTGTAATTACTTATATTCCAGTTTACACAGTCAATGCTGCGTCCCGATCTTAACAATGTGTCCCCAAATCTTTCAATATTTTACTTACTTACACCATTAGTTGAGGGGGATATTTTAGCACAATTTTAATACCTAATTTAAGATGTTTGAGAACACCATTGAATACATGTTGTGGTAGCTTGTAATTTTCATCGATGTTTTAAGTTAATTCAGTTATCAGTTAACGTAGACCTCAACATAGTGACATTTGTTTAGTTTTCTGGCAGAGGTAAAGGAGAAAGTTGCTGAAATGTAAAGTTGTTACAGTCAGGGCACTTGATTTCTATTTAATTTTACCAAACAAATATGTTTTGAAGAAGCAATTTGTTGCTTTAGTGGTTTAGGCTGCCTTGAGAAGAGATTTTTTTGACAGTTAAAAAATGTTCATGAAAATGTAATTAAGACGTATATACTATACAATTTAATCTTCTAAAAAGTGGAAATTGCTCAACTCCTTCATTCTTGACTGTTTACAGGATTTTTACAGTGACTTGAAAGTGTTCCTTACTTTATTTCACAAAGTGAATCTTACATCAAAGGGATTGGAAGAGTTATCGAGACGAGAACTGGAAATATACCACCAGGTGCCAAAGGACATGATTACGATTGCTCCAGTATTATTACTTTCTGCAATACCTATTATTAGCAATGCAGTTTTTCCACTTGCGTAAGTATTTTAGTTATAAACATCACTCTACAATTTCTGCATTTTTTGCCTACATTTCTATATTTAAAATCTATTAACATTTCTGTTAGTTAGACATTGAGATTTCACCTTTTTAAGAATAGGTGGTTTTGATAAACAAGCTTCTTTGACTAAATTTAGCTCTGAAACTGCAATAATGCTGGATTTGCTGACACATTGTGATCATGCTAATTGCAAGTCCCATTATACATTGTGAGTACGCTTGATGGGTTATGTCAAGCGTTGCTAATCAAGCAGTTGAACGTCAGAATGACGTTTCAATGATGGGTAAGATTAGCATTGCTAATCAAGTAGTTACTCAGTGATTGAAGTCAGACAAGGTTAAAGTGTTATTTAAGATTTAATCAGAATTAGGAAAAGGTTCAACCACCACAACTTATCAAGATCAAGATAAATTGAAACTCCATTTTTATTAAAGCAGAAATGATAGTTATCAAAAATATGGTGTAAGAACTATAGTACATTGCTCAAAAGAATTTAACATTTAGTCTTAGTTATACAAAAAAAGGCAAGCATGATTACTTGCCTAAAATGTACCTGGTGGTCAAAACTGCTTAACAGCACACCAAAAGAGACAAAACACAAAAATAAACCAAATGTGAATTTTCAGAGCCCTTCTTCAGATGAAACTACCTCTTATTTGAAGAAGGAATCAGTAGCTCTCAAAATTCATATTTTGTTTTTGTGCCCAGTTTAGCAGTTTTAACCATCAGGTAAGCACGTAGATTCTTCTATCCAACCCTGATACCTTACAACTCAGGCCTACATCCATGGGCGGATCTGGGGGGGGGGCTGTGGGGGCTGCAGCCCCCCCCCCTTTAGGATAAGATATAATTCAGTAAGGATGTACGGTAGGGATGGTCGGGTCCCGAAATTTCGGGAAAATTAAATTCCCAATTTTCGAGTGGGATTTTGGTTTACTTAGGGAAATTTTCGGGACGGGATCGTTTTAGCGATCGCAACTGAACAGCGGGTGCAAGACTCGCGATCGGCCACGGAAAACCATCTCGCGTATTTTCTGATCGCGAATTAAAGGTAAATCCAGTTTTGCGAAACTCACGATCGTCTGTTAAAAACTATCGTGCGTATCTGCCGATCGTAAATAAACGGCAAATAAATATGGCCTTGCAATTAAATCTCTTGATTGGCCGTGAAAACCATCGCGCGTATTTGCCTGTCGCAGATGAACGGCAAAAATAGATTTGTGCTGTTCGCGAGCGGCCGCGAAATACACTAGCGCGTATCTGTCGATCACGGATTAACGGCCGAAGTAGCCTTACGAAACTCGCGATCGGCCGTGAAAAACGATCTCGCGTATTTGCCGATCTCGAATAAACGGCAAATATAGCTTTACAAAATTCGTGAACAGCCGCGTTATTGCCGATTGCGGATTAACGGTCGATGTTGCTTTACGACACTCGCAATCGCCGTGAAAAACGATTGCGCGTATTTACCGATCGCTGATAAACAGCAAATGTGGGATTGCTAACTTGCAATTAATTGGGTTTAAAAATGAATCTTAGGTATTCACTGATAGCGGTTAATGGACAGATAAAACTTGCTATAAGGTGTGACAGTGATGATTGTTCATATTGTCGGCCACATTGATCTGCTACAAGTTGTGGTTTTGCCCATTGATTTAATTGTCTAAACTAATTCAGATGTCTTTGAATCCCAGCCGAAAGTATGATTATTTTTCATAAATGAGTTAAAAAAAATTTAGACAGTTGACAAAAGTAAAGACTTTTTTGAGATTGATAATAATTATTATCAAATACTTTCAAAATGTGGTTGTTTGAATAAAATATTTTGGATTACATTATGTTTTTTAACTAAGTGACAAGACCTGTATTAAAGATTTTTTTACCTTGATTTGCCTGAATAGTGCGTGGAACAAGTGTAAAAATCTTTCACTTCCTGAAACCAGCACCATACTTTGGGAATTGACTAAGTACATATAAAAGAGTGAAAATCAGCCGGGAGGCAAGCTTAAAAATATTTACGTCACGGGTAGTGACGTCATCAATATGGCCGCTCAGCCAACTTAAAAATGTCACATATCTCGGAAACCACTCAACCGATTTTGACGTGAGACATCTTATTTGAAAGGTCTAATCATTATCTATAATAAAGGTTGTTACACCTTCAGCGGTACAATCAGCGGTTTTTGAGTAATTTGCAAAACATTAATTTTTTTATAAATATTTGTACTATGATGTATTTAAATTAAAATTAATAATAAAATATCCCCGTTGCAGCAGACCTGCATACTCAGCGAATTTCAAATGCTTAAATAAATCATTGAGACAGGGCCACGAATAAGTAAAATTTACGTAAATCCCAAAATGAGAATACAACAATTTTCTCCATGAGAATAACATGGGAAATGAGTATGCAGGTTTGCTGCCAGGGGAATGTAAAATTGAGAGATTGTTTGCCATAATCCAGTAGACATCAACTAGATGAAGCCATTTACAAAGTTTCATTCAGATATGTTGAGAAATAAACAAGAAATAGAATTGTTTTTATTTCCTATAAGGTTATCACAGTATGTTGTCCCAATGTTAACCTTATAGGAAATAAAAAAATCTATATCTCGCTTATTTCTCGACATATCTGATTAATAATTTGTGAATAACTTCATATAGTTGCTATCTACTGGATTATGGCAAAAAATCTCTCAATTTTACATTCCCCTGGCAGCAAACCTGCATACTCATTTCCTATGTTATTCTTATGGAGAAAATTGTTGTATTCTCGTTTTGGGATTTACGTAAATTTTACTTATTCGTGGCCCCGTCTCAATGATTTATTTAAGCACTTGAAATTCTCTGAGTATGCAAGTCTGCTGCAACAGGGATATTTTATTGTTATTTTTAATTTAAATACATCATAATACAAATATTTATAAAAAATTAATATTTTGCAAATTACTCAAAAACCGCTGATTTTACCGCTGAAAGTGTAATAACCTTTATTATAGATAATGAGTAGACCTTTCAAATAAGATGTCTCACGTCAAAATCGGTTGAGTGGTTTCCGAGATATGTGACATTTTTAAGTTGGCTGAGCGGCCATATTGATGACGTCACTACCCGTGACGTAAATATTTTTAAGCTTGCCTCCCGGCTGATTTTCACTCTTTTACATGTATTTAGTCAATTACCAAAGTATGGTGCTGGTTTCAGGAAGTGAAAGATTTCTAGGTATTATGTTGCTTGTTCCATGCACTAGAAGGCTACATTATCACAAGACCTTCAGGAAAATCAAGTTAAAAATCTGTTGGATTTTATGTTTTGTTGATGAAATATATTTAAATCCATTAGCTTTCTACAATATTTTCAGGTGTGATTCTTAGGGTTTTAAATTAGTGTAAAATAGACATTTTTAAGCATTTAAAATGGAAATGCTTGGGTCCCCAGACCCCCCGAATTGGTCTCCAGCCAAGGCCACACTACACTACAGGCCGGAGTCTCCCCCCCTCCTCCCTGATGCCACGTCACAACACCGGCCGAACTCCTAGCGCTGTGTTGGAAATAACAACTAAAATCATATGAAAATCGTAAACATTTACCAAAAATTATGACATTAGAACATCGAAATGAAAACAATTAGAAACAAAACTGTCAAAATTTCCAATAAATCATCTGATGAAAAGTAAACAAATTACTTGCCTGTAATGTTTCCCGGGTTTTACGTTTATGAAATAAAGTCTTGTTTATCTTTAAAATTAATTTCGACCGCATTTGGTTATTCATTGATTAATGCAGATTCGAAAAAATAATGGTTTCTAAACGAAAACTTAAACGAATTACTTAGGGCACGATAGTTTTAAGAGCGCGACAGTGAATCGCCATAAGAGTACATTACAAAATCGTCTGCGATTCCGTCTGATAATGTGACGTCACCACAAAAGGACTCCGGCCTGTAGTGTAGTGTGGCCTTGCTCCAGCCCCCCCCCCCTTTACAACTGGCTGGATCCGCCCATGCCTACATCCCAACCTTCACCAAACTGGCTGAAGCTATAGTTGCCAGTAAAATAGTCACATTACTCATATTTGCAGTGGCAGCTTAGAAAATATGTGATATTTCTCAAATAAAACTTCACATTATAGTTGAAGGTTACTGGTTTTATTTCCAGCTACTATTTTCCACGTCATCTCCTCACATCTCACTTCTGGTCACTGCAACAACGTCACGAGTTCGCTCTGATCGAACACCGCAACCGACTTCATTACCACAAGGATGTCTTTCGAGCACTGCAGTGGCAGATGGAAAACCTAAAGGACCATGACCTTTACCCAAAATGGGAATGTGTCATTAGGTTTGTAACTTTCGGTTCTAAAATGTGTAATTGATACTTATTGAGAAAAATGTTGATTCAATGGAAGTACTACGGAATTCCCTCTGCTTAAGATTAGAACTAGTTCATTTATAATTGATTTGCCCCACCCTCTCTCTAGCCTTGTTTTTACCCAATCAGAGGTGCAATCTCACCACCTTCTTCTGTACATGTAATTTAGTTCAGTTATTTAACAATGCAGTATAACAGGATGTTCTTCAAATAACAGGAAGTCCTTATTTGTTATTTATTGATTTTTGTGGACATTTGCTATTAATGATATTATAAAAAGAGATGGTTTCTGTATGTGGCTATGTATGGGATAAGTTAACTCGAAAAATACTGAACCGACTGGGTTGAAAATTCACACAGAGGTAGATCTTGAACCTGGGAAACATATAGGCCTATTCACTTCCTTAAAATCCCCTCGGGCTACGCCCCGTGAACGTCCTTAGCTTCAATGTTTACATTTTATAAGGATGAAAACATTCAAATACCGAAATGTAAACAGCTGTGAATTCTATAATTTGACATTTCAAAGAGCAGAAGTAAGATCAGCTGAAATTTTTATCGTGAGCGAAGCCACGGGCAACTGCTTGTTAATGATAAAAAACAATTGTTTTTATCCTGTCAGTCATGACAAATGTCCGCCAAAATCGAATCATGAACTCACCATCATCAACAATGAATTTCAAATGAGTAAGTACCTATTGTTCCCTGAAATTCAAAAGCATACAAAATCCTTTACGATAAGTACACCAAACTAAAGGCAAGTTTACCTTTGCATTCAAACAATTCACAGCAATGATTTCTGTCTGAGGTTAAATATGTTTGTTGAGGAGTTGTGCGTTGCAGGTTGCTTGGATCAGGGTTACATCCGTCTCCAAGGCAAGTGCTGGAGTGCAAAGCTCTGTTTGCCGAGAGCCCCTACCACTTGAACTGTTTATATTCTAGTCATGTGGTAAGTGAAAATAATTTTATAACATGTCTAATAAGTACCAAGATACAGCTTTGTTTTATAAATGGAATTTGTTGAAGGTAGAATGAGAAAATACTTTGTGTACCTGTGCTAAGATCAATCTGCTAATTTATTTGGTAGGAAAGTTTTTCATGATTTTTTCGATGAATAAAGAATTATCAAGCAGATGCAGTAACACTCAGCCAACCAGGCCGATAATTTTTGAGAAAAATAGGGCTGGATTTTACTAAGAACCAAATTACTCACAATGATTGTTCATGTTTAAAACCAAATTTATTATAACTACTTGTAGGGTACTTAATTTTACTGCAGTAGAGGCCTGCTATTCCGAGCCTCAAATTCCAAAAATCTACATATTACGAACACATTATATAAAAAAAATAAATTTGCTAGTGACGATCACAAAGTACAAATAGGGTGTATTTGGCGTTCATAGGTACAGCAAAATCGCGGTCAGTGACAATTACAAACCATATATCAACCAAAATTCAAGGCCATAACACCTGCAGCACCAGCAATGTAATATATCAGCTACAATGTAAAGAATGCCCAGCCCAATATATAGGCCTAACTAAGAACCAGTTCCGTACTAGAATGAACGGCCATCGACAAGACGTAAAAAATAACTATAAAGACAAACCAGTAGTCAATCATACTTCTTCACACTCCAAATCCGATTTCAATAGCTGCTTCACTTCCAAAATAATAAAACAATTACCTCCAACCTGCGACCCCTCAGAACTAAGAAGATGGGAATTAAGCTACCAATGGTTCACCCACTCCAGAAACCCACCAAACCTCAACTTAAGATAGTCCCCATCCCTCACCTAGCAGGCTTAGTGTATATATGTGTGAAAATATGTTTTATACATTTAGAAAAGTTAGTGAATTATTCATAAGTAGTGAACATTTCTGTATATATATGCACCAGTAAAACATCAGTTTCATAGCATGTGTTGGCAACCCTGATCAAGTGTGTGAATAGACTCAAAATTTCAAATTGCAACTGCCATTTCTCTAGTGGTTGATAAAGTGGTCAGTGACCACGAAAATTTCCAAACTTTTTGTGAACTTTATGTGTTCTGTGGACTTATTTAAAGGTAAGCCTGCTTTCCTATCAATTCCCTAAAAATTCCTGGCAAATGCCCAATCCTTTACTCAGAAACCATATATCAGTTGTTTTTGCCACTCACCCTGCATACAGTAGGCAAGAAGTGATGATCGCAAAATTTCGGGTTTATTTGGCAATCACTTTGTGTAATCATGGCCGTAAGTGATTTTTAGTTCATCTTAGCTAGAAATGACATCAGGTATGCTTCCGATCAGCCACGAATAATGATTGCTTTGTTTTATCTCAGCTTTTTATGACAATCCTTTTTTGGTATCTCTTTTAAAATGACAATGCTTTCAGTCACAAACGCCGATCACTAAGCAAGATATTGGTTAGAATGGTGAGAACTGTCTTTTATTTCAATTTTAAGTAATGATCACACTCGCTATCTTCAATATCCATTGAGTTTTTTAATTATCTGGTATATCCAGTTGAGTTTTAGGCTCAACTGAGCCTAACTGGTTGAGTGTTAGGGGGTTTGAGGCTAAACCTTACAGGGCCCAGCCACAATTAGTACTAAATAGTGGGACGCCACTGTACGAGGAATTAAGAATAATAATGTCCAGTAGCTAATTTCAAGTTATTTACTGGTTGATTAATGCCTGATACAGAGGCGGTGGTGGAACATGTGTGTTGAATTAGTCAATCTCATATAACTATTATTTAATTTTTTGGACTTTTCCTTTCGCTTCTAGTGTTTAAATTAAACTACACTATGTTTCGAGAAGTATTGAAACTCCTCTAGTTTTCAAGTGACCCTACTTTAAGTTACATTAACGTACTTATTTCTGTTCAACCTATATTTTTTGTGTCTTTTTTGTTTTTTTGACATAATTTACATTCATTCAACATTCAACAGCACAGAAATTTCACTCACACAAAAAAACACACAAAACACATTGAATGTAATTCAGAATACAGATAGAAAATTAAAACAAAAACATATACCTTATGGATGGCAATCCTCCAAGCTGGCAGCGGCACGACACCCACACTTGCACTCACACACGCTGCTCGAATGAGTAAGCAAGAGGAGGGGGAGTGGCAATACCCCCACTACGGGCACAGTTTGACACCAGCCAGTCTTCGACCCGCCTCCATGGTATATCTCGGGAAAATGACTCAGGCACCGGATTGTGCGTTTCCTCCAGGCACCTATCCGGGCACAAGTAGTGTCACTTGAAAACGAGAGGAGTTTCAATACCTCTCGAAACATATTGTAGTTTAAACACTAGGAGTGAAAGGAAAAGTCCAAAAATTAAATAGTGATTACAAATCATTCGCTATTATGAATTTTAAACATACAACTCGTATAACTGTCCCTCTCTGTGTATCGTTGCTTTCTACACGAGTGTTGCGTCGTGTACAGAAGGCGCTGCTGCGGATGCACGGGATGCACGCGGGCTGGCGGCGGCGCAGGCGGCTGGCAGAGAGAGCCAAGCTGATACAACTGCTCGACAACGCCATCTGTCGCGAGGGCGGCGTGTCCAGCCTGTCGCAGGACGAGATCCGGGCGGTTAGTGTACTACTTCTTTCTATATTTTTTAAAATCTTGTGGTCTATCAATTTTGGTTTGGTCAGATGTACATTATGGTTAATAAATCATACACAGTATGGTTTTATTACTAGAGAGAGCAGAAGGGCTGCTCTTCTGAAGGAACTTTATGTTAAATTGAATTTGTAAGTTTACACGTTGTCAATTCATCCACTTTTCTTTTGCCATTTTTGTAGCCAAAGTACTATGTTGATTTACAGATGGCTGTAGTTTGCAAACAGATTTGTTTAATTTGTTTACACTTTCCTTGTTTATTTCGTTGCTATTACAGCAACTCATAAGGCCAATTATTAGACATTATTAGATTTTCTCCGGCCGAGTTATCCACATAGAACACATGTTTTTGAGTCATAAATTACTTATTTCCAGACTTTGAAGGAAATCCTCAGCGCCGTTTTTGAGATTGTTGTGCAAGCAAGCATACAAGAATGGGCGATAATATTGCTCATATAAGAGTATAGGATTAAGCAGTCACTTGAAAATGTAAGGACTTTCCTCACCACTTAAACCTTAGTGAATATTAAGCACTAGAAGCGAACGGAAAAGTCCAAATAATTAAATAGCTTTATTAATGGAGGCTGTAGCTCGGAGGTAGATACTGCCCAGTCAAACGTCGCTGGCTCAATCAGCAGTGGTCGACTTCTATTCCATCATGAGATGTCACCTCTGGCTTGCCTATGTGACTATTGCCATTACAGTATCTCGCTGTCTTTAGATCACTGCACAGGCTTTTTGGCCCATCACAAAGGGCAGTTGAGTTAAACAAATTCTGTAATCTTGCATGTTTTAGCTATTTCTTCACTCTTTTTTAAAGAGGAGAGACCAGTTTTAAATAATGCCAAAGCTTGCAATGATATGGCCCCTGTATATCAAGCTGATTGCAATAGTTTATGAGGTCAGTGATCATCTTATTGCTGTACTTAATTGTCTTTGTAGATGCAGTACCCATACAACCCAAGAGAAAGTCCGTGTACATTAGACTTAATACAAATATGAAGCAGGAGAGGGAGGGAAATTTCACTTATTTTTCCTCAGCGACAGGCATGTCCCTCACATAAACAAAAGAAAACCAACAGGTTGGCAAGATCTCACCAAGTACAACCCTAGCTGGAACATATTAGTTTTTTGCCAAGACGTTGTTTCCTTTCGGATGAATAATTTGGCGCATTGCTTTTATCTTGTTCTCAAAGTTTATCAATTGATTGCTAGATAGTTACCCTACAACAATCGAATTTTCAGAGATTTCAGATTTCTTCGGGGAGGGTTGGCCTGCTCTCGGCAAATAAAAAGTACATAAATTACCCTTCCTCTTCCGCTTCATAGCCAACCATCACAGGCTCTCTGCTATTAATTCGAGTATAAAAACACTGCCATCGATTTCCAGGCGTGCCTACTCCGCGGGCTGAACCCGGCCAACATGAAGCGCGAGGACATGGAGGTGTGGCTGCGGGACTGGCTCTCCGTCACGCGGAACCTGCCCCGCGACTGTCGCTCGCTCCTGCTGCACAGTCCCGTGCTGCTCGCATACAACCACCCCAGCAACTGGGTCCTCCGCTAGCGCTAGTCCTGTTACCTCACAAATATACCTATTTATTTAACGGTGGCTGTCTTTCATTCCACAACAATAGACTTACTTACTCTTTGTTAAAAAGAAATAGGCAGTCGGAAAACAACTGTATTATTCACACCTCTCCGAATGTCCTGGCTGTTTCATCGTCGTTGATGTCATTCTCATCTGCAGTTTGCAGGTTAAATTCATTAGGGACAGTAATAAACAAAGCTAGCACATAAACAAAGCTTAGTAAAATAAATACCCCTGTCGCAGCAAACCTGCGTACTCAGCAAATTTCCAGTTACAAAATATCCAGTAATTAATCCATTATTACGAAAAAAAGAAAAATAAACAAGTGATATATTTATATATTAAAATATTATACTATAGCTTAATTTACAAAGACTTTGTAAAAAAATTATTGGTAAATAACTTAGATGAAAAAACACAAAGATTTCATATAAAGAAGTAGGCAAGAATGTTTATGTTTTAAATTGTATTAACATAAAATTGTTTAAAAACAAAAATTCTATTAAAGACATTGATAAACTAAGAAATTACTCAAAGCGATTCCTTGAAAACCTCAGTAGAGAGTAAGTAGGAAATTGGGTAAGCCAACATTCTGCTGCCCTGATACTAAAAACAGAGGGGAAAAAATGCGAAGCGGCAATATCTCGGAGACCAATGGACTTAGAGAAATGATTTAAGATACCAAATTGTTTGTTTTTTCGAGCTAAATCCAATGGTGCAAACAATAATTGGATAACTATAATTTTTCAATTTGAAAAACTCAAAAAACCAATTTTTGGAGGGTAAAATGGGGTGTTTACCCCACTTTGGATATGTCAATCTGGCTGGTTTAAGAACTCGTCCAAGAAAATCTAGTTTTACATGTCTGTATCAAATTTTGTTATGATCGGAGGTTATTTACGAGAGTTATCGTGCTCACAAAACTCAAAAAATGAAAATTCTATTTCCCATATAAGACCATGTTAAATTTTGAAACAAATCGTGATTTTTGCAGGTAAAAATGCGTTTTCACAATAAACTCACTTTATATCCAGAAATTACACTTAAAAAGCTGTCAATTAATATTAACTAGAGATCACCAGTGGTCGAAAATTCGACCAATTTTCAAAGTGACAAATAGGGATAGCTAATTTTATAAATAATCCCCGCACAAACCAATGCGTTTCTAAATACATTTCATATAGTACATATTTTCTATGTAAACACATAATATAACCAAACTGGGGGCCCAAAAACAAAAGAGAAAGACTCAGTCCTTGACTAATGATTTTACTTCATTTCTGGTTTATGGCATGGTTTTTAGTAATTAGTATTTTATTAAGATAATGACTATTATATTAAGATTTCATGTTTATTTTTTTAAGAATGATTAATTATTGAATAAGAGGAAAGTAAAACTTCAGTAATCAAATCATTTTATCCTGTACACCCCTCACCACAGTTCTCTCCCTCCCTCCATTAATTCCTCACTCTCTACTTCCGACCTTCTTTCCACTTTTCTCTCCTTTTCTCCTTCATTCTCTTCTTACCATCTCTCCTCCCTTCTTTCCTACCATTTGGAACTTTTCCCTCCTTCCCTCTCTTCCTATTATTACCACTAAAATGTAATATATATTTCACCCATTATCCACCAATAAAAACAAAATTTGAATATAATGTGTCCATTTACTCCGGTTGCCAAGCCCGGTGACAGGATTTTCGGGCCCCTGTGCAATTGAGAAACCCGGCTTTTTTTACTCATCTCAATTCTGGGCTCCATTTTTACTAATCTCGCGTGGGTCCGGGCCCCCTGTGAGTCCAGGCCCCTGTGCATTTGCCCCCTCCCCTGTCACCGGCCCTGCCGGTTGCATGTCAGTACATTGGGTGGTAGAAACGTAACTTAATGTACTTTTTCTTCCCTTTTTATTAGAAAATTTTTATCTCGTAATCTTATTTAAGCTAGTAAACTTTATTTTTCCATATATATGTAAAATGGAACACATTTGAGTATGATATCCCTAATCTTCTCTAAGTAGTCCTGATTTCAATCAAATTCTATATTTTCACTCCATGCCCCAATTAACTGTGGCTTAATGTTTCTACATCAATCTTTACTCTACGAAAAATAGCATGTGATGACAGCTACATATGATGCTAACTTTGTTTATATCTGGTTGTTATAATATCACCAAAACAGCAACTCATAAGGCTAATGTTAATTTTTTTGAAATTTTAAATTGAATTTTCTACATTTCTAAAAGACAAATATAAATTTCAATGGGATTCTGCACATCTACAGGAAAATACAATTCTATCGGTGTGCTTAGATTTTTGCTACGTTGCACACAGGGTGAGAAAAAAGGATTACAAAAACCTTATGGAAAAAATGCTTGTCTATTAATATAAAGATATTAATATGATTGCTGAGGTTACCCTGAACGGATATTTTTTGTCCATTCTGTTCTGTTAAAACGACGGTAATAGCTTATTTCTAAGGAAATTTGCTAATATTAATAAAAGTTAGCCATCTGAAACAGAATTAAATGATTCAGCTGATTAGCTGAGTTAAAAAAAAAACTTTTTGACAGCCTATTTTTTTTAAATAATTCATCATCTCTCATTGAAACAAAAAAAAAACTAAAAATAACTGTACTTGTTATGAAATATTTTTTAAATAAGTAAATGAATTATTAAAACCCAAAGAATTCAGTGATAAAATGTGATTTTAAGCTTATGTTTTTTGACTAAAGTAGGTGTGAGCCAGTATATTTACTATTTCTCTAGTTTCAACCAAACCTAATAATATAATATTTTATCAAAATGATTTTAAAACTCATCTATTGTACATTAGGCACCCAAGCCGTAGCTTGAGACTGCTGATGTGTTTGTAATTGAAAATAATTTGCTGACAATGTCTCTGCCGTCTGACTGTTCTATAGCAGAGGCGACTTGATGTGGAGGAATATAGTGTAGTTAATTTTCACCAATTACTACTGATAAGAACCACAAAGCGGTTAAATTGGAAAAAACCTTGTTATTGAGTTTGAATTGGTGTAAAAAATACTTCTGAAAGTAGCATCACTTCTCAGGGAGCAAAAAATGCCCGGAAAGGAGCCAAAAATGAGTGAAAAATGAGTGTACAAAAGGCAGTGAAATGTGTGGGAAAGGGGGAGAAACACTCTTTTGACTCTCATAATGTGATGTGTTGAGCATGTCCTTATCACCACCGCACAGCATGGACCGTACCTCATATTACGAGAGTGAGGGCTGCTCTAAAAGACACTTATTATAAAAGGGCTTCCTGAGATTCCAGTTACCTTGAAAACGTGACTATCAGACAAAACAACCTTGATATCACAACCCTCAGTAAGAAGCGACCCTCAAAAAGAAGACTCCCCTTGAGAGTTGTCTGCAAGGTTCTACTGTATCACAAAGCATTAGGCTTTGTCTTGTAAAAATAGTAGGGGTGTGCGAATAGTGATTTTTGAACTCGAGCCGAGCCGAGCCGAGCTTTTTCAAAAGTTTTCGAGCTCGAGCTTTTTCGAGCCGAGCTTTTCAACAATCACCAAATTATTAAAAGAAATTATGAAGCTTGATTTTAATTTTTAAAGATACAATAGACTAATGTTTGCATATCTTAAGTGACCGCCAGCTAAAATAACATAATTAAACAGTTAAAATTACATAATTAGACTAGTTACATATATAGGTACTACAACATTTAATTTCAAGAGTAGAAAGAAGTAGTTGAAAGGTTTTAAAATAGTTAAATCTAGTAAAAAATCACACATTTACACTTTTTCAAACACAAGATTGATTTTTTTATGTTCACTAAGTAAAGATGATAAAAAATTAAATAGCAGTCCCAATTGTGGCATAATATTCATGGCTAAACTTATTATTTCAGAATGAATGAAATAATATTTAATAACAACAATAATTTATTGTAGTCCTAAAATTAGTTGTATTTCTAAACATTTGTGAAGAAAATAATGTACAATTAAGAAGAAGAAAGATCATAAAATTTATGATCTTTCTTCTTACTAAGAAGCAAGAAGAAAGATTTATTTTATCACCTTATTTATTTAATAAATAAGGACGGAATAGAGAGAAAGAAAGAAACAGCTACCTCTGTCTCTTTCCTTATCAGTGGCCAGGGAGAGGGGGGGGGGTGGAGGTTGTTTACTTCAAGCCCCTTCCCTGTTTTTTGCTCTTGTCTGATTCAGCGCGTGAGTTAATTAGGAGATAAGGAATCCTTACTACAAAATGCAAAAATACAAACTACTTGTCATACAACTATAAATGACGGCTCATATTTTTGTCTTATTTTTATAAATCAAATGAGACCAAAATGAAACTTGTACGATATACCGTTTAAGAGATAAGCCTTGACAAAACAATAGACTTAAATGCTGTATTTCGCGTTCCCCAAGGTCAACTAAATATAGCTCCGATTTCCGTCTAAATGGAGATAATATTTCTCGTTACCTGTCAATGTCCTTTCCTTATCACTAGGGGATGTTTTTTGCTTGTTTTTCGTGGGATGGAAACGGCTCTTCCGGTTTTACGTGTCCAAAAATAGATTGCAATAATAATCTTTCCGATAAGAACTCTCTTATCAAAAGCTCGGCTCGAGTGTCGAGCTTTTTAGAAAAAAGTCGAGCCGAGCCGAATACTGAAAAGCTCGACCTAAAAGCTCGACCGGTCGAATACTCGCACACCCCTAAAAAATAGCCTAATAAGATTAAAACTGGATCAATAAAAATACATTAAAAAATATTGGTTTAATCCTTTATTTGAAAAATCACACATTTTTCATACAATAGTTACAAAACATGAACACTTCTAAAGGAGAGTGGAATCACAAAAAAATTGGTTACTAAGTTTTTTCATTGAAAAGGCATATGAAACTAATAAACAAAAAGGAAGACCAATAGGCAAATCCGCCTCAAATCTATCAATGAATATATGTACCAATTTGAATTCAAACAAACAAAAACTATAGTAAACTTGAAACAAAATATTGATGTTACGTTATATTAAAAGTTAAGTTCTAATATCAAAAAGAAATTAAAATTTAATTAGCAAGCTACTAATTTTGGATCTAGATTTGAAAAACACGCTACAGCAAGACATAAATATTAAATAAATTACAGTTGATGATAGAATTTTGAAATATTTGACTAAGAAACAAGATATTTTTTGTTTGGATTTTTAAAGAACACAATTACAGAATATAACATTTTGGTTTGGACAAACAACAAATGTCATAAATCGTATTTTTAAATAAAATTTTTCACTTTCAAGAACATAAAAATTAATATGGGAACTGAAATACTAAACAATCATTTAGAATGTAAAAATATCAAAATATGACAATTACATTATGTTTTATAGATAATTTTCTTATAGTATTGAATAAAAAACTCGTATAAAAATATAAATCACATCTTTAATGTTTTTAAAAACAATCATCATACCCATTAAAATTTTTCTGAATGTATAGGAAGCTTAAATACATTTTTATCAATATATTACATTAAACTATTTACAATAAGAGATCAATAAAGATTACTTGGCAGTTTGGTTCTTTATATTCCAAGGGAGATGTTATGGTGGTGAAGCATGCAAAACCTTACTAACCTATTGTATGGCCTGTTTTGATATCAAGGAATAAAATCTATATTTTCATTACACTGTGTCCAAAACAGCTGCGTCAAACATGCGTTTTACATGCAAAAGTTGTTCTATTTCCTCCTAAGGTTAAAAAAGTAACAGCTAAATTCTGCAAATAAAGAGAATCATCATATTTTTTTTACTCCCTAGGGATGCTAAAATCAATTGGTGAGACTTTTTACACCTATTAAACACACATATTTATAAGATAGTTTAAGTTGGTTTCATAAAAATGTGTATTTATGATTCAACATGTAAGCTGATTCACTGACTACTCTTACAACAAATTATTTGAAAGCTTCGTGAAAAAGCCTCAGCCAGAATTAACTCCAAGTGGAAGTTGACCACTTTCATTTCAAACTTGCCATTGGTTAAGAAATTTAGCTTTGAACATGTTCTATTTTTACTACTCAAAATGAATCTGTCCTTAAGAGGAAACTATTGATGGCCTCATAACAGTACTATAACTCTTAATTCTTGATATATTCATTTGGTTCAAGAAACTTGTAGCATAGTGACAAACATTAATCAGTTCATTAAATGATGAGCCAAAGGACCAAATGAATGAAGAGAACATTTTTTTGTATATTACTAACACAATAATATTGTGTGGTTTCAACAAATTTAATTGTACTAGATCCAAGACTGCCAAACTTTTCCTGATGGCAAAATTGTATCACAGAAATGTTATTTATCACTCAATAAAGAAACTACTCATTACAGTATTGTAATGCTATATCTCTCTAGATTGGTACTTATATCAAACTGAGTAGAATAGAAGATAAAATTATAACACAAATAAATGACTGTAATATAAACTTTTGGTAATATATAATTATATTGAAACTCAAATTTACGCAAATTAAAATTTTGTTCCTATATCACCCAACTTTTTGTCCTCAATGGCTGTATGGACCTCTGACAACTTTTCAAAATAAATAATTATTTCACAGCACAGTATGAGAAAATCAACATGTTTCATGGATAAATGAATGAACACCAACTAACAATATGAACAAATCATGCAAATAAATAATTGTTTGTTGAATAAATACAGTCTTTTCATTTCAGATTGTGTGTCATGAATCTTCCGTTTGACAAAGAGGGATAAAGCTTGGGAGATCTCCAAGTTGGGGTCGTTTCTTGGGACGAATCACTTCTTCCGCTTCCGCTTCAGAATCATTAACTTTAAGTTCTTCATGATCTTCTTCCAGATGGTTTTGATTTTCATTTTGAAGATTAACATCTTCAAAATATCTTAAACTAGGTGTACTTACCGTCTCAACCTCCTTAGGTGGTGGTGGTGGTGGTTTCTTCTTGATATGTCTGAACTTGCCCTGTAATTTCTCGCCCATTTTGTTCTTTGGGTGAGGGTATGGGCAATACTTACCTCTGGCGCAGATTCCTTTTTCAAAGGACGGACATATTTCAAAATGTCTTTTTAAACACTGAAACAAAAATATACAGTAAAATAGACTAAAAAATTTCCTGATCACTAATATGGTTGGTTCCGATCCAAAGAAAACTTCCTTATCTTTTACTAACAATCCACAATTGTTTTACTAACAATCTTTTACTAAAAGTTGCCCTTGGGGTTGATTTTGTCCGTTGATTGGTATTTTGGGAAAAATTTTCCAGACCCAACACCCATGCAGGGGTTGGGCTGCCCCAAGTGTAACAGTTGCCAGGAACCAAATTTTGGCTGGTGCCCTCTTAAAAGTTAGCCTGTATTTTGAGAAAGATTTTACATAAGGGGATATCAAGATAATATGAATAAGATACGCATTAAGTTAAAAGATAAGTTTATTTTATCACAAACTATAAATAATTCAATAATGTAATAAAATCATAGCTATCTTAAACTACTACCCACAGTCAAATTTGTACGGTAAGTCTAGAAGTTGAAGTTTTTTACCAGAATTAGATGGATTTGGATTTTACTCTCTTCAGCTATTCGTGGATGAATTTGAAAGAGAATAGTAGAATAAATTGGTATTGCTCTGATCAATGTAATCACAGAGGGATTACATCGATGGTCACCATTAAACATCTCCCAAAAAAATAAGTAGGGTGAAGTGGGATAAGTGTAACACCATTTTGGCATAGTTTGACTTTGACTTCAAGTTGCCAACTTGTTATAAGTGATATAATTTTGAAATTTATCATGCATCAACTTTGACTAATTGGCTGTAAAACAATATGCATTGCTATTAAAACAAAAAAATTTAATTCCAAAAAGATTATCAAAGATTTTGTGTTTTGATTTTGCACCTGCCCCAAGGTTCGGGGTAAATGTAACACAGGCCTGTAAACAATCATATCAGCACTGTAAGAGGCATGGGGTAAGAGGCCAGATCCCTAATTTTTTTCTGACTCTAAAACTTTTTGAATTTTTAAAATATCTTGATTTTTACTCGAGTTAAAAACTTTATCGTGAACCTCTGCTTGCATGTTTTGAAAATCACAAGACATGTAAAATGTAGATATGAAAACTTGTCAAATTTGACCTCGGCACTTGCAAGTGGAGTGGAGACGCAGGCACTTTTTTAACATTCTAAAACTATTGCTTAAACATGTTTTATTTGGCATCTGAAGGCTAAATATGATAAACCAAGGTCTGAAAAACAAGATATGATTACATTTCCGTCCAAAATTATCTTATCAGTTGATCGATAAGCCGGTGTAACTCTAGCCCCATAGTTACATTTACCCCACTTCCCTAGCCTAAATATAAACATGATGTTTTTCTACACAACTACCGAGAATATAGGACCCACCTGATCGCCGAGCGGGCAGTAGCCCTTGAGCAAGTCGAGGCAGATGGGCGCCGCGTCGCTGACCTTGATGTGGGGGTAGGGGCAGGGGTCGCGGCCGCACTGGCCCGCCAGGAAGTGGTGGCACGTGGGCATGTTGTGGCAGCTCGGCGCATGGCTCAGGCTGCACTGCTCGTCCGCGCACTGGCCCGCGACAAACCTGGCCGCAACAATCGGTGATTAATTTTGAAACAGCCTTGACACCATTGACACCTAATAAATTGATTCTAAGAATAATTTACTTAGGTAAATGGCCTTGAGGTGTCAAATATTTCTTTTTTACACTGGATGCGTTTCGGAAGTACTACTGTCCATCATTAGCAGTGTCTGTAGATAGTTGATAGCCCATTATTTGATGGTTGTCTAATACACATATGTTAGCAAACAAAGTACATTTACACATTTGGAAGTACATTTACACATATTTAAATTTACATATAAGTATACACAATAACACATAAAATTATCCACAGATGCTGTTGATGATGGACAGTAATACGTTCGAAACGCGAACAGTGTAAAAAAGAAATATTTGACACCTCAAGACCACTTACCAAGGTAAATATTCTTTGAGTCAATCAGTGGTTAGTCTATACCAGGTGTTTCAAAAACAATGTCAGGGTTTCAAAAGTCCTGTTTAATACAATTAACTTGCAGTTTTTTTTTGTAGCGGGGATTTGGTAGTCTGGGTTGCCCCACCCCACAGAAAAATCCTTTGAGGGTACTTCAGACATTACTTTGTCTTTTTGTACAGCTACCGAAAAGAAGAGGAATCTTACTGTAATATCCCTTATGCCCTAATCATTGGCAGATTAATACAGGGGAAACAAAAGGAATGGGTTGAATAGTAGGTTCGGCCGAGCTTAGACAGGGTGGGCAAAAAAATAACTTTATCCAATGAAGAAATAGGCCTCAACAGCCTCAAAAGTTGAAGGGGTCCCCCGTAAAACGTTCTAATGGACAAAATCCTAGTTTCGAGTAATCAAGTGTTGAAAGTTGAATTCTAAAATTTACGGTTTTTTAAAGGCTAGAACTTATAATCATGTATAATTTTTTAAGACCCTATTTATAACATCATAAGTTTTGAGTGTTCAAGTGTTGAAAGTTGAATTCTAAAATTTACGGTTTTTTAAAGGCTAGAACTTATAATCATGTATGATTTTTTAACACCCTATTTATAACACCATAATGTAGCCTTATATTTAATTTGTACTTGTCATTAAGCATTTTAAAACATTTTACGTGTTTTTTTCTCGGGGTTATAACATTCTAAATGACTGGCGCTTGAAACGTTCTCTGACGGACTGCTCTTCTACTTTGGAAGAAAACATCAAAAGGAGTGTAGGAATACCAACAGAAACAAAAATAAAACTGAATATAAAACAATTGTATTGATGTAAAAGTACAAAAACGTAATGTTGTTACTAAAACGTGATAAGTCATTTTGCTAGAGGTTATCCACATGTGGTGTTTAAAACGTTATTCTACCCACTTCTTTTGGGGGCAATTTCCAGGCCTTGGCTTCTTAGTTTTTGAAATATAGGGTAATCCAACTTTTCTATATTCATTCCTGGTCTAATCCTTCCACTTTCCAATATTTACTTCACGTCTTTTATTTTTATTTACGCGATTTTGGTCCTTGGGTGACAGCGCAACGATCGGCGGGGATTCCATCTTTCGGCGAATAGAACGTTATTCCCTAGAAAGTCCATACAGTCCCGCGAAGCATGCAAACTTTGACAGACGAAATCAGGGCTGCCAACTCAAATATCTCCAAAAATATCTCCTTGAGGGTGTAGCTCATGTCCTAGAGAACCTTTTTCACTAGATATCTCCGATTTTGAAATTTTGTCGCTTAGAATGTTTTACGGGGGACCCCTTCAGTTAAATGGCTCTCATATTGGACCTCATCTTGTCTGCCAGTACACCCCCGCCCACCCTGCCGTCATGCCCTCCAATTGAGTTGTTTAATGAAAGACAGCTAAAACAATGCCTCCAATCATGACAACTTACATTGTACCCAGTACTGGTACGTAAACTAGCAAAAGCCAGATGTGATCCCACTTGCAGTTACATCCAATACATCAGAAGAGTAATTAAACAGTTTAATCTACAAATCGTTCAACATATCATTTGTTCACAGAGAAATAATTACATTAAGGATTAAGGTGTGTTTTGTTTAAAATCTTTTAAACAATACTTTTGAATTACCAGTAAAGAAATCTTCCTGGATTTTAAACAATACCTTTGAAGGACCAGGAAGTGTTCCAATAACAAATCAATCCTTATTTAAGGTCAAGGAGAATATATGGTAGCAGAAGCTCATGACCAACAGTTCATTTATGTATACAAACTGAAAATTACTTATTTCTTTAGGAGTTATCAATTGAGAAACTATGTGGATGAATTTATTTTAAAACTGTAGGTCATCTCATCATATTAGGTGTTATTTCAAACTATTATGACCCCACAATTATTCTAGTAAAATATATATAAAATCCAAACCAAATTTAATAAGACCATAAACAACATGTGTATGGCCTTTCCATGACTAAATTAATATGTTTAAAACCGAAGAGAAAGAATTCCCTTGATTTTATATAAGTACTTAAAAACATTTTTTTGGAGTGAAAGTTTAACTTACTTCTTGCAAACTGCCACGAACTTCTTGTCATGAAGGCGAACACAGGTGCCTCTCTCAAGCCCTCCACACTTCCCGTAGCGGTGGAAGAACAAACAAGGCTCGTTGTTTTTCTTCAACTTCTTTGACAATAAGTTTATACTCTTCTGCTTAGCTTGCCTTTAAACAAATACATTTTTACTTAAATGTTTTTTACGCAAGTTATTTATTTAACTAAATCTAAACAAAATTAAATTTTATTAGGCATTAAATCATAAACATTTCCTTGGTATTAAGCTGATAAGAAATTTCAATGAAAGATAGAGGTATGTGGGGAATTATTTTGAAATTGCGTCGAATCCAGCTTTTTAAAATACTGGCGAGTTTTTCACTTTCTCTATAATGTGATTTTTTCAAGCTTTAACTTAATGTAGTACTATATTATCATCAGGTCAAAACTCTTTATCATTACTCAGATACAGTATGAAATTTTGTTTTAATCTATTTTAGAGGCGTTCCTGAAATAAGAGCAAATAAACCAACTAAATTAAGAAATTGTTTTACTGTAACTCACCGGTAACATTGCTTTATTGGTGTCCTCTTCGGACCTAACTTGGTTAGGCTTACCTGTTTTCAAATTAAATTACCAAAGCTAAAGCCATCTTCAATATGCCTTCATACCTAACTCAATATTTGATTAACCCTTGAGCGGGCACTTCCCTGGTAAAATGGCAGCGGGCGCATGCGGAGTTTTACTACGCAACATTAAATTACACAAATTTAACCCATTTTACTTGTTTTATAACGAAATGTTGTATTTAAATGTTGACAAACGTCATTAGGAATCACATTTCATCGTTGATACAATTAATTGTTCAATTTAGGTGTAATAATTCAATTGAACATAGTAATTTTCTAGTATGGAATAGGTAACACTGTCGGTGTTACAGGAGAGGGTGCTCCACAAACTGACACGGCATCACCGAATTGCAAATAACAATGTACCAAGGGGGTGTGGGAAGGTATAAATAGCTTTAGGGGATTCCTGGAATGAGGCATGTGAGGTACGGAGCTGGACTCGACTGCCGACACCCATTATGCCTATTTATTTTAATAAAAAAACACGTGCGAAGGAAAACTCTGCGCATTCATGTGCCCGCTCGAAGGTTAAAACATCATAATACATAAGTTACAGGGAGTTCCTCACCTGCCTACACTTGCATTTATGTACTCGTTTAAAGCAAACTGAATTTTTAATATATATTTTTTATAAATTCAAAAATGAAAATCACTCTCAAATAGAATGAATAGTAAAAATTTCTGAAGTTCAAGTAAAACAAACACGGTTTTACCAATGGGAGGGTAAGATGATGAGAAACGACTGTCCAATTTTGATCAAGCATACCGATTGTGGGTAAAGTGGTATGGGAGTAACTACTAAAGTCGAAATTTGGAGTATTTTACAAAACTTCTTGTCAAGTAGTATTAGCTCAGCTTGAAAAAAACTTGCTACTCGAGTGCTCACATATTCTTAATAAAGACTATCAAGTACAGGCTTGCCAATATTAATAAATATATTGGCTAAATAACCAAACAGAAATTATGAAACTGAGCCAAAATATTAAGGCAACAATGAAAAAATGCATAAAAATTAAAGTTTGTTCATAACAAAACAAAAATTGTGATTAGATGAAAAATACACATTAATATAGATTTTCATAAAACTCTTAAATGCTTCTCATAGAATACCAATGTAAACAAACTTCTATTTCTCCTGTTCTTCCATACAAAATAGTTTTGTTTTTAACTTATGAGTACAGTAACAAAACCTTACATCTGGCTAACAGAAGGCGACTTCTCTTCTTATGGTCCCTTCAAAAAAGGTTTCAAACTAACAACACAACTGTAATAAAATTAATCACAACATCAATTAAATAAACAAGAAAACAATCTTAAACGAATTACATAGAAGAGAAGACAATTTCAAAAGTCAGTTGAATTCTTAATCACTAATTCCTAAACACAAATTGAGAATTTAACTAATTTTTAGGCTGTTTAGACTAGTTAAAATTATCTGAATAAAACACATACCACAATGAATATTCTAAAAAATAAAAAATAAAGAGACAATATAAAACTAGGAGAAACAGTAAAAATACTAAATTAATTTGACAATTTTATGACACTGTAAGATAATACCCAAATGCTGTTAATGCTGTATTTGGTTTTGTCACTGTTAAACTTTATTCACACATTTTGAAGTAAAATAGTATAAATAAAACCCAATGCGATATAATAGCCTACAACACACAAAAACATTATGGTAACCGAATAATGAACACAAGGTCTCTCTCAATCCTAAAAAGTAGGCGTCTTGCTAGTCTTGCTATTATTTTCCAGGACCAAAAAATCTGCATTTTACACAGAAAAAGTTTCAAAATTCCTATCTATATTTTACAGGGAATTTTAGGTCGTTTTTTAGGTCGCTAATATTCTATACCTATGTGCATGATGTGTTAAAAGACTGAAATTTCAAGAAATTTCCATAAGATGATAAAGCAAACAATTATTTCAAAGTAGGTATCCTTACATGAGTATAGACCTGGCCGAGTGGTCGGTACTTCGTCTCCATGTCATTCCTGAGGGTGAAGTGGTAATGAAACCTCCACTGAAGCTGGTTCGTTTCCTTCGAGTATTTCTGTTTAAGCAAAACCGATTTTGCCTGCTTCCTGATGTAACCTGATAAGTATTTTTTCTCTGGAGCTGTGAAACTAAAAACATAATAATTTTACTACAGATCTGTTTTTTCCAATGTAGAAAAGGCAGGCTAAAACTTAAAATATGAAATTAATATGAAATTAACTAACTTACCCTGTTTTAAAGATGGTTTATTTCTTGTAAGCGTAGTTCGGGAGTATCGATAAAATACTCCACCGATTTTCTTGATGCTAAGATCCTTCCTGAAAATGTTATTCAGTATTAATAAGCAAACACAGACATACCGGTAACCGATACTTTTAACTATGTTCATATCCAAATTTTTCCAGTTTCAAACCCAAAACCTACTAAATTATTTTTTTAATAAAATTTTTTTACTTAAATTTGATTTTATCAAACCAGCTTCCTAAACACGGTAATTCATTTCAAACAATAATTTTGTTTTTTCAAACTGAATTTTATTTATTAATTATCAATGGGTGAGCTTTTATTAATAATTTCATTGAATAAATATAATACTAATTTTGTTTTACACAAGAATGCAAAAGGATATTCTAACCAATTAACTACCAAATAAGAAAGTAAAGAATCGTTTGGTGATAGCTTCTAAGAAAAGCCTCTGTCAAAACCCTCTTCTACGAACAGTTATAAGTCAGGATAGGCTATAGGAATAAAGCTATTAAAAATATGTTTAACTAAAAAGTTTTTAGGAGAAGTAAATACATTTCACAACTGTTATAGGCTGCACACAATGAAGTTTGGATGTCACTGTAATAATTTTGCAGTAAATACTAATTCTGAATAAATACTTATTAGAATAATATATACTTACAAAAAGGTGTAATCTCGTGTTGATTGATTCTCTATCATGAGTTATATTAAATTCAGCAGGTTTTTATTTAAATAAGAGCAAATAAAAGAATAATAAATTGTCAAAGCTGTTTTATTTCTCGGCAGAAAGTAAAGTTTGAGAGGTTGTGCGATAGGCTACAGACAAACAGATTGTGAAGAACTGATGGCCCAAGCAATGGCAGCTAGGTATCCCTTTGGGATATTGTGCAGCTTACAGGAGAAAAGGATTGCCAGGGATAGGAAAGGTATGACGTGATCAGTCAGCCTCGTCCCTGAAGGAAGAGAGAAGCATTCCCAACCTATCTTTGGAGCTGGCAACAAGGACGACTCGCCCTCTAGCCTGACAACCCCCAGGGGCCCCAGACATGCCAACCACCCAGGAGCTCTCCACATTGCAGCGGAGTGTCTCATCCAGTATGGATTGTCCTCTAGGCCAGCAGATCCTAAGAGCCTGCTAGGTAAGGGTACCTCATCCCATCCCAGATTGGCAAGTCAAGATGACCCACTACTCCCTCCATGGGTATCCAAGCTCAGCTGGAATCAAAGTTCATGGAGAGACTGGGAGGAACCCAGGAAGCCCGTAATTCTGGATAGCCACACAGGCCGATCCAAAAAGTGACAGCTTCTATTAATTGAGTATATTTTTTGCTTCTGAACTTGTGTAAACCAGTCAAAACTTCATTCAGGGCTAAGCGAGGGGAGGGGAGGCTCTATCATACTACTTGTTTATATTTATTACATACCTTGTAAGCTTTCTCTTTGGTGTCTTCCGTTTCCACTTCAATTTTTTTCGTAATGCCATTTTATTAATGGTTTTCTGTCCCATCTTATATCTGCTCATAATATTTGAGGATTGTTTTCTGATCAAACGATACTTTGATTTTATGAATTTAGTCATATCAAGAGGGATGTTCCTGGTTTGAGATTTTGCTACAGCGCTGACTGCTTCTTTCGTCCCAAGAAGAGCCGATTTCGTCAGTGGCTTTCTAGCGATAACATTATTTTTCTTATACACATTGATGTTATTACTCGGTGAGTGTGAAACTTTGACAGGAATATTAATTTTTGAGAATTTATTTCTCTTCATCCTGCTCTGTATAAAATACATGGCAGCTCTACTTGCTTGCTGCATGAGCTCCATCTTTTTGGCATTGACCATGTTTAGAGGTTTACCCTTTAATCCTACAGTTGACATTGATTCTGCATTCTTTCGGATAAGTTTGAGAGATTTTCCATCTTTGGACTTGATTTTTGTTACAACTGTCGGTCTTGATGTAGAAGAGATGAGATTTAGAGTACCATCAGAACTCTTTCTTCTTAATTTTAGCACTTTTTCTGTTAATGCAAGTTGTGACGGGGTCTTTTGGCACAGATGTTTCACTTTAATCTTGGCTAGGGTATTGTTAATTTCCTTCTTGGTTACATTACGGACTAGTTTAGTTTTAGATAAAAACACAGGTTGCGGTAAAGTTTTCCTGCTTGTTTCTGTTATCTTTTGACTTAATTTCCTCTTGCGCACTAATTTTGTAGTACTAATTGTCACCAGACTAGTACTACGAGTTCTGATCCTTTGAGCGGTTGTTTTCTTCCCAATCTGTTTTCCACGATCAGGGCCAACAATAGCACAAAGAGGATAAGACACAGCTGTGTATTTATTGGGAACTTCTTTACCACCCAATAAAACTGGGATTGGTGAAGAACACCTCATATCTAAAGACTGAATGTCTCTACTTGCTGGGATAAGACAATTTACATTCATGTTGGATGTTTTTCCAGTGGAATTTGATGGTCTAGCATTTTTAGATTCACATTCCTTTTTCTCAAAATTAGGATTTACAAATATTTTTTTCACAGTTCCATCACTTCCTTTCACTTCTTCAATCCTTTTACTTCTTTTCTGGTCAATGGGTGATAAACCTGTCACCAAATTACCATTCATGACGATTTTTCGTTTCCGGCACATGTTCACGGACAACTTGGGCTCAATTTGTTTAATATCAGAATCTAACTTTTTGTCCAAAAATCCTTGTCTGTCAGTGGTACTTCTTTCCTTTATTATTCGTGTAGTTGTGTTAAGTAGTTGACCATTACTTTTCGAGGTTGAAGGAAACTGTGGGTTGATAAATATTACACGATTATTAGTATGAAGGGTATTTTTTTGAGCCAAAGGCAATTCAGCCCCTTTTTGGAATTCATTTGAATAAAACTCTTGTTGAGGCAAAGGATCTCTAGATAGTTTACCAAAACTAATTTTTTCATGTTGCAAAGAGTCGGTTCTTCTTTTGTTAATATGATCCTCATTCCTAGTTTGCTTTGCTCTGTTTAAAGGTGGTTTTATTGGCACTTCAGGAGAGGATAATGAGTCTGGTTTTCTAAAATTTGGGTTGATGAAAACCTTGCCAGAGAATATATTTGCATCTGTATTATTTGGCAGCTTCTCAGGAACTTTAGTAGTGCAGTGATTACGAACAGCAGTTAATTTAATTGGATTTAAAAGCATAGTGCTTTTAATTCTTTCTCTAGAGATGTGGTGACATTTTTTCCCATTACAGTTTGAATTGTCGGTTGCAATTTGAACTGGTTTAGCTTGACGATTCTCATGTTCTTTCAAAAGTCCTGGAAAAAATAATTGTTTCTTACTAAATCACATCAACGTTTTAGTGTTTTAACTTATACTAATAAATAATGAGCATCATCCTAATGTGCTAACAACAATGTCAGTATGAAAACAATATGCTATTTTGTATTGAAAACAAAGAAAGGCTACAGGCAACGTGTCTAGTTCCAAAATGGAGGTACTACATTTACTTAAATTTTATTTCCCGCCTCATATTTAGGCTATTTAATGATGTTAACTGATCAGAGATTTTAAAGTCATTGTATTACAAAATTTTCTACAAACAATGATCATAAATAATTTTTTTACATTAAAGCAGGCAACATCATCCTTTTGGGAATGAGCTTATTTAAATCTGTGTGTAGGTATTCTGTAAAACTTTCTTATCGAATTAACTCATGCTATCACGTGAATGCCAAAAGTCGACATATTGCAGTTACATTACGTTATTCTAAGTTACAAGAATTACTGATAATAATGGAATTATTTGGGATAAAATTCAATGACCTTGAAGATGCATAGGGCCACATCACACTGGTCGAGTAGGGGGCGAGTTAGATGGGCGAGTTAGACTCGACTGTCAACTCGACCAGGGTAAACCGACCTTTTTCAAATGGGCAAGTTGAGTTGACAATTCTAAACCCTAGGAATCAGCTGATCCTATAACAACTCAACCGAGCTACTTGACCAATGTGATGTGGCCACTACAGACAAAAGGTGATCGGATGTGAGTTACTTGATTACAGATACTGTACCGTATTGATAGAATTGAGAGGGCAATTCTGTGTCCGTATAGCAATTAATTGTGTCCGTATAGGTGGGACACAGAATTGAGAGGGCACAGAATCAATTGGTAGCCTATTACTGATCTAGGCCCTATGAAAATATTATATCCAAAATGGATTTTGACAGTAACTTTTATGTCTTTTCTCAAAAAATTTGAGTTGGAAAACCGCTAATATCTCATGATTTTTATGTAAAAATTTGAGCTATCCAAGTATTTATTCAAATTATCTACAATTTTTTATGATGTTAACATATAAAATGCTGGGGTCTGGAGGAAATATTCAAATTAAAATAGAATTCAAGGTAGCCAGGGTCTTTAAGCTTTTTCATCCTGACTCCAAAGCTTAAAAATTAGGCTAATTAATTGGTAACCTGTAACTGTACAAAACTAAATAAATTTGTGTAAAAATATGTTTTTCAAATTTTTTCTAGATCAAGGATATACTTAAAAATTCATACGTTTCAACTTAACAAACTCCTCAAGTAACTTGGATTTATCCATTAATTTTCCTGTCGCTTTCTGTCTGATATCTGAAAACAAACAAAAATTTCATTAATCATTAAATTTAGTACAGTAACGTAACCAGATTTTTAATAAATTAATACGGGCCTATTACACTTGATGAATAATATACTGAGTGAGTATGAATTAAATTGAAATAAAATAAATGGATTGAAATGAATGAATAAAATTGAAATCATCAATTGAATTGAGTACAGATTTCTGACTGCTGTTGTCAGAAAAGCCAATGACCTCGTACAGATAACATTTCAACAGATCATATATTCATGGTATTGTTTACAATTATCAGCAATGTCAATTGGCAGCTGATCCGCTGATCGAATATCAACAAATGGCTACCGGTCTGTGAATTTGCCCATCAGCTTCAGTCTCCTCATTTCTTTCATCCATTCTAACTAATTCAGGTAAGGAGTTACCACAAGACCCTCTGAAATGGCTTCTTCCCTAAAGGCGAAATTTGCTAAAACTATAGTAGGCTTAACTTACTATGGTCAATGGTAGCAATTAGCAAAACACAACAAATCTATTGAATTATTAAAACTTCCTCCTATTAGGTTATAAATTAGACTACAAAAAAATGTTTCACAATAGGATAACAGAAGGCCTATATGGTGAATATACCACTACACTCTGTGATGGTGTGTCTTTGTGCTAGTACAGATTGCGCCCTAGTAGAGTCGCAGACACTAAAATGGACAGGCAGCAAAAACTGGAAACACAACAAATTGTCTACAAAACCTCAGCTTAAAAGACTAGGCTAAACGAAATGTTTTCGTTAAGCTGTCAAAACTTTTTTTTATGTTATCCAGGACCTGTTAAGTGTAAATTTGTGTTTACTTTCATATATGATCATATAGTTATCTACCCAAACACATATCATAAACAAAAATTTTTGCAGTAGGGCACTCACTCACCCCCTGGGCACTATTTGGTACCCCTGACTTACAAATAAGATAGGAACACCTTTCATTAATAATAAAAGACATATAACCAAACACACTGACAAAAATGCAATATACAGTACACAGTGTACCTTACAATAATATATTTTAGTAAGTATCCTTCAAAGTCAAAGTCAAACATTCTTTATTGCCATAAAACATATAAATGCATTGGCTTGTGTCACAAAACAAAATAAATCAATACTTAATAACTATACATTCATGTTTCCTATCTATTTTCTATAAATTCCTTTACAGAATAAAAACATTTTTCATTCAAAAATTTCTTTAATTTTCTTTTGAAATGGTCATAACTATCCTCAGTCTTCAGAGAGTTAGGGAGGGCATTAAATAGTGTGACGGCGTTATAAAATGTGTGGCGCTTGAAAAAGGAAGTACTATGGTGAGGGATGTTTAGTTTGAAGGTCTAGCTCACTAAGGATAGCTCACTAGTTTAAGGATATCAACTATTGATATCCTTAAAATACTTGCTAAGAGAAATCCTTATTTTGGCATGAGTTTCATATCTGACCTTCTGCCTTTAAAGATTATGTTTATACTAATTATTGTTTATATGATTCGCTCAGGTTTGGTAACTGAACTTCTCAATAATTCAACATGATGAACGAAAATCAGTTTAGTTTTCACGTCTCAGACCTAAGTATATTCTGTTTAGGATTAGATCATCCGTTATCAACTGTCAACCTATCGTGTTAAACTTAATCAAATGTAATTTTCTAATGACCATCAGCAATGACCGTACATTGATAACAAACTATAACCAGAACCATAGACAATTGTATGATTCGATTCTCTCATTAACAATAACTCATACCTAACCTTAACATAATAAAACTAAATTAAACATAACAAAGCCAGCTAAAACTAAATTAAAACGTTATTATCATAAACAAACTATACAACTTACCTAATTTATCATCAACCACCATCTTGTACTAGTACTAAGATACTATAGATAAATATATTTTGATGGAGCAACTAAACAATCGATAATAAATACATTAGAATTATTGGATGTTGTTCTGTCCAACAAAATTTTAGATAGTTAATTAAATTTTGACTCACTATCTGTAGATGTTTTGATATTGTTTTCTTAGAAACCAGATGTTGAATTGTCTGCTACGGAAACGGATGGCAGAAGATCAGATATAAAACTCATACCCTTGTTTGAAGGGTAGTCCAAAACCTCAACCCAGGGGGTATCCCTGCCTGTGACAAGGACACACCAAGGACTATAAAGCATATCCTAAAGAGTTGAGACAGTAATCATTACCAAGTAAGACCTTGAGGCATGTTATCATTTTGTTGAATGCCAGTCATACATATTTTATGGCACAATAAAATTTAATTTCATGCTCCACTGCATGTACAGGTGTCTTGGGAATCACTCAAAATATTGGTAGGCCTACTCACAATATTCAACTATACATGCAATAGGATACTTTAAATCGTGATAACAATTCATGGGCCTCAAGTTGACAAACCGTTTGTTTCAAACTGTGAAACAAATTGCTTTTGGCTACCTTTTCAAAGTTACAGAATTCAACCTAGTTCGTAGTAGAGTACATAACTGCTGAACTACTTACTGTAAAATTCAAGGATCCATCACGAAACTTAACAGAAAACACGAGATAATATTCTGTTAATAATATCGTTGTGTTATTGTGTCGTTAACGTTGCACGTACCAAAACCTGTGGATTAATTAATTATTGTAGTAATAGTGTTGGATAACACATGTGTCAAGGCAAATGTTTTATTTCTTACGTAGTATGACTTGACAGTTTGACTTTGACATTGGTACTATTGCATTGTGGGTACACTTAAACCAGAGTGACCAACTACGTTTTAAGCAAGGCCACACTAAAGGCTCATTTCACATAGAATGGGCCATAGATAAAAACATCCTGATTTGATATAGAATGGGCATAGAGTGGAATGGGCGTACTGCGGAGGCGTGGCGAGAGCGCGGTCTATGGCGCGGCTGCGGCACACTTTGGGACGTCCATAAATTATGTAACGCCCCTAAGGGTGGAAGGGGGTGTTCAGCAGCGTTATGCACCGTTACAAGGAAGGAAGGGGGGAGGGGGTTCAACGGAACTTTATGTAACTATTAAATCTTAATAACTAATACCATAAATTCTTTGAAAAATGTTCAATTACCTTCATATTACAAATTTTTTGACTTTTTAGGAGGGTAACAGAACAGCGTTACGTAATTTTTGAGGGGGTTAGTGCCAGCGTTACCAGTATGTTACAAAGAGGAAGGGGGCTAACCGGGCTAACCCAACATATAAGTTGTGATGTGACTAACCACCATGTTTCCTTTTAGATTTCAAAAGGAAGAAAGGAAGCAACCAAGATTAAAAACGGAATTTACTGAACCTCATGGTTGCATGGCTTGTTCTTAGCCGGCCCTTTCTGGCAAACAAGAACAAAAAAGTATTTATTATTATTTTTCATAGTTTTGAGGTTAAGATCGTCAGTCGACAGTGGACAGTGTGAAGGACTGAGCCCTGGACTACCAGTGTGAGGTGTTTAATTTATTCGATTTATTCTTGGGCGAATTCATTTAATAACTTCGAGTTCACACACAATTTAAGTTTTCTCCTTGTTCCCTTTGAAAAACTTGATATAATTTTCTTTCCTCGTTGAATTATATAGAAGTTAATATAGGCAGAATCAAGATTCTTGACCAGATGTTTGGGCCTTTGAGCTTTCCTTCTCCAACAAAGAATATTAAAAATATACTCACCAAAAGTTCTGCTGTGGTCAGCACTTGCCTTTTATGTGAAAGGCAATTTAATGTGGCATTACAACAAAATGACTTTCTCCAGCACATATTTGATGCTCATAAATTAGTCATTGCTGATGTACCTCTTATTGCAAACTTTGAGAGGTAAGTTATTTATCACTGCTCAAAATCACATTAGATGGGGAGTGATTCAGCTTCATAAATAGGGCTCTGATGAATTAAGGACTAAAATACAGAAGCTTTAATGAACATCAACGTTCTCCAAAGTAGGCTAACTGTTAAATATTAAGGTACCCACAATAGATAGGCCTAGCAACCATTACTGTGGGTAGGTAACTGTTATTAACAGGTTCTTTACAAGTATTTTCTGTGGTAGACCTGTCTCACTGGTACTCCTCACCTACGATACAACCAACTAGAACTGAATACCTGCTATCTTTAAAAAAAGGCATTAAGAGAATTATGGATAGCCAAGAAGCTGTCACCTTTGGTCGATATGTTAATGTTGCACTGGATTAAGTGTGGCAGTTTTAACACGTTTGCTACTGAGCGTCAAATATAGTTGACGCCGAACGAATTGCTAATGACCGACCTCTAGAAACAGCCTTTGCAGCAGAGACCAAACACAGTCGTGTGGACATCGCCACAGACCAAAAGTAACTTGCTACTTTTTTGTCCACAGATGTCTAAATAAGCATGATCAACGCTAACTGCACCAAAAAAAGTCATTTTATTCTGGGGACTCTCCTGTGGACCGACACACTAAAACTAAGTTGAAAAAACAGACCGATTCGAAGTAAAACACAATAATAACAGTGTGTCCATGTCAACAATAGTTGATGTCGGTCCACTGGGATCGACCCATGCGTCTACTATAGTTGCACGTCAACTACACTTGATGTTGGGCTGTGGAAATGGCTTTTTAACATGTCGTCTAGCAAACGTGTTAAATGTTACTTTGTTTTTCCCATTTGGCTTCATTGTGAGCTCAGCCTAGGCCTCGGATTGCACATTCATATGTGGCATGTGAGGCTAGTGCCCTTGAACCTTCTGGCATGCTTAATTTCTGAATCTACCATTTTGTTTCGAGGTTATCCATTTTGGCATTAGATGGTGGAAGTGCAGTCGACCATAGACTTATATTATTATCCTACTCCATACTGGACCCTGATTGTTCAAAGAAGATGATCAGTGGAGCAAGCGACTGGCAGTAAAACATTCTTTTTTTATAGTGTTATGGAAACACAAGAAAATTTGTTAAAACTTGGGAGTAAATTTAATTCCAGTAGGCTACATTAATCGGCGAAACTTTAGTTAAGAATCTAAATTCTTCAATATTTACAATCGAGATTATGCTAACCAAAACAACATTTCATCATCGAAACGATAATTTAAAGCATAGATGTTTATCTCCATAGTTTAGTAAATAAACAATACTTATAACCAGGTCAATCAAAATAAAACATTTTTCAATCCATGACTGACTGCCTGACCTTATGTTTGCCACTTTTTCTAATTGTAATAGGATTAAAAAAAACGAACTGAAACCGACATTTTAATAAACAGTTAAAACAGTAACTTAGATTGTTTATTTCAAGTAAGTTTCACATTAATAAGTGATAAAAAAACATAATAAGTTAATAAAACATAATAAGTTTTTAGAGAAAATCGATATAATTTATATCAATTAGAATAATATCGATTTTTAACTTCGATTTTAACGGTGGAGACGGATTCTAAAGTTTAGCCCGTTAGGCCTAACTTAATAAAGTTTTTAGTAAAAGCTCAAGATGATTTTCAACAAATTCTGTACGATATTGTTTATACTTCAAGTTTTAGGTATTTTTATAAACACAATTTTCAAATTTAATTTTTTTACGCTATATTTGGTGAATTTAGATTAACGGTAACTTTACAGAGAAGCATCGGAAAGTATATTCCTGTGAACATTTAGACCTAGGCTGCTTTGTTTTATTATCACTTTATTGACAAAAATTCATCCAGTCATTAAAATGATTGTGGAGTCTATTTAGACTCACGGAAAATTGGTTTCAGGTATGTTAGCTATTGGAGAATGAGATTCAAAGATCATCCCTTGAAAGAATTTTGTTCAACAGTACTTGTTGATGTTGAGAAAGATGGCCAGTTATTTCCTAAACAGGAATATTATCTCCTATCAGATGTGTTACCTGAAGACAGGCAACTTAGGGAGGGTCTTCAACAGCAGAGATTGGTGAGTCTTCTAGACTGATGATGCGTATAATAAAATTAGGGCAGAGCTTTACATCCAAGGTGCATGCTTGCTTTCTGAGTCATCAAGCAGTTGGCCCTAGCAACTCATTGTTCCTCTTTAAGTAGAAAGTTTGGCCATAACACGCCTGAATGCCAATTTCCTGCATACAGGCAGTCTGGGTAAGATTTTTATCAGAATAAATAGTTCATTTGGATTCAGACAACCTGGCTGAACATTGGGACATCGTTCGTGTTAATCACCATCAATATCTTGGCAATTCTTAGACATTAAGCCATGGTTGAAAATAGTAGGCCTAAATTTGTGTAGGGTTGAATTACCAATTTTGGAACAAACCAAAATTTTATGTTTTGTTCTTTCCTATATATAACTGAAAAATTCATTTTTTGGGGATTTTCCCATCCAACAGTCAGGCCAGCCTTCCCTGGTTTTTCGAAAATCGAGTATGTTTTAATATAGACGGGAAAGGATTTTTGTAGCCTATTTACTATTATGGGGTTAAAAAGAAAAATTTCCTTAATTTACAAATTTTTATTGTTATTTGCGTGAATTGATATTAATTTATCATATACAAATTAATTATTAATAATTATTAAAATACAATTCTGAATTTAACAGTTACATACTACATACAGTTCCATATAACTAGTTTTAACTTTATTGTTTTCCAAAATTCTGTTTAAGGTCTTCTAAAAGTCATCCTTTTTGCTGCCTTTGTCTTTGTTGACTCACTGTTATTGTAAATTTACTTAACATATTAATTATATTCGCTACAGGATTTATTACAATGTATAATTAATTCCAGGATTTATGAAATGAGTTTTTATGAATTTCAAGAAATTCTTCCTTTCTCTTAGTTCTCATTGTTCTTGCGATTATTGTTGTGGGTCGAATGCAAAATGGTTCTCTGTAAGCCCTCGGAACTTTGGCAAAATGAGATTAGCTATAAAGATTGCATCGTTGGTATTCTTATAATTTGTTTCAACTGTACAGGAGTGGGCATTAGAACAACAAAGGGTCGAAAGAGAGGATGACAGTTTTGTGAGAGATTGCCTGTTTTGCACCACTAACGTAACTGGAACCAGAGCTCAGTACTTGGACCACTTGGCCTCTCAACATAACCTTCAGCTGGGACATCCCCACAATCTGGTCTTCATCGATGAGCTTATAAATAAACTGCAAGAGAAAATAGGAAGGTACAATTAATTAATGTAGTAATTATAATGTACTTGAATAATTTATCATTTAAATTTCCATCTTAAGAGGTTTTTAGTCATTTATTTCTCCAGGACATTGTGAACTGGAGAAAATATACATGTTCTAATCTATTATAACAGTTTATGAGGACCACCATATATTATAAGTGTTAAAGTTTGTGAGTTTGTTTAGATTATTAAGGGCCGGTTTCGGAGCTCGGGGTTATCTTTATCCTCAGATTAAATACCAGTTTGAACCGGTTTTTATCCTCGGACTGTAGAAATCGGGTTTCGGAGCTCAAGGATAACTAACTCCAAGAATATCTTTAACCCGAGAGTTAATTCGGGAGGCATAACCCGAACACAGCAAGAGCCGAATTCAATCGAGAAGAGAAGAAAGAACAAGTAAAATGCGTCTGCACACAGTACCCACTACTACCCAAATACAAAAATTCTCCAAAATACCTCAGTAACTCACAAAAATTCTCCAAAATACCTCAGTAACTCCTTGCATAAGTCCAAAGATAAAATTATCCTCAGATTGAGATAATCCAAGAGTTAAGAAACTTATCCCCGAGCTCCGAAATCAGATTTTTCATGCTAAGATTATCTTAGCCCATGGATTAACTAACTCCAGGATTATGATATCCCCGAGTTCCGAAACCGGCCCTAAGTCAGCTCTAACAATGTATCCATCCAAGCAGAAGAATGTAAACAAATATACCCAACTCCAACTGACAGAAACACAAAACAGTGCAGTAGCAGCTGTTTCAAATTTTAAAGGTTGAGAAAGCCACGAGTAAAATCTTGTTCAGTCATAAAATCCTAAATTGGTTAGTTTTTGTTTGTCAGTCATAGTTTTGCTTTGGGTTTTGCAGCAGCTGACAGGAATAAATTATTGCTCCTGTCAGCAGGGCAATAAAGTCTCGATAAAGCGACTATTTGCCAACAAACTTTATATTTTTATAAACTTTAGTGGCAAGTTGTAAATCTCCACCCAACAAAATTTTATTTTTGCAAGTTTCGATTTAAATTATTAAAGATCTTGAATCCAATTCAAAATAAGTTCAGATGTTCTTAATTGGCTGCTGCGGAGTGTTGATTGGCCTTGACTTCTAGTGTAGTATTATTAAAATTTCATTAGATAAGCTTGTTTCTTACAAATTGATGTTAGGACTTATCTAATTTGGTTTTTTTAATCATTCAGCCAAAAGATAAATGATTTTTGGTTTTCAGGCTTCAATGTTTATATTGTGAAAAAGTATTCAAGGATAGAACAGTCTTAAAAGAACACATGCGAAAAAAGAGCTGGCACAAGCGAATCAATCCTGAAAACAAAGAATACGACAGGTTCTACATTGTGAACTACCTTGAGGCTGGTAAAACATGGAAGGTTAGTGTAAAAATAAATAAAAATATATTTCTATCATTATTCTTTACAACAGCTTTTACATCTTACATCTTTCATCTCCTTCATCACCGTAGTTCCCTTCTCCATGAGTTCGGGGAAATTGGATTTGTCAAGGTGCCTTTATAAGTAGGTCACCAGTGTAGGCAAAGGATAATTAGTTTGCCTATATCGGCTTCCAAATAAAAGGAGAAAGAAAGCCAGTTATATTAACTAGGCTAAGCTACTTGTTGTCATTATTAAATGATTCAGTATATCGTAAAAACATTGTTCGACCTGGTAAAGTTTGAGCCGGTTTTTAAAACAGAAATTTTGTCAATGTTTTTTAATTCCTTGGGGAGAAATTGCATGAGTTTAAGCCCTGTGTGGATTGGTTTTCGTTTGAAAAGTGACTATCTGTGATATTCAGCAAAGGTTTCTTTTTTTCCCAGTTAGGTATTGATGATGCTTTTGGGGTGGCTGAATGTTATGAGTTTTTATGTAAATTAAAATTAAAATTAAAAGTTCAAATTAAAATTAAAAGTTCAAAAATATCAATTGCCATTGGAAATTGAAAGATTTTACCCCGCTAAAAAATTAAAATGCAAACTATCAAAATCGGATGTTGATAATACTCAATGTGATCATGTAAATGCTCAATCTGATCATGAAACTACTCTACCCGATCATGAAAATACCCAATCTGATGATAAAAATTCTCAATCTGCTCTTGAAAATACGATATACGGCAGGAGTTCATCCTATCACTCAGATATTATCAACAAAACAATAATATTGACATTTGAGTTACTGTTTTCTTTTAAGTCTGTAAATTGGGTCATAAAGACTGGTACCTTGGAGTCTGATTGATGATTTGTTTTTTTTTTTTTTTTGCAATAAATTGTTATGGATTCACTAGATGATGTTTTTGATTTACCAAAAGGATGGTTAAAAAAAGAAGTACTAAGGAAAAGTGGGTTGAGTAAAGGGAAAGTGGATATTTATATTACATCTCCAAAGGGAAGAGTTTTTAGGTCCCAAAAAGAGTTAGCACAATATATTTCAGAAAAAAAATTGCCATTGGAAATTGAAAGATTTTACCCCGCTAAAAAATTAAAATGCAAACTATCAAAATCGGATGTTGATAATACTCAATGTGATCATGTAAATGCTCAATCTGATCATGAAACTACTCTACCCGATCATGAAAATACCCAATCTGATGATAAAAATTCTCAATCTGCTCTTGAAAATACGATATCAGATTATGAAAATGCTAAATCGAATTATGAAGACTGTTCTGCTGAAATTTCACAAGTTCCACAAAATGAAAGTTCTGGTTCCATAATGACTTCAGTTAGTCTAGCCATGAGTTTAAACTCAGAATCGCCTGAATTGAACAAACCTGATAAATTAAATGACAAGGATTTTTATTTTTCTAACAAAGAAACTGAAAATTTGTCTGTTAAAGACAGAAAAACAATAGCAACACAAACAGATGGAAACTCTGAATCCTATCTTTCCATTTTGAAGCATGACTGGTTGGACGATGATTTAATCCAACTATATTTTGATATGATTACACTTAATAATTTAGTTCAAAATGACACCATTTTCATTAGTCCAACAGTTAGTCAGGCAATAAAGTGTCTGGACGATTGTGAGTTTATGCTAACTCCTCTAAATCTGGCCGAAAAGGATTACATTTTTGTGCCTGTAAACAATGCGCCTATAATACGTGAAGCATCTGGTTCACACTGGAGTTTGATTTTTTATAAGAGGAGCTGTAATACATTCTTTTATTTTGATTCAAAAAGGAACATCAACCTCAATTCAGCTAAGGAAATTGTTTCAAAAATATCTAATCATGCTAATCCTAAGAGCAATACAGAGTTTAAAATAGTTGACAGCCCTCAACAAAAAAATGGTGTTGATTGTGGGGTTTACGTTTTGTTAACAATTGATTGGCTTCTCCAAACAGTATATCATTTGGAAAACTGTGAATACATGAGTCGATGCTCCTCTCTTATGAAAATCACAGACAATGATATTATAGTAAAACGTGCACTTTTGGCTTATATAAGTTGCAACAACAAGCATAGAAAATTTGATGATCCTTCCATAAAATCTCTGATTTTTCACAAGTGTTATAAATACAGCTCTGATAGTGAATTGGTAACTGCAGCATTACATGAAAAACAGTTAAAGACGGAGAGCCCAACAAATTTACACATTGGAGCGGAACCAAATAACTCCTGGACCATAGTCAAACCAAAATCAAGTAGAAAAGGTCAAAGTACACAGCATCAGCTTAGCACAGAAATCAGCTTGAATAATAGGTTTAAAGTTTTGGAAGAGTTAACGGATGAAAGCCACCAAGTCAGTAATAAGGAGGAGGATGCTAAATCTGAAAATCGATCTGAGAATAGTAAACAGACACACACTACTAGTTCTTTCAAGAAAAGGGAAAAGGCAAAAAAGGGAGGTTTTTTTGCTAGGACTGGCAAACAAAGATCACAAAATGAGGTCCACATTCCTACTGTTAACATTACTTTCTGCTCTGATAGCCAGGGAACTTTTGTTCCACAAATGATTTCTCAGTTAAGTTTAAATAAAATAAACACGTTTGGCTATGTTAGAGCTAACACAACTTTGACTCAAGTAGTTGACTCAGCAATAATTGAACAGAAGAATCCTGTTGTATTCCTAGGTGGTAGCAATGATAGCTTAAATAATGATTTTACTGATATTTACAAGAATCTAGAATATAAACTATCAACCGTCAGTAAGAGCAGACCTGTGTTTGTATGCACAATCCCCAAAAGATATGACACTGCAGGGCATAGTGTACAGAATGAAAATATAACTATCGTTAATAACTACATTACAGAATTAGTGGAAAGGCTAAACAACGTTAATTTAATCGACCTGAGTGGATTAAGAAAATTCCACTTTACGTCTCATGGTCTTCATTTGAATCTTGGAGGTAAGCAGGAGTTGGCTCGTATAATAATAAAAGCTTTAAGTCAGTGGAATGCGTCAAAATTACGTAACATTCATGAAAATACCACTAACAATCATAACAATGTCAGGAAAAAAATATATACGCCCCCTGTAAACATATCAAGCCCAACAGTTAATGCAAAAAAACCAGAGCCAATCACAGTCATTGAAATGGACATGAAGGACATGATTTCAAAATACCAACAGATGGAGGATGTTGCTTTTGCACATACAATCTCTGCAGATCTTGAAAGTCCGAGAAATATGACTGCTGGAGTAGCGGTAACATTTAGGAAAATATTTGGTAGACCAACCCCAAAAAATTGCATTAACAATTTTCTAGCTTACCAAAAACTTGCAGAGGGGTGTAGCGTGTATAGCTTAATAACAAAATTGGAATACCATGACAAGCCAACTGATTTAGATTACGACACAGCCTTTAGCGAACTTACAAAAGACTTCAAGGAAAAAGGTTTCAAAAAGCTGGTGTGCTCTGCAATGGGCTGTGTCAGGGATTTTATTTCTCCTAGCCACTTTATAAAAAATCTAACAGACTTCCAGCAACAAACAGGAGCTGTAATAGAAGTGGTTAGTTACCAGCAGAACTCCAGGAGGATATTGTGGAATGGGATGCCTCATCATTATTTCATCAAGCGATTACGCCATGCAATTGCAAACCGGTGCTTACAAGAAACATCTGTTCTCCGTAATGTGGAGATATTACCAGTGGAAACAAAAATAAATGAAGAGATTACACATATTGGTAAAATTGTATGCAGATGTCAACCAGGACAGTTAATGGCAGCATCCATCCCAGTCTCAGGTGACACTCCACTGCTCTGTGAGCAGCCTTCTTCAATTGACCTCCTAAACCAGTCTCAACCCATCGAGCAGCTGATCAGCTCGTCTTCTCCCCTGGTACCCGGCCATTGCAGCTACGCAGAATGTGTCTCACTCAACACTAGTGCCGATATAAGTGAAAAGCAGAGCAAAAGTGTTGTGTCCGTGAGTGACATCTATGATCTAACAGTGGACTCAAATAGCTGTATGCCTAAGATATTTTCTAAGATGAATAATGAGGTATGCTCCAATAATGACAGCAAAAATTGTTCAAAAATTGAAAATTTTCAGCACAAAACTCGTTATTTTTTAAGGAAAAGAGATCAAAACCAAGTAAAAAGGTAAATGTTTATAGAATAAAATCAAAAAGTAACAAAGGGGAAAAATTAATTTTGATAAAAGTAAACAAAAAGATCTAGTATTTCATATAAATATTCAAGGTCTGGATGATAAAATAAGTAATTTGGAGTTGGCGTTATGCTCAGAAAATATTGACCCTTTTGTCTTGAATATCACAGAGCACTGGTTTCCTAATGAAAAAAATTGTTTCTTAAATATGTTTACCAATTATAAATTAGCTGCTATTTACAATCGAACAGATAAAATTAGGGGAGGAGCTTGTATTTTGATAAAAAATGGAGTAGATTTTAAGAAAAGGTCTGACATTGATTCACTAGCAATTGAAAATTCCTTTGAATGTGTAGCTATTGAGACAAGTAATTTAGTAACATTTAATTCACTAAAATGCATTTTCATTGCAGTTTACAGAGTTCCAGAAAAAAACAACTTAAGTTATTTTTTTAATAGCCTTGAAAAATTATTTCACAATTTAAGGTCAGAATACAAAACAAAAAATATTTTTATAAGTGGGGATTTTAATATAGATATTTTGGATTCAAAAGATAATGCGGGAAAACAATTCCTCGATCTCATTAATTCATTTGGCTATTGCAACACTATCACAGTGCCAACGAGGATTTCAAAAACAAGAAAATCGTGTTTAGATAACATCATTGTAAACGGTACTATAGATAAATTTATACCTCATGTAATAGAGTTGGGTCTTTCAGATCATAATGCACAATATCTGTCATTAAAAAAAGGGGGTAAAACAGATTGTGAATATAAGATAATTCACAAAAGGATCTTCGGTGAACAAAACCTGCATAATTTCTGTGTTGTTTTGTCCAAGGAAGACTGGACTGACTGTTTCATTGGTAACAGTTCAGTAGATTTAGCTTTCAATACTTTGTTTGGTAAAATTTTTAATGCTTTTTTAACTTGTTTCCCAGTTAAAACTTTTAAATTATCTAAAACAAAAAAATCTCGTAACCAATGGATGACACATGACTTAAGGCAAATGTGCAAACAAAAAAAGTTTCTTGCGGAACAATTAAAACACTCTCCATCAAAACGTTTGCAGACTGAATTTACAAAAATTAAAGGGGATGTAAAAAGGGCAATAAAAAAAGCAAAACAAACTCATAACAATAAAATTATAAAAGATTCAAAAAATATTATGAAGGGAACATGGAAGGTTGTGCAGAATGAGCTTGGAAGACTACCAGAAACTAAGTATTGTAATTTACTTTGTGTAAATAATAACAAAATTACAGACCATAAAGCCATTGCTAACTGTTTTAACAAGTTTTTCTGCAGTGTTACATCTGATTTATCTTTAAACTCGTGCAGCATTATGTCCTTAAATTATTTAAAAAATGTAGTTACCTCATCTCAAGACTCCTTTTCACTCCGCTCCGTAACTGAGAGGGAAGTTTTTAATATAATAAATAAGTTACCTAACAAGTCTTCTGCCGGCTGGGATGAAATGCCAACTTTAGTTATTAAGAAAGCAGCCTATATTTTGCTCAGGCCCCTGACACATGTTATTAATTTGTCATTATTAACTGGCTGTTTCCCGGAAAAGTTGAAATATGCTGTGATCTGTCCTTTATTCAAAAATGGTAACAGGACTGAACCAACAAATTATCGACCGGTGGCTTTGCTCCCTACATTGTCTAAGGTTTTTGAAGAGGTTGTTTTGGTACAATGTAGAGGTTATTTTGAAAAATATCTGAGCTCAAATCAGTATGGTTTTAGAAAGCAAAAGTCAACAGGTGACGCAATTTTTAATTTTATTAATACAGCTCTTGAAGCCTTGGATGGATCACGGAAGGCAGCTGGTGTCTTCTGTGATCTATCTAAGGCATTTGATTGTGTCATTCATGATATTATGATCTCAAAACTCAAACACTATGGGCTCGACAAAATTTCTATTTCCTGGTTTGAAACATATTTGAAAAATAGATATCAAAAAGTCAAAATTTCTTTGCCTAATGGATTAAATTGTTTTTCAGACTGGCTTAAGGTTGAAAGAGGGGTTCCTCAGGGTTCAAAATTAGGTCCTTTTTTATTTCTGCTATATATAAACGATCTTCCATTTAGTTTAGATGGTAATTTTACACTATTTGCAGATGATACCTCAGCACTAATACAATCAAACAACACAGTAGATTTGTCCAATAAGATTATGTCCACCATTTCAAATCTTACTGATTGGTTTAGCTGTAACGGCCTAAGCCTTAATGTTTCCAAAACCAATTTTATTAGTTTCAAAACCAATTCTCATTTCAAAAATGACATCTCGCAGGTAACCTTGAGTAATGGGGAAGTAATTGAGACGGTTTCTGATGTAAAGTTTCTTGGACTATATATTCAGGACGATCTTAAATGGACAAACCATATTTCATTTCTGCATAATAAACTCAGTAAAGTTCTGTTTGCTTTATCAATAATAAAAAAAAGTTCAGACTTAAATACATCAATAATAGTTTATCATGGGTATTTTCAATCTATTCTTCTCTATGGTGTTATTTTTTGGGGGAACTCTGCTCACAGTCAAAAAATTTTTGTTCTACAGAAACGAGCCATAAGGATTTTAGCAGATGTTGATAGTAGACATTCATGCAAACCTCTATTTAAACGTTTAGGATTATTGACTTTTCCAGCCCTTTATATTCTAGAACTACTAGTTTTCATAAAAAAGAATGAACATGCTTTTTTGGATCAAAATTTCAAACATAATCATAACACACGTCATAAAAATAAATTTCAATTTCCTTGTCACCACCTCACAATGCTTGAGCGAGGACCTTTTTACAGTGGTATAAAGATTTTTAACATTTTGCCAAATGAAATAACTTGCATAAACAGCGTCAAAGGATTTAGAACCAAACTTAAAAATATCTTACTTCAAATTTGTCCCTATAACATAGAGGAATTTATTCAAAGTTTTAATTAGTCTAAATACTGGTGTCATCGGGTCGTTTTTGTTGGTTTCAGGAACTGCAATTTTTATTCTTAACAATATCTTTAGTTTTATTCTAAAATTTTTGTTTAGCTTTTAAGATTATCGTATTTTCATCTATTTTAGGTGATTGACGTGTTATATATTTACGTATGCTATGCATGTGAAATGTAAATGATGTAACAAATAATGAATAAATAAATAAATAAATAAATAAATTGAAGGAACTGTCATTAGTCCCAGCTGAACAAAAGCATCTTTAGAGCTGGGTTTGAGGGGAAGGCCCAACAGTGTTCTGACGGCCTTTTTTTTGAGATCCTTATACTAAATCTAAATTCCCTTTTTTACCCCCTCATAAGATTATTGAATACCTAAAGGTCTCCACAAACAGACCAAAGTAGACTAATTTAACAGTGAGATGTTGCCTAATGCTGCTATTCTACAAAGGATGAAAGATTTTTTGGAAGGGACCTTTCCAGACTTTGAATTTGTTAATTCCTTTTAAAGTTTTCGTCCAGTTCTACTCCCAGTAATTTTGCACTTTTTTGTTGAGTCATAAATTTGCAGTTTAGTTAGAAAAGCAATACATTTTTTAACATTTAATTTGTTAAAACTGTATAAAATCCCTTACATAAACTGTAAAAAAAATTGGTTTATTTAACATGCATTTCAAACCTCCTAATACAGCATGAGTTAAAATTGTTATTCTCAATAAAATAAATTATCTAGCTTCCAAAGTTGAATATTCTATTAATATTTACTTTTTCATTAAAAACCCTGTTATCGGCCAAGTAACCAAAAAGTTTCACTTTAACCAAGAACAAAATTTCATCTCTTTAGTCTGGTCCGATAGGAGCACCAACATCGAGAGGGCGTAGGCGGGGAGGCGCGGGACGTCTTGCCCGCCAACGAGGACGCGGAGTGGTCAGAGTGGACGGAGGAGACGGGAGATGCCATCGTGTGTCTGCTATGCCCCCATAGCAGCCCTGGCTGGGACAGCGTCCACTCGCACATGGTGACGCAGCACAGCTTCCACTACGAACAACTCACCTCCGGCCTCGACTTCTACCAGCAGGTCCGGTATGGCAGACACCGTGTAACATAGCTGTGTTAAAACGGGTTGTTTTTTAACTGACTTTTTAAGTGAGTGGTTGGAAATGGGGAGACGGTAATAGTTTTTAGCGAATTTCCTTAAAGGAATAAGCTATTACGGTAGTACTCATGGTAAGACCTAAGTCCGAGACCATGTTAACTTTTCATTTTGGGGTCCCCAGAAGCAAAAAACACCATTCGTTCGAATTTTTATATATATATCTATATATCTATATAGCCTATGTATATATAGATATATATATATTATATATATATCTATATATATATCTATATATATATATATATATATATATATATATATATATATATATATATATGTCTGTTAACACGATAGCGGCCGTAAATATGGTCCGATCTTAATGAAATTTGGTACAGACGTGTAAAGTGGTAATCACCCGGACGAGTTCGTGAACCAGCCCTATCGGACCACCAGAAGGGGGGGTAAAGGGGTATAAACCCCCTCAAAAATGGGGTTTTTGAGTTTTTCACATAGAAAAATAAAATTTATCAAATTTTTGTTGGCACCATTGAATTCAGCTCAAAAAAATAAACAATTTAGTATTTTGAATTACTGCTCTATGTCCATTGGTTACCGAGATATTGAAAGTGGTAAACACTGTACGTTGTCTCAATGTTAACCTTAAGGGAAATAAATAAAATTCTATATTTAGCTTATTTCTCAACATATCTTGATAAAACTTGGTAAATGGCTTCTCTAGTTCAGATCTATTAAATATTGAATTAAAACCAACCAGTTTAAACATACCTGTAGCAGCAAACCTGCATACTCATTCCCCATGTTATTCTTATGGACCTTACAAAAACATGTCAAATCTCGCTATGTTGGATTGAAATATGTGGTTTTGCACTTGAAATTCGCTGAGTATGCAGGTCTGCTGCAACGGGGGTATTCTTGAGATAACGAAGTAAGTAGAAAAAACAGTTTTCAAGTACAGGAGAAATAGAGAGGGGTATGTACTGATTTCATGTTTTTTTTAGTTTATGTTTTATTAGTGCAAGGTGGACAAAGTCAGGTTTTTCGAGAAATGGTCAGGAAAAGTCAGGAAACTAATTTTTAGGGCTTGGTTTCATTAAAATAATATCAGTGTCGCTGTGTAAGTAAGGGATTAGCAAAGGTTGAACTTGAAAACAATTTTTTTTATAAATCCCTCTGATCCAAATAGTCTGGAAAAATCCCTTAGATTGGTCAGAAAAAGTCAGGAAAAAGGCCTAAAAATTCTTCAGCATCCATGTTTTCTACTTAAAGTATGATATGGGAGAGGTGCAATCTTTGTTATCCAATGATAAACACTTGGTGCATTATATCTTGACCCTTAGGAACCATTTACACCCAAAGCAGTTTGGGTGGTGTGAAAGTCAACAGGACACCACATCTGATTCGTTAAGTTGTTGTACCATACAAAGTCAGTGGTTGCACTAGCCTGACGTGTTAAAATTTTCCAAAATCTGTCAATTCATATATTTATTGTGATTTGTTAACAAAATACAATTCATGTTTGTAAAAATTTGTTTGTATGTTTGCTGTCCCAAATAATTGACAATAAACAACGTCTGACAGCTCCGGCAATGGAGTAGGCCATGGTTCAAGATATAATGTGTTAAGTCTACCATGGGTGTCTCTACTGGTCCTCCTGAAATCCTCCTTTGATGAAAGGTCCTCCAAAGACCTACTTTTAACTTCAAGGTTCCCTTCATTTATTTGATTCCCTTGAGTATAGTGTAATATATGTAGGTAGTCTAGAGTAACAGGTCTAGTCTTGCTTCTGAAGCAATTATTCTCAGCTTTAAAGTAGAGCAATATGTAAGAATGAAACGATTGCAGGTGAAACTAGTGAACTATATCCGGCGGCAGGTGCATAGGCTGGCATGCTTAATCTGTGATGAGAAGCTGGAAAGTAATGAAGCGCTGTTGACGCACATGAAGCAAAATGACCACTTGACGCTGCCCCACTGTCTGCTGTGGGACCAGCCTGAGTAAGTTCAAACATACCTTCGTCGGCAGTTCACAATATACAGTGAAAAAATGTTACAACCTGTTTTGAACTTTTTGTCACTATAAAACCCCCGCCTAAAGGCCTGTTAACTATTCTGATTGCCAGCGACGATCAGCTGTCAAGTAGCGCTGGCATCGGCTGGCAGAAGCACAATATATTGATATATGTCAGCTTCAAATTTTGTGTTCACACCTGACGGTAGCAGTTTCCTAGCAGCAGCTTATCGACAGTGCTGGCAACCAGTCTAGTATAAATGTTGATAAAATTTTGTATATGTCCTTTTATTTTTACATAACCCAACAGAATGTCCTTGGTATGTTTAGTAAACTTACTATCTCCAAAAAAACCCTTTAGATTAACACCTTCTATGACTAATGCAAATTTAACAAAACTGACATTGTCCAATCTTTATTTTTGGTAACACTCTCCTATTCCACTCTTGGAAGAATGAAGCGAGAAATAGATATGTAAAAATTTGCAATAGACATTTGAAATTTTGTTATTTTAAAATGGTGATTTTTATTGAACATTTGTAAAATACTTGTATGGTTGTAAATAAAAAGAAATCATTATAGCTTGCTTCGTGTTATCACTAAATTTTTAATTTACCATTTCCCAACACACAAAAAATCTGTTTCTTTGTAAAATTTTAAGGTTATCTAATTGAATTAAATGTGTAAGTGAAAAAATAAAAGTACAGTAGAACGTCAACTACTCAAATGGCGATTAAACAAATCGCCAATTATCCGAATCGGTCTTAGGTGTAATATAAAAAAATTAAAACCAATTGTAAAATTTCAATAAAAACAAGTTTTCTGGGGACGCAAGAATTAAAAAATGTGAGCGATAATTCCGTGTACAATGACGACCCCATCGCAGCGCTGCCTTGTGGTGATTGTGTTTCCACCCTCATGACAGTGTTTTGATGCGCAGAATGTTTTGCGCATCCAAGGCCACTCTCTCTACCTAAAAACACGTGCACTACTGTCACTGTGCGTGACCATGACGCACGGAAACGGGCTTCAACGCGAGGTAACTTACTCTCATTGAGATGTTCAAGTGAGCGTTATTGTAGAACTTTTAAGAGCTTTTCTTAAATGTAATTTTTATTTTATGTACTTAGCTTAGTATTTGTTTTTGGTTTTGATTTTCAGATCAATTTAATAGCTCTCCTCTGTGTTAGTTAAACTTAATATACCTAGTTTATTCTATGTGTGACAGTTTGTGTTTGTTTAATAATCTATGTTTGAACATCCAAATTTCCGATCACCCAAATCGACCCCGGTCCAAATTAATTTGGATAATCGGCGTTCTACTGTATGCGTATAGTTGTTAGTTTAAAGAGAACGTTATCGTTTTTAATAAGTCATTATTTTTTAGGTACTATTTCCCAACTTATGAAAATGACTTGTTTCTTTGCCAAATTGAAGATTCTAAGGATGCCGAAGAAGAGGAATTGAAAGAAAAAATGTGAGTAACTTCAAAATATTATTAATCCTAAAAATCCTATTGCTACACTTTATTGCTACTGCTCGTATTGCTTCCTACTGATATAATTATTGTTGTGTTTTGTTGTTGTTGTTGTTGTTGTTGTTGTTGTTGATACAGATCTCCGGGTTCCCAAGCTACTGTATCAAAGGGAAAAGAAAGGAAAAAGTAAAAATACGAAAACAGAAAAACAAAAAAAGTGGGAGAATTGAAAGGATGATGTAGTCATAGAAAGTCTATACACTGAAGGAGGTTTGGTTGAAGGGTGAGGGAAAGGACATCGAAAGGAAGACAGGGTTGAAAGGTGGTTAGAACATGAGTTTGAGTGAGCATCTTTCCTCCATCAAGCCCTGTAACAGATGTTAGTTTGTTCCCACCCACTGGAGTGTTGTAAGTCCCTGTACCAACCAGTGTCCTGTTGTTAGTTTGACCCAAAGACCATAGAAAAAAGTAGACTGGGCATCAGCTGATAAAAGTGAAGCACTTTTGGAAATGGAAAAAAAGGTTTGGATTAGAGGTGTGCGGGTAGTGAATTTTTGGATCGGATCGGATAGCTTATGTTCTGATCGGTTTCGGATCGGATAACAACAGGTTCGGATCGGATAATACCGGATTCGGATATTTACGGCGCGGCATAATGAGCAGATTTAAGTTTTCTCATAAGCCTAAGGTAATTGCAAGGAACTACCATATTATTCTAATGTGTAAGGTAAGATTTGCCTTGATAGGGTTGAGTTGTTGATTGTTGTGATATATTGTTTCCAATATAGACCAAATGTCAATTATTAAAGTATGCAAAGGTTCAACTAAATATCTGTTAAGAATTTAGAAATTCATTGATTCCCCTTAAGCATAGGGAGCATATAATTGAATAAGCTTATTAGGCCCAAATCAATTTCAGGATTTGCAACTTAATAAATCCTTTTTCAATGCAACCTAAATTTGTTCGCTATTAGACCTCTGTCTTTTTTGTTCTTTTCCTTATTTGATCAGAGACTAGGCCTGAGTGACTAGACAAAAGAATCAAATATAAAACTTGATTCACTAATCACCTCATATTTGAAGAAGGCTTTACATTTTTATTTATGCATTAATGCCTGACAACCTAGATTTTGATTCACTACAATAATACTAAAAAAAACAAAAAAAGTCTGAGCAGTAAACTTAACCTAAATTTCAAGATAAGTTTCAAATGTTGTAAGTTTCAGTATTAAAGCTTAGTCATTTAATTAGAACAAAGGTCTATTTGTTTTATATCACAAACAACAAGCAAACTCACTAATTATTTTCATAGACGTAGGTTGTCAAGTCGCATTATACTGTTTTCTAAGAATTTCCTTTTTAATCACGTATTGAAAATACGGCCTGCCGGCTTTGACTAGGCTCGTCAAAATCGTCAAAGATTAATATTTCAGCAAAATAAAAACTTATTTGTGATCGTTCAACTTTCTATTTCTAGGTAGGTAATTGTTTAATTGATGAATAAAGTAATTGGCGATTGAAAGAAAGACGATCTTGAGTTAATTCAGCCTTTAAGCAGACGACGGCATTCTTAAATGAAGTGAGATGGAAAGACAAAACAATGAATAAACAGGTTCGCCAAATCTATGACAGCCCAAAATCATTGTAGGCTTTTTATTTTATCGTATCAACAGGCCACTTCACATATTTACGGCCTGAAATAGTCGTACGAAACATCAACACGACTATTTATTTATGGGGTATTTACGGGATATTTCGTTTTGGAAATTCAAGACGACTGTTGGACACTGTCGGTCAATGGCGAACACTGATTTGTCTTGATTGCGATTCTCCCTCATACCAATCGATGTTTCGTCGGTAACGGAAAATAATCGAGGCAGAACTATTACAGTATGTACTACTATTTGTTAACTGATTTAATGCTACGATACAAGAATTTATCTTAAGAAAATTTTTGTTATCGTGTCGGGTATTGCTCAGTAATCTGATCGTATACAACGATCTCGATCCAACCACGAGTCGCAATATCGCAACCGAAATACATCGCTTGATGCATACCACTACATGATCGCATCGTGTTGAGGCATAGTTCTATCCACTATCGCAACCTTCGCATTTCAAAGCGTTGTTTTTGCTTCGCGATGTTTTCTGTCACTAATGTACTTTCGTCGGCAGTGACTTCTTTTGTTTGGAAGACTTTCCTTGTTTGAAAATTTCATCTTTCTTACAATTTACCCCCAAAAAAGCAGTCTATCCGATAGAGTCGGATATCTAGTCAGTCTCACCGGATAGTTATAAAACCCTCGGAACGGATTCGGATATCCGATCCGATCCGAATCCGATCCGAGTTTTCGGATATCCGCACACCTCTAGTTTGGATCCAACATGGTGGCTTTAACTCTTTTGACCTTAAATAGATAGCGAAACTCTTGCTGGAAATGTCATTATCTTGTTTTTCTTATCATCTGGATGTAAATACAAATCATCAATATTTTTGTTTATTCGTTTTAATTTTAAATTGTTTAGCCAAAAATCACAGAATGAAAAAGTATTAGGTCTAGAACACACATTCCTAAGAGAAAAGTGATTGATGAAATTACCATTTCTGAGTTTAAATCATGCGTGGGAAAACAAGTTTTTCAAAGTTTACACTTTCATGAACAGGAACAAGAACAAAGTCATATGTGTCTTACTTATGAAAGCAATTTGTGTTAGCTACTTAAAAGCCGGCTCCAGACACGCGTCATCCGGCATGCACCGAGCAGGAGACTTGCCGAATCACGAGTAGAGTGGATAGGTCTAGTTGGCAAGCAGCAAACATTCATGCTAGTTGTGTCCCGTTCTTTGTTGTGTCGGTCTTTTGCACGGAAAACCTTATATATGTGTCTGCTCCTGTGACACCTGCTCGTTATAAAATAAAAATATTAGATTACACCATTATACAAAATTGTATAGTCAGAATCTTCATTCACAGGAAATCCCGCAAAACGGGGTTATTTCTGGAATAACAGCTAGTCTTTTAGGCCTAACTCATCACTCTATTGGATCTACATTAATAAAAGAAGCTATTTTATTTTATGCATATATTTTTTCTGCACTAAAATACTGAAACGTATACATAATTTTATTTACTGTGTTCTCTAAAGCTTGCATATTCCGTTTGAAATAAAACATTTTTACTCGTACGGATATTAACGGTGTTTGATTTTTATATAATTATTCATCCTATTAAAAAGAAATCAAACACAATAACTAGGGTATTGACTATTTAAATGGGTGCTTTTAAATAGGTTACTTAAGAATAGCTCTTGTTTTTATCATTTTACTAGCAGATATACCTGCAGCTTCGCCCGCTGAAAGGATAGCTCATTTTAATTCAGTTATATTATGCCTTGTGCAATTTTTAGGAATAATTAACAAATGGACTGATTTATTTGGGTCTTGTGCGTGCAATTAAACCCTTAAGATGCAGCTGATTATTCCACTCTAGATGAAAATGAGAAAGTGTAACGCTTCCTCTAAACATGTTCCCATCATGATTAGCAAATGGTATAAACTAACTTCCTCCAATTTCCCAATACATAGAATGAGGATAACCCGGAATATAAAACAACGAAGACACTAAGGATGGATTTTCGACTTGACATCAGTCTGAATTTAGCACGATTTTGAAAATAAACCGAAAACTGTAAGAAAAAGTAGGAGGTAAATATCTTGGCCAAAAACCTATTTCCCCAAAAAGTCTCTCGTTAAATTTTTAAATTTTATTCTTTCAGTAGATTAGTTATCGTACCTTTTCTGTTCCCTGAAAATATTCTACAGGACTCCCATCCATAGTTAGGTAAAACTAAAATGGCCACCATTTTGAATTTTTCAAATAATCCATTTTAGCCGTCTGAGAAAGAATATTTTTAAAACCTTTCTTTTTTCTCACCTAAAGCCTATAAAGAATAATTGTGCCAAGTTTCATGGCCCAAAGTCTTGTGGTTTTTGAGAAATTAAGCTTTAAAGCTCAAAGTGACCGCCATATTGTATTTTATAATATACCATATTTAGGCCTTTATAGAGACAAAATATTGCAAAACTCTTTCTTAGTACGCATCTAGAGCCTGTAAGGAATATTTGTGCCGAGTTTCATGGCTCTAAGCCTTATAGTTTTTGAGAAACTGTGATCAGTCAGTCAGTCAGTCAGTCAGTCAATAGGTTTTGGCTTTTATATATATATATATAGATAATTAATTTTGTATCAACCTCAATAGTAAATTTAAATATTTGAGGAATTAACAAAGAAATAAACAAAAGTAAGCAAACAATAGTAATCAAAATACTTTTGATAAATTAAAATAAATTAGTAGAAAACATAAATAAAAAACAATAAAATGCTTAAATTAAAAATAGTAAAAGTTCACCAATTTTTTAAAAATAAGTAAATAAAAACAACTTTCTGTTTAAAGTAAAGTAATGGGACGCTATCTGTTGCGTTACATGGGAAAAATTTTGGATTCAAGTCAGAAATGAGCTTCACCAGCTGCAGTGCTGAAGTAATAGAGATGCCATTTTTTTTCTTGGTCTGTGGTTTGACCCAACATTTTTTTCCACTTGCAACAACATGAGGTTTTGAGTTTTGGAGCCATGCATTAGTACTGTCTGCGAGAGTAAAGAAGTCCCCTGAGTCCTGGCCTATTCGAACAATTGCAGGCGCTTGTTGCTTGGCGCCTGCATTTTTTCGTTTATACGTTACCGAAACACCGCGCGGCAACATGCGGACATTGCTGTATATCACTCTGGCTCGGGAGACTTCTTTACTCTCGCGGACAATATGAGCTGTTGGGCATGCAAGGATGTGGGTGTGTTTGTGATGGATGGGTGATTCAATGTCTGTCTTGATTTAATTGTTTTTGTTTTTGTGTTTTTTTTGTTTTTTTTGGGGGGGGGGGGAGATAATTCTTAGTTTTTGATCTTGCAGGATTGAGTTGGGTGTTTGTGTGAGTGTTAAATGCCTATCTTGATTCGGTTTGATTTGTGATGTTTCTTTGAAAGCGTTTCCTGTCATGTCTGTGTTGTCTGAGACCCATACTGTTTTCTGTGAGTATAAAACAAGATTTTGCGTACAGGTAATTTGTTTCCCCCCTCTTTTTTGGAAAATTTGCATGACATTTGGAGGTTTTAGAACCATGGATTGGTGCAAGCAATTGAACATGCAGGTTTGGAAGAATGTATTTTCATCGATTTGGTTTTTATTTTTTTTCCTGGGTTCTCTTGTTATTTGCCTAGGAGGTTTCTAATTTTGGAAATTATTTTTGTCTCAGTTGACCATGATTTTAGGTGCAGATTTTCCAATTTTCAGTGTCCTTGAAATTGTGGTTTGAGAAACTTTTTTGCAGGCTTGTTTGCGAATAGGGAGTTTTCAAATCAAGCATTCCATTTAGAAAAAGTCCTTGCTTGACTGGTGGAATGTTTGTGTGGTGACTCAGTGCCCGTTTTGGTTCTGACTTTGTTGTGTGTTGTTTTAAGCTTTTCGGTCTGCTGTCATCCAGGGATAAATTTTTTTGTTTTCCCCTTTTGCCTTTGAAAATATTAGTTTGTGTTTCAACCGACGAATCCAGAGAGTTCCCAGAAGTGCTGTTTTCTGACCAAAAACATGCAATGTTTTACTACGTAAGTGCATCATTGGCCAAATACTTCAGGCGATGCCCCAGCATCATAGACTAGATTTTAAGTTAGGGCGAATGAACAAAGAGGTTGATGGGTGCATGACAGTGTGTAGAATCAGGGTCAGTACATAAAACAGAAAGAAAGGTATTTGACATCTGTTTTGTTGAGATTTTGCACCTGGCTGTACAGTGGTGCCATACCCAACTACGGATGAGTGTGTCACTATTCGGACTCAGCGCCGTGGAGGGCTGCTTCTTTTTGATATCCTTTTGAGAATATTCCATTGCCTTAAATATGTTTTGCTCTGTAAAGAGGAGCCATTGTAAGATTAGTGAAGACCCCATTCAGTTGATTGTTGATTCTATTGCCTAACCAATCTACATTATTTAGAATTTGCATGACTTTTCTGTGAAAGTGATATGCTTGGTAAACTTATTTTATCTGTCTAAACATTCTTTATGTTTTCAGGGTCTCTGAACATCTAATGGAAAATAAAGAAATTATAGAACAATTTCAGAAGTTGCTGTGTGATTCATGACTGGAATTTAAATCTGAGAGTATCGGATGAGGTTTAAAGACCATCGAAACCACTTGTTCAAATATTGCCCCTTACTCAGACTCATATTTATTTTATATGTGTATTTTTGTGTGTGTATTGCTTTAAATTATTAAGAATCTCTCTATTAGAGGCTTTAAAAATCTGAGTTGAATCAGTTACAATACAGTACACTTCGGATTATCCGGACCCCACATTATCCGGAACCCGGATTATCCGGACCGGTCAATCCGAGAAATTAAAAAATTAAAATCACTGCAAAAACATGATTTAACGAGTTAACGGATGAAATGTGCCTTCCAAAAGTAAAATGCAAATGTAATACATTAATGTATGAATTTTGAATCACAATAATTGAAGGAATCGCATTGACTAAACATTCTGGATTGCTACTTGTGGCGCTAGCAGTTATCAACAAAGGCGTAGCCTACGGCAATTTTACAAGTTTGTTTATTGCTGTCATTTGATGTGTTTCGTTATTTCTAAAGGAGAGTTACTGTAATAATTTTTGAGTTACTTTAAGCATCATTTAAGCACCATTTGCGGCATCAATTTAGCAGGGGCTATTGTACGCGATCGCTATTTTGCTAATATTGTAATGACCTCGGATTATCCGGATTTTTTGTTATCCGGATCGGTATTCCGCCACATTAATCCGGATAATCCGAGGTGTACTGTATTCAAATTATCATCAATATATATATACATATATATATATATTTTTAATTTAAATCAGATATTTTAAAAATTACTTTTAATAGGGTTGGAACACATTCAAACTTAATTAACTATCGCTCAAATTCCTGGAATAAATGGGTAAAGTTGTTGGGAACATGAAGTAAAGAATAAAAAAATACATGTAATTATTTTTTGTTTTGAGGTATTTAAGTTGTTGTAGAATATATTTATATATTTTGTTTTGACTCAACAGGGTCTCACCTTAAAAGTCCAAAAAGGTTCCTTTTTTAAAATTGTAAAAATGTTGTTTATGTAATACTTGAACCAAATCATGTTAAGCTTGTCATTAGTTGAACAAATTTCCCACATAAATATAAGTATATTAATTCAATCCTAGCAATTTATACTCATCCTCTTATGTTGGCTACAAAACCATAACTCCTACCTCTTGCAGCGATTGGATCAATACAACACGATCTTAGATGAATAAGGGAAGGTGGGTAATATCAAAGCGTTACATAAGTTTTATGGGGGGGGAGGAGGGGGTTAGTATCCCTGTTGCAAGGGTAGATCTAAAAAGGCCAATTTTAGCGCTATCTGTGTAAGTTAAGGACAGTCCCTTATCAAAGAAGTCACTAATTCGGAAATATATGCATGGACAGTATAAAGTAATATGATCCACTTAATTTGGCAGGACCAAAAACAAATATACTTATTATTTTACTGTAAATGAGTAACATTAATTAACTTGTTGGCTCTTTGGATGAAATATATTATTGTTATTATCTGCGTTTATTTTACCTTTTTAAATTCGATAATTTTTAGTGAACTATTAACAATTTTGGACAATTATGACATCCTTCCTTCTATTGCAAATCATATGAAGAAAATATTACTATAGTTTGTGCACAAAAATCCTGACCATTTTAAAAACTTGTGCGAGATAAATGAATGAATGTTTTGAGTGACATAAGCGATTCCTAAATATGTGTGCTGTATGTCATTGGCTGCAGTAATTAGGTTTTTTGTGTCTGTTTGGTTTCCTGTTGGATGATCATTTGGTTTGCTTGGTGGTTTTTTATTGTTCTTGAAGTATTTTTGCTGCCCATTGAATACTGCAATCTAAATATGTCTGAATATTCAAGGCGACTGCAACTCCATTCCTGTGGTGATCCGCTGTCGCGTGCCTGTGCCTGTGCTGCCATAGAATGTGTTACCCAATACAAATACTTAGGTGTAGTCATGGATCAAAAGTTAAGTTGGGTTCCACACGTTTGGCATATCAAACAAAGACTCCAAAATTTAGTTTACGCATTTAGCTTGGCTGGGTGTTGATGGTGGATCACTGCAGGATGGTGTACTATGCGTATGTGCAGTCGTTACTGCAGTACGGCATACTGGCATGGGGTGGCGTTTCGTCGGCCGTGCTGTACCCATTGTCAGTTTCGCGGAAGTCCTTGATTAAAACCATCCTCAAGAAACCTCGTCGCTTCTCGACAGATCAGTTATTTTCAGATTTCCCAGTCCTAACTATTCAACAGCTTTTTATTAAATCATTGTTAATCTATATATTAATACGCAAGCAGTTTTCTTTTCACAGTCCAACAGAAATAACGGCTGGGCGGATTTCAACGTATGAGGTGTCAAATTAGAGGGATTTTTATGTAGATTTGCCAACAAGTCTCAGAATTTTAAAAAAGGGCGTCACTAAAGTACAGTAAAGGGCTAAAGTTTAGGAACAGTGGCGCTATTCATCGAAATTTGAGCAAGCTCAGTTCACTTTGTTTACAAACTGAACATATGGTCAAGCCTGTCAAGCTCTGAAATAGTTCTACAGGTAAACCACAGATTGCAGCACTTTATTTTTTTTAAAGAACAGTTTTTTTGTTTTTCCAGCTGCTTTGGCTTTCAACAAAAAGATTTATTATGTAATTTAGGTTATGTTATGAAGTGTTTTTAAAGGGCTCAAACATTGCAGTTCCCAGTGTTACAATGTAGATTACGATATCCCAATACATTTCAGCATAGTGTTTTTTGAAGTTTTATTGACTTGAGCAAATTTATTTTTCGATATGGTGCAGTAATAATGCCAATAAGAAGAAGGCGAATATTGACCGATCGGAAGGAACACGATCGCAACCGCCTACAATCACCCTCCCGATGTAACATATTTGATGCTCTTTCCAACCTCAGACCAATGAACTTACAATGTTTTCATCGCGGTGTGTTGCATTTCAGAAATTAAAAGACTGGTAGAGATAGTGCGTCATTTACTATGCGTTGTTGCCACATAGGAAAGGGCCCCTACAAAGACAGCCGTTCCCTATGATTCCGGTTTGGCGATAACTATCAATTAGGTGCAGGGACATTCCCTAAACGCTCACGGCGCCAGTGTTTGCTCTCGGTCAGCTACATGTTGCTGTAAGCAGAGCTCGATCTTTTGCCGGTATTAAAATATATATTTCAGAATAAAGAGAACATGGAAGTTGAAGGTGTTTTGGTGATTCCCAAAAAGTCGTTAACCGAAAACTCCTGCAGTAAATCAAATGAACTTTTAGAGTTTCAATGGTTTAGCTTCAATTTTGCTATTGAATTTAGCCCTTTGATGAAATTTCAAAATTATACAAGTAGGCTGTTTATTCTTCTTTCTTTTACCATGATTTTTTGATTTTTTGCTCGATTTCGAGCTACGTGTTATCTAGTGTTTATTAAATTACATAATCAGCAAATCTTTTCTGAATTACAACATAGTTATCCTACAAGGAACCGGTTAAATTTTGGTTATCAGATCCCAAAATCAGTGTTTAGCTCCATAAACCACAATTCTTATTACTTGGCTCATATAGTCTATCGTAATATTCCACCAGATATAATTGCTGCTGAGGAGAGCAGTGTCACCGTGTATAAGCGAAGGGTAGGCGAGTGGCTGACACGCATCGGTCGGGCGGCTGCGGAGGCACTGATCCATTCAACTTATACTTGACAGACGTAATCAAACTTACAGTTTTTGCACTGATTGCGGATTTTGAGTCAAGTTATATAGCTTTTTTTCTTTCACTACCACAATCAATTTTACCTTACATCATTAGTACTTTGGTTATATACATACTTTATTGGCCAGGTTTTACTTTTTTCTTATAATGACTTGTTACTTGTATTACTCTATTGTTTCTTTTAATGTTATGTTAATTGCTCATAGTAAATTTTTTCGATTTTACAGAAAAGGTTAGTTTTAGTTATTGTGTACAAATGTTGTTGTCAGTGGTGAACTTTGGACAGTGACATCTCTTACAAAGACTGCTGGTTTGGGCTCTTTCTCCGTTCAAGGATTTATAGTCTTTTCGGGGAAATAATTCCATTAATTGGATTGCTGTTCAATTTATGCTGTAATTTTAAGGAATAAATAATTTTGAATTTTAATTTGAATTTGAAATATAAAAAACAAAGTCAGGTTAGTTAACACCATTTATAACCTCAAGAACGGCCAGACTGATTTTAATTATTTATGATTTGTTGGATTCGTCTCTGCCCAGAATAACACATAGGCACTTAAGTTTTTAAGCCCCACTAGCAATGTATACAGAACCCTCTAAGTAGGGACACCTTATGGGAAAATGAATAGTTCCCGCCACCGAAAAAAAGAAGGTGCCACTTTCATTTTTCAGTCGGATTGGAATTGTTGTAGGAGTTTACAGATCAAGCTGACTTCCTAAAGTGAAGCAGCTGGTTGTAATATTCTTTTTCACCACACCATGACGAAATCACCTGTTTTACAAACGTCAAACGCGGACCGAAACACACTGTTTGCCGCCACAGGACCGAAAACGTTTGGGGCCCTAGGGCCGAAAGTCAGCTTATCGTTTATTTGCTTGAAACAATGTCAGAACATTACAAAATTATACGGTATTCAAGACAGGATAGTTGCGATCATATGATTTTTCTTAGCTGTGTTTTGTTTTCAAGTGAGTCAAATAATAATAATCAATTATTTTTTAATTATTTAGGGTATATTTCATTGTGTAGTGTGGTGAAAAATAGCGTTTGCACCTCGGCCGAAAGGGTTTTGCAGCTCTCGATCGTTTGAAATTCTCGACTTCGTCTCGAATTTGAAACTCGATCTCGAGCCTCCAAAACCTCATTTTCGGCCCTTGTTGCGAAATATACTATTGTATTGTACAGTTCGATTTTTTATTTACAAGCGGTCAAGACGAGGTGGAATATCTTTGGCAGTGAACCTTTTTGTTTGTAATATAATCAAGTGTTTCTACTTGACAAATATTGGGGTTAGGTTTAATCAAAACAAACAATATTCTAAGCCATTTTATACTATTGATAATTTTTTTGGATGGTAAACGAAGGCATTACAACATAAACAGAAACACATGATTCTACTTTAAACAAAAGAAGTGCAGTGCCAAAGATATTCCACCTCGTCTTAATCGCTTCTACTTTAAAAAATCTAACTGTATCTTTTACCATAATGTTTACCAACATTCTCATTTTGACATTTTGAACAAAATGCCAAAACGCGACTATACGGAGCAGCGGTGCTGTTGCATAGCGGTGGCTATGGGGTCGCGCGGACTTTGTGCGCGGACTCTACGGAGTCAGCTTGAACTATTCCGTGCATCGATCAGGGCTAATTTCTCCTCTGCTTTTCGGCGCTGGACCTAAAAAAATTAACATTGGATGTCCCTACTTAGAGGATTCTGTATACATTGCCACTGGCTAGTATAGTTGTATCTTAAGCTAGCTTATGAAGGAAATATGATGCATTTTGATCTTCTGCAAACATAATTTAAATATTATCTAACCAGATGATCAAGTAAGTGTTACTTTGATCAAGTAAGTGTTACTTTATCTTCTACAGTTGACAGCTAACGTCATTGAGCTGTTTCATGTTGTCTGTGGTTGTTTTGAAAAAAACATATAAAGGTTACTGGTTAATTTGTTTAAAGCAATTATTATACAGGTTACCAGTTGATTTTTTTGTTTTGTGCAAGTGTATTTGATCTGTATTGAGAGGATATAATAAACAATGCAGTGATCCATAAGATTTTCTTTCCCAACAAGGCTGTAATTCAGTTAGGTTTTGGAACCTTTGTTAATCAATCCACTTATGATTTGTGTTTTGATGGATTGTTATTAATAAATCTTGCCACATCAGTATTATTAACCATGCCGAGAGCCAGAAGATCTAATTTTTCACAATAAAGCCGTAATGCTATTAGGCTTCGGAACAGTGTGGATCAATTCACTGAAGAAGAATGAGAAATTGCATAATAACAGCGCTGCGGTAGCATGGCCCGACTTCATGCTTCTCAAAAGAGCAAAGAGGAACAGCCAGAGAAATGGCTTGGCAATGAGAAATCATCGAGCTAATTGCACAAATCAGCAGCGAAATGAAGATTTTGCTGGCGAATTGCCAGGATCGTGCTGCGTTAATGGCAAAGTTAAATTACCATTTTTGACTCCGCCACCGCCACCTGAGCCATTGCATTAATTCATTGCTTCATGGCGAAACACCAGAATCAAAACATTTTCTAGCAAACACAAGAAAATGCAATACTTGGCTGTTTTCAAAATGATTTTGTATGGAGCAGACATTATAAAAAAACACAATCCAACATTTAAGGTAACTTATGTTGAACAGAGCAAGTGTTTCATTTGCAATGAATTACAATTATATAGGTTAAATTATTAGATTATAGTTTTAAACATTTTACTAGATCTCTGTATTTGTCTCTAAAATAAATAAGGGATGATAAATAATAAATAAAGTAAAATAATCTGTAATACTGACTTTAACTTTCTTCACTGATTCAAGGCCAAATTCACCATAGAATTGGATCATTGCAACAATATTGCAACCTCTTGTAGATGCACATCATGAATTCTTTAAAATATATTTCAACTTCATCTTCATGGGCAATATACTTACTTACTTACTTGGTACTTTGTGAGTCATCCAATTGGTCGCAGGCGACGTTGGATCCGTCAAGCTGTTCCCAAGAGGGACACAGGTTATGTTGGACATGGTATGTTGGTTGGGGGTTGGTTGGGCCAGGCAGATAGGCTAGGTGGTCAGGATATTTGGTTGCTTGCAGAAGTCATAAAATTCTTGAAGAGTATAAAAAGTTTGGCTTAATAAAAATGATTTTAACACACTTTTAAACTTTAACAAATTAGTTTCATTTCTTAAGCTAGTTGGGAGTTTTGAAATATTTTTTTACCCATATATGAGGGTTTTTTCTCAAAAATTGTAAGTCTATGTTGTTCTGAAAAGAGAAATCTAGTGTTATGTGAATGGTTTCTGAATGAATTTGAATTATCTAGGCTGTTTGACTTTATGTAAATTGAAATTTCTAAAATGAATAGGCTAGTTACAGTTAAAATACCAAAATTCTTAAAATATTCTCTGCAAGAGGTTAGAGGATGTAGCCTAAATATACACCCGATGGCTTTTTTTGCCAGATAAGAATTCTCTTCAGGTTTGACTCGCAAGCCCCCCACAAGATCACTGAGTAGGAGATGTAGGACTCGAATAAGCAGTGGTAAACAGATTTCATGAGTTGAAGGTTTTGAAGATTTCGTAAGTTGCGCAAGACAAACATGCCTTTTGCTAACTTACTTTCAATTTTGGCCAACTGCTCATTCCAGTCCAGGGCATCGTCCAATCTCACCCCCAGAAAATCAACTGAATTTGCAATTAATTTCAAGCTCCGTTTCCCCAATGAGGAGATTCGGAGTTCTTGAGAACTTTGAGTTCCTTTTTTGATGAGTCTGAATACAGACAAAATTGGTTTTATCTGCATTCAGTCTCAGTTTGTTTTCTTGAAAAAATTGGGCCAGACAATTTACTTTTTCGAAAGTGTCGACCTCTAGGTCATCACACTTTTTGTGTTTGGTGACAAGAGTCGTGTTATCGGCAAACACAAATATGTTGTTTTCTGGGACTGCCTTTTTAATGTCGTTAATGTATATTAAGAAAAGCAAGGGGCCCATGATTGATCCTTGCGGAACTCCGCTTGTGATCAATCGTTCTTGTGACAGGACGGACTTGACTTTAAACTTTGTCTCAAATTCAATTTCTGTCACTTGGTATCGGCCACTCATGTATGAAATGATCCATTCAAGAGCAGCATCTTTAATACCAAGGGCAGAGAGTTTTTGAAAAAGTATGGCTGCATCGACGCAATCAAAGGCCTTGCTGAGATCTGCAAACGTTCCGATTACATACTCGCCAGCCTTCATCGCGTCGATACAGTCATTCAGGAAATCAATTAATGCCAATTTTGTTGATTTGGATTTTCTGAAGCCATATTGCCTCCCACACAGTAGATTATTAGTCTCCAGGTAGGAGGCAAGCTGGTCACAGATTACTTTCTCAATAAATTTGGAAACTGTCGGCAACAGTGAGATTGGTTGGTAATTCCCCATCTCCCCCTCATCCCCCTTTTTGAAGATAGGCCGGACCCTGGCCACCTTACACCCCTCAGGAAAAGTTCTGGACCAGATAGAGACGTTTATGAGGCGGGCAATCGGTTTAATTACCTCAGTCTCACATGCTTTAAAGATTTTCATGCACAAATCATCCAGTCCAGCAGAAGTTTTAGGTTTAAATTTTTTAAAGATCTTCCTTAATGCCTCATCTGTTACACTAATCAGTTACACTATCTCCTCTGTCTATTGTTTGTATATTACTATCTTCATTCAGTTTTCCTGCTATATTTATGAAATAGTTATTCATGAGTTCACTAATTTCTCTTGGATTTTTTTATTGTTTTCCCGTTAACATTTAGTGACATGTTTGTGCCCTTACTTTTTGTTTCATTTCGGTAGTCATTTATTACTCTCCAGCTTTCTTTTGATTTATTATCAGCATCGTTAATTCTTTTGTTGTACCATTCAGATTTTTCATTCTTTATTGCTAGTCTGTAAGATTCAAGAGCATGTTTATAACTATTTTTATTTACAAGTGATTTATCATTCTTCCATTTATTAAACTTCTTATCACGACTGTTTTCAGATGTAGTATATTTTGAGAGATCCACAATATTTTATTCTGCTTATTTATTTTAATCTCTTTTTCAGGACAGGCTATGTCAAAATGATATATTATGGTATCGATAAATATATTATACATTCTGTTTATGTCAGTCTCTGCATAAAATTCATGCCAGTTTTCTTGACCTAACCTAGCCTTGAGCTCTTCAATATTATCTTTTTTTAGGCATCTAATGATTTTTTTCTTGAAATGAAACTTATTAATATTAATGGCTTTGGTTTCGAGGCATATTGCTAAGTGATCTGATATGTGTGGTTCTCTAGTGGAGCTTTTGTAATTATTGAAGTTTACAATAAAATTGTCGATACAAGTAGCAGAGGTTTCAGTTATTCTGGTGGGCATGTTAATTGCTGTTTTAAGTCCAAAGCTGTTCAGTAAATTTACAAAGGAATCAATATTATTGTATTTTTTTAACATGTCAATATTTATGTCTCCTCCCACATTCCTATATGTATGATTAACTTATTTATTGGCGCCTAGAGACTAACACAGCGATGAATAGAACAATCTGCAGCAACTACTTCATGAACATCATGTATTGTGCAGACTGGTTAGAGCGCAATCCAAGATGTATTATTGTGTGGAATAGTTGGCAGCATAAAATTATAAATTTACAAGTCGGTCGGTCAACCGGAAGTACCCAGTTAGTCGGGTTTTCTCCCCAGTCAGTAGGGTGTTTTCTCTGAACAACTTGACTTAGGGGATGTTTGTTTTTTATTATTTTGTGGAATAGTAGGTAGCATAAAATTAAAAATTTTGATTTCGGTCGGTCAACCGGAAGTACCCAGTCAGTCGGGTTTTCTTTGATCTAGACTACTACATTATTGTGACCCGTCCAAAGCAAATATTTTGCCAGCTGGACTGAAGAATAAATATAAAAAATATAAATAAATAAATAACTACCCCTTAGAGTTGACTTAGGGCCTGTTTGCACGACGCCCAGTACAGTGGACAGTAACACCTTTAAACAAAAGAGAACAAAAGAATTTGTTTCTACTGTCCTACTGTCTGGTCGTCGTGCAAACCAGGTCTTAAGACTTAGGGGGATGGTTGTTTTTTATTATTGTGTGGAATAGTTGGTAGGCAGCATAAAATTACAAATAATGTTGAAGTCGGTCGGTCAACCGGAAGTACCCAGTAAGTCGAGATTTTTCCTCAACCTGGTCAGCCAAATAGATAGTCTCATAAATTTGCATGGTTGGTTAGTTGAAGATAGTAACATTTCTGGATTCATTTGTTTCCGACAATAATATTATAGACACAATTTATTTAGGAAAACATCTTTATATATATGATTTCTTTAAATGATTTATACACGAAGTCAGCTGATCTCACTTTTTTACGTTGACCATACTGAAAATGTAGGAGAAAGAACAATGTCGTCTGTCAGACAGACTGTCGTAATGTGGGAGTTTCTCAGAATCTTTCAGTGACGTTTGAAAGAATATGGTATTATACAATAGTAATACTAGTAATACTAGTTAGTGCTACGATGGGTTCTAGAATAAGGTAAGATTAATTAACCTGCTTATGAAATTTAACTAATTTACTGGTATTAATTATCTTAATGTGGCAGTTGTTTACATTTAGAAGTTTGCATCTATTGGGCTGTTCTCATTTTCCTATAACCTCAGATTACTATCCCCTACTGAGATTCTAACAAAAGAAGATTTTTGTCCAATGTGATGAACTAACTTAGCCTATTTGTCTATTAAATCGTTAAACAACATAGCTTACTCAAACTGAACCCTGGTTAGCTGCTTAAACTTCAAGTTCACAAGGATTTTGGGTTAGTTTTATGTTTGATTTTAAAAAGGCAGCCAACAAAGAAACTATGATTAGATCCAGTCAGTATTAGTTATGCTATAGGCTATAACTTACATATTATAAATTTGGATTGTCCAATTTCTAGATAGGAACTGCACCAGAAGTCTATAAAGGTTATTCTTGTTAAGATAAAGACTTTTATACACCTTGCCTCCTTATCTCTCTGGAAGTCACATGTTATTATTTGATTTTTCATATATAATATATGTTATTATATATGATTTGTATATATAATATCACAGTCTAAGAAAAAATACAGTCCCGACACTTGTCATATGCTGTAATGCATTATGTTGTCCTCAGGGTGACACTAGCGTTCCAAAGCGGTACGCAAGCACAATTACAAACAAAATTTGACACCATCTGATTGTAATTATTGTACTTATGTGCCAGCCGCCAGGATCGCAGACTGTATTTGTGAGACAGTGGATAGTGAAACAACATATGATTTGCTTGTGGACATAGTTGGTTATGTGCTTTGTATGCCACAACGGCTGCAGACACTTTTTTGACTATCTATCGAGATTTTATTTTTTCTTATACTGTGAATATTGTGATCTTATGTTATGGTTCCCATGATTTTAATGTTTTAAGTTATCAAATTTAATAATTTAATTTGAAGAGTATAACTGAAAAATATGTTTACTTTTATGTGTTTATTATACCTCTACACCAACATAACTCTGCTATTTCTCACATTAATTCTTGCCTATTTATGTTTCGAAAGATAAGAGGTTGATCATATTTTTTTAGAAAATGTGACTGATAAATTTTCCATAGCCTACTTTAGAACCCCATCATTGGTTGGTTCAGGGCCAGATTTTTATGTTCGTCAGGCGAGCCTAGGGGTGCTCGGCCTGCTTGGTGCTTGGTTATTATAACTTCTCCTCTGTGCTCAGTTCTCGGCCATATTATGATCCTTAGATGGATGAGCAGTGCATGGGCGATGCATTAGTTACGGTAACTTAAATTTTTTATTTTTAGTTTCATTTTAGGCCGAGGCTATTAACTTAGCTATGGCTATTAGAATCTGTATTTTGAAGAATATGATATTGAGCTTGAATGAATGAATGAATGAAAAAGCGCTTTATTTCCATTAAAAAAAATCTTTACAAAATGATGTTTCACACAGGAAACTGGCCTAGCCTACGGCGTGTACAACAATGGCCAAAGTGGCCGTCTGTCGGGTTGACTGTAACATATGGCCAAAGTGGCCGTCTGTCGGGTTGGCTGTAACATGAAACAATATAGATGTTCGTTCAAAATTAAAATTAAAAAATAACTCTTCAAAAACCCTCTCATTGTGCAAAAAAAGCGCTAAGTAAAAAAAAAAAAAAACACTATAGCAATTATAATAATAATCAAAACAAGATTTTTTTGTATAATTTTTGTTAAAACAGTAGGAGATAATTAAGTAAGTAAATTATATATATTGAAAACTGTGCCCTATTAGTTATATATATATATATTTATATATATAACTAACTGAGCTATAATTATCATTTGGATAAAAATAAAAATGTACTAAAAATACATCTGATATTCTAGGGAAGTGCAGACGATAATTTTTACTTGTAGGATTAATTGTAAAATGAAATCTAATAAATTAATCTATTGGAATAATATTTTTTAATTACAAAAATAATGAAATTTTAATTGTTAAACTCTTGTATTAACATACATATTGAGCTTGTAATAATGATATTAAGCTTGTAGGTAATGTTCAAGCAATTTCGAGGCATAGCCTAACATTTTTAACTGGTCATCACACAATCATTTTTACTATAACTTACCTTTAAAAAAGAGGTGAAATTTATGGAAGTTTTTATGATAAGGTAAATAAGAAGTTAATCAAGAAATTATTTAAAAATTTGTCTGTTTTTAATTTCATTGTCTGCTAAACTAAAACTCTTATTACTTTTGATGGACGTATACTTCTTCAGATTTTTTATCGTTTTGTAAACATTAAGTTAGGTAACACTTTTACTTTAAATTTATTGTACTTAATATTTGTATTTCAGGGAAAATGTTAAACATTATTTTGAGTGTTTTTGTGAAGTAGTCGGCCCCCAACCTGATGGAACTGAAGCATGGATAATACAAAAGTTTCCGGAAGCTTATCGAGATGAGCAAGTTCTCAAATCAGTACCAAAGTTCACCTTCCCATGTGACTTTGACAAGTAAGTTTGTATTAGAAAGAGGGAAATACAATTTAGATAGCCTAAATTTTAGGGTATCTGCCACTATTTACGTTTAACTAAGCTCACTAATTGTTTACCTTTACCTTTAACTTCACGTTTATATCTGATGTAAACTTAGGTTCAGTCTAAGAATTAATTTACTCTCAAATAAGCTACTGTTAGAAATTATGAAGGCTAAGTTTTAAAGGTAGGCTATCAAGTATTTACACTTACACTCCCGTGTCGTCCCGGTTGACCATATTCATGGCATGAGACCAGTCAAAAACTTCTTATCCTTAATGCTAGCAGCTATCCTTCTTGGATGTTGTCGATAGGCAGTTAGGTTAGGTTGGAATAGATGGGTGCAGTGCCAGGTAGTTAGGTGAGGTAAGTCGGAAGTTGGTAAAAACATTGATCAATTAAATACTTTTTGAGCTCTTTTTTAAACCTATTTAAGTTGTCTATTTGAGAGAATTGAGAAGGGAGTTGAGAGAAGAGCTTGAGTCCAATGTATTCTGGCTTGCATTCAAAAAGCTTTAAGTTATGTAATACTGATGGATTTAAATTTCTGTTTCTAGTATTATAATCATGCTGATGCGCCTTTACAAGATTGTGTTCTTTGACATATGTAATAACCTCAAACATGTAAATGCTAGGTATAGTTAAAAATCCTAGATTTTTGAAATGGTCTAAACAAGAATCGGTTAGTTTCAGTTTTAACATGCATCTAACTGCTCTTTTTTGCAATATAAAAATCCTATTTAAATTACTATGAGAGGACGAGCCCCACAATATAATTGAATTCCTGATCAAGCTCTCAATCAATCCAAAATAAACAAGTTTTGATAAAGGCAAATTGTTCAAAGAATCTATATTTTTCAAAACAAAAATATTGGAAGCAAGTTGTTTAGCCAATTTGTCTACATGTTCGCTCCACCTAAGACCACCATCCAACCTCACTCCCAGATAGTCCACAAATTAAGCCTCTTCGATGACAGTATCACCAAGTAAGACCAAGGGTAAAGCAGAGCCGGCCCTTTCTAAGCAATTCCTTTTTTGTTCCGTCATGAAATGAAGAAATTGAGTCTTCTTTGGATTAATATGAAGATTTATGTTGGAAAAATACTGAGAAAGTGAGTTCAGATTAAAAAAAGTTTCCTGTTCTAAGATTTGAAGATCTTTATGGGAGGTTAGTAAGGAAGTATCATCTGCAAAAATTGTAAGAAGGTGGCTAGGTAAGTGATTTGAGATATCGTTGATGTACAAAAGAAAAGGAATTGGTCCTAAAATTGAGCCTTGTGGTACTCCAAAGCTGGCTGCTTTAGGTTTTGAGTAAGAAGATTTCCTGATTCCATTCTGATCTACAAAGTCTATTTTTGTCTTGTGAAACCTATTTGAAAGATAAGATTCAATCCATTTCAGAGCTTTGCCTTTAATGCCTATTGCAGCGAGTTTATTGAGAAGAATGAGGTGAGCAACACAATCGAATGCCCTGGACAGGTCGATGAAACAGCCAATGGCCGTTTCACCGCCATCCAGGGAGTCAATGCATGATGAGATGAACTTGACGAGAGTGAGCTTTGTAGATTTTTGTTTCTGGTATCCGAATTGATTGGAAAAGAATAGCTTGTGATTGCTAAGAAAATCGACTAATGAGTTGCAAACAACTTTTTCAAGGATCTTTGCAATGGTGGGCAGGAGTGAGATTGGACGGTAGTTCTCAGGCAAGCATGGGTTGTCTTTTTTATAAAGCGGCTTGATTAGAGCGAGCTTGGCAGCATCCGGAAATTCACCCGCCTCTACAGAACAATTCACTAAAACCAACAGAGGATCATTCAACTCCGGATAGCATTTCTTAACTAGATCTATGGAAATACCATCATGGCCTGTTGATTTTTTGCTAGGCAAAGAAGTAATTATTTTTTCAAGTTCTTTTTTGCTAACTTTGGGAAACTTAACAAGTTCAAAACTGAGCTGGTCTTGATTACCCAAGCTTAAGTTACTACTACTAGGCCTACTTGAAATCTTGTCACAATGAGGAAGTTTTGAGAAAAAATCGTTAAAAGTATTACTAACAATATCGGGATTGCATTTATGGTAGATCCCACAGAAAATGATAATTTATCGATATTTTATCACACACACACACCAGGATTAGTCCAAGTTAAGATAGGTAATGCATAGGTTAAATTAACCATAATGCATAATTCATCATTTTACTGCGAGCCATTTAGTTTTACACAACAGGCCAAGTCACTAAAACTAGCTAATCTAACAAGCAAAAGTAAAATTTCTCTTGATTCACAAAAGGAACCTTTTTTGAAATAGGTATATCTTGAACCAAGCTGTATATATCTCAAACCTAATTATACCTCATTAATAAAGCAACTTTATTGGTTAAGTTACCATACACCATGAGGAATTAGTAAAATGATGATTTTGAAAGTTTGGAGTTTAATATTATTTTGAAATAAGCCTACTGTAAGTGATTCCATGGTCTCAATGTCAAATGTTACAATTAATGTAACTTTATAATTTTATATCCTGGTTCAAAATAAATGTTTTTGGCATGTTTTGAACTCAACACTAAATAAAATATTGAAATCACATACTCATGCATGTTTTGATTTAACTTAAAATTTTAAGTTATAAAATTGTTTAATGTCGGAAAAGATTTATTTGATAGGGCCTAATATGTTATTAGCATTTATTATTTTTTATATCATAAATTATTCTCATGATAGAAGTAGAGCAACCACATATACCTGAGACGTACTACCTACCAAAAGAAAAATACTAACCTTACTCCCCAAACCACAATCCTAAAATATACAACAACAATTAATTTAACTTCACCGGCAAAGGTTAATATGACAAAACAACACCACTTCCAAAAAACACCATAGCCTATGCAACACCTATCCATATAGTTGTTTTTTCCTTATTTATCATCTCTCCTTTTTTAGCGAATTTCCTTAAAGGAATAAGCTATTACCGTAGGTCTCAATGTAAGACCTAAGCCTGAGACCATGTTAACTTTTCATTTTGGGGCCCCCAGAAGCAAAAAACACTATTCGTTTGATTTTTTATATATATATCTATATATCTATATACAGTATATATCTATATATACTGTGTGTCCCAAAAGTCCCGGACCGGTTTAATATATTTTAAAGTAAGCCAGATATCAAAACAATATTTCACATACCTTTTAGTACAAAAAAAAAACTACTTTTTGATGTATGTGTCATTTCTGCCCCCGACCCCAAAATTGGATTTTGGGGGGGTAGCCCCAAAATTTTAAATGTAAACCCCCATAGTGCGACTGCTTATTTTAAAGGGCTTGTTAAAAGAAACACAATGCCGCAAACCGGAGGTCGATATCATGCTCCAGTCCAAAATGGCGGCCATTCAAAAATTTAAAAATGCCATGCATCAACTAAAATTGAGTATTTTCTGTGTTCAGCAATTCACATTTAAATCGAATAAGAACTACCAGAACACATTAACTACTTAAAAGATACAAAAATAATAATTTCTTGTTGTCATCATCAAATCTCAACCCTCCAAAATGGTTTGGGAGGGGGGGGATTTGTCCAACCAACTCCAATATCAACTCACATCGTATGACCACTCGTTTTAATATGCTGAATGAGTAAAAAAATAAGCCAAAGCTTGTTTTAATAAAATTAAAAAAAATAGTTATTTTTGTGGCGAATATTTGGTACTTCATGTATGAGGGTTTTCCTAAAAGATAACGCATAGACGACCCTCCGCAAGTATCGACCTTTGCCGCTGAGCCAAAGGTCGCATCAAGGCGGATACTTATTTGTAACTTTTTTTACTAAATTGAGTATTTTCTGTGTTCGGCAATTCACATTTAAATCAAATAAGAATCACCAGAACACATTTTAACTACTTAAAAGGTACAAAAATAATACTTTCTTGTCATCATCAATGCTCGACCCTCCAGAATGGTTTTGGGGGGTGGGGAAACCCTACAAAATTTATAAGTATAAAATTTATAAGTAAGGTAACTTTTTTGAAATTTCATTAAAACAAGCTTTGGCTTATTTTTTACTCAGCAAATTAAAATGAATGGTCATATGATGTGAGTTGATATTGGAGTTGGTTGGACAAACCCCAACCCCCCCCCCCTCAAAGCTTTGGCTTATTTTTTACTCAGCAAATTAAAATGAATGGTCATATGATGTGAGTTGATATTGGAGTTGGTTGGACAAACCCCAACCCCCCCCCCTCAAACCATTTTGGAGGGTTGAACCTTGATGATGACAACAAGAAGTTATTATTTTTGTATCTTTTAAGTAGTTAAAATGTGCTCTGGTGATTCTTATTTGATTTAAATTTGAATTGCCGAACACAGAAAATACTAAATTTTAATTGTCAGACGGCATTTTAAAATGTTTGAATGGCCGCCATTTTGGACTGGAACATGATATCGACCTCCGGTTTGCGGCATTGTGTTTCTTTTAACAAGCCCTTTAAAATAAGCAGTCGCACGATGGGGGTTTACATTTAAAATTTTGGGGCTACCCCCCCAAAATCCAGAAATATGTTGTTTTGCATTTGAAATTCGCTTAGTATGGAGGTCTGCTGCAACGGGGGTATTTTCTTAACTGGTGGGTGGATAAGATATTGCTGTAGAATGGTATTGTTTTTTGTCATTATTGTGTAATTTTACATTCCTGAATTTTTTGGGTTTATAATCTATATAATTAATACGCCAACACGAGATTTGTCTTATGAACTCCTCCGTCATTTCTTAACCGATTTTGATCATTGACGGCTCATTGGAAAGAGCGTGTCGCGTAGATTTGCAAACTGGCCTTACATTTTTGAAAAAGTCCCTTGGGCTCTGCCCCATTGGCTTTTAAAGTTCCCATGTTATCCTTATGAAGAACATAATTGTTTACATTTTGATCAGCTGGATAATTTAATTGCTGTTATTTTTTAATTTGTGTAAACATAACTCTCAAGACGGATCGTGTTAGAATGATTGTGTTTTAAATTTGTCGCCATTTGAATTATCGCTCTGCTAGAGTAGCGCACGATTCCGTGCGCTCGGATCCACTAGTTAAGAATTAATCTGCCAATCTTCAAATATAGGCCAATTAATGTTTTGTATTTTTTTGTACTCGATTATGGTTAAAAATGAGTCTAGCAAGTGTTCCTGTTTATTATCCTTAAAACTTATTTAAATACCGCATTTTATAATGAAATGCCATGTTTCATTTCAAAGTATAAATTGACATTTATGTTCTAATGAGGTTTTTGATTTTTTTTCTGTTGAGGGTTACTGTACTTAAATTACAAATCCCGTATTTTAACATGTGGTTAAGCAGTATAACCATATCTTTACTCATTAGGCTGTCTTTTTGATAAGCTACTTTCTTACATATCCTTACTTGTATTTCAACTGCAAGGCCATTTGAAACAAGTTACAGTACAATAGGCAACATATTCCATGAATTAAATCCTTTAAGTATTCTTATTGCAGGTACTGGTTGTTAATAGTAATTCTCGTAAGATTCCAAAGTGAAACATTTATTTTAATAAAGTAATTAACAGACAACTTATTGTTACAAAAGACTAGACAAGAGTCTTGTAAACCATGGCAATGATAACCTCTTCTGCTTTCCGTATATATTGACAGAAAAATTAATATTTCCAATTAAATTATAGATTAATTTGTGGTATCAGAACACTAACACATACCTGACATACTAGAACCTTCTTTCTCCCGCTTTGCTTGAGGTTAAATTTTATAATTATTTTTTTACTTATAATTTTGAACCTGAAGATATTGTCATTTTGTTAGGTGCCCAAAGGTTTTTAAACTGGCAAATTTAAAAATTTACCTAAGATCCTGAGAGCCAATTTTTTTTGAAAAATGTAGATTTTAATAACTTTAAGCATTAATTGAGATGGGGAGGGGGGATAACTTCCGTTAAAATTTAATAAAACAGAAAAATTAAGCTTACTGTAAGATAAGCTATAAGATCGTGTTGGCCTATTGATATTGATGCCACATACCTAGTTTTAATTGAATAAGTGAAATACTGATTTTGTAGCATTTCTTATAAGAATATCTTTTAATTGTGCTCTTATGTTTTTTTCTGCTCGACAATCATACAGGAGTGACTTAAGGTAAGCCGAGAGCTTGACAGTAGTGAATAGTTCAGTATCAAGTTCCGAATAATGCTGGGAACAGCATAAATAATTATATCCCTCTTTCCAACAATAGATAACAATGGCTGCAATTCCCACCCAAAGTAATATTTTTGTTATAGCCTACCCAGGACAATCACATAAAAAATCTAACAAAACATTATTGCTATGAGATGTTTATTGATGTAACTTTTTTTAAATTGGATTTGTTTGTGAGGTTAATTATGAACTCAGTAATTATTTGGTTAAAAATTTAAAACCAGTACAATTTTAGTTATACCATTTTTTTTAAAAACATTGTCATACATAGGAAAATCTTAACTCTTTTTTTTATTTTAATGAAGAAAACTCTTATCTTGGTAGAAGTAAATAAAAGCAACCTTGTAGTTTTCACTATCTTCCAAAACTAATTATTTCCCTCCTCTGCAAGGCAATTTTAATAAAACAGCAGATTGTTTGATGTAAAAGAGCCGGTGATGGGAAGTGCCAGTGTGTGGGTCTATGACCTTGAAACTCCCCATCAGTGAATGGATCACTTAGTCATTGTCTGCTACCTGCTATCTGGAGAGGCCACACACTGATAGTACAGAGTGTGAATAAACTGTATATTGCAAATACGTTAACATATAAATTTACAACAAATATATTTCGATTTTACAAAATATTAATTATTTTCTCCTTGAAAAGTGTAGTTTGTGAGATAGTTTTTGGCACAAATTACCTTCACCTGATACAAATTACCCATCTTCAGAAGAAATTAATATTTTCAGTTATTAATTATGGAAATAATATGATTTATTATTTGCTTTGCAAAGATGTGTGCCAATAGATATTCTGACTCCTTTTATATGTAGAGGTTAAGTGGAAGTTTTTTTAAATATTGTCAAGTTTTACTAAGATATTTTTATTTTAAACCCATATTAAGATTAGTTTTTTTGAAATACTTTCATATTTACTGTTAAAATAATCTTTGATGAAGAATCACTCCAGATTAATTTAAAGTTTACAGCCAAACTATATTAAAACTTAATACCTTATGACATTAAATTAGTTATATTGATTGAACAAATAATTTGTTAATCTAAATTTAAGTCCTAATTAACTTCCTAATTAAAAAAAAAAACTTCCTCTAGTGTCCTTAAGAAACTGATGACATCATAAAAAATTTAAAATAACTCAACCCATTGTTCATCATAAAATTTCTGCATACGCTTGAAAGGGGAGATGTACACTTTGTAGATTGTGAAGTGCAATACCCAAATTAAAAATTATTTAGCTAACGGTGTTTCTCCCCTGAAGTAACAAAATTACCAACAAGAGTTTATCTGATATAAACAGGCATTTTTGTTTAGTAGTTTGTGTTTGTTAATTTGTGGTGTCCATTGACTTAAGTTTATTTTTATTTGCGATTTGTTGTTTCAGCTCGACAGTGCAGCATTTCTCGTTTGTACTGACGAGTTCTGACTCCAAGTGGACATTTGGTTTTTGCCGACATGATCCCAAGAGCGAGACGGCCCTGGTTGTTCTTAGCTACCTCCCCTGGCACGAGTCATTCACAAAGTAAGTTCCTTGTGCTATAACTTCTAATTATATATTTCTAAGTCTTGATCAACTTTTCAGAACAGCATCTTTAAAATCAATGAATATGATTATTTAATAGTAAATGCTCAGTATAATTAAAAATTCTAATTAAAATTCCCTAAGCATGATGATTTCTTTTTGCGGCAGATTTCTGAATGTCATCGCAGAGTTGACGCACAGTGCTCCGAGTGATGAGTTGTGGAAGTTCCTAGACGCTGTGTACCAAAGTGAGGTCCCTGCGCCAAATACCAGCTTGAAAATCCCTATCCGCCAAAATGGGACAAGTGTAAGTTGGCATCTGTATATTAGTACGCAAGTGGTTAACTTTTCACAGTCAAACTTCAATAATGGCTAGATGGATTTTATGTTTGAGGTGTCAAAGTAAAGGGATTTTTATAAAGATTTGTCAACGTCTCAGAATTTTAAAAAAGGGTGGCACTAAATTACAGTAACGAGCTGAAGTTTCAGAACAGTGGCGCTATCCATCGACATTTGACCAAGCTCAGTAAACTTGATTAGTCATGCTTTGAAATAGCTCTGTAGTATTAGGTAAACCACAGATTGCAGTGTTTGCAAGCGAAGCTGTAACCAGGTAATCTAGTAGTTTTTAAATTCACCAAAATCAGTCTTAGATTTAATTAACTTACTTACTCTTACTCCCGTGGCCATCGATACCCAAGGTGGTATTTGGCCTCGCCAACTAAATGCCTCCATTTCTTCTGATCCTCAGCATCTTCTTCTACGATTCTCATCTTCCTCATGTCTTTTGACACTTCATCCTTCCACCTCTTTTTGGGACGCCCAGGGGGCCTTCTTCCAACAGGGTTTTCTTTCCACACTTTCTTTATTAATGCATCATCTTCCCTTCTTATTACATGTCCGACCCATCTCATTCGTCGGCTTTTTGCTTCCGCAACAGCATCCGGTGCATTATAAAGGGCTCTAATTTCTCTATTGTGTTTAATCCTCCATTCTCCATTTTCTCTTGTTGGTCCAAAAACTTTCCTTAAAACTTTATTTTCAAATGTGACAAGTTTTTTTTCAGTACTTTTGCCCAAAATCCGTGTTTCAGAGCCATAAAGCAAAATTGGTCGAATCACAGTTTTGTAAAGAATAAGAATAAGAAGAATAAGAATACTTTTCTTTGTTTGAAATTCATTGTTGGTGATGGTGATTTTGTATTTTGATTAGGATTTTTGCGGACATTTGCCATCACTGATTAGTAAAAAACAAGTTTCACGACGTTTCGGGATCTGGAATCTGATCCCGTCTTCAGGTGGAAGAAAACCTAGAACATAACAAGATTAGTAACACATAGCCAGGAAAACCTGGACAAAAACACAGCTAAAACAGAGAACTGTAAAAGCAGTCACGAAAACAATAAGCTGAAAAGAAAAACAATACACAAAATAACATAGGTATCACAAGAATCAAGAATCACCAGACAGGAGAGAGCACGTCCACACCCAATCAGAGCTGAGCTGAGACTGGTGGGAGGAAAGCAAAATCAGGTTTAAAATTAACTAAAAAACACAAACAGACACACGGAATTTGCATATCACATGTCTCTGTTTCAGGTTTTCGCCACCGGTAGCGCGCCGTGTTTTGGTTGGCTGTGGGCGCCGCCATTTCCGTTGCCGCCGCCATTTGCTTTCCTCCCACCAGTCTCAGCTCAGCTCTGATTGGGTGTGGACGTGCTCTCTCCTGTCTGGTGATTCTTGATTCTTGTGATACCTGTGTTATTTTGTGTATTGTTTTTCTTTTCAGCTTATTGTTTTCGTGACTGCTTTTACAGTTCTCTCTTTTAGCTGTGTTTTTGTCCAGGTTTTCCTGGCTATGTGTTACTAATCTTGTTATGTTCTAGGTTTTCTTCCACCTGAAGACGGGATCAGATTCCAGATCCCGAAACGTCGTGAAACTTGTTTTTTACTAATCAGTGATGGCAAATGTCCGCAAAAATCCTGATCAAAAAATAAAGAATACTTTATTGTCATTAAGCACATTTCTGGGCAATAGACATGGTCAAAAGTCAGCAGATAAATATAGCGTATAAAAGTTCTATAAAATACATTTGAACACAGACTATATCTACACATAAACAGGTGGCTCCTATAATATTAACGTAATAAATAACCATGTAAAAAAATTATCACAGATCATAAAGTTAAATTCTTAAATATTTATATAACAGGCTAGTCTATTTAAAATCATTAAATACAGTGTCACCAAATATTAAGAGCATATGTTGAAGCCTCATTTACAGTATAAGAATCAGGACCTGCATTGAATAAGGTTGTGTCATCAGCAAAACATACAAGTTTGCAAGGTGCACTGACGTCTATGTCATTTATCATGATTAAAAATAGTAATGGCCCTAGCACTGACCCCTGTGGTACGCCGCAGGTGACAACATGTTTACTACTAAGCTGATTGTTTACTGACACTATTTGTTCTCTGTTATCCAAGTAAGTCCTAAGCAATGACAGAGTTACACCTGAAATTCCATAAAATTCTAATTTGGCTACCAAAGTAACATGACAAACACAATCAAAAGCCTTACTGAGGTCACATAAAGTTACCCCAGTGTCAGCCTTGTTTTCAAAGTTAGCATATATTTCATTAACAAGACAAGATACAGCCTGTATTGTTGACCTTCCAGTTCGAAAGCCAAACTGTGAAGATGACAACAAAGAATTACATTCAAGATAACTATACAACTGAAAATGCATGATTCGCTCCAACACCTTAGCAAAAACAGGTACCAAGGCTATAGGTCGATAACTACCCGGGTTGTCACGAGGCCCTTTTTTAAAAATAGGTATAATCTTGGACAATTTCAATTTGGATGGAAATATACCTTCGCTAAGACATTGGTTGATACAGTAAGTTAAAGGCAATAAAATAACTAACACTATTGACTTGAGGACTTCACTAGACAGGCCATAAACATCACGACTTTTGGAACTTTTTATGAGACAGACATGTTGAAACACCTTTCAGTTTTGTATTTACAGAAAATAGCTTTGATGACAAAAGTTTGTTCAAGGCAAACATACTTCTACTGGCTGCATTTATTTGGCTTTGAATTTCGGAATGTTCAGTGTTGTTTGAGCTTATTATTGTGCCAAGGTATCTAAAATTGTCTACTTTTTCAAAATTGAAATCTTTAACAGAGAGGCTTCTAGAATGCCTCTGTTAAACTTCTAGATTTAATTAACACATTTAATAATTGTAAAACATACAATATAGGGCCTACATTCATTTTAAAGCAACCAAAATCAGTCATCAACTACAATGTGTAAAGTGAATGGGAATAGAGATTTATAGGGTATTTTTATTGATTTAAATCAATTTCACCTTATTGTACCTCAGGGTGAGTTCTTTGCCGTAGCACAGTCCACTTTTAGGCTATCAATGAGGCCCTAACTTTTGAGTTCTGAGTGTAAGTGTGTAATTTGTGTGTTTAATTTGGTCACAGCATCATTTAAGATGCAACAGCGATCCGAAAGCGAAGTGTTATAAAGGACGCAGCATCAATTAAGATGCAACAGCGTAAGCCTTTATCTGTGAATGTAAGTGTGTATTTAATTCGGTCACAGCATCAATAAAGATGCAACAGCGATCCGAAAGAGTAGTGTTATAAAGGACGCAGCATCAATTAAGATGCAACAGCGTAAGCCTTTATTTGATTTGTGAGTGTAAATGTAAAGTGCCACTAATTGTATGTTTTCGGACGCAGCATCAATTAAGATGCAACAGCGTAAGCCGAAGTGTAGTGTTAAGATTGCCGTGCCAACGTACAGTCGGGGCTAAACAATCTTCGAATGTTAGTGTAATTACGATAGCCTTATACTCACCAACTCGATCAACCTATTTTGAAACATTAAAATATTAAATGAGGAGAAATGTGAATATTTTAATAGCACTGACTTTAATTCTTTCGTAGATTAACTTACAATGGCTTTACAATAAATAAAAAAAATTATTACTTAGTGGTTAAATGCCTTATTACTGACAAATCATAATTAATTGGGGATACGGGGGACTCTGCCTCTACCGTTCAAATTAAAAAAATCGGGGACCTACTGTCTACCCGTTACTGCTGGAGATGCAACAGCGAGCACAGAGTGCTCACAGCATCAGTCAGCTATTGAGACGAATCTGATTTGGCTGGCGGCAGTTGCCCGCCTTTTATAGAACCGATCAGCTGAGGATGATCACATGACCACCCGTCAGCCGATACAACATCCTACTTCTACAGGATTGCCACTATTTCACATCGTAAATGGAAACGTAAACATTTCTTACTCCTGCTTCACAATTATTGCTATTAAATTGTAAAATATGGATTATTCTAACTTAAAACTAATAAATATCAATCATTTTACAATACAAACAAGGTATTTACAAATAAATAATGAAAGTACACTCTGTGTTCTTATTTACAACGATGATATCGGATAACCTAATCTATACGGTAAGTGAACGACAAACATTTCTTCAACTATTTCACACTTTCAACTATTGAATGAAGATAAAACTGATTATTTCTATTAAATGATATGAAAGCTTAACTTAGGCCTACATAATAAACAATCTCTAGCTCAAAATATCATTATCTACTGTTAAAATCTAGGTTACCTAGACTAGGCCTTGAACTGAATCATTGCCCAGCCAATAAAACACAAACAAATTATCACTACTTTTTATCTGTAAAATTAAAATAATTTTTTTAGGCTTACCTTTTTATTCTTTTGAAGAGTAGATCGATGTAAATGTTACAGTTGGACAGTCTCTCATTTGGAATCAAATTAATAGGATTTTAGGTGGTTTGGTCAGCTTTGAAATCAGTTTTGCCAAAAATCTGCCTGCTGGAGACTTCCTCATTGCATAAATCATTATGAACTTAGTATGTTTACAAGGGAACAGTAATCAAAACAGCATTTGTTTTTTTTGTGTAAGATAATTTATTTAATACATCATGTCAGAGGGGCAGCCATGTTTATGACGATTGACCTGTATCCTTACTCTTTTGGAAACACATACCTTATTTTATGACAATCGTTTGGCCAGTCTGCATTAATAACACATTTATTTTCTGTTGATTACATTAAAGATACCCTTACTTTATGACCTCTGGATGGTTTGGACTTTAATTTTACTCTGGACGAGGGTCCGGTCCTGAGGTTTCCAAATTAGAAGGAGCTAAATGTAGTTTTGACTAATTCGCTGCTAAATAGACTACCCAAAATAAAATGACAAATTGTAAACAGTTGTATATTATTATAACTTTATTGTACTGCAGTAAGTTATCACCTTGGTATTAATATCTGTGGTACGACTTATTGTAGACCGTTATTGTTCATTCAGAATTATTACCAAGGTTATATACTGTAGAGATGTTTTTCTTTTTCAGTTCTTCACATGCCAAAGTCCTAGTCAATTTCAACTTCCAAGTATTCCTGAAAATGTAAGTAATACACAAAAGTTATGGTTTCTATTTTAAAATAAAAATTAAATTTTAAAATAATTTAGTCTCAAACTATTTAACACATTTTTATTTACTTTTTGTATTTTAGCCTATACATGTTAAAAACAAATTTCACAATATTTCAGGATCTAGATTCGGGCTCCATCTTTTAATAAAAAGAGATACAATGCTTGACATTATTATAAAAAATTATATCTTGGTCTTATTATGTTCCAGAATTATTTTCACCTGAAAATGGACTACCTATATTGAGTTATTGTAAAATTTATTTTTGTTAATCTCTATTTGCCAGTATCCAGATTAAGAATACAACTTATTGGTACAGTACCTATAGTAAATATCACACAAGGAAACATAAATATTTCCAACCGACAGATACAAGAAAACCATTACAGCAGAGCGCCGATTATCCAAACGTCGGTCATCCGAACTGTTGTTTAACCAAACGCCGTAAATTCTGATTTTGAACATGATTCTCATGCAATTCAATTTTGCGCGCCAAAAAGTGTCAGGGCCAAAGCAAACACAAATTTTGGACTTTTTTTCTAAATAAAAAGTATACAGTGTACTGTATCTATGTATGAGAAATTGTTCATTAAAAATTTGTACCCATGTATTCTGATGGGTTTCATAATAAAATTATATGAATAATTTTTGTTTGATCATTTTTTAGCATTTTTACTAGTAAGAATTACATTACATATATAATTTTTTAATTTTGTCTTTTCATGATCGATCATCCGAATATTCAGTTATCTGAACAAACCTTGTCCCCAATTAGTTCGGATAATTGGGGACAAGGTTTGTCTGCTCTACTGTATTATTACCAACTAGATATACTAATTTTTTTCTCTGTTTGCCAGCGTAACCTGACGGAATACTACAATGCAGTGGATAGCAACAACATGATGATAATTTTCGCATCCATGCTGTACGAGCGGAGAATCATCTTCACGTCTCGTCGTCTCAACCGGCTCTCGGCCTGTGTGCAGTCCGCCAACGCGATCATCTACCCGATGCACTGGCAGCATATATTTATCCCAGTGTTGCCACAACAGCTGATTGACTACCTGCTCGCACCCATGCCCTATCTCATTGGAGTGTCATCAACGTTACTTTCTGTGAGTGAAAATTGTTTCTTGTGGTTTTTGCTACATGAAAGTGTTGCAATAGATTGAAGTCGGATAAATATGTTATTATGACTAGCTGTCTTTGATATTAATGAAGTCTGATTGAGTTTTCTATATTACTGGATTTTATATTGCTGTTTGATGTTCTAGCTTTTCAACATGCATCAATATACTTTCAATAGCAATACACTAGAAAGTTAACAAATTCAGTAAGCTTAATTTCTTTGTTTACCCAGGATATCTTAATATTCATTTTATTATCATAAGAATCAATCAATTGAATGAATAAGTACAAAAAAGTGTAGTTTAAAAGTATTTTAAGAACACAAAATATAACAGTATTTATGCCAAATGGAACCTGGTATTTATATAGTTTACTTGCAATTTTCATGAAAAACTTAAACCAATGTAATTCCTTACAGATTATTTATTTGCCTTCCACAAATTCAGTATTGTGTCATAATAAACCATCAAAATGCATAAATACAAGCTTTGCAGAACCAACAATTTATAAGTTGTTAAGTTTTACTCATAAGTTAATTACTTATAAATAATAGCAAAATAAGCTGAAGAAAATTTGTTCAACAGAAAGTGCGGCGCAATGACATGGGGGAAGTGGTTATCCTCGACGCTGACAACAACACAGTGGAAACCCCTTTCCAGGATCTGGAAAGCCTACCTCAAGATGTGGTACGTGTTTCTTGTTTTTTTTCCTCCGAGGTAAATACTAATGGTGAACTCAAAAGAAATTAGGGAAAGGATGATTTCTTTGTAATAAGGAAAAAACTGCACATTTCCTTATGGGTGGGACTTGGGACCATTTAAATAACTTGTTTAAGGTGGTCATTCATTGTGGAAAGCCTTGTGGAGATGTAAAAATTTAAAAAGTAGATCCTCAAATCTTGAAGTTACTACTACTTTACTGGCTGAGGGGAAGATCCTAGATGTATAAATAGCCCTTATGGTTATTTTTATGTTAACTTCATTTTTATTCTTATATTTGCACTTAATAATGGCTCCTTTAAGTCCAAGAACAGAAAGAAAGAAGTTAACTCGTGTGAAAAACATTGATTACTGTATAATGAACTTGAAATCCTTATGCATGGTTTAAAAGCAAGTTTCATGTAATTCCCTTTAGCATTTGCTAAAAGTTAAGCCAAATAATATTTTTTTTCTATACTCAATTAAGTGTTGATACTTTTTACCACCATTAATCTTTTGAGGCAAAGTAATTTTTTTTTAAGTTTTAGATCCCGAAAAACAAAACTTCTATAGGAATTAATGCTGATTTACCTTGACTTTCAACCAAAAAATTTTCTAAATGGCCTAGTTTATTTTGTGTTTGAGTTCTTATTACAAAATGAACATCAAAATTTTATCAGAAAAACCAGATTGAGAACAAATAGTTTCACTCTTGACAGCCAAGAATGAACACTAACACCCCCCTTTACAGGTGAAGAACTTGCGAGCGCAGTTACGCAATCGTGCAGCACTGCTGGGTGATGGCGTTTCTCGCGCGTTTCTTCGTGCACTCGTGCAACTAATCGGAGGCTACCGTGACGCTCTGCGTTTCCACCAGGGGGAGAAGATCACGTTCAACCAGGATGCTTTTGTCGAGTCACGTCCACCGTCGATGCAGCCGTTCCTGAGGAAAATGCTGGAACTGCAGACGTTCCAACAGGTTTGTCTGTTTTCTAAAGCTTTTTGAAGAACTGTATTTATTCATATAGTGTTTAAAGTGTTAGTAATTATTAATATCCACCTCCATGAAAGAATTTTTTGTTATTTGTGATTTCTTACCATGTTATTTACGTTTTATAAGTTGTAAAAATTATATTTTAACTACCTAAACATTAAAAAAACTCAGTAACTGCAGTAGGAAATTAATTTTTTTCTGATTTTATTTAGAAATAAATGGTTTTGTTACAGTTAAAAACATCAAGTAGGTAACTCTGCTTGCTTAATTTGGTTAATATTTAACTTCAGATAATTGAATCATGGAAAATACAGTAGAGCGCCGACTATCCGAACGTCGGTCATCCGAACCGTCGGTTAACCGAACACCGTAATTATTCATGTTTTGAACATGATTCCCAAGCAACTCAAATTCGTGCGCCAACCGAAACTCCCGTCGCACCGGGATATCCATGTATTCTGATAGATTTCATAATAAAATTTCGTGAATAATTTTTGTTTGATCTTTTTTTAGCCTTTTACTACTAAGAATTACGTTACAAATATAATTTTAAAATTTTGTCTTTTCATGTTCGATTATCCGAATATTCAGTTAGCCGAACACCCCTTGTCCCCAATTAGTTTAGATAATCGGCGCTCTACTCTCTATTCGTAAATTTGTATAAGCACTAATGTTTCTCCACTCAAAGAAGTTAAGTGAGCTCTGTTTTGCAAAATATCTTTAATTTATTTATAGACCTATATCTAAATTATTTTCTCTTTGTGTGCAGTAAAATATAATTTACTCAAATGACGTTGATTTAACTTCTATAATCATCAGTTCATAGAAGAGCGACTGGACATGCTGAATGCAGGACTGGGTTTCTCAGACGAGTTTGAGATGGAAGCTTGCAACTACTCGGACAAATCAAGTTCTCGGTTGAAGCAGCAGTATCGGGAATGGCTGTACACAATGCGAAAAGATACTTCAGCTTTCTTCCGCAGTGTCAAGTCAAGGGTACGTTTTGTCTTTGGTTTTTCTAGAAAATATAATTACACTCTAAAAAAAGACTACCGCAAGATATTTGTTGATGTTGCTGGTTAAAACTATGTTGTGATGTTGACCCAACTGTCTGTTGACACACATTTGCTTAGTGCATGTAAATGCCACTTCTTATAATAAATTGTTTTTTCAATTTTTTTGCTTGGAGTTTATTTATTACCTTTTTAGTTTTGTATTGAGTTATGAAAGTCTGTTGAGAATTAGTTGTTTAAGGCACTAGGATTTTCATTTTATTATTAATTCAAAATTTAGTCATTAAGACAGACTAGATACAAATTTAAAAACAGACACAATCTGATTTTATATAGGTGAAAAGTTTTATGATTAAGATATCAGTTTTATTTTAAGCACAGCAAAATTCGTTTAAAATGTTTTAAACTGAGTTAAATTATGACTTTTTTCCTTAAGTTTGTCTTTGGTGTCATATAATTGTGCATGCATGATAATTATGGCTGCAGTAAGATGCAGGAAGCTATTTATTTTATTTTCCACTCTGATTTTGGTAGGCTTATGATTTGGTCCACTTTCAGGCGAATCCAGCAATGAAATCTGCTGTTAAGACTGTGAGTAGAGTGTTTTTGCATGAGCATGTCACTTCATGCATGATCATGGGATTTGAATTTAGAACATGGGATTTACATCAAATTTTTTCATCAAACATTTGGGTTTTTCACTTTTTCATAAACCATTGAAACCATTTATTAGAAAATGTTTGAACGCATAAGCTCAGCCAAGTTAAAAATTTACTTAAAAAAATAGAATCACAAATTTAACTGTATTGCAATATCTACTTGGGATCGATCCCTCTCCATATTTTGCCAGGCATGATTAAAAAAACAATCTTTATTTTTGGACCTACTAATTTACAAGTAAAAAATGTTGCAGTTGGATTTATATTACAGTTGCTATTTAAGGAGGTTTTAAGATTCATGCTTGGATTGAGCTAGTTGTTTCTGCAAACAAGTATTACTGAGACTTACTGTTTCTTTCATTCTACATGTTTGCCGGGAAATGAACCAATGATGCAGTGTATGAATAAGTAAATAATTTTAGGATAAATAAAAGTTTTGTGTAGTATTAAAAATTTATACTTTAGCTGTAAAAGACAATTACTGTCCTTGGAATCGATCAGCAGATAAAAGAAATTGCTTTTACATCTGATACGTTATGTAGCACCTTGTTAAAATTTAGGGTTTGATATGGTTGGATTTTTATGAGTAATTAATTTATTTTTATTGATATACTTCATATAAAACAGCATAAACTAATAACAATGCACTGTTGAGCAAATATTACATCTTTATAACATTCCTTAAAAACAGTTCATCTTCACTGACCAACCAAACTAAACTCAAACTAACCTTAAATTGCGCTAGAGAATAATCAACAACATAACAAGTAACAATAATTATTATACAAAAAAAGTAAAAAATTCGAGCATGGTTTCATGTTTGAGAGATTATGTCTAAAACTACGTTATCATCTCACTGAACCATCCAATTCCACATTTTGTACAATTGAGTATTAATTATCATACCGACACAACATGAAGTTGTTAGAAGGTAAACATAAAGAGTACGTTAAATATGGGGTTAGATTGCTTGCATCGTCTTCTCATATTCATATGATTTTCATTTTCATATTATTATGCCCAACATCAAAATGATGAAACATATTTTAAGGAAACCAACAATAAACAAAGTGTAAGAACTGAGATCGACTGATCAGTGATAATTTGTTAATCACTTGATCACCAATCGCTGGTATTCCACAAGGTAACAAGCAACAAAACTGAAATTATCTGCAGATTGGGTGCAGTTTTTTTCGGTTGGATTGGTCCCTGAGCATTTTTCAACTGTGTTATTTGCAGGGGTGGGAAGCATGCAGATATGTTCTGGTTTACGTAGTCTCTTTCTTCATCCGACCTATCGCTAGTGAGTCATGGTGAATTGTGTGAAATTGACAGGGTTTTGGTGACTTTTTATTGGTTTTTAAGTATAAGATATTGCTTTTAAATGCATTGTGCTTAAAAGAGTTGGTTTGTCTATCTGATTCATAATTTATGAGGAATGTTTGTTTACAAACCGAATCAAATTTATTATTTTTAATTATTAATCCATATACCCCCCTGGCATAGATCCAGGTCATGTATAATTAGGCCTATCATAAACCAACACAAAATTACAAAATATTAACCAATCTTTGTGATGGATTTTTGCCACACTTCCTCAATATAAGCTAGATCTTTGAAAGGCTACACAAGAACGATTGTCAAGTCAAGAAACAGTACTGCTAATGTGGCAGTTTAGCTTAACACACTGTCTCTGACAATTTGTTATCAACAAATTTAAGAAATCGATTACCCATTTTTACCCAAGGAATCCAGAATTTAACAGACCTTTTCCAAACCCTACCATTAACTACCAAATGAGTGAATTGTAAGCTGGAACACGTGAGTAATAGCAAGAGTCAAATAAGTGAATTGTTTTGTAATTTTGGATTCTTAGTATTTAAAATGAATTTGGTTGCTACTTCCAGTGATGGCCTGCCCTAATTAAGATTAATTTCAATACAATTATTAATTATACAAGAATTGTTTGTTAACCACCCCTGCATGATATAATAAATGGGATTCAGTTTAATAATTTGTTTGATTTTCATCACACATTTGTGTGTTGAGTACATCTAACAATAATACACTACTAACACATTATGTTATTTTAACACATTATTTGCAATAAATAGATTTGCCCCAAACAATGATTTTTTCACTTTCTTGGACCATTTATTTAATTTCAGTATAATTTTTTTTTTGGTCAGAGACCAAGTTTCTCATAAAAATATTCTGCTTTAGCTTCAAATAATTTTGTATGTTTTTTAAGAAAACCTGATCACTGTTATTGAACACAGACCAAGTGTGATGAAAAGAAACACCTAAAGTACCTTAATTGTTGGCTATATGTATAGTACAAGTATTTTCATAATTTGTCAAAAAAATTGACCTTATGACAACATATTGCACAGAAACTTTTCTAACCTGGTGTTGTTTCCAGGTGAAGGAGCGGGGGAAGCACGTGGGGAAGGCGTACAAGGGGATCAGATCCAAGTTCAGGGAGGGGGGAGGGAGGGATGCGCCGGAGGGGGTGGGGGGAGGCTCGGTGTCGCCCCCCTCGGCGACGCCGCGGCAGCGACCGCACACGACGTTCATCACGTCGGCGGCCGCGACGTACCGACGAGACCTCAACATCAAACAGCGGCTCAGCGCCGGGCCCGACAGGTTTGTTCTCGTACTAGGTTGTCGTCTAGATTGACCGTAGATACTGGAGTAGACTTTCAATTGCTGTGGTGAGAGGCCGGAATTAGGAAATTTTTCATAGGGGCAAAACTAAAGTTGCCACCCATTTTTACCCAATAATAAAAAAATATACATGCAGTATATTTTTTGTAAAGTGCTATGAGACACAAAACAATATTGATTAATTATGATCATTTCAAACTTATTCAAATTTATGATTATTTCCTTTTAAATAATACACAATTAGAAACTTATGCATATGAAAGGAAACTAATATCATTTTATGATGGCTGTAATATGCAATCAGACTCCAGAATTCTTTCGGAGTTTTTCACGTTACAATCTAAATTTGGGAAAAATGTATTAGGCCTAAGCTTTGAGCTCATAAATTTGAAGCCTTAGTTCTCACTTATTTTTCAAAGAAATTAAAAAAGATATATTTAATGTTTAAACAGAAACATCAAAATAGTTCCTGTTCATGAGGGGCTTCCTATAATTTTCGAAAAGTTCAAACATAATGCGGTTTTAAAAGCTGTTGACATGAAAGTATTTTCAACATAAAATAAATTTAAAGAAATTGTTTGAAAGGAAGCCTGGAATTATAGTCTTCAAGTTTTCTCTAAACCTATAAGGGAACAAGGAAAATGAGAGATAGGAGTATGCACCAGCATTTTGTCCATGAAACTGGAAGGCTTCTATATTTTCCGAGCTTTCACACTCCATCCACCCCCATCTGGCCCAAGACAATAATAAACACTTCTTACAGTATAAATTATTTAAAGATCCTGTACATTCTGAAACCACATCACTCAATTTATCTGGAATTTCTTTGTATAGTTTTCAAAATCTTAAATAATTATTAATTTATGATTTATTTACTGCATTTTTTCTTAAAGCCCCCTGAAAATACATTTCGTGAGTTCATAAAATTTCAAAAGCTAACCAGCAGAAGAATGAATATAAATAAACCTGATTGAAATGGAAACAGATGAGACTATTACACCCATTGCAGATAGGTGGCGAAATTATGAAAAGCAAACAATTAATTGTACGGAGCATTTAAATTAAATAATTAAATTATGGAAGAAATTTTTGTTTATATATAAAGTAAGTGATATAAGTTCAGTTTGTTCAGAAAAAATTTCTACATTTTTATTTTTTTGATCCCCATCTGTTTACATTTTAATTATTCTCAGGGCATAATGAAAATAATCCTCAAATGAATATTCGACCCAAGAAGCAAAACCAGTAAGTAAGAACTGTAAGAACCAGAAGACCAAAAACTATGTATTTTTCTGATATAATGCCAACTTTGTTAAGAACCAGAGGACCAAAAACTATGTATTTTTCTGATATAATGCCAACTTAGTTGCTAACAGAATTGATAGCACCAACAGATTGCATGAACCGGTTCTAGGGAGCTCATTATGAAATACTCTTATCAAATTAAATCTTCAGCTGATTGACGTCGAACCATTTAACTGCTGCAGCCGTAACCAGTACAGTCCGCTGAGCCCCTCCTCGCCCGACAACTCCGGGTTCAACCTGTCGCCGCTCGGCATGGACCTGATGGACGACTTGCAGGACGTCATCTTCCGCAACTGCTCCAACGACAGCTCCTCCTCGGCCGACTCGCCCACCGTGGACCGCACGGTGAGTAACCAAATTCACTGTTTACGGGTGCCTTCAGACCTCCAAAGTTCACAACGTATCACTGTAAGCCCTAATAACTTGAACAATTAACTGTGTCCCTCCCATAGCTAATCTTATTTTTTCATTTTTTTTAATGTAATCATTTTTTAGTGAGTTCACTGTGCAAAATTTAACCTCTTGGATCCCACGGGCGCATATTTGCGTCCGCGCGGTAGCCCCACCGGTAGCCCACGGGCGCATATGTGCGGCCGTGTGCAGTTTGAATTTGCCGCGCTAACTATGACAGCTGGAAGAAGAATAATATGCCTTGTCTGGTACCATTCTAATCGGGAAGAAACACCGATTCTCGTGGTATATTTTGTTTTGCTCTAGATTTCCGAGCATCACTGCAACGGTGCTTAGAAAACAGGTGATGTTTTGCTTATGCTACGTGCGTTTTGCAATGGCGTAGTTTGCCCGTAAACAATGGATAACCATGCCGGAATGTCGCGACCTCTTAGAAATTAATGAATATTTAGACAATGATAGGTTGAGTGATATATCTGTGGTTAATTATAACGACGATTATGATGAAGATAATTAGTATTCAGTGTGGTGACGGACATTAAGTGCCTCGCCCAAAAGTGGATGATGTTTACAAAACCTTGAGACCAGATTTGCTGATAAGTGATGGTATAGTTTTTACATTTTTTTGTAATTTTAATATTCTGTAAGTTATTCTGATCACAAAAAAAGTATATTTATTAGAGGTGTGCGGATAGTGAATTTTTGGATCGGATCGGATTCGGATCGGATAGCTTATGTTCGGATCGGATAACAACAGGTTCGGATCGGATAATACCGGATTCAGATATTTACGGTGCGGCGTAATGAGCAGATTTAAGTTTTCTCAGAAGCCTAAAGTGATTGCAAGGAACTGCCATATTATCCTAATATGTAAGATAAGGTTTGCCTTGATAGGCTTGAGTTGTTGATTGTTGTGATATATTATTTAAAACATAGGCCAAGAGTCAATTATTAAAGTATCCAAAGGTGCAACTAATTATCTGTTAAGAATTTGGAAATGTATTGATTCCCATTAAGCATAGGTAGTATTTAATTGAATAAGTTTATTAGGCCTAAATCAATTTCAGGATTAGGCTAAATTCCCTTTTCATGGCAACCTAAATTTGTTCACTTTTAGGCCTCTGTATTTTTTGTTCTTTTCCTTTTCATAAATCAATAAATTATTTGATCAGTGACTATAGGCCTAAGTGATTAGACAAAAGAATTAAATATAAACCTTGATTCACCAATCACTTCATATTTGAAGAAAGCTTTATATTTTTATTTATGTATTAATGACTAACAACCTAAATTTTGATTCACTACAAAATGATACCTACTATAAAATAATAAGTCTGAGCAGTAAACTTAACCTAAATTTCATGACAAGTTCAAATGTTGTAGGTTTCAGGATTAAAGCTTAGTCATTTAATAATTAGAACAAAGGTCTATTTGTTTTAGATAATAAACAACAAGCAAACTCACTAAATTATTATTATAGGCGTAGGTTGTCAATTCAGCATTGAACTGTTATCTGAGAATGTCCATTTTAATCACGTATTGAAAATACGGCCAGCAGGCTTTGACTCGGCTTAATTCGTCAAAGATTAATATTCCAACAAAATAAAAACTTATTTTTGATCGTTCACCTTTCTTTTTCTAGGTAGGTAAAAGCTTAGTTGAAAAATAAAGTAATATTGCGATTGAAAGAAATACGTTCTTGAGTTAATTCAGTTTTCAAGCAGACGATGGCATTTTAAAATGAAGTGAGATAAAGACAAACAATAAACAGGTTCGCCAACTCTTTGGCAGCCCAAAATTATTGTAGTCTTTTTATTTCATCGTAACAACAGGCCGCTTCAGATATTTACGGCCTAAAATAGTCGTACAAAACATCAACACGACTATTTATTTATGGGGTATTTATGGGATATTTCGTTTTGGCAATAATTGAAGACGACTGTGTGCACTGTCGGTCATTGGCGAACTCTGATTTGTCTTGACTGCGAATCTGCGATTCTCTCTCCTCTCATACCAGTTGACAATCGGTGTTTCGTCGATAACGGATTCCGATCGGGACAGAACTAATAAAGGATGTTCTATTATTTGTTTACTGATTTAATGCTGCGATACAAGAATTGATCTTAAGAAAATGATCTTTATCGCGTCGGTATTGCGCAGTAGTCTGATCGTATACAACGATCTCGATCTAATCACGAATCGCAATATCATACATGATGCATACCACTACATAATCGCATCGTTTTGAGGCGTTGTTCTGTTGTTCTAGCCGCAGTCGCAAACGTCGCATTTCAAAGCGTCATTTTTGCTCCGCGATGTTTTCAGTGACTACTGTACTTTCGTCGGCAGTGACTTGTTCTGTTTGGAAGACCTTCCAAACTTTAAAATTTGACCCTTTTTATTAATTTACCCCAAAATATACAGTCTATCCGATAGAGTCGGATATGTAGTCAGTCTTACCGGATAGTTATAAAAGCCTCGGATCGGATTCGGATATCCGATCCGATCCGAATTTTCGGATATCCGCACATATCCGCTCTAATATTTATGTATGATAACTAAGTTGTTCAACATGTTACAATTTTTTAAAACAAGCATGCAAAATGGCCAAAAATACCCGGGTTGATCAAAGTAGCATTACCTCAATTACTCGGAATTCAAGAGGTTAAATATCACAATTAATAAAATAACCAATCAATATATATAAATTAATAGGCAAGGTTGAGTTTTGTGATCTGTTTTCTCAGCACGTGGGCACTGTTGGAAAAATCCAAGCACACCGATGGAATAATTTGCTCATCATTCGCTTCTAGAATTGAATCAATCAATCAATAAAAAATAAGGTTACGTACCTTGTTCTGCCGTCAATTATTTTATACAAGATGGAATAGTATTTCCATATAGATGTGCACAATCCCATTATATGTTATACTAAAGGTTTTGAGAATTGTAGGAAAATGAATTTAAATTATAAAAAAACTAACATGGGCTTTATGATTTCCTATGTTGGTTACGGTATACCAAAAAAATGAAAACAAATGCAGTTGCATGTTTTGCAATGAATAAAAACTAAATCCAAATATCTTCCAGTTGCATTTTGACCAGTAGGTTTCTAAACAATTAGATACCTACTAATAGGTAGGTTAACTAGAGATTTCTAGTTGTTTTAAAAAAAGTAAATTTTTAGGGAGTAAACAATAATGAAGACATGTCCTGCTTATTCCTTCCTTTGGGATGTAAGAATAAGATGAACAATTCGTTAAACATGTAACTTATTGTTTATCTTGGATTTTAGGATAACAAATACTCCTATTTCACCAATTCTTATCAGTTGTTAACGCACCTCTGTTGGCAGCTGAAGCCGGTGCGCAGCCTGGAGAGTTTCCACGGCGACCACGGGCTGAGCTTTGGTGCGGGCGTGGCGCAGGCCAGTGCGCCGGATCTGTTCGGTGCCACGCCGTTCACCGTGGCGCCGGCGCTGGCGGAGGAGGGGGACAACGTTCGGCTCATCGGCTCGTCTGACCCGGTCCGCATCCCTCCCCCGGCCTCCTCCCGTCCACAGAGCCAGGTGAGTCTCCGAGTCGAGGATAAATAATATAGTGTTTTTAAAGTTGGGTTAATTTGTTTTTCCTTTCTTCCTAACACCGGTAGGTTAAATGAAAGTTCTGGGTAGATTTTTTTTTAATACGTGGGAAACAGCACTCACAACGGTTAGTCATTTTTTTTGGTACTATTAAGTAATCATTTTTTTCTACTCGGGAGAAAAACCATCAAAATATTCTTTTATCATCAATGTAAGGGATGTACAGAATGGCGTCAAACAGTAATTACACTTAAAGTATAGCAATACATCACTTTGAATATTGCATTCAAATCGTCTAAAAAATACAATAGTTTTAAATAAAGTACAATAGTTCTAATTAAACGGCCTACACAAATAAATACATAAAAAGGTTTATTCGAAAAATTCATCCAAACAACAAAGGGGCTTAACCATGAAACATTTTAATTAGGGGTGTGCGAGTAGTGAATTTTTAGTTCGAGTCGAGTCGAGTATTTGGTTATTTTTTCGAGTTTCGAGTATTTTCGAGCGAGTAGTTACGTAAGCATTAAATTCAATAAAATATTCCGAAAACCAAGGATTGAAACCCAGGTAAGTATATTTAATTGGTTGTTTACCTATTTAGCATGATTTAAAGACAACACATTAGCTATATTTTCATTTAAGTTATCAAATAAAGATGTCTATAATATAATAAACTTGTTTTCTGTAACCTCCTCATAATTTTTATTTTCTATTATATTGCCCAACTTTGGTACTTTTCATATAAGCTGAAGACCTGTGTAACTTTAAATAATAGAATAGGTTAAATTAAACAAAATTCAAACCATGAAATAGTTTATTATATTTGCCTACTTAAACACACCTACTGATCACAGCTGTTAAAACAAATTTTTATTCAAGGTTGAGTCAGTAGTTTTTACCTTAATTTAGTCAGTCTTTAAATTTCAGACTAGGCTATATTAACAGTCTTGGGGAAAGAAGTCTTTATTCATGAATTTGATTTTACTATCTTGCCTATATCAGAGCATAAGGCTAATTTTATTAGGGTTTAAAAGTGTGTTACTCTCTCTCCTAATCAATTAGAAAAAATAACAAAATGGACTTACAACAAAATTAGAAAATGCCCAAAATAATAAAAAAGGGAAAACATAACAAAGAATTATCTAAATAGTTTTTGGACCAAGATGAAAAATTTGAATTATCATGAAAAATTGCACCAGATAATAAAAACAAAGAATATGTTATAAGGCCTACTTGGTCTAAGTAAAAAGCTCAGGCTACTAACAAATTCAGGTGAGGTAACTAAGAATAACAAAATTAAAGGCCTATTAAATCTAGCCATAACAAGTCAAATAGGTAACTTAAGTTTAACAAAGGTAACACAATTAAAACTAGTCACAACACAGATTTATAACTAATGAATGTAGTTTTCAAACAAAACCTAAAACATAATAGGCTCTGAAGAAACCTATTGAATAATTAATAGGTGTCAAGGCTGAAAGTCAAAGCTACAACTCAGAAATGTAGCACAGTAATAAGTTATTACATAGTAATTAATTAATATGTGTCTAGGCTACTAAGAAATGTAGCATCGTAATAAGTTATTACATCAGTTGTTACATAGTAATTAATATGCGTCTACTATGCAAAAAGGAGCATAGTAGGCCTAATGTCATTACATCAGTTATTACATAGTAATAAGATAGATTTACAACTTACAACAACAAAAGACTTAACTAGTTTTTTTATAGAAAAAGACAACAATTTAAATTCAAAACAAAATAATTGCACTTGACAATGAAAACAATGAGAATTTAATGTTAGTCTAGACATTGTGATGCAAGAATACAAGTTCACTGATGTGTTCCTGTTTTAAACTGCGGCGTCGTTCAGTGACCACATTGCCAGCACTTGAAAAAACGCGCTCACTTTCAACCTCAGTGGCTGGTATTCCCAAATACATTTTAGCAATGGGTGCCAAGAAGGTTTAATTGCAACAGTTTTTCTTCCACCACTGACAACGATCTTCTTTTAGGTCAATTGTAGGAATTGATAAATTGGCATCAATTTGGTTGCTTACGATTTTGGCTTCTGAATTCCCATCATTCTTTTGAACTTTTTCGGTCCGGCTTTGGAAACGATGCCATAAAGACAAAGCCTCCTTATCTTGGGTATCTAAAAAGAAAGAGCATTTTTTAAAGTTCATACAAGTTTTCGTAAAATACCACATTTTTTATTTTTTGCCCCATATTTAATAGAAAGTTAATAAGTCATGCTAGTTTAGAAAAAAGTGTTTATGTTCCTAGTGTATGAGTGATTTCATGTAGAATCTTACCCCAATAAGTATAATTAAATTTAACACCTTAGTGCGCCTAGAATAATAATTAAAAAGTAGGCCTAGTTGAAAATTAAAGTAAACAAAAAACGTATTTGTGGACAAATTTAAAAATATTATAGATATGAGTGATTAAAACAAGCCAAACAGCCAAGCAAAATAAAAAAATAAATTAAATGATAATACATTTCTTTTACTAAGCAGGATTGTTATAAAAAATTTTCAAAAAACCTTTCTGACCTTTAGAGTTTGTCTCCTCTGATGTAGCTGTAGAAGTAGTTGTAGGCCTACAAGGCAAAGGAACATTCTGTTTTTCTTGGTACTGGAGAGCTTCTCTCTGTAGCAAGTCATTGATAGTTTTCCTCTGTGCCTCCTCTAAGATTATGGTCTTGTATCTTGGGTCAAGAGTCATGGCTAACAGATATTCTTTTCTCATAAGATACTGTGCATCTGGAAATCTTGTTTTAATGGACCTTTCAAGGGCTCGAGCAAACATGACCCCCTTCTTCCCAGCCTGAATGTAATTTTTTTAAACAGATTTTATACCATCGAGTATAGGCAGGACTGAGGAGAGGGTGGGAAGAGAACTACTTAAAACCTGAGTAGTGGCATGGTCCAAAGGCTTGAGGATTTTTACGTATCCCTCTGCTAGCTCCCATTCACTTGAAGTCAAGTTTTCAATATTAGCCAAATTAGCTAAATCTGCTGAAAGCGGTTGCTTTAACTCCAGCAGACGTGATAACATGTGAAACTCGCTGTTCCAGCGAGTCTCACAGTCTTGTGTTAGGTGCAAGGGTTGCATACCTAATTGGACCTGTAACTTGTCTAGTCGGCTTTGGGCAGATGAACTGTGTTTGTAATGGCCTACGATTGATCTTGCCTTTGAAATCATTTTCCCCATTCCGACAACTTCTTTTTTCGCATCATTGAGTGCGAGCTGCAATGTATGGGCGAAACACCTCAAATGTGTCCAATCTTCAAGGAATGATAATGCAGATACCATGTTTGGTGCATTATCAGTCAAACAGTATATTGGGACAGTTTGTGGTTTGATTCCATATTGTTCAACTATTTCTTTTAATTTGTTTGAAATGTTTCGTCCGTTATGCTCACCTTCAAAATGTGCGTTATCTAGACAGTGAGTCTTAAGCGTAAATGTTTGGTCAATAAAGTGAGCATTTACAGACAAAAATGCATTATTTGTTGATGAAGTCCATAAATCAGATGTAATTGATACTGAAGGCATACCTTTTTCTAGATTTGTTTTTATATCTTCTTCAACTCTAGATCTTATATTCAAATACAGTTCTGGGATTAGGCCTCTGGAGAAGGTAGTTATTGGGGGCACCTTATATTTAGGCTCAACAATTTTCATAAGCTCTACAAATCCTTCCTCTTCTACTAGGCTATAGGGGTGAAGGCTTTTTGCCATCCATTTTGTGATTGCATTCGTAATAATTTTGGACTTGGGATGATGAGGGGGCCACTTTTCCCCTGAAGTCAAGATTTCATTGATTTTTGGTTGTTTAAAATGAGACTGAAATTTGAGTGATTTTGCCTTTTTTTGGTTTTCAAATTGTTTTTGTTCATTGCTATACTCTTTATAGATGTCAGGGTGCTTTCCCTCTAAATGCCTGATCATAGAAGTGGTTGATCCTGTTTTCAGCTTTAGCATAACACCACACTTGTTACACTTGCTTTCAGCCGGGTTGTTGATACTTCGTTGAAAGTAATTCCATATTACGGCTAAAGGCCGTTTTGTTCGGCTTAGGCTCAATTCAGGAGTACTACTGCTACTTGTTCCCGGTAGCGGAGAAGGGTCATCGACATTGTATTCTTCCATTTTACTTAATCATTTACAGAAATTTTGATCAGGTGCAATCACAACCACATAACACTGCCTTAACCACTTAAGTACGAAGTTTTTATTCAAAAGCACTTTGGGTTGATGTCGTATGTCTGTGCTTTGTTTTCATAACATTCGCAAGCAGTCAAAACACAGAGGAATGAGGTTATATCCGCTTCACATGCAATACATTTTTATAATAAACCAATGACAAAAACCAAATACAGTATCCAGATATAATTACTCCTATAAAAAATAATACTTCTTAATTTATGAAGTAAATTTTAAAAAGTTCTAAAATAATGTCACCTCATGCTTTATAAAAGACTGTGACACGACCGATATTACTCCAGTGATAATATAAAACTTTGCGTTGTCAGTAATGACGTGTTCGATTGTTGTTCTCCGTGAAATGGCTCAAGTTCACCCTCGTCGGGTTACAGCGAGCCCAGTGAGATGTTACCTTAACTACTGGAGTTCGCGCGGCAATGCAATTTTGGACGAAAACACGACACCGTTGATTTTGTCAGGTTGGCAGCGCCAGGGTGAATAATTTCGTTCTTTGAACGACTCTGTAAGAGAATAATTATTAGAATCTTTAGGGATCAGGAACGACAAGTCGTTTGAATCAGTCGGTTCTTCTGTTCTTAAATAAGGTTAGTTAGTTTGTTCGTAGTTAGTTCAGACGTTTATGTAGAATGTTTTGTTATTTATGAAAGAGCGGTATTGTATTTACATTGGTGTTGTGTTAATAATTTATATCGATTGATTCCATAACTCACTTGGACGAGTTCTTTTTGGGGGAGTGGTTCAAAGAACGGAATTTATTCCCCTTGGCGCTGCCAACTTGACAAAATCAACGGTGTCGCTGGTTTACTATTACGCGCGAACTCCAATAATAAAGGTAACATCTCACTGGGCGAGCCTGAGTTTTCTGAATGTTCGTCGAGCAATATGCTGGACGAGACCTTTTAAGATCGACGTAGAACGAGTCGAACGAGTCATGCCGAACGGACGATGTAAACTCCCGTACTCGCCTAGATTTCCCCTGACCTGGCTCCTGGCGAAGAGTGATCTTGAGCTGACGTTTCATTGTAAAAAAGTAGTTCATCAAGTAATAAGTTTTGTTGTAAACTTTGGTTGGTACCGTATTACTAATCGATTAATCAGGTTTAAAATAAAGTAATTTCAGGATGGTTACGTAACAAATAAATAAAAATTATACCAACCTTTAAAATAACTCATTCTTAAATGAGTAGTGTCGTAGTCCAGATGAGATCTTGTCGGCTGCGTATTAAGAATAGCGAATGTGCCATCTTCAGTGAATCGCAGTGGCAGCGACATTTTCCGCGTCATCATTTAAAGCAAAATAGGGTGGGGTGGAATAGGGTTAGAAATAAACAAAACACTAAGGCGTCTTATTATTCTTGCCGATATTGATAAGAGAATCAGTTTGTTTTGAAATAAAACACAGTCGTAATAATCCCGCTTCAAAACCACTACTACTCGATCGAAAACTCGAGTAGTATAAAATACATCGAGTCGAGTTCGAGTAGTGAACTACTCAAACTACTACTCGAAAGTTTCGAGTACTCGCACACCCCTAATTTTAATTTTATTTTGAACATATTTAGATTTTTTAGATTTTTCAGTTCCAACGGCAATGAATTGAAATATTTTATTCCAGCATTGGAAGGTTTTTTCATAAAATTTTGATTTTTGTGTATCATAACATGAAGTACCTCTGTGTCTGGTATTGTAATTATGACAGTATCCTTGAATAGGCATAAGCAGTCAGAATATCTTCTAAGTACAGTGGAACGTGGATAATTCGAACCTCAAGGGACCAGCTAAAAACTTTGAATTATCCATTAATTCGAATTAAAGAACTTCTAAAGAATGAGGCCAAAACATTAAAACTTCACATTGTGAATTTAACCTCTTTATGAAATTGACACTCTAAAAGAATAAATTCATCAACAAACGCTGATTACAAGGGTTAAAAATCAGTAATCATAAAACAGAAATAACTACCCTAAAGTATAAACTACATACGATGCGACGTACGATAATACAAAGAAACATTTCTGCTAGAAAAAATACAGTACGTTCTGCTACTTCTGAACTTAACTTCGTGTAACATTGACAATTGCACGCTCATTGACTTTCCGCCAAAGTGAGTGTTTTATAGGTCCGAGATTTTGTCGACATGGTCACTTCACTTATTTAATGTTACGTAAAAACTTGTTAACACTTAAACAAGACACTGCACAAATAAAAAAAAAACTTTGTTTGAAGGACGATCGAAAACAACGGAATGCTGCACTGGAATTTGGAAGTTAGTTTGGCTGGTGGGGGGGAGGGAAGGGGATCGCAGTGTTGAGTAGCCTTTGTGTCGACATAGAAAACTGCGCATCAGGTCTGGCGCATGGCTCGTCTGCCGGGAGCCGTTCTACATCTACACAGAATCAAGCGCGAAAAGACTAGTGGCGCTGTCACGGCGAGCGCATTCCTTTTCCGAACCCAGTCAGCGTTCTGTACTGTTTAGTTTACATTATTGGTGTCGAGTTACAAGCGATGTTGGGGCTGGGTGGGAAGCCTGGGAGGTGGAAGGGATGAGTCATTTGACCATAACCTGACACGCCATAGGTCTGGCGTTAATTTTTTAATGAACGTCGTAGTAAAACGTATTTTCCAATGAATTTCAAACTATTTCCAGTCGTGGAATGAAATTGATGTACCTTAATTTGGAACTTAAAAATTCAAATTAACCAAAATAAAATTCGAATTATCCACGATTTTTTAGCATTGTTTAGGTACAAAATGCCAGGGACCTAGAAAAATATTCGAATTAAAGAAGATTTCGAATTATACAAGTTCGAATTATCCAGGTTTCACTGTAACAAGATTAATTCTTTAATATATTGACTAAAAACGGTCATTATTCCTAACGTGGGTAAATGGTTCCATGACATATATTAAAATGTCACTATTCCTACTATCTAGTTTTAATCCCATCATCAATAATTAATGGCCAAAAATTGGTAATTGGATACAAAATACAATTGTTAAAATTTTAATTTTAATCCAACTACTCGATTTGTTTAATGAACCTGATTATTGTTTTTATCTCAAGTAAGAATTTTATTAAAGAGAATAAATTCATCTGATAAGTTTCATTCTGGACTTTGCTAAATTTAACACTGGGTTCAATAAAAGTATTAAGATATAGTTACACTTACACTAAGTTTACATATAAAACAGTACATATCAAAAAATGGGATATGGCATGTTTCTCAATTAATATCTAATCTGAGAAAAACTTTTCATTTAAAACATTGTTTGGAATTTTAGTTATTGCAAAATTAAGGTCTTGGATAAATTGTTACTTGATAATAAAACTATTTTTACAGTCTGAAGAAACGAACCTGATTCGACTGGATTCGTTGAGCAGTGTGGACGACTTTGATCCTCTTCTCTCTACGAATAAAGAGAGGGAGACAGAGAAACCGCAGTTGCAAAGGGGGCTGAGCCTGACCAACCCGCTATACCCGTACTTCACTCCGCAACACAACGACCTCGAGCTTCTGAAGGACTACGGGATCGACTTCAACAGTCTGAGTCTTCAGTCCACTCCGAGCAGGTCTCTGGATTGTAACGGCACCGAGTTCAACGCCCCCCGATCCCTGGACTTTACTCTCACCCCGACCCCCTCCACACAGGCCTCTCAACTCAACTGGACTAAGTTCGATTAACAAACAGAGCTCCTTGGCATCGGATAAGGCTGATATGTGATCGTGTCGAGTGGTGCACAAGTGTTTTCGGTTTTTTTGGATGGATCTTTATATATTTTATGTACATGGATTTAGAAGCTTTAGAAAAGCAGCTGAGATCAAAGTTATTGTGTATGGATCATATCATGTCACTTTGAGTGTTTTTCAATGAATTTTTGTAAACTTTTTTCCCCATACAGTATTTAGTAATAATAGGTTGATGACAAGAAAAACGTTATCTTAAAAATTAAGAAATGACTTATAGAAATGCTCAATTATTTTTTATGGTGCTAGTGATTTTAGGTCAAAGCTTTATACATGAAATTTTAGAGTTTACTCTTATTTATATTAAAATATTTTTTATCCAAAACATTTTCTATATTTTTGTATTTTTAGCAACAAAAAATACAGAACTTGATTAATAAATCTTTAAAGATTCAAGCAATATAAACTCAATAAAATAAAATGCAGATGGCATCAAAGTTTAATGAGCTCTGCTATCCAATTTATAATAAAAGAAAGATTGACCAGGCTTCCATAGGGTCTTAAACAAACTATAGGTTCCTCATACGTGATGCAGAATGAATACACTAAAAGTAAGTTCTTCCAAGGCCTGAACAGCAATACAAATTTATTTATTAAGCTGTACTTTCCAGAAGTAGGTCTTCCAAAAAAAGATTTCTTTAAACAAAAGAACTTTAAGGGTTTGTTAGATAACCAACTCCAAAAAATGCTTCCAGTATGTTGTTATAAAGCTCTTTTTAATTTTCATTGTCAATTTATGTATTTTCCCTCTGTAAAATAAATTAAATTTTTTTTAGATTATTTAAAAGCACTCTCAAACTGAAATGATTTTTAACCTTTACAATTTCTATGGATAGGAATCAATAAATGAAACCCTAAGATTCTTCACTCATAGCACAAATATATATGTTAAGTTAATGTTTATTATTTTATTTAGATTTATTTATTATAATGTATGAATATCTATACATTTTATTAAGACATAGACTGTGATTATTATTTGAAATTACCTATTATAAAAATTCTACTTAAAAAAAAGTGTTTTTAGTTTGAACCCTTAGCATAGATTTCTTTAGCCGAAGTAATCTTAATTACTAAATCTGAAAGAAAAACATTATATCTTATTTTGTATTCTATCAACCTTTCTTTCTGTATATTAAAGTAATATTAAGGGGGTAGCTTAAAATATTTTGTCTACTTAAATTTTGACGTGTATTCTATAAATACGTGGATGTTGATTATGAATAAAAAGACATCCTGAAGAATTAATCAGTTTTAAGAGTGAGCTAACAAATTTTATATAAAAATCAGGGAAATTTTAAGTTGGGAAAAAAATTGTGATTCATTAAAAATAAAATACTAATATAAATATTGAGACTGTCAACCTTTAAAAGGGAATTTCTTGTTTTAAAATGATACTTTATGGAAACAATTTACTTTAATTGTATAAATTAATTATTATTCCTTCTTCAGGGTGATTGGCTTAAGTGTTTGCAAGATCTTGCCATATCATCGTGTTTGTTAATTTGAGTGAAAGTTATTACTTACTGTATTTCCATACAATATGGCCACAAACTGAAGCTTAAACGTATTGGTTTCATTTTAAGTGCTAAGGATATTTTTATGTAAAATTTTAACGTTAATACTGGTAATTAAGGAACTGGCGTCCTGAACTGAAGAGGCAAGGAAGTTATCCTACACACAGGGCTTGTAACTGGTTATTTTTTTTATTTTTTTGTTATTTTTTTCACTCTTGGTTATTTTTTGTTATTTTTTTGGAATTTGGTTATTTTTGTTATTTTTTTGGGAATTTTGGTTATTTTTTTTATTTTTTTCAACCTCAAGAACTGCTACAAGCGTTGGTAACACTATTCGTCTGTCAGACGATCTCGTAGCAGCATCGCAGCAGACGAATCTCGTCATCCTACATTGCGTGAAAACCAAGTCTTGTTGTGTGAAAACCAAGTCTCGCCATCAAATCTAGGCTGATTTGTGATTAGTCTGTCGAGATTTTCTTTTTTACCAGGGTTAAGAATGTGTTATCTCCAATATAACACCGGTTTTCTAATTTTCAGCAACATTTTTTGTTTACAGAAGGTTATTTTTTGGTATTTTTTTTCTTATTTTAGTTATTTTTTTTATTTTTTCAACCTCAAGAACTGTTACAAGCCCTGTACACAAAGTTATAGTTTGTATTGCTTTATCTTGTTTGTCTTATAACCAGTGCTTGATTTTCGGCGGAAAGGCTTTCCCTGACCTCTTTCTACCGTTAAAGATGATCGTGCATAATCGGAAGTAGCAACTTTGTGCAGAAGACGATCGCATGTAAACGGCCAGAGTAATTTTGCCTTGAGTGACGTTCGCACGTTATGAGCGAAAGACAATTTTCACAAATCACTGTTATAATATTAACTTTAACGGCGATTACGAGATAAATACCATGGTGCGTTATCTGTAGAATTAAATTTGATGTACATGACGATCGAGTATAATGAACAGGAAATACATCCAAAGTTCCATCCTGAAAGCCGCACAATTTCTTCTAGTCTCGAGCTAAGCTATGCTATATTAATAAAGGCATTAATGTTATTATTATTACTATGGGGTAGTGAGAGCTGTAAAGGCAGTTTGTCCCTACATGTTATCCTTATGGGAAATGAAGTAAATTAATTAATGTTAAAAATGCTCAAAAGACCCAAAGACCTGATAACTAGCACAAGGTTGGTCACAAAAAATCAAAAATGTCTTTAAATCTTTTTTCAGAGTTGTTTACTTCCATTTTTTTCTTAAAAAAAGTTGAAATGAGACTATTCAAACCTAACTATTTTTGACAAAGGGATTTATGTGTTTGCAAGATCTTGCCATCTCATCATGCGAGTTAATTTAATGTGTATTATCATGAGTGTTTAGGGCGTCATTTACCTCCTGGTAAATTATTGTTCCAGTACATTAATTCCTACAAATCAAACACTGCTTAAGACCATGCTAACAATCTCAACGTTTTAAAAACAAAAAGTAAAAGTTTTGTTATTGATAACTGCATTTGTTGATCTTGATTTCTGCTATAATTTTTACATTACAGGTTTATTTGTCATTGGTGTTCATGGACGATTTGGGTCATAATCTTTGGGGGTGCCAGCTCACCTAACGTATAATCCTATTTCAAAATGCTATCTATTTCATTTAAAAATCACCACATTACATTTAAATTTTATATATATATATGCTATATATAGGGGATTTGAATTATGAAAAGTAACAATCCATTTCTGATATTACTATGAAAACGTATAGGAAAGGCATTATTGATAATCACTAGAAAATAATTTTTAGAAACTAAAATATGTTATTTCTGTTTTCAAACGGATTATATTGAAGCCTATTTGAAGTTATAGCTATTTTAAATCTGTTGGTTGAAACAGACATAATAACTTTGACATTAGTTTAAAATAAAATTTATCAACTGAAAAATCTGAAACTAAAGCCTGGGGTGAAAACCAAAATAGCTGGAATCAAAGTTTATAAAAAATTACAAGTTAAGCCAGAAAACATTTTTTCTTCCATATCCCACCAAAAATCAGGGGCTGCTTGGCACCCCCAGAAATCCGCCCATATAAATGTTGCCATGTATTTTGGTCAAATGCGATAGCAAAATAGATCCTTACTGTAAATTTTATTATTATTATTATTTTAAAAATCTACAGGGTCTCAGTAGTTTGGTATCCCTACAATTACCGTTAGTTAGTGAATAGCTTATTTTTCTCAACTTATGAATTCCTTAACAATACATTACACATCAATTACATATGAAGCTTGAAGCTCACATTACACCAATGTATATGAAACATCAACGTTGGGAACAGGAAAACTAAAACCAATACCAGCTTTAAGCCTAAGTCTAGGGAATTTTCCTATTGATGTAAAGATTTCTCTTGTAAAGAAAAATCTTAACAATTTTTATCCAGTAAAATATATTGTATATTTATTTCTTTAACATCACAGTTTATTTTCTGCAAACTTAGAATATAAGTGAATCCTTGAAAATTATTAGGATTAGGGGACAGGGTTTTTATTTAGTTACTTATTCAAAGCATGCAATTAGTGCATTTTTTAACTACATATCATTCTGTATTGTATGGGTGGTGCAGAGTTTTGTTTCGAGCCAAAAAGAGTGATTGTGGATAGTATTGTTTAGTTAGAACTAGTCATAAACATCAATAGTAATGATCAATTATTACTGTTATAATATGTACATAATCAATGTAAGTAAAGTCTCATTGTACATACATACTTCAATAATACTGTATACATACTAAATATTTTAATATGGTATTTGTATTAGTCTATAAGTAAGTCATATTGAATTTACTATTGGAAGTGTTTTTGTTGTTATATGATATGTTAGAATTAACGAGTTTTAGTTTAATTTATCAATATATTTGTTTTACCATCGTTTCATCCTATTTTCTTTTATTGATCCCTCTTTCTAACCGTTGCATACTTAGAAATGACATTTTCATAATACATAAATAGCATTTTTGGTAGGAGCAGCAACTTGATACTCGACGCTTTGGTGACTTCAGGTTGTCAGATTATCGAAATGTTGAATTATTGGGAGCATATTGATTTTTACATCATTAATAGCATTAAAAATGCACTGCCTAAATTTATAAAATACTAGTGAACAACTTAGTTAACTTTCATCGTAAGTTTACTCGGAAATTTATTAGTTTCAATAAATATCACTGGACAAAATATTTTGTTACTGAGATTAATTGTTAAGAACCTTGAAGACGAAGGCTTGTTGGAGTCTAGAACTCCAGTCTTGTGGGCTCAAAGACTAACAAATGGTCCACTGTTTTAACTGGGAGCCTAAAATCAGGCAGGCGGGAAAAATTGTAAACTCATCAAATTGTCTGCTAAAACTCAGCTTAAATAACTTAATGAAATGTTTTATTGATCAGTCAAAACTTTGTGTTTTTGAAGGCCTTTTACATGTAAATTTATGTTTACTTTAACATTTGATCATCTAGTTGATAAACTACCCAAACAAAGAAACACTTATTATGTCAGCAGTGCTTTCACTCACCCACCTTATTTGGTAGTCCTAGTTATAGTGAGTATTGTGTCTTATGCTATTGAAGCTCAACCCAATCCAACCTATGTTTATTGTTCATAATCATATATTGCATTCAAGTGTCCTACCTTTTGTAACGTGTTGTCTGATCAAAGGAAAGGGTTTGGTAAATCTAAAATGATATGTTTAAATTACTTGAGTAATCTTCACAAATTAAATAACTAAGCCTCTGGTAAAATTTGTAGGAAGTGTGGAAAACATCACCTTGCTTATGCAGTTCTGTATTGCATTCAAGTGTCCTACATTTTGTAACTTGTCATCTGATCAAAGAAAAGAATTTGTCAAATCTAAAATGACTTGTTTAAATTACTTGAGTAATCCTTACAAATTAAATAACTGTGCCTCTAATAAAATTTGTAGGAAGTGTGGAAAATATCAACTAACTTGTGCAATTCTCTGTTTCTTGAACTTATCTACTGCAGACAACTAATCAAGTATTATACGTATGAAGTGTGCATTCGATGTGGGTCATGGGCGGTGGCAGGCAGGGCCGGTGCCGTGTTTACAGCTACCACGGCCCTCCTGAGACCTGACAGTCTATTCAAAAGTGTGTTTTTTTTTAGCTCAATTGAATCTGTAGCCTAATTTTTCCCTCTATTACACTTAAAATACCCTATTTCCACCATGGGCAGCCCCATATCGTGGGCCTAGTGGCAAATCTGTCGCTGAAGGAGGAGGGGGGGGGCAGATGGGGGGGGATGGATGGGGGGGGATGTTTTTTGGACCCACTGAGAAAATTGGAAAAATAAAAAAATACATTAAGCTTTATAAAGTTTCACACATTTAAATAAATATGTCCAAAATAAACATGTATCTTTTTACTATAACCATAGTTAATCAAAGTATGTACAAATTTAACAAACAAGTACGTTACAAATATTTTTGAAAGAATTTTGACTTCTAGACAACCTAAATAGTAGTTTTTATTATAGTGCAAAATAAACGGTATCAGGAAACTGACACATACTTTCTCCCTTCAAGTAATTTAAAACCAGAAAACCTATTCAGTATAATAAAACAAATTAACAATTAATTAATCACACAAATATATACCAAATGTTATCGAAATCGGTTAGTAAATAACGGAGATATCAGTTTTTAAATATTTGCCATAAGAATAACATTGGACAACGTACTGCGTTTACCGCCGAACTAAAATATCAATTATCTCCGCAACCAGCTGACGTAAACTAATGATTCAAAATACTAGATTATTTAGTTTTTCAAGTCGAATTTAATGGTTGCAAGTATATTTTCCTTAGAGGTTACATATTTTGTGAAATTTGAAAAATATGAATTTTTTAACACTTAAACCCCCATAACTTCTGAACCTGAATTTTTACAGACATGCGGGTGGTGTCATTTTGTTTGTCATCTTAAGCACTAAAAACCGTGAAATTTTTATCAAAATCGTTAAAGCCGTTTTTGAAAAATTTGGAGTTTTGTCATTTTTTATGGGTTTTTATGGGGTAAATACCCTTAAAAATCAAAAATTCAAAAAAATGAAAAATACGCCTGGAGATACCACGGCTTTATACCTATATGCCAAATTTCATGAAAATCGGTCCACTGGTGTCGTCTCTAGCTTTGTATACATCCACACACACACACGAACACGCACAGACACACATCACGCCAAAAACCACTTTTTTGGATTCAGGGAGCACTAAAATGAATACATCCACTAACAACTCAAATTCGAAAATTTTTACGAAAACAATATTTTCTCCATATACTATGTATAGGGAGGAGAAAGTAAAAAGGAGCATGGTTTTTATTCTCAAAATAGTCCACTAGGTAAACCACCTCTTTTTCACGGCCGGAAAATAGCTTTCTTGTTTTGCGGCCAGTAGATCTCCACAGTAGATCTCGGAGCTCCTTCCTGTTGTTTGTGTTGTTTGAGCCCCCTAGAAAAATATTCTGTGGATGCTCTTAATGTGGAATGAGAGTCGACTTAAAAGTAATTTCAGTTGACACAATCCTCACATTAATGGAAAATCCTCTCTTTGTCAGGGCCCGATTTACCAATAGGCCCTGGCCTAGGGCCGCGCGGCGATTAGGGGGCCGCACATACAGCCGAGAATAAGCCACCGAGAGTGGATTAGAGGGGCCGATCGGGCTCTTGAAAACGTAGTTAGTGACTACAAAAAAGGTCACCACTTTTTGCGAGGCTGTAAGGGCCTCAGGCCCCCCCCCCACTCACCCACCTTATTTGGCACACTGATGTAGGCCTAGGGCCGCGCCGACCATACATCCTGCACTGCTCTTTGTCCATTCTTCAACAAGTTCTATCTTAGGATGGTTGCCTTTTCAAACAAACATCTTTAAGTGTGGATAGGGGAAAAATTAAATATGGGTAACAGAAAACTTAAATATCGAGGAATTTGTGAAGAAAAACCTGGGCATAATGGACACAATATTTTAATTTTTTCTGGAAAGGCTCTAGGCCAGGATTTTATTTTAGGAATAGAAGGATACACAGCTACCTTACTTTTCAAAAAATAATGCAGCCATTGTAGAACTTTCTTTCATTCACCTGAAGAAACACATGGGCGGATTTAGGTCATAATATTTGTGAGTGCCAGCTCACTTAACGTTTGAAGTGTTGTGTGCTCAAATTCAAACATCACACTCCTATTTAAATGGTTCATTTTAAGACCTATTCTGAGTAGGTACCTATTTTAATTAACGACAACCATTAGTAATTTATGCAAATACCTCTATCAAAGTTATGTTGAAAACATTTTCCTCCTTCACTGCCAACAAATCCACCAAATATCAGGGGGTGTCAGGCACCCCTAGAAATTCACCCATGAGAAGTCCCTAATGGGAAGAAATATTATGATTTACTTCATGTGTTCTATGGCCTGCCTGAACTCTTTCAAAGGTAGCTAGCTGTCTATCCTTCTATTTCTAAAATTAAAATATTTTAATTGTGCATGAAAAGGTAAGTTTACAATACATAAACCTTACATCAAAACAAAAACATAGCTTTTATGATATATACATTGAAACAAACGGACCATTAATCGATGATAGTTTGCAATGTCACTGTCACTGTCACTCACTGAGGCTGCGTGAAGGGCAGCGGGGCCGGGGGTCATACTTCGTCTTCGTTCAGTAGCATGTTAGGGATTCCTGATGTGATCGGAAACTTCCTTCCGGTTTCAGGACAAATCAGTTCACCGTTTATCACCTCCACCTTGAAGAAAGAAGCGATTTAAAGAAAGGAAAATAAGTTGTACGAATGAGGATAATAAACTTTTGTTTCTAGTTTTGTAAAACGAACTCAACTTTAATGTTTTTATTATTATAATAATGTTCTTTAGACTTACTTTCATACACAAATAGTAATTTTAGTCACAAATTTTTATTTCATAATAAAAATTTAAAAAAGATAAATTGATTTAGAGGCTGGGTGTCGAGGAAGTGCCTGCACCCAGCCACAAACACATACCTTGAAGAAGGGATTGATCATCAAACAATCACTAACTTAATATTAAACTAACTTAACACATTCACTACAGGAAAAAATGGTGAACCTTCCCCATGTGCTGAAAGTGATATAAGTTGAGTTCAAAACTGTGGCTAAAAAATTCCCCTGAAGTATATATGACGTCAAGTGGTGACGTCAAAGTTATGGGTCAGTACTGACCCACCCGCATTATGTTACGCACAAATTAAAACGGATCTCATATTATACAAAAAAGTGTTGTATTACACTATAAACTTAACTTAATGCAAATGTACATATAGGTAAAAAAGTTTACACGGGTGAAAAAAATTCCTCGGAAGTATGTATTACGTCATTTGGTGTCGTCAAAGCCATGGGTCAGTAATGACCCATAAGGATTATCAGAATGGAAAAAAATGAAAGATCCACTAATGACACAAAAAAAGTTTATATTATTTTATAAATCTATTTATTAAAAATATAATTTAATATATAATAATGATATAATATAACTAACACACACGCGTCATGACGATAATACTGAGGAATGGGTTAGTACTGACCCAGCCGCGTGGGAAAACGTGCGACGCCGGAACTGAACCACCCGAAGTTCTACTGTTTTGTACACAGTGCGGCAACGCAGTACAGGTCCGTCTCCGCCACGCGCTCAGTGCACACGGAGCCATTGACTAAGCCGGGGCACCGTGGGTCAGTACTGACCCACCCGCATCTCAGCAAAGTCCGTCATTGGTCAGTACTAACCCACCCGCAGCGAATGTGTTAATATTTCAAAAATGAAGATGAGAATGTTATACTATACTGTTGACAATAATTTAACATAAGTATATTACGTTGAGGAATTTTTCTAAAGAGTTATTAATTATACAGCTATGAATAATTTAACCCATTTAATTTGGTGAAAACAGTTTACAAACATAATTCGTCATAATGCTGCAAAATGACAGTTTCCATTATATGCAATATAATGCAAATATGGAAATTCTTTTTCGCCTTTCAAGTAATAGGTTATAGTCAGTCTAACTTAACACTGAAAAAAATTAAAGCGACAATCAGCAGATTGTTTTAAATAACAAGAGCAAGATAAAAGCCTCTTCGGGAGAAATCTTTCAAAGGTAAACAGGCTATAAAATCGTTGATTTATGAAGTAGTTAGCTTAGGATTGAGCAGTATAAAGAAAAATAAAGTTCATCACACTGCGCTTAAAGTTATTTTTATTTTTCTAGCGTGGTAATTCAAGAAAAAGTCACATTCAGCCCTAGTGATTCAATGTTCTCTTTCAGGTTTTCAAGTGTAAATGCCTCACATAGTTAAAAGAGAAAGATTGAAGATTCTATACAGATCTATTAAAAAAAAAGTTTACTCATTTTATCACATTATCAAATTAATAATAATAATAATAATAATATTTACTATGTAAAAAGCACACATAGACTGATAGCACAGCCTTATTAAGTGCATTCCAGGCACTAAGTGAAACTATTACTGACACTTTACACATTATTTTTTCTCCTGGTCCTCAAACAGCGTACAGGGTGAACAGGGGGCTAGAGTTCAATGTATTAATGGGGACACAGATGAGAATAAAATTCCATACTGACCTCAAGTAAAACATGATGAACCTTTTTCAGAAATTCTTCATTGTTTTCATAATCATCAATTATACTTTTGGGCAAATCACCTGCATGACCCAACTGCAAAGAATAAATGAGGGCCTTTAAAGACAATTTACCGCACAATGAAACAAGAGATGTGTAGAACAAAATTTAAAACTAAAGATGAGGGCACCACTCATATAAATACTCACCCATATAAAATATGGCATGAACAAAGAGCATATTACCGTACCAGGGAAGCATGAAAATTCTCATTCTCTTTTCATAGCTTGTATCACTAAAATATGAAAAACTAAAATACTGAATAGCCTAAAATGAATGAATGAATCTAACACTTACTTAATACGCTAGAGTTTATTTTGTGATCAAGATTCCTTCTACAGTTCTGAACCAATTTTAATAATTAAGGTTCGTTTGGGAAGAACTCATCACAAAGTTTTTTTGCAAGAAATAAATTTTATTAAGATTAGACTAAAGGGAAGAGTCCCCCAAAAGGTGACAGTAAAGTTTCACATTTGTCCATAACAGTTAACAAGTGAATAAAAATTTCAAGGAATAAAAATTACAAATCCTTTGAAGAAGTGTAATTACTATTTTTGTTTTAAGTATCTTTAGCAGGACTCGAAACTTCAATTAAAACTGAGAAGATGAGAGCTTTCCCCTCATCCATAACAACCACTTTTATCCAGCTAAATCTCTAATCATCGTTGCTAAAGAAAATAAATAGTAATAATAATAATATATACCTAAGAAAAATCAATAATAATATAAAAGAACTCAAAACTTATCTTACAAACACAAACTTAAGCAAAATATACTAAACCAATTTTAAAATGAAGTCAATGTAATGTCAAATTTTTTCAGAGCAAATTACTAGAATTAAGAGGAGGCTAAAGGCAATTCGGTGTCGCCCTCAAAGCCGAGATACATACTATAAAATTACTCCGCTATGACAATCGTAAAAAGTAGTGACTTAGCAAATAACTAGTTTTTTTTTTTAAATTATGGTCTTAACTAGCATATAAAATACTCTTTTCCACTTTTAAGTCCAAAATATTGCTTCAGAGGCTGATATAATGTCGTCGCTCATTTATATAAGTGTTCAAACAGTAATGAATGTAGTAAATATTCCTCCGCAGGGCTGGCGATCAGCGCGTGTAAACGTTTACGCGGTCGCATTTTCCGGCGATATATTTTAATTTAGAGAAAATAATTTTATTGCACCTTGAAGACAAATAAATTCAACACTAGGTTTGTGAAATACATTTTTCATTTTCTTTCTACATTCCGAGTTATTTTAGCTCAAAATATCAACTAGCTAAAACCCACTGTTTGAACTCTAAAGCCTATTACCCATTTATTTGTTATGATATCGGAAAATTAAAAAATGTTTATAGTGAGGAATTTATTCCTTTTCATTTTGATACATAGCTCATTGTCGTATGTCGAAAAATAACCTCAGGATATGGTTTCCCGTGATGTTGTAACCCGCGAAAATCATGAAAACACCCTTGTGTTTGGGAACGCTTTTCGACTATAATTTCCGATCGAAAATCAAAACGAAATATATATCAAATTGAAGAAAAGAACAAATTCTACAAAACAGTACCACTTTAATTACGATTATATGAAAAATGTAGGAGTAATCAGCCTCTGAGTTTGCATAGCCGAATTTACCTAATTAACAATCACTTAAAAATCATCGGCTGAACTTTAGGTGTAATTACTCATTTATCGTTCTAAGAATTGTGGAACCAAATGGTAATATTTTGTAGGGTTTTTTCTCCTCTTTAATTTGATATGTAATGTTTTCATTTTCTATCGAAAACTTTAGTCGGAATGCGTCCCCGCACACCAGGGTGTTCTCATGATTTTCGCAGGTTACAACCAGCGATCTCTATAATACAACTGGATCGCGCGCTGTAATGCCCAGAACAAGGCTCATTTCGGTCCGGCCGCTCCCCCCACCGCTAACGGGTGAGCCTCGCCGCGCAGCCCATACACTTCTTAAGGGGCTACCGTGTTTTCATTGATATAAACCGAAGTAACTTGGTTGATACTTACTCAATTGAAATGGGAGTTTCACCATTGTACTCCCTATGAAATAGCGAAGGTTGTTGTGTAGTTTTACGTTATTACAAACACCATAGCAACTATAAAAATGAAAGAAAAAGGTGTGACTTGGTATTTTTTCTATAGTTTTATGTTTGTAAAATATTACCAGTTCAACTGAACCTTTCACGCTATAAAACAATTAGTGCATGGGCCTAATGCATTCATGTGAGTAGAACAAAGAGTAGATTTTGTCCCGATCTGCTGTATGTATATAGAAAGAGATGTTTACAAATATCAGCCCGCGCGTAGCAAATGGGTAAACAAAATCATTCAAAAGATGGTAATTCAAGTCTCGACTATCGATGTAAATATACATCGATGGTCTCGACTGGTCTGTTTCTAACCCCACCCTTCATTAATCCTTCGTCCACCTTCTGATATTCAGTTCCGTTGGTTTTTGCTGTTTGTTGTGATTACAATAAGCCCAAGTCGTCATGCCGAAATATTGCGCGGCGTACAACTGTTCTAATAATGCTAAAGACAAGTCGTTATCATTTCACTGATAAGTAATTTTGCTTTGTTAATACTACATTAGTATTTTAGGTCTGAAATATGAATCCAAAGTCCTGATTTAACTAAACTTCTGTTTTTGGTACATTTTAATTTTTGTTTATTTCTAATGTTTTCAACATATTAGTTGGTTTCTGAAGACATACTATATGCCTAAAATGGGAATCGCTCTACCATTCAATTGACAAACAGGAATTTAATTATCAAGGTCGTATGCCTATGTGATAATATTATATGACACATTATTAGTTTTTTTTAAATACTAGTTCGTAAATGTAATGTATAGAATTCTCGCGTCACAGTGTTTGTTACCAAACTCCTCTGAAACTGCTTGACCGATTGTTATGAAATTTTGTTTGTATAATTTTAGTTGAAATAAAATTGATAAAGATGATAGGATATTTGTTTTTCAAAATAAATCTACAACCACCAATTAAAACTGAGAACACTTAACAAAAACCCAAGTTTGGCTGGCCTTCGGCAAAAACTGCACAAGTTAGTATTGTTTGAGAATACATAAAACCAATATGTGATTACTAAGGTTATGAAAATAATATTTTTGTCGAGTAAATGGTTTTATTAGTGTATTTTAAGCTTATTTTGATGACCTATTCCAAGCCTTTTAGCCCTCATTTAATTTAATACTACAACCAAATAAATATATTTAATCACCACATTCACGCTTGCCATGTGTATTTTCTTGTTAAAATATTTCCATGAAATTGAAAAACATAATTTTTATAACTTCATACTCAAACCAGAATAAATGCGTTAACTAAATTAAATCAGTAAAATATCAGCGAAGATAACAGCTTTCATTCAACATGCAAAAATGTCTGGCAAATACAGTTTATAACAAAATTATTTTGATATAAAATCTATATCATTATCTCCACAATTTAATACAGATTGCAACTGTGTGAATTAATTAAAAACCAAGCAACTACGAGCGAAGATATAGCGGTTGTTGTGAGCGCGAACAAGGTGATCCCTTGTAAAGTGTGTGGCTGCAGCGGCGCGGTTCACCCGTTAGCGGTGGGGGGAGCCGAGCTGCCGGACCGAAAACACAGCACACAGCGCGCGATCCAGTTGTATTATAGAGATCGCTGGTTACAATATCGTGCAAAACCATATCCTGACGTTATTTTTCAACAAACAACAATAAGCTACTTATCAAAATGAAAAAAAAATCCTTTCAATACCCTATGCACTTTTTATTTTTCCGATATCATAAAAAGTATAAGAGTAGTTGGAGTTAGAGTTCAAATAGTTGATATTTTGAGCTACAATAACTCAGAATGTAAAGAGAAAATGAAAAATGTACTTTACAAACCTAGTATTGAATTTATTTGTCTTCAAGGTGCAATAAAATTATTTCTCTAAATTAAAATATATCGCCGGAAAATGGGACCGCGTGAACGTTTACATGCGCTGATCGCTGACCCCGCGGAGGAATATTTACTATATTCATTACTGTATGAACACTTATATAAATGAGTGACGACATTATATCAGCCTCTGTAGCTGTATTTTGGACTTAGGCCTAACCCTCCAGTGCACGCGCCGCGGACTCAGAGTCCGCACATTTGAAAAAGAGTGCCGAAATATGTGAATCCGCGAGCAAATGAAGTGACGCGCCATCTACCTTCCCCCACTACCTTTCCGAGGTCAATGGCGGAGGTTTGACCGTCTTAGCATCAGTTGGCCCTGAGCTACAAGTGCGTAAAGTTTGGTGCAGACTCACACCCCGCAGGCGTTCTTTTGTGTCCTATGAAGTGCGGAGTCCCACTCCGCAGGCGCTCTTTCGTGTCCCTGGATCGCGGAGTCCCACTCCACAGGCGTTAGTTCGTGTTCTGTGAAGAGCGGACTAGTACTCCGCATGTGTTACTTTCTCAACACATACTACTGATTACTTCATCATGAAAGTATTTTATTTTCATATATAAATTTGTTATTGTTTAATACTATGTGTTTTTAAGTTAATTAATACCTAACTGATTAATTTACAGTTTGAATTCACCAAAACGTAAAATGCAGACTGTCAGTCTGCGCGCATGAACTGGTGTTACTATGCGCGTGTACTGGAGGGTTAAAAGTGGAAAAGAGTACTTTATATGCTAGTTAAGACCATAACTTTAAAATATCTCCTTATTTACTACGTCACACTGTTTTTTCTGATTATTATCGCGGAGTAATTTTAGTACGTCTCTCGACCGTGAGGGTGACAGCAAATTGCCTTTAGCCTCATCTTAATATCTTAGCTAAAATAAACTCAATTTTGGCAAGAAAGTTGTATCACGATAACCATGATGTTTATTATCAGTTGCTCTTAAGAGTTACAGTACGGTTTAAGTGTATGGTTGTTATATCGTTTTAGGGTTTTTGGTTAGTTAGTTTTTTTAAATAGGCCTAGTGTAATAACCTAACCATTACTTCACTTTAACATGAAATGCAGTACTGTTTTGTTAATGTCAAATAGTAAATGGATTCTTTAGTTTGGGTGCACCGCTTTTTAGCGAATTTCCTTAAAGGAATAAGCTATTACGGCAGTACTCATGGTAAGACCTAAGTCTGAGACCATGTTAACTTTTCATTTTGGGGTCCCCAGAAGCAAAAAATACCATTCGTTTGAATTTATATATATATATATGTCTGTTAACACGATAGCTGCCGTAAATATGGTCCGATTTTAATGAAATTTGGTACAGACGTGTAAAGTGGTAATCACTCGGACGAGTTCGTGAACCAACCCAATCGGACCACCGGAAGGGGGAGTAAAGGGGGATAAACCCCCCCAAAAATGGGTTTTTTGAGTTTTTCACATAGAAAAATAAAATTTGTCAAATTTTTGTTGGCACCATTGAATTCAGCTCAAAAAAAAACAAACAATTTAGTATTTTGAATTACTGCTCTATGTCCATTGGTTACCGAGATATTGAAAGTGGTAAACACAGTGGTACTCCATCGCGCTCTGGGGTGCCTCGGAAACAAATTTAAAACAAATTTTCACATGTCAAAAAAAAGCTTTAAGAGCCATGCTCAAACTACATCCAAGGGAACATTGCAGGGAGCATTTTGTCTCATTGGGAATTTTGACAGTTCCTTGTCTTTACATCTATGAAATTGCAGTATATGTTAAATCTTTTCTTCCGGAGTATATAAATGTAACCCATAGGTACAACACTAGATTTAAGAACAATTTCTCTGAACAGCACAATCTTAAACTTTATGAAAAAAAAACCAGAGTATATAGGTAGGAACAATTTTCAATCACTTCCAAAGAAAATACAGACAATGGACAAGATAATCAAATTCAAGAGTGAGCTAAAGTGTTTCCTCATCCAAAACTGTTTTTACAGTTTGGATGACTTTTTCTCCCTCAGAGCCAGCCAAACAAACGAAATCCCACCTTAGGCCTAAATCTAACCTACCCTTCCCTCCCCCTGGGAAGAGGATGACGCTCCCAAAGCTCAGGAAGAGCCTACGGGAAAGAGGATCAAGTATCAAGTATCAAGTAAGTATCAGTACGTTGTCTCAATGTTAACCTTATGGGAAATAAGTAAAATTCTATATTTCGCTTATTTCTCAACATGTCTTGATAAAACTTGGTAAATGGCTTCTTCTAGTTCAGATCTACTAAATGTTGAATTAAAACCAACCAGTTTAAGCATGCCTGTAGCAGCAAACCTGCATACTCATTCCCCATTTTATTCTTATGGAGCTTACAAAAACATGTCAAATCTCGCTATGTTGGATTAAAATATGTTGTTTTGAATTTGAAATTCGCTGAGTATGCAGGTCTGCTGCAACGGGGGTATCAAAGTCTACCCTTGACTTGAGTTATTTTCGGTCAAATCACAGCAGTTTGTTTTTTTAGAGTTTTTTTTTTACCAATGAAAGTACTAACCAATTGTATATGGTTTCCTCTGTCACAGGTGAACTTAATTTTGGTAAAAAAAATTAAACTAAGTTAAATTAGACTTCAAAAACACTTACACCTTCAGCAGCATTGTATAATGTATTCCAGTCAATCTTGGGAATTATTCTTGCAACAAACTCCTGATTGAAATCAAGCTCTGACACCTTGACATCTTTGGCCTAAAAAGTAAAATAATAAGCTACGGTATTGTCAAGAGTTTAAAATAAGTTTTACTGGAGAAATTCTAGTCGGGCCTACAGTAGAAAGCCATCTTAACAAATTCACTGTGAGTCTTTGTTTTTGCAAGAAACTTTATCAGAAACATGCTTCACTGCGAGTTAAGCAGTGTAAAGGTAATTATTGTGCATTTTTTATATGTTAGTATTACTTTCCTCGACCTTTCGTGGTGCTTTGTTTCTAAATCCACTGTTTCGATCAAGGTTCACAAAATCCAAAAGGCATGGAAGGGGATGTCCACTGGAGATGAATCCTACAGCCTTAAATTAAAACCCACATAATGAAACGTAACATTTGTTATAGTCCAACTGACTATGTCTACTGCCTAAAACTTAATGTCTTGGTCACAGCTATTAGACTGTAGGAATTAGATATGAGAACATTGACTTTCATAGTCGACTGGAGACTGGTTGATTAGGGGGTTAAAACATCGATAAGTTTAGTTGTTCATACAGGTTGATTCATAACCGCTTCAAAAATTGAATAGTCTAGCATTAAAACAGATCGAAAGAGCAAGAACCAATAAAATCATCTATCTCTAATCAGTTCAGTTGTGGAATTGTCGGTTACAATAGATCAAATATCAAATAATTAGAATAATCATTTAGTCAAATAGAAGAAAAATTAGTCAATAAAACAACTGATCAGCTACCCCATCACTTCAGTACAGTTGATCTATGTTCCAAAATAGCATCAAAAACATGCTGAGTAAATTAGTTATAATAAGTTCTGTTTTATGAGGATGTGAATTCTGGAATAATTGGCGTTTATACTATATATAGGGTTTTATATAAATTCTTAGAGTTTGTGTACTCATAGCCATGCTACTGAGGAAGAAACATAACCTTACTAAGTAGAGTAGACATACAAATTTAATACATTTACCGCTATTGCCAGTGGATATCCAACGTTTACACCTTTGATGCACTTTGAAGTAAGCATATTATGCGTGAGAAGTTTCATTCTGACAAATAGTTTGGGAATACTCGAGTTAACTTTCAAGCAGCAAAGTTAACTTTCAAGCACGCGAACGTATAGCAGACAGCGACAGCAGCAGACTACATACAAACTGTAAACAGCAGTGTGGCTATGCCTAGACCACGAAAAAGATAAATTCCCCACTATGCAAGTCATATTTAACTTCAGAACGCAGCATCGCAGCATTGACTAAAAAACCTGTCTACACACAAAAATTGACTAAAATAATGATAGTAAGATTTTAATCAAAAATAATTCAAACAATCAATAAAAACATCCGCATTTTTAAAAATCAAGTAATTTGACACATGTTTATTCTTTCGAGGACAGTGTGAGATTATAGGTAATTTTTTAGGTCATAAGTATTAAAGTTATTATATTAGATACAATATGTGATTAATTGGCGTTAGATTTGATTTATTTTGTCAAATAGGGAATTTAGGTAAAATATAGGGAATTTGTTTTACATATAAACTTATGTTGGCGACATTGGTGTAAAGTAAAAATCATCCAATAGTCAAGTCAAAAGTCAAAAGCCAAAAGTCGAAAATTGTAAATAAATAGTTGACCAGTCCTAAGGAGCTTAATTTTATGATTTGAGAGATTAATGTTATTAGATTGTGCCATTTTATAACACAATTAATTAGATTTTAGTTGATGTTTTTGCGCTCCCTATGAGAGATAGATCTTTTACAAATTGGATATCTATTTGTCAAGGTTAGTTTTCTTTAAAGCTTCTTCTCTGTATGTCTGAAGCACCTTTAAATTAATTGTAAATTTAAACCACAACAAGTTTTTTACGCCAATGAAGGTTGGCAATCTAAACTACGCCACTATCAAGGGACAGGGACTAGCCTAGAAGGGGGTCCTCCTTCCTGTTAAGTTAAAAAAATTTATCCCAGTGACACTTAACCTAAATACTGTTAATTCTCTTTGTAGTGCAATTTTTTGTAAACCTCTTGAAGCCAATTGTTTTAAGAGAATGGAACGGTTTAACTAAATCTCATAAATCTCGGTTAATAACAAATGACGTGGTAATATTTGCAAATGTGTCATCTCTGTAAGAACTAGCTGTTGCGGGACCCTGGGCTGATCGGAGTTGCGGGGCCGTGTCTAGGCGAGTGCGTAAGTTGTAGGCCTACAACGCTTCAGTCTACATTCCAATGGATTGTGTTATTGCGTTAGTGTTAATTTTTTATAAGTTTATTTATAAAAATAATCTTAACCAAATACTAATATGAATTTGATAGTCATGACCTATTTCCTTAAAAAGTATATTTTTTGTTTTTGCGATTTTTCATTATTTTCCAACATTTTCTGACAATAAAAAATATCATTTCCGGAAATAGAACATTATTTACAATTGCATTCACACAATTTACTTGGTGACAATAAATTGTTTAATCTAAACCATTTAGTGCAATCACGTATCTGGATTTGATTTAATTTATTTTAAACGATCATTAAGTTAAGCTCTTTAAAATCAGCGCGCACGTTGTACCCTACTGATGGTAAAATCAAAACAGACAGACGACAAACATCGCGCGCAAACCTCCTGCCACTCAGCGCTCAGCCTCAGCATACGACTGAACTTGTTTCCTGAGATTTCCACAGCCCGTCGTCTACCAAAGTGCTAACATAAGAAAAGACCTACATTTGCCAATCCAATTATATTCGTATATCTGAATTTGCACTTGTCGTGTTATCAACGTTTTGAAACAGATTCATCATTTTAATTTGATCTTGAAGATTTCTCGTGTGCAGGGTTCTCGAAAGCGCGGGGCCCCCAAAAGCATGGGGCCCCGCGACTCTTTAAGAGCTCTTTTTAAGAGCATGTTAAATTTGTGCACTTTTCAACATGACCTTTGCTATATCTGTTAGCTGATAATTTACGCAAAATGTTACGCTAATATTCTGGGTGCCATACGAGTGTATTTTGTAGGAATAGTTTATATTTTTGGGTCTGTGTTTGTTCTAAGCAACAAAAAAAAAGAATTGTCCAAATTTTCATTGAGCGGATATAAAAGAGTAAAACGCAGGAACATGGCTCTTTTCTGCTGTTTGCTTTTTGTGTACATTTTCTAAAGTTATTTAGGTGTTTTCTATACCCACCATGCCCCCCTTCATCTGGACCCCCTCTCTTCAAAATCCTGGATAAGTCCCTGCACTCTCCAGGAATAAGACAGGCGTACAAAAGAATCAAGAGATATTTTTATTTTCAGGTAAACGAAATACATGCTCAAAATCCTATAGCTAAGAAAACTATTGACTAAACTTCTGAAATACCCACCGTGTTTATCAATGTTTATCATCATTTACTCGATTTGATAATTAATAATTCAATAAATTACTCTTCACCAGTATTTCAAGCCTACAAACTCTGATATTTATATGCTCTGAAAATAATTGGTGATATTGCTCCACTAAGATCAGTCCCTGGCAGGTCTATTTAAGGATTGAACCCGGTACAGGCATTGTCCCCACACAGACCTTTCAAGATTTGTCTGTTGAACACGTCCTGGGATCCCCAAAGGGAACTCCCAAAGAGAACCCTTCTACTCGCACCCACCTTTTCTTTCACCCTTCTACAAACGCCCCTTCCTGCCCCTTTTCTTCCAGGTAGTTTGGGTTTCCCAAAGAGAACCTATAAGAAATTTCATAGCTTTTAGAATATATTCAGTAAACAGGTGTAACTTAAATAGAGAATTCTACCTCTGATGTTAAATCGACGAGCCATTAAGATCTGGGCAGTTTATGTATAGTATATATATAAACTCAACAATGGTGTTGAGATACTTTGTTAATGTGTTAAGAAGCCATTTAAATACTGTTAGCTTAATGAGTAATTATTCATCAATTATTTGTATCATTTCAAAATTTACATGATCTATTTTGCAACCTTCATTATTCAGTATAAGGTTTAGCAAAGGTTCATATCCGATCTATCATTGTTTCCTCAATGAGTTGGCCTGTCTTTGTTATGACTAGGTATACTGGATGTAAATATTAATTTGACCTTCTATAAGAGGATGGATGCACAGCTAAGTTAGTAATAAAAAGTAAGTAGGCATAGATGAAGTGTAGCTGGCTGCTGTTATTTCTAACACGTAGGCTAGTCTGCTCTTTCCAGACTGCCCTTAGTCTGGAACTAGCAGCTGTAGTTTCCAGACTAGTTTTCCTTGGGCTCATTCAATTTTATGTTTACTTCCTAACTCATTGTGACTCTTAAAACTAATGTTCTCGTGTATTTTTAATTTTCAGGTAGCTGATGATGAATAGGACCTAGATTTATTTTTGGTGAATCCTTTCTAAATTTTTGGCTGATTTCACTCTAATATGCATTTTGATTACGATAAGGCATATGATGATGTGGGATACTCTAATGAAACTTCGAACAGAGAATCAGGTGACTTTGTGATTGGGGAAAGTTGTTTAGAAGTTTCTCTAGTTGAGTCTGAAGAGACTATTGTAACTGAAACCAAACCTAAAACACATAAACCCGTAGATAATAAGTATAAGTGCTCCTATTGTGATTATAAAGCTGTAAAATCAAGTATTATCAGAGTACATGAAATGATTCACACGGGTGAACGTCCTTTTGCCTGTCCGCATTGTGATTATAAGTCATCGAGGAAGAACCAGATAGCAATTCATATCCGTGGACTGCACACAGGTGAGAAGCCTTTTAAATGTGCTATCTGTGATTTCACAGCTTCAAGAAAGTCCTATTTGAAGACTCACCAAATTACCCATGAAACAGATAGGCCCTTGAAATGTGACCTGTGTGGAAAAGGTTTTGGACACAGGACCAGCCTTCTGATTCACATGAAGACACACACAGGAGAAAGACCATACAAGTGTTCATTTTGTGATAGTAGTTTTAAGGAGAGGACTCATCTGCTTAACCATCTAGTCAGGCACACAGGAGAAAGGCCTCTTTGTTGTCCCTATTGTAAATATCGTTGTTCACAGCGCTATCGATTACGCCTACACATGCGTACACACTCGAAAGAACTTCCTTTTAACTGTGAAGTGTGTATAGATGCATTTAAAACAAAGAATGAATTAAAAGATCACGAGTTAAGTCATACTAAATAAAAGTCAGGTGTCCTGAAAGCCTGGCTCACAACAGTGGTTTGCTTTGGCGGTGCTGCATGTAGCACCAGTGGACATTGGAAGCGGGGTAGAAACAACAGAGGAAAGGGTAGGGAAGGATGCACTTGATTTATTTATGGTAAGTCAAAACATGGCTGTATTAAGTACGTTCCATCACATCCTTGACATTCACTAACTCTCTACGCTGATTATCAAAGGAAAGCACTTGGCGTAGCGGCAGCTATCATGCAGGAACATTTAGGCCCTATCTATTTCATAACACTTAGAAAAGTAGAACATGCCATTACTAATTACGACAGTCATCTATCTTACGTTCTTAACAGAAATTTCAAGTGATTTTTTCCTAATCGGTTTAATTTTATGTCTCGAGTTTTTTTTTTTACTGTACATAACAGTACAGTTGCAATAAATTGATAACATCACTGATATTAAACATGGGGATTGTAACTTTTGATTAGCCTATATATAATGATCCTAAAAGTCCATTGGTTGTTCTCCAAAGGGAGTTTTTTTGCTTTTGAGTTCATAATTCTAAATAAAAATCAGGAAATAAAATCTTATAAATCATGATTTAAAAACTAAACTCTCATTATAAAATTATATGTACGTAATAGAATTTGAAACTTGTTTTAAAAACATATGCCCCGGTTAGTTATTTATAGAATCTACTTTGTTGCAATTTTGCAATGTTAAAAATACAAATTTCTAAGGCACTGTTAATCAGGCAGCTCATCAGCACTGCAAATTTGAGAAGCTGTGCAGCGCAGTGAATGTGTATCTGCTGTGTGTAGAAAATATTTGCACAGCAGCTTCAAGTCGGAAAATATGTTAATGTTGTCAATGCTTTATCTGTTGATAGATCAGCTTGCTGTTTCTAAGATTGTTAGGCCTATAAGATTTGTTATAAAATGAGTGACTTGTTTTGCTGCAAGGGTGGCTGTTTCTTCTGTGATGCAACCCAGCTGCCTAAGCACCCATTTAACTCAATCCCAAAAAACAAGCCTCCACTGAGGTGGTGGCTCCCCTGAGCTGCCAAGTGTTTTTGGACCCTTCCAGTCAGTTGCTGCATTGCCTCTACACAAAGTGCGTTCTTTCGATTATCAGAGTAACGTATAAAATGCTGTTTGCATCAGTAACTCATGTTTGAGCAAGAGAAAATGGAAATGGAAATACTGCAATGGGTACAACCGTTTAACAATGCATTTGCTTGTTGGTAAAGTTATATCTTAAAAAAAGGTCCATATCCATAGGCTGATATTAAAGCTATATTTAAGTTGATAACATAAACTGGATTAGTTAAATTCACTACACTTAAATTTTAAAAATCCATTTATAATTTATTGTATTTTAACTAGTTTTTTAATTAAGTTTGAATATCTGGAGTTATAATATGTATTGTTATCTAGATTGTTTAAATTGTGAGTTTACAGTTCGATTTTTTTTAAACCCGGACCCCCTTTCTACTGCAGGGTTCATCAGTCAACTCTTGTACATCCCCTCCTGAAAATAAATCCTGTATAGGTCACTGGCCAAGTTGTGAACCGCTTCACTTTACTCCAATATAAAACAAACATATTGAACTTAACTTGGCGAAAAATCTTAGTCAATTCAGCTTTTGGAGTTTCTATCAAATATGTTTAGACTGTTTTTCATGAATTCCATGATATTATTTCTATTCTAATATTATTCCTATACCATTAATTTAAGTACCATAATTAGTAATTATATTTATTATTTATCTAAAACAAAGTTGAGTAAAATTTAAGTGAGCTTGACTTTGTGAAATCACTTTACCAATGTGTTTAAAATCTAGTCATTTTTTAAATAACTTAGGATACTTTAACTGGTTTTGGTAGGCATATTTACTTTCCTAGGGCATCACAAGCTAAAAAATAAACATTTGTAGAAAAATGTTATTGAAGGCCAGGGAAGAAGAGCTATTTTGAAAGTAGAATATATGTGTGTTAGAACTCTTTACTGCCTTGTATGTTTGTTGTATATATACAAATTAAATAAAAATAGTCGATTCAGCATTGCTTATTAATATTTTATCACGCTACTCTGTGTTAAAAATGTCATTTTCAAGTACAATTGAGAATATTACAAATTTATTCATTAGTGTCGCGAGCACGAAATACGGCGGGTGAGTGAGGGCGCTGCTGGCGAAATCAGCAGTATTTTGGTTGTCAATTAGTCATATGATTGTAAGTTTACAAGCACACGTTTACATATGAAAGTTTTGCTGCAAGCTCTTATGCAAGATTATTCTAATTTCGTGCAAGATTCAGACTAGCAGAAATCAATAATAACTGTCAGCTGTAGACAAAAATAAAAATGTAACGATACGTAATCTTTTGTTTTGTTTTTGTTTGTTTTCGGAGATTTCATAAGTTAATTCATCGAATTCCGAAATTATATTATATTTTTTGGTGATAAATTGTTCAACACTTAATTTACATAATCAGTCAATTTTAACATATAACGGTTTTTGTTTAATCAGTGTGCACTCTATGAACATTGAGCTATTTTTTTGCATTCTCTCTTATTTTGCCGGGTTTGTTTTGTTTTCATCATGGAGTCAGGAGAAATACAGTTTGAGCCGCCCAAGGAACGACGGTTATAGGGCATTTTCCAAAGGACCTTAAGTAACAAATCAAAAATGTGGTTGCAAACGTTCTTAGTTTTGCAAAAAAGTTCAGCCGACGAAAATAATCGTGAAGCTATTGACTTCAACAAAAGCCAAGAACTGACATAAAAAATGTATGGAATTAGTCTCCGGCCTGTTCAAAGGTGTGCCCGAGAAGTAAAAAGAAAAAGTAGTGTACCTCCTAGAAAACTATACTCCCGAGTCCCGAGAGAAGCGATTCGCACATTGTTAAATGACTGATTGTAGCGTAGTGAGGGAGGCAGTTTTGGGATTTTATGACAGGGGAGATTTACAAACTGCTCAAAATGTCCGCAAGGAACACAAGCCAGAGAGAATTAATTGGCTACACTGGTAGTGTCTACTCTGTTCGACGGCTTTTTGTGCCCTAGGATTCAGGTACAAAAAAGCCAACGACGGACGCAAATTTCTGATTGAGAGTAGTCGCCGCTCGTGCGCGGTTCTTGCGCAAAATGCACTCGCTAAAGCAGGAACCTATCCTAAACGACCGGGTGTACCTCGACGAAACTTGGGTGGATCAACATCACTCCAGTAAGTTTATCTGGCAACACTCGGACAAGAGTGGAGGATTGGAAGTACCGACAGGGAAAGGAGGGCGATTAATAGTGTGTCACCATAGTCAATGGTGTCATGCTGGGAGCGCAAAAGGGTTCATCCCTCATTGCAAGAGTGTTTTTCGTTCTAAGAAGAATAGCAGTGACTCAGAAATGAACTATCCCTAATCTAAATATTCAGAAATGAACTAACTATTCGTTGATCTGTCCCATGTTTTGAGCCTAAATCGAGTTACTTTTAAGAATATAATTTTTGTACATAATGTGAGTGTATTGAATAAAACTTTAACACAAATTACTTACTAATAATTTCTTAATTTGGTATTAATGAAATAACAATACCCTTATTATGTTATAACATAAAAATTACTTGATTTGAAACCTCCATTCACACAAGTCCGGTACGGAACCGTTACAAATGTCCCATACAAACCAGAAAACTTCAATATATTTCTTGAAGCAATCGTTGATAAACGTTAAAAATTAGCATTAATTGGTTAAGAAATATATCTTTCATTGCTCTGTATATTTTAAAATCCTCTTTTACAAATAGAATAAAAGATTTTATCAAAACTATGATGACGTGTAATTTTGTGGAGTCCCGTACGAGACTAGCCTACTGTTAATTTTGCCAAGAAAAATAAAGTGTTTGAAATGTTTTCAAGACACATAACACATTATTGTAATTTATAAATCGACACACAAGCAGAAGTATATCCTGGAAAACCAGATTAAATATTTTTTAAAGTCCATAAACTAGTTGTAAACATGGCCTTACCATTGATTATCCACATCGACAATCAATGTCAATGTCGATGTCGATAATCAATGGCCTAATTGTCCCGTGTGGAACTTGGAATGGCTGAAATAATTGTGCAACCAAGCAAACATATAAACATACAAGCTTGAAAAATTGTTCGTATAACAGGATAACATAATTGTTTTTGTTTTAGGTAAATTTTGTAGCCTACAACTATCTTTTTACAAGATTTTATATGATAAGAGTTTTTTATATGTAGGCCTATCTGGTAGCCAATTAGAAAATTAATTTAGGTTTTGGGCTCGGGTTTCCGGGAGAAAGACTCACTTGCGGTTGGAAATGCTGTTTTGGATCGCAGACGGACAAAGAAAACTTTTAATGAAATATTGCATCAAAAACTTGCATAGTGTAAAGTTCACCAAAAACACAAACAAGATGTTGACAGCTCAACATAAACATTTAATTTGCTCTTTTCAGCTGACTTTTAGCAGAAGATTTTGTGTGTTTCCAGTTTTTGCCGCCCGCCGTATTTCGTGCTCGCGACACTAGAGTGTTCCAGTACTTAGAATTTAAGTAGGGCCTATACTGATAATGAAAGAAACGTAGACAAACTAAAAATAACCAAAACTTGCATGCATTCTAGTTTTTCCACCTGAATTTTATACTATCACATCAGAATCTTATTTTGATGATTAAAATTTCTTGTAATTAAGTTTGGATATTCAAATTTTTATTTGCGATACTAACAAGTTCTGTCAAGGAATTATGTTTTAAGCAGTTAAAATGTTGTTACTGTAAAATAATGGTAATTTTCACAAAAGGCAGTCTGAGAAGCTAACTTCTTCTTAAAACTAAACTGACCTTTGTATGTAATCCTCATAAACCAATACCTGTCAGTAAAGATTTTTCTGATTGATACCAAATAATTCAAATGTCAATTGTTCCTTAGAAATAACTCCTTTTATCTTAATTAGATTTAAGAAATTTGATTTTTAAGTCAAAATTAATTTAATTTACTTTATTTTACATAGGTTGTAAGAAATTATCTCTGTTTGATCTTTATACATTTCTTAGCCAAAGATTACATTCCACTAAAAAAATAAACTGTTTTCTTAATTCCCCCTTTTTAGCATCAGTGTTTTGTATACTTTGTCCCCATTTATGGGAAACTTTCTAAAAATGTTCCTTTCTTATAAGTAAAGACTAACTTAAATAATTTACAGAGCAACTAGATATCTTTAACACCTGACATGATCACAAGTGCAGTATATTTTTATACTACCCAGCAATGTTGTGTGACTGCAGAGCCACACACTTGCTCTCACGGGTGGAGTTGGGAATAATTTTTATTGAGGGAACATTGGAACAAAACTATTTATACCCAACATATAAAAAAATAGTTTTTCATGGATGATATGGTTTAGGAGGGAATGATGATGACAACTTAAAATATCTTTAATACATGCCAATACTCGTCCAAAGTATTGCAATGTTTTATGAATAAGTGTTGAACGATTTTAATATTTTTTAAAAGTCTCGGGGGAGCATTCCTTTTCCTCATTGAGTCTGCCCATGTTTGTTCTCTGCTTATCAAGAACCGTTTTAAAAACCCCATTCTATTGTAATAATAAGAAAAATATGTGACCTTTTTTCTTTTTCATAGCATTGGATCTTTGTGTGAATAATTGTTAAACAATTTTAGTATTCTTGTAAGCCTTGGGGGAGCCTTACCTTTCCCCATTGACTCTGCCCATGTTTGTTCTCTGCTTATCAAGATCCACAAAAACCCCAAAACATCTATTCTACTGTAATAAGAAAAATATGTGAATTTTTTCTTTGTAATAACATTGTTTTTTTGTATTTGGCCAGTTTTGGTTTGGAAACACGATATATATAGACTTTGTATTTTTCGTATATTACCTCAGAGCCTTATATGATCTTTCAATTTGTCCCGTTTGTTCCCCACTTTCTCTGATGCATATTGCACCAGTCTACTGCAACTGCATTGTTTCACTCTCTCCACTAAGCACCTCTTGAGCTTGGACTCTCAGAGTTGAAAAGAAGCGTTACTGTGTTCAATATTCTTTGAAAGAACCGTGTTAACTGTTACACAAGAGATTCCTTAGAAGTGGATAACCAAGTTAAGCTGTGGTAAAATTCAAAGTGCATTTATCCTCACAAACGTCATCTATGACAAAATACACACACGATTGCCCATTATAATGGTATACATATCATATTACGGTTTGCATTTCTGTACAATATACTCTAGGCCAAACCTTGCCCTATGTGTCAAGGACAAGTATTATGTCCTCATCATACGATGAGGACATAATACTTGGTGACTTATTTTATGGTTTACCGCCTGAACATATATTCGTTTCAATACAAATATCATATAATCTCAATATTTTAATTTTGTTAAATTGGGAATTCATGAAGGTCACCAAAACTAATTTTTGTAAATTATAAGACAGAACAAGGCCAGAATAACATTAAGATCCCATCTTCGCTACAAATGATATCCCTAAGTATAAAATAATTATCATTCTTTTTTAATTAAGAACATAAAAAATCCATATTATCAAAAGAATTTCTGGAATTTTGTACAGAGCAAATCGACCTCTAGAAATTAATTTGTCTAAACATATTTGGCATCAAATTAAAGCTATTACTCTCTAGATGTTCCTTTTGTGGGTTTGGAAAATATCCCATCAAAAGCCTTTACACAGCAGGCTTTTGAAATTCCAGCGAAAGTGCTACTACCTCAGGTAGAACCTTTGAATTTTTTCCAATTCATATTTGTTTATACCAAAACAGATGATCAAGATGTGAAACAGTTCCAGAGATATACCACAGAATGCAGGGCTAGTAAAAGTCAGTTAAGACGACAGAAAATAAGGAAGAGTATTTGCCCTGTTGAAACTAAGACAAACAGTCTATAATATCTTAATTTTTACTGTATTTCTTTTCTTAAGAAGGAAACTTAAAAAGGAACATAAGTAACTCAGGAGGTGCACTGGAGATTGAATTTTCTAACAAACTATTGATGCATGTTTTAACGATTAGAGTTTTAAAATATCAATATTAGTTTAATATTAACCTAAAAAAGTCTTAAAACACATTGTAAATTTAAAACCTGTATTTTGTAAATATACTTGGAATGCGAAGGATATTGAAGTGTTAACTTTTAGCCTGCCTATTTTACTTGATTTTGAAATGTACCAATTACAATATGTCTATTTAATGAAGGTTTTCCATAAAAAGGTATGTTATTTGCTGTGGTAAAAATTTGCCAAACGTATTTAAGATGCGAAAAAAAGTGGGCCAATTTGAAAATTTAACTCCTTGGCATTATAAGCGTTGAGTAATTTGTTTTTACGGCGAATGGATGTGTCAAACAATGAAGATCTATGTAACCTAAACCCTATTTATGCAAAATGATTGTGTAGTTGCATTGTCGAAATTTCAAATTGCAGAAAGTACACAGAGACACTTTTAAAGCGGATGAAATAAATGAACGTCTCAAATTCTGTGAGGAATTTCTTACCCATATTGAAGTTTCAAGTCTAAAGTAATACCTAAGCTATTTCTAAAAGATTACCCTGATGAAGTTCAATTAGCCTACAGGAAATTTCATTCCAGTACTATGACACAAGGATTTAGTCTAAAAAATTTTAAAAAATCACAAAAATTCTAACACTTCCTCACTGAAAGGTATTACGCTGCAAAACTCCACACGTCATGTGCAGATTTAGGCCATATTTGGGGGTGTGCCAGCTCAACTAACGTTTGAAGCATTGTATGCTCAAATTCAAAAATCAAACTTCTTTTAAAATGGTCCATTTTAAGGTCTATGCCAATTATAATCAACATTAAACTAAAGCCTATTTTACTAGGTTATATTTGTCATGAAGTGAAGCGGGCTGCTTAGTTATGATGTTATTTTTTAATTGAGAATATCATTTAACTAAGAAGAGCGTTTAAGAATATCATTTAGTTAGTTAGTTACTATAATTGTAATAAATCAAGCTTTGAAAATAAAGGAAACAAACTTAATAAGTTTTTATAAGATAATAGAAAAACACGAAAGGTTTTTAAAGGAGTAGTAAAATCAAATGATATTAATAGGTACAGTACGTAGTTCTAGAAAAGTAAGTTGAATTGGCGCCTTCATTTAGCAGACGCAATATCAATACCCAGCAGTTACGCGTAATTCGCCTACATAGTTTCGAGGATACAGGCAAATAAAATGTGAACAGTACAGCGAACATAATGTTTTTTACGAGTTTCTTGAAGAATGCTCTCCGTTTAATTGAATAAAGAGTAAAAATTGTCATTATAATATCGTTAAATTTAACTCATGAAACTAATTTCATGCTTAAACTTGAAAATTTGCATAATTTCTGGCTTCTTATATATCTTATACTGCGTTCGAACAATCATCTTTTCCGCGCTAGTCTATCATCAGAAGCTGGTTTCATATAATTTTATATAGAAGATTATTCTTGACAATATCGGAAGAAAATTTTTCAGATAACACATTACAGTAATCGTCGGTCCGTAAGTTTCAAGCAACAATTAATTGTAGCAACTTCAGTATTTACTGGTATACCTATAAACAAGCAACACATTACATCAGAGCAACTGTACTTTTTCTAGACAGTTAATAAGCTGCTGTTCAAAAGCTTTTTAGGTCGTAGGCCCTACCAATGATCATAAAGAACTCTCACTATTTTACTACAGTTTAGCTATAACGGTAACAACTGTACAAAAAATAAAGTTTAAGAATAGGAAATTTCCAATGTTTTTATGAAGTTACGGTTTTTATTCGTACCGGTATAGAGAAAACCAGTAGATAGTAGATAGCAATGATGAATTTTGCTGACAACAAAAATTAGCACATTCTGGTAGAAAATCTTTGTATTAAAGAAATTTAAAATAACTTTTTTATCCTCTCTCTTTTGCACTGCAAGTTTTGGCGTTTTTAAATATAATCCCTTTTATAACGCTGTTCCTTATTTTAGATCAGTAGAAGCAAAAATGTTCCATTTCAGGGATAAAGATCTCAAGTGTGAAAACTCACTACTTTTCAATCTTTAGTAATGAGTGCCTAACTAATTTCGCGAGTGTTCAATTTCTGGCTTCGAAACATCCATAAGCATGAGCAGTCTCCTTTAGAGGCAATGGCGGTACCACTTAATACGCCACAAAACAACCACTGCTTGCGGATAAGAGATCCTAGCCCTAGTTGCAGCTGACAGTCTAGTCTAGGGACACGGTAGCGGTAGCGATCATCAGTCGACATATCAGTAACATAGTCTGATGATCCCCGATCCTACCCCACTAGGTGACCACTGTTTGGATAAGAGATCCTAGCCCTAGTTGCAGCTGACAGTCTAGTCTAGGGACACGGTAGCGGTAGCGATCATCAGTCGTCTTATCAGTAACATCAGTCTGATGATCCCCGATCCTACCCCACTAGATGACCACTGTTTGGATAAGAGATCCTAGCCCTAGTTGCAGCTGACAGTCTAGTCTAGGGACACGGTAGCGGTAGCGATCATCAGTCGACTTATCAGTCTGATGATCCCCGATCCTACCCCACTAGATGACCACTGTTTGGATAAGAGATCCTAGCCCTAGTTGCAGCTGACAGTCTAGTCTAGGGACACGGTAGCGGTAGCGATCATCAGTCGACTTATCAGTAACATCAGTCTGATGATCCCCGATCCTACCCCACTAGATGACCACTGTTTGGATAAGAGATCCTAGCCCTAGTTGCAGCTGACAGTCTAGTCTAGGGACACGGTAGCGGTAGCGATCATCAGTCGTCTTATCAGTAACATCAGTCTGATGATCCCCGATCCTACCCCACTAGATGACCACTGTTTGGATAAGAGATCCTAGCCCTAGTTGCAGCTGACAGTCTAGTCTAGGGACACGGTAGTGGTAGCGATCATCAGTCGACTTATCAGTAACATCAGTCTAATGATCCCCGATCCTACCCCACTAGATGACCACTGTTTGGATAAGAGATCCTAGCCCTAGTTGCAGCTGACAGTCTAGTCTAGGGACACGGTAGCGGTAGCGATCATCAGTCGACTTATCAGTAACATCAGTCTGATGATCCCCGATCCTACCCCACTAGATGACCACTGTTTGGATAAGAGATCCTAGCCCTAGTTGCAGCTGACAGTCTAGTCTAGGGACACGGTAGCGGTAGCGATCATCAGTCGACTTATCAGTAACATCAGTCTGATGATCCCCGATCCTACCCCACAAAACAACCACTGCTTGCGGATAAGAGATCCTAGCCCTAGTTGCAGCTGACAGTCTAGTCTAGGGACACGGTAGCGGTAGCGATCATCAGTCGACTTATCAGTAACATCAGTCTGATGATCCCCGATCCTACCCCACTAGGTGACCACTGTTTGGATAAGAGATCCTAGCCCTAGTTGCAGCTGACAGTCTAGTCTAGGGACACGGTAGCGGTAGCGATCATCAGTCGTCTTATCAGTAACATCAGTCTGATGATCCCCGATCCTACCCCACTAGATGACCACTGTTTGTATAAGAGATCCTAGCCCTAGTTGCAGCTGACAGTCTAGTCTAGGGACACGGTAGCGGTAGCGATCATCAGTCGACTTATCAGTCTGATGATCCCCGATCCTACCCCACTAGATGACCACTGTTTGGATAAGAGATCCTAGCCCTAGTTGCAGCTGACAGTCTAGTCTAGGGACACGGTAGCGGTAGCGATCATCAGTCGACTTATCAGTAACATCAGTCTGATGATCCCCGATCCTACCCCACTAGATGACCACTGTTTGGATAAGAGATCCTAGCCCTAGTTGCAGCTGACAGTCTAGTCTAGGGACACGGTAGCGGTAGCGATCATCAGTCGACTTATCAGTAACATCAGTCTGATGATCCCCGATCTCCCTTATCAAATGGTTGCTGACTGGGTCCCCATTATCTACGGCATGATTAGTTTACCTTGTTTTCAAAAATGGTTTGAAAAAACTGCATTTTTAGCTCTAATGCTCTACCTGTTGATATCAAACAAATGTCATAATTATAAGAATATCACACGAATTATAAATCTTTCCTATAAACCCTAGGAAACGGTAAGATATTGAGTAAACAAGAGTGAGTCACAGTCGGCGCTTTTACCTTGACCGCGACCGTGAATGCGAGTGATCCAGTTCTAGTTCAATGTTGGATCACGTAGGCCCTGTTACACGCTTTATTACCAGTGCGCAGGGCGTGATTCTGTCTACAGGTAGATTACGTAACTCGCATGGCCTGGCTCGATAGCGCAGCTTGTCTAAAGAGGTTCGCAGATTAGCTAGAGATAGTTCCTGGGCAAATAAAAACATTAATAAAGCCAAGCCTCGGGTCCAGTCCCACCTTCTATTGTTCTTCACCTGCCAATCTAGTGGGAATCATCAAGATGGTTGTTATATTATCCTTGTCTCGTAATCGGAAGGATCGCCATTACAATCCTACTGAACCTAGGCAGATTTGAGAATTTCATGAGAGGCAATTGCAATTAATTAATTTTTTAACTGGACGCAAAATAATGTAGATTACTTTGCTTCAGAAAACTTGGTCTTTGATGATGTGCCAATGTCCACGATCACATAATATTTATGTGATTTTATTTTGACCCGTAAACACACTGCTTTCCGCGTCGTTGTACCCATGCAACCTCGCATGATAAGGAAGGTTGTATACATTTTCCCATGCTTTATGAGCCATAGAACTCGGTGATGTTGTTTTTTAGTACAACCATCTCATTACAATTAACAATCACATCAATCTCAATACAATAAGCGTTAATCAGTATTTGACAGTTTGACGATACATTTTCAAATTAATAGAGTAAAGAGAAAAGTTTGTCGCTCAAGAAATAGAACAACGCAAAAAAAACATGATGAAGTAACTATGATGTTTTTGTACGTTTTTAGCATAAGTGAAATGTGCCTCAAGTTTGAAGCTTAAAATATTTTCTATTTATCCCTGAGAAACTATGAAATTCCAACAGTTTTGAACAGTAAATCAAAACAAAACAACCATCTTAAAAAATTGTTATTTTAAACAATTGATTGACAATTCATCTTCTAGATATTTTTGAAGCTAACTTTTGTCATAATGTTATTTCACGGAGACGACCAAGAACAGTAGAACCACAACAACCGCGCCATGACCGCCGAGACGTAAAGCACAATGTTTTTATGAAGTAAAAAATACTCTAAAATAGGTTTATGCTCGCTTTGCAAAAGCATAGATAAATGTTGACTTAATACCGAGACAGGGATAAGTAGTCTAATCAGACAGTTTCTTTTAAACTCGTGAAAAACAATATTTCAAATAACAAATGGTATTTTTTAATACAATCGTATTCCAGCCTCGGACTGGGTACGAGAACAAGGTTTAGTATTTTAATAAATATGTTAATATTCAGAAAACCAAGAACAAGTCGAAAAGCCAACTCAAAACGGCACACTGGTGCGTGGTGCGAGTGCAGCACATACTGTACATACAGTGTCATGTGAAAGCAGCGAGAGCCGGCGAATCGTGAGTCATCAATCTGGTGATTCTGTCCACGGTCCACGGTGCGGGCTGCTCAGACAATCGACGGTGTACATGTAGAAATTGGGGCCAGTTTTTCAGATCGTAGAAAGATATTTCACAATCTCATGTTTAGTAGAGATTCAATTAGTTTTTTCTTTCGTAAGTACACAAAAAAGACACGAAAAAATATTTGTTTTTTTTTTGGGTAATTGCAAAAATAATAACGAAAATGTAATGGAGTTGACATGTCTCTAATTTAAGTCATCTACGATTCAATTTTGGAGTTACATAGTTGAGGATTTTTAATTTTTGAAATCTAAGATAATATAAAAATCGGTGTTATTGGAAATAAACAACCCCTTGGTACATCACTGATGTAGGCTACATTATTATATACAATACTTTACCACTTTACAAAAAATATAGGCATTTCGATCCATTATTAAGGATCATCTTCAGTCATGATTGATCAGACTTTGACTGAAAGTGATGCTTCATAAATAATCGAAAGAAACATTTCAATTATTATTATTATTTCAATCGAAAGAAAAATTCAATTATTTAAGATATCTTTATATTAATAGACAAGCATTTTTTCCATAAGGTTTTTGTACTCCTTTTTTCTCAGCCTGTGCGCAACGTAGCAAAAATCTAAGCACACCGATAGAATTGTATTTTCCTGTAGATGTGCAGAATCCCATTGAAATTTATATTAGTGTTTTAGTGTTTTTTATATTAAAATTTAAAATTTCAAAAAAAATAACATTAGCCTTATGAGTTGCTGTTTTGGTGATATTATAACAACCAAAGTAAACAAAGTTAGCATCATATTATGTAGCTGTTATCACATGCTATTTTTCGTAGAGTAAAGATTTGATGTAGAAACATTAAGCCTCAGTTAATTGGGGTATGGAGTGAAAATATAGAATTTGATTGAAATCAGGACTACTTAGAGAAGATTAGGGATATCATACTCAAATGTGTTCCATTTTACATTTATATGGAAAAATAAAGTTTACTTGCTTAAATAAGATTAAGAGATAAAAATTTTCTGATAAAAAGGGAAGAAAAAAGTACATTAAGTTAAGTTTCTACCATCCAATGTACTAACTGACATGCAACCGGCAGGGCCGGCGACGGGGGGGGGGGCAAATGCACAGGGACCTGAACTCACAGGGGGCCCGGATCCACGCGAGATTAGTAAAAATGGGGCCCAGAATCAGAATCGAGGTGAGTAAAAAAAGGCAGGCCTCTCAATTGCACAGGGGTCCGAAAATCATGTCACCGGGCTTGGCAACCGGAGTATAAATGGACACATTATATTCAAATTATGCTTTTATTGGTGGATAATGGGTAAAATATATATTACATTTCAGTGATAATAATAGGAGGAGAGGGGTGGAGGGAAAAAGTTCCAAATGGTAGGAAAGAAGGGAGGAGAGATGGTAAGAAGAGAATGAAGGAGAAAAGGAGGGAAAAGTGGAAAGAAGGTCGGAAGTAGAGAGTGAGGGAGGGAGAGAACTGTGGTAAGGGATGTACAGGATAAACTGATTTGATCACTGAAGTTTTACTTTCCTCTGATTCAATAATTATTCTTAAAAAAATAAACATGAAATCTTAATAAAATAGTCATTATCTTAATAAAATACTAGTTACTAAAAACCATGCCATTAAGCCAGAAGTGAAGTAAAATAATTAGTCAAGGACTGAATTTTTCTCTTTTGTTTTTGGGCCCCCAGTTTGGTTGTATTATGTGTTTACATGGAAAATATGTACTATATGAAATGTATTTAGAAACGCATTTGTTTGTGCGGGGATTACTTATAAAATTAGCTATCCCTATTTGTCACTTTGAAAATTGGTCGAATTTTCGACCACTGGCGATCTCTAGTAATAATAACACCGTCACAACTGTATCATACCGCCAAGAATTACGGGTATAGGCCTATGATCTAAAAATTACCGAGAGGGTTCACAAGGAAGACTTTGACAAGACGATCTGGATCTGGCTATTAAACGGCTCAAAATAGAGAAATTGTAAACCATTAATGTAATTGGCCACCAAACATCATGATCGTAGTAATTAATTGGCAGATGTGTGCTTTAATTTAGTAAATGAAGGTAACAAATGTATAAAACTCATTAATACTACATTTTCCCATGCTTAATGAGCCATAGGCCTAAAAAACTCGGTGGGTGTTTTTTATTAGTACTTAGTTCAACCATCTTAACGATTACATCAATCAAGCGTTGATCAGTATTTGACAGTTTGACGATAACTTTTAAAATTAATAGAGTAAAGAGCAAGGCTTGTCGCACAAGAATAGAACAACGCCAAAAAACATTATGAAGAAGGCCTAATTATAATATGTTTGTACGTTTTTAGCATAAACTAGAAGAATAGAAATGTGCCACAAGTTTGCAGCTTATAATATTTTCTATTTATTCTGAGAAATTGTGAAATTCCAATAGTTTTGAACAGTAAATCAAAACAAAACAACCATCTTAAAAAATTGTTATTTGAAACAACTGACTGAAAATTCACCTTCTGGGAACGTTCAAATGACCATCGGTTAATCAGTATGACGACTAGCATACTTACTCCCATGGCCATGGATACCCTAGGGATTGTTGCCTCCATCTCTCACTGTCTTTCGAATCTTCTTGCCTTGCTCTCAATTTCCGTAAATCTTTTTCCACCTGACCCTTCAAGCGATTTTTGGATCTTCCTCACTAGTATGACGCCTAGCATACCAAAGCGAATATTTCACCTCCTTAGATATAGCTGAGCTGTAATAATACTGTCTTGTGTGACAGTGAAATATGAAACAAGTTTTCCTAACGAAGTTACCCATCACAAACCTGGAAACTTGTATTTTTTTACTTAAAAAACTTCGCAATTTTGACTTATTTTATTGTTTCGAATTTGCGCTAGATACAGTGGACGTTTTTCTTCACTCTTCAGAGAATAAAAGTTCTACAAATCTATATGGAATATCTTGGGATCCCTTATAGGTTTTATCGTCTGAGGACGGATCTGGTGTCACATCCCGAAATGTCGTAAAACTGAGATAACGTTGGATATTATGACGACCTGTCACCTTCCTTGCAAAACACTCCCGGTGTATGAAATGTCAACGGCGGCGACGGAAGTCTCCAAAACAAACGTCCCACGGGTCGCGGGAGGGGGGGAGGTCAGAGGGAGGAAGGGCAGAGGTCACACACGGCTAATTACCTCATCGCACTCACGCGCATGCTCGAGCAGCCGCGCCGAGGTAATGGTGTTACCTCACTCTGTAGCCAAGTGGAGGAGTAAACGCCAACTTGCTGACCGTCTTGGTGATAATGAGGTCTCTTGGCTAAATTAATGGGGCATACCTCTTAATTCTCTTCATTGACCTCTGGATTTTATATCTTGCGAGTTTTTCAACAATAGTTGCATGTAAAATTTATGTGAAAACTAAATTACTTATTTGGGAAAGTTATTTAATGAAATATTGCGCACTTTGACCCTAATTGAGTGCAACTTTGCTGTCGTTTTCTCCTCTCAGTTGTAATACTTCGCCATTTACGAACCAGATGAAAAATTATTAAAATCTCAAGTATGAACCAAATGTTTCCCGAGAGATGTCTAATTTACTGTCTTCCTTGGTATTCTCAAGAGTAGAATGACGAAGATAAACAATATTAAGCACGCTATGTTCTTACAAACAAAATGTATAAATGATGTTTTGGCGTTTTTAGGCCTCGAAACGAAAAGTTAACATCGTCTCATGCCTCAGTGGCACATGCGGGTAGGGCCAGTATCCCACTATTCCACAAAAAATTCGCTAACAACGCTATCATCTTAAGATACTTTGTAGCACAATAGATCGCATAGTTATGTTGTTTTAATATTGACTCGGCAGTATATAGTGAATATCTAGGGGCACCATTGCTCAGCTCATGATCTGAGGGTTTGAATCCTATACAACCGGCTTCGAAACTGGGCCCAGTGTCAGTGTCCAGTGTTATTGAGCGGTGATCAGATGTACAAGACCCTGATTGGACCGTTTTCCATCAAAACTTTCACAATGCGCCCGGAGAAGATACAAAAATTAAAATAACTTCAGAATGTCAGTTCGTTATTTTGAGCAGCTGCTCCATTTCTCTCATATTTTGATTACCCTACCTGAATAATATAAATGACGTTTAATGTGTGTCACGTTTAATGGAAGGGAATCACCTTTCGCCCTGGGATAAACCAACAACTTATCTTCAAAAGACCAGTGCGTCCGCCCGAGCGCCTTGACCTCTTAGGTAAGCCTGCTCAGGGTCACAATATTGATCACCGAGCTTTTGGAGCCACTTTATCTCCCACTAAGGATAAAATCGGAGAAAGGAATGCAGTCAAGAGAAAGGGGAGACTTTTATTCCGTTTATAAAGGATGAGGCCGGAGGGGACCCTACTTAAAGGGACCTCAGCGGAGCAGATTTCTCACAATGAGAGATGTCAGAAGTTCAACAATGAAGAGGCAATCGCGGAGCTCACGATCTAGCTGTAGCTGTGGCCGGTCGGCGGCACAGGCTGTCCGGTGGTTGAAGGCAACCGGTTCGCGACCAACTGCAGCTTCCGGCCTTGCAATGGCTCCCTGCAGTTCAGGAGTAATATTGCAAAGTTGCAAGGTCAGGATTTGCATTCTCGTTCAGCTAGAGGCTTTTTGAAAATACATATTGCTATTATTGTCAATATTATTTACAGTAATTGTCTTAGTAACTGCAGACCTTGGCTCTTCAGCTAGTATGCCAACTTCATTCTTAGAGACGTTCATTCGCCATGTTTCATACTTTTATAGTAGAGTTGAAATTTATCAGACAAATACATGGTAGGGCCTATTCGTACCACGAAACTTTAATTGAATCATTAAAGCGCAACACGTATCACACGCTTGACACCCATCTTACATTACATTTTTACAAAATGTTCGATCTTTGCTCAGGGTTGATTTGGTGGTTTCCTGTTTTTAGTTCGTCGTCACTGTGTCAGGCCGGCCGCACCACGCCGCACATCGCACGTGGCACGACACAAGACGTTTTGTCTTTGTCTCTGGTCGTCAAGTCAGCAACTGTTGTTATACATTTTTTATTTAATTTTATGGCAGAGGAAAAAACTCAAAAGACAAATGACAAGGCAAAACGTAATTAAAAGGCGTTTAGTTTTCCTTATCACTTTAGTTTGCGGCCGGCATACCCGCTTCGTCTGCTTGCTGTCATGAAGCTGTCATTGATTATTGAGTTTTTAATTTTATGATCTTGGATAGAGAGTCTATTGATCTTAATCGATGATATTGTAACAAAAAAGAGGTATAGCATTCGTTTTAAACTCAGCTTGGTTCATTTGATTAAAACTAAACATATATTTTATACTATCAATCAATGATAAAGGACTACGCGATTAAAGTTCATGAAAATCAAATCAATACTCAAGTTTACCACCTCCACATATCTACGGTGACCATCTCTTTAAGTTGCTGTATTCTTTTTGCGAGATTCATTTTATTCTGTTTGGAGCGATTCAAACATTTATTTTTGGAATTCCACAATTTCATCTCTTTTACTTATTAATGGATTTTGCAAAGTCACACGCTGAAGTATCCACAACCTTTGTTACGGTACTCGTGATGAGTCTTATCCTCCCGTTACTTTACAGCGATTCGCCTATTAAACTGACAATAGCTAACTACCATTTGCGTGTAAACTTAATCTCGCGAGTCCAGAACGCGTGTCATTGTCTGGAAGAAGCGTTTAGTATCGAACATCAAATGTCAGGCCGGCACTACTGTTTATTGCTATGAACTTTGCGCCTGGAACTTTACGTAACAGGGACCAAGCTCAGGCTCAGTAAACACAACGCTTCATTTCCCCAATCCCACGGTGGGAAAGGGGACAAAGCGGAAGCTGGTGGAAGCGGAGGTGCGAGGGGTAATGTTGTGAATGGCGTCCGTCAGCGTTGTCAGCCGCTGTTTAAATAATGTGGCGAGCACGGCGAATAACAGGCTGTAATCTAGATGATATAATTGCAGTAAATATTTATGTACTGTAGTAGGTTAAAAGTCTTCCCAAAAGTTTTATAGGTTAGCCAAAGCGACGTAGAATCTCGAGCATCTTTATGACATGGGAATTCCAGTCGCGCAAGACGTAAAATAGCATATTTCATTAATAGGGACTAAAGTGGCGCTGTTCGTACGAGGCAGCGAGGTCAAGTTTTACGAAAAGCATCTTTAAGCCCGTGTGATGAACTATATTTTTCGTTACCGCTCAATACAACATGCTGAATACTGAAGAAACCCAAAATGTTACAACTCACCTATAAACAATAATATGTACTCTTACCTTCGACAATAGTCCGAATCGAATGTAAATCAAACATACGTGATTCATTGCAAAAACAACGTCCTCGACATCAGCTGATCTTTTTCCCCCTAGGGTGAAAAAGAGCTTCTTTAGGACCGCAACAAACAGGACTAGTCCTGCGCAAAACATGTAAAGAAAACTGCCGTTTTCGCAGCGGTATAACGAAAAGGTATATTCTAATAGTATGTTCTTAAATAATTCATTTGAAAAAATATACTTCTCTTTCAAATGTTACCGCCCACTCATAAATATGGAGTCTCATTTACAAGCTGACTGGGACAATTTATATAAACGCAAAAGCTATTTCCGTTTGCACTATAGGACTGCTTGAACTATAGGATATTCATGTTCGCCTTTCCTTAATATGTTAAGGTCCTCTGTGGTGAAGCGCTTTCCTTGCGTTGTATGATTTACACCTGATGGCAGTCGGTCTGATGATGTTGTAATTTTCAGTCATGGTGTACTTTAAGTACGTGAACACTTAAACCCCTGACCCCAGCGAGACTCTGCCTGTTGTAACCCGCCTATTATGCTGATCGACTCTTATGAAAGTTGAAATGAATGTGATCTAAATCTTAAAAAATTTCAGGGCTTTGCGAAAATTAAACTTAAAGACTATCTTTGATAGACTGTTACACTTTTTCTATATAGGACTAGGTGTGTTTAAACTACTAATTGCGTCTGACATCGTCGGTCAAGAACATCGGCTTATGGACACAACCCCGCGGCATTCGTTTGAGACCAAACTTCTCATCTCTAATATTCATCATAAAAGCTTCGAGCTCTTGCCTTTTTTAAATTAACCACTCTTGTCGTAGTCACGCCCATACTAATTTCACCATGAAATAATATCCAATCAAAGCCTAGGCCTACGTCACTAATATATGTGTAAAACAAAAAGAAATGGAAACAACATAACTGGTGAGTTTTCTTACAAATAGTTTTTAGCGAATTTCCCCCTATGGGGAAGTAGCTATTACCGTAGGCGGCATGGTGAGACTTAAGCGCGGGACCACCGTAACTTTTCATTTTGAGGTCCCAAGACCCCAAAAACACCGTTCGTTCATTTTCATATATATATAAATATATATATATATATATATACTAGTGGCTTGAAGGGGCTAAAAGCCCCTAATGAGGGAAAATTATAACAATCCTTATTTATTATAGTACAAAATACCTTCATAGCAAACTGAATCTACCTTATATTGATATCTAGCCTACCACATGGTTTTCAATCAAGTATCAGCATCACATGTTTGTATATGTAAACAAAGCAGACGTTTTTAGATCTCAATGCTTTTTAAATGGAGGATATTTTACGTTATTTCTCGTTTTCTAGTGAATTTCAAGCAATTTCATTATTTTTGCCGCCATCACGGTATAAAGACCTTTATTTTGAGCCCTCTCCCATCTTTCTACGACTTGCCAGACGCCCACAATTTTGACGCAAAGAATCGCCTTACGAAATTAAATATATGATGATATAGGGATATATATCAGTCCGTAGGCGCGATAACTTTTGTAAAAAAGGTCCGATCTTGATGAAATTTGGAACAAACGTGTAAAGCGTCATCATGACTTCGAGTTCGAAAACCAATAAGATTGTTTTACTCTAAGAAGGTTTTTTGGACAAAATAAATTTTATTTTCAAGATTTAGCACCTTTTTACTAATTATTTTTAAATTTAATTGTCAAAATTGAATTCAGCTTAAAAAAAAACAAACAATTTAGCATTTTGAATTATTATTCTACGTCAATCCGTTGCTTAGATATTAGATAATATTGGATGTGCTAAACACAGTACGCTGTCCAATATTATTTTAATTTTGCCCTCCAAAAAGTATAGTCACCCTGATTTAAGATATTTAAAAAAATACAATTCTGAACAAATGATTCAATTTTCAGGTGATGAATATTTTATTTGTGTTTATTTTGAATAGTTAAGAGGTCATTGATCAAGATTTTGCAGAAAATATATACTATGTCAAAAAACACAAATTATTTTTAAATTTAATAACGAAAGTATGAGCATTTGGAGGGGGGATATCTTGGTCTAAACTGCCTGAAAATGTAGCATAATATATTGTATGTTTACAATGATGAGGATTGATAATATGTTTTATTGAAATTGGCTGGAGATGTAGGTCTGTTGCAACAGGGATGTTTTATTAACTGTAAAACTGACCATATGATTGAATTTAATTTTTTCATGAGTTTAAGTTATTTTTTTTGTTTTGAGTGTTTTGAATTCATTGATTATATGTTTCTTGACATTTATATAGGTACTATAACAAGATTACAATCATTAAAAAAGATAAAGACAAAGAATATAAAATACAAAAGTGTATGTATCACTAATGAAAACAAATGTGGTCTCTTTGTTAATTTTCCTCATGTTCAAAGCTCATGAATGACGAAACATACGTTTTTAGTATTTTATTTACTTAACGTATCATTCAAACAATACTTTCCTTCAAATAGGTTGAATGCTCACATATACAAAGTAAATCCTATGGAAATTCGCTGAGTACGCAGGTCTGCTACGACGGGGGTATTATTGCATTGAATTAGAGTTGTACAAAAAGTCATAAAAATCATAACATTTTTGTTTTTTTAACTAATTTCAGAGAGGACAAGATATATGTACGATGTTCGACTATGAACTTCCATACTGTATAATCAATCAGGAATTCAGAGCATCTTGAAATTAAATTCATATGCTTACGTATTAGTTTATGGACAGTAACTATTATCAAACAAACTGAATTTCAGTTGATTGACTGAGAAACGACAGAATCTAAAATTATCAACCTATAACGAAACACCCGAGTACAATTAATGAAAATCTTGTGAAAACGTCATCAAATGTGCCTTGTGATTGATTGATAAAAACACATGACTTACTATGAAATTAAGCATTCCAAATTGATATATTATGATTCAAAATCATTAAATTCCTACGGCAAAGAAATATCTCGAAAACTAATTGCACCATTAATTTGAATGATCGTCCCTTTTCTAGAACTAGACAGAATTGATCGCAGAGTCGCGGACGATACAATGGACTTTGTGAAAGGCAGTATTTACCATTTACTTCGATTGTGCTAACTGTGTGGTTTTCATTCAATTAAAATTTTTAAGGCAAGCCACCAATCCTCTTTGAATATACATTTTTCCGTTTGAATATTCTAAATTTCAATTGCATACAAAAGGTGTTCATTTAACAGTAGATTTTTTACAAAATCATCGATCAAATTACTGATATACTCATTTTGTTTAAGGGAGAATCATTTCTTCAAGTCATACATGGTGAGACATAAAAAAGTCCAAATGAAATGCATACTTTTTTTATTCAATTCTGTACTTATAATTAAATATATATATTGGATGCCCCAGCTTTCTGGAAGTTCAAGACTGCCAAAGGCTGCAATATCTGTATAAAACATTTATCTTTTCAGAAACGTCTGCGGAGTTAGTCTTGTGAGAGACAGGATGGTTTCAAATTAAGACACTTTACAGGTTCCCAGAGTGCGAATTGCATTAGGCAAACTGTTGCGAAGGCTCCGGATATTTGGAAATGCCGCTGGATCGGCGATTGTTGTGCGTGAATTTAAGCCTTCTTTTAAACGTTTAGTAGATTCATGATTCATGCATTGTAACAGTGGTTTTTAGTTTAAACGGTATTCATTGTACTTGTCAGATTTTCGCTCCCGATTTTTGAGTTTAATTTTGGAACCGATTAGGAAAAGAGACCTTATATAAAAATATTATACAGTATGTTGAATGTAAGTTTAAGACGCAAGCCGTTACGATCAGGATAGTAGCTCCTCAGCAACGTTGTTCAAAAGATGAAAACTTGTGGTCTTGTAATAATTTAAATTAATTATAGGCAAGAGTCCTCTCTTTTCGACGCATCGATGGCAGAGTCCACTATACAACTTAGTAGACTCTGGCAGAAATCAACTCGCTGATAAGCGAGTGGTTTGTGCTTGCAACGCAGTCCAGTGATCGTTTTTTGTTGATCCTGAGCACGAACTGCATATTTTATACGATTCAACGCTTTAATGAATTGTCAATTGTTCGGCTACGTAAAACAGTGCAATTCATCCAGCGTTCAAAATATAACAAAATACCACCAATTTATGGAATCAAAATAATTAAATATGTAATTTCGTAAAATTGTTTGTGTTCAAACGTTGTTATAACTTTCTAATTAGTGTCTTAAAGCCTAATTATCTGTAGTCGCTAAAGTAGGAAGCTATAAACAGTTATGGTGCTCTTCTAATCGATAACGTGCGGAACAGTGATTGTACAAGGTCCTGAATAAGGAGATGATATTACCTGAAGACGTGAACCGAGCACATTGAACTGGGAGGTTCGCTTCGACATAGTGACATCGGGATTTCTATTACCTCAATAACTGTTTTAATAACGTAATGTCAAATATTTATATACTAAAGTGATATATTTCAAAAAAACCTACATGGATGCATTTATGCTGGTTGCTTATTTAGATTTAAATGACAGTCGTTGTAATAAAGTTTGACAACCTCAACACAGACCGTCGTCGTAACGACGGCTAAAACGTTCATTTATAGAGATCTCGCTTAATTTGAAGTTAACAAGTAATGCTGGGAATAATTATGATCAATTTAATATTGTTTTCAATACAGATTATCCAACAAAAGGGCCAAAGGCGTTAGGCTTGATGAAATATAGGCCATTAGAAAATTAAGTATTGAAATCATACTGTTAATGCAGTAGTGAATGTAGGTGTCCAAGTAATGTAGTGTTTTATCATTGGATTCTGTAATCAATAAAGGGTAATTACAGCAAAATTATCCATCTAAAATTTGCTTCGATATGTTAATTTTTCTAGTTTTTAGTTAAAGTTAAAAATCTGTGCGGAACGTTCGCTTATGCAAATCGTCTCCTTGTCCAGAGACAAAATTTATAGCAGTATAATAAGTATAAACGATAATAAACTACTTTCTTCATTATTAACCGTTAATTTCTAATTAATGGCTAAAACTGTGCTTGAGTATAAAGAGATTCTCAATAATTGTTTAATGCCTCATTTGGTAACTTGTTTTATTAGGAGAGTGTACGTTTTTCAATTCTATAAATCGGTAAATCATTTTAAGTTACATAACAGTTATAACTATCCGGACTCCCTAACCTCTGGTGCATGCAACTGCAGCACATCGGTCATCACCGGCACACTATGAGCTAAATAGTCTAGTTAGAGCTAGAAATCCCTGCAACTAGGGACAAAGCAGCTGATTAGCGGGCCCTAGGTGGGGAAAGTGCATCTCTGTGATGCAGTTATACAACACATGCCCTCGACCGCCTTGCAGTATCATCTTGGCGTGTCAAGTTGGAATCTCGCTGAATATTGTCCACAAACATCGATTTTTGGAGTGGGGGACTTTATGATTAGCTATGAATACCAATGATTGTGTTGTAATATACAGTTTACAATTGAAGTTGGAGTAATCTTAGTAAAAAGTCCAGTTGTACAATAAAAGCCAAAAGCATTGAGTCGAATATCAAGCCTTTAATAAACGGGGAATTGGCTAGATTGCACAGCGGTACTTACATAACGGGCTGGCGGGTAATGTAGAGGTAAAATACTCTCTTCTTAATTTTAAAAAAAGATGTGTCCAACCTAAAAAAAACCTTCGAATATTTGATAAAGGTTTGATATTGCTCGTATTTGTCGTTCGCCATTGGTCTTAATTTTCCTCCCATCATGAGTCATGAATATAAAAAAGACTAGTAATAGTCTAGATTCTAGACCGTAGGTAAATACGAGTGGCGAGAAGGCTATTGTAATTTAATTGTATTGCAAGAAAAATAACACTCGTTTTGGACGAAATCATGTATGCACTTTACAAAAAGTAATTTTTCAAAAACATAGATTCTGTTAAAAATATCAACTAAAAATACGCATCATAGCAATTTTCATTTGTTTGCCATTGTGAATACTAATAATTAGTATTTTCAATGTGAATTTTTTCAATTGCACGATGAATTCAATTTCACAATCAAAAAGAAGGTTTATTGATAATCATGTCAAAAGTAAAAGAAAAGAAAAAAACAACAATCTCGAAACAACCTATAAAGTGTTAAAAGCAAAACGATTATCGAAAACCGAGAAATATAAAGATTTGTTGTGAACTCCTCTTCAGGACGCGACTGATGCTGGCGGGTAGTTGAGGATCTGACTGGCGGTAAGATGTTTTTCTCTTTAAGAAAAGAGTATCCTTTTGAATGAAAAAATATTTATGAAAACTTTCTTCAAGTTAACAGGGTTTTAACAGCTTAGATCGCAGTAGTTTTGATTTTAGGTTTTCTATACAAATTACGAGGTTTAATTGCTGTAAGCTCATCGCGACCCACCTGAACCCCTCCCGCGTCCCACACTTTCGGAACCACTGCTCTAGACCATAGTAAGAAGACACGGGACTTTTTACGTAATGCTTTGGATGTAGAAATAAAAACAAACTTAAATCGATGCGTATGGTATTTCTTTAAAACAATTAGTGATGACACTGAAGATGTTTATAAATCACCATCGTTTCAATTACAATTTGTAAATGTTCTTTTATTTAAATGTTTATAATAAGTAATGCCTTTTAACACTCTTTCACAGAAAGGCAACCAGAAATGAGCGAGTTAATTGTCATTTGAATAAATACTCAGTAGACGAATGTCTGGACGAGTGTCCATATTGTCATTCTTGTAAATACGCCTGGGCCAGACGAGTCAACATCTATCACAGTGTAGTTGCATCATTCAAGAAGTTGCCCAACGAGATTTGCAATCTGATATGTTTGGTGTGCGTTTGTAAAAATGTTTATCCAACATTATTGAGGTATATGACACTAAATGCCAAGTTTAAAATATTATTCAACATATGTCTGACTGTGTCGTTGTTGCAAAATCTTTATTTTCAAATTTTCCTCGGCCAATTTTGGACGTGGTGCATCTTCAACATTTTGTGCTTGTAATATAAATATTCCATCAACCTGTCTGACTTATTTTACCTTTTTGTTTTATTTAAACAGATGTTCATATTGTAATCTGAATATTTACAAACTCATGTTTCTTTGCAATACCATGTTTGTTTCTGTGAATTAAAAACCTAATTTAATTCAGGTAAATCATTCTTTTTATTCTCTCACTTATATATCAATTTTAATTCACAAATGTACTAGATTTAATTGAAACATGGATAGAATTTTAAGACCTGAAAGATTTTGTGTAAATCCAAATGATGTAAATGCTTGTCAGGAATGGAGGCATTTCTTAATGACGTTTGAAAATTTCGTAGCCTCAGCCGAAATAAAAGAACAAGACAAGTTTAGAGTATTAATTAACTTTATTTCACCTTCAGTTTATGAATATATAAACGAGTGTAAAGACTATTCTGATGCTATTGATGTTCTTAAACGATTGTATGTAAAGCCTGTCAATGAGATGTTCGCACGCCACAAACTCAAAACCCGACATCAAGAACCCGGGGAGTCCATTGACGCTTACATAGATTCTCTCAAACGTTTGTCTAAATATTGTAATTTTAAAGCTGTCAGTGCTGAAACGAATAGGGATGAGTATATACGAGACACATTTATAGAGGGATTGTATGCATCACATATCCGACAGAGATTGTTGGAGAACTTTACTTTAACTCTAGATGAAGCCGTTTCTCAAGCTAGGGCTTTAGAACTTGCACAGCACCAATCTCAGCAGTATTTACAAGGGTTTTCTCAACCTACTGTTAACTCGGTAACTTCAAACTCCTGTAATAATAAAGATCAAACTCCTAGCACTCATACATTTAAATTAAGGCCTCCTACTCCTGAAAATGAAAACGAAGTTGTTTCTTCAATCAATCAATCGTGTTATTTCTGTGGATTACGAAAACACAATAGGGCTGTGTGTCCCGCTAGAGATGCGATTTGCATGGGATGTGGCATTAAGGGCCACTACAAAAAGGTCTGCAGGAGGAGTAAAAGTCAGTCTTTAAAATCAAATGCATTAATTCAATCAAAATGTATAGCTTCAGTTCCTTCCTGCCTTAGTAAAGCTGTAGTTCCGATTACATTAAACAAAATAGAGGCGTTTGCTTTAGTAGATACAGGGAGTTCTGGAAGTTTCATAAATCAAAGTTCGGCTCACAGATTCAATATTCCTATAATTCCGTATAAAGGAAGAGAAGAAGTTTCTATGGCTTCTACTACTTTGCATTCTTCTATTAAAGGATATTGTAAGGTCGATTTGAAACTACAGGATTTCACTTATAAAGGGGTAATGTTAAGTGTCCTTAAAGACTTGTGCTCTGACGTGATTGTGGGTCATGACATTTTAAAGAGACACTCAAGCTTACAAGTTCAGTTTGGAGGAAAAGAGTCTTCTCTAAACATTTGTAGTGTAGCTGTAGCCAATGTAGAACCAGCTGAATTGTTTTCAAATCTATCTCCAGATTGTAAACCTATCTCAATTAAATCGCGAAGACATTCTGTTTTTGATACTAAATCCATTGAAAATGAAATCCGGTCCTTGTTGAAAGAAGGAATAATCGAGGAATCTAAGTCTCCTTGGCGTGCACAAGTCCTTGTTGTATCATCTGAAAACCATAAACGACGTATGGTCCTGGATTATTCTCAGACTATTAATCGCTTTACAGAACTTGATGCTTTCCCCCTCCCTCGAATTGACGATATTGTAAATAAAGTAGCTACTTACAAGATCTACAGTTCCATCGATCTAAAGAGTGCATATCATCAAATCCCGATCCAAGAAAAAGACAAACAATATACAGCTTTTGAAGCTTGTGGGAAATTATATCAATTTACACGTGTTTCCTTTTGGAGTTAGGAATGGGGTTCCAGCTTTCCAGCGAATCTTATCCAACATAATTACATCTGAAAATCTTGAAGGTGTCCTAGTTTACTTGGATGATATAACAGTCTGTGGTCACGATCAATCTGAACACGACAAAAACTTGGACAACTTCATGAAAGCTGTTGCTAAGTACAATCTTACCCTAAATGAAAAGAAATGCTGTTTTTCCACAACTACCATTCACCTTCTAGGGTTTGTAATAAGTCATAAATCTGTAAGACCTGATCCAGATCGTTTGCAGCCCCTGCGAGATTTGCCTATTCCTAACAATGCCGGTTCCTTACGTTAGGTAGCTCTTCCTTACGTTAGGTTCGTTACGGTAGCTCTTGGAATGTTCTCACATTATTCTCAATTTATTCCCAAGTTCTCAGAAAAGATTAGTTGCTTGAACAGGAGCTCTTTTCCGCTATCTGACTCAGCTAAAACAGTTTTTAATCAGCTTATACAGGACATTTTAAATGCTGTAGTTTCTTCCATTGATGATGAAGGTATGTTGACAGTTGAAACTGATGCGTCCGATCACGCTATAGGGGCTGCATTGACTGTAGATGGTCGGCCTGTTGCCTTCTTCTCAAGGACGCTCACAAGCTCTGAACAAAGGCACTCATCAGTTGAAAAAGAGGCTTACGCAATTGTGGAAGCAGTAAGGAAATGGAGACACTATCTTATGGGTAGACATTTTCGTTTGATAACTGATCAACGTTCAGTATCTTTTATGTTTGATGATCATCACTATGGAAAAATAAAAAATTATAAAATAATGAGGTGGAGAATCGAGTTGTCCTGTTTCAAATATGAGATTATTTATAGAAACGGAAAGGAAAACAAAACAGCAGACACATTATCCAGAATTTGTTCTTCTGTAGGTACAAACTTATCTCAACTCATATCACTTCACGAGGCATTATGTCATCCAGGGGTGACAAAGATGTATCATTGGTCTCGCAGTAAAAATCTCCCCTATTCTCTGGAAGAGATCAGGAAGATAACTTCTTCTTGTCGAGTTTGTTCTGAAGTCAAGCCTCGTTTCCACAAAAATGAAGGACATCTTATTAAAGCTACACAACCATTTGAGAGGCTCAACTTAGATTTTAAAGGTCCACTTCCATCATCTACAAGAAATCATTATTTACTAATTATCGTAGATGAATATTCACGGTTTCCTTTTGCCTTTCCAACACAAGACATGACTGCTAGTACGGTAATATCCAAACTTAAGGAGCTCTTCTCCATTTTTGGTATGCCAGCTTATATACATTCAGACAGAGGAACAAGTTTTATGTCTCTAGAATTGAAATCATTCTTAAGTGCTTTGGGAGTAGCTACAAGTCGCACTACAGCGTACAATCCACAAGGTAACGGACAAGCTGAAAGATACGTAGGTGTCATTTGGAAGTCAATTGAGTTAGCTTTGAGAAGCAAACATTTACAAATCAATGACTGGGAACAAGTTTATCAAGAGGCTCTACATTCCATCCGTTCACTTCTGTGCACATCTACTAACACGACACCTCATGAAAGATTGTTCCTCTTCCCTCGTAGATGTAGTAATGGAAATACCACACCTTCTTGGTTGATGAACCCTGGACCAGTCCTCATGAAACGACCCGTGAGGCATTCAAAATACGGGCCATTGGTTGAAGAGGTATTTCTACTTGAAGGAAACCCCCAATATTCCCATGTGCGATTTCCAGATGGAAGAGAAACAACTGTCAGTTCAAGACATTTAGCTCCAGTGGGAGAATCACAAGATACTGAAAATAAAACGCTTGATAACGAAACAGAACTGATTTCTGAAAAACCTGAAACTCTTTCGGAAGGCAATCCTGAGGTGGTTCCAATCAGAAGAAGCTCTAGAGACAGACGACCACCTAGGCGATTAAATGATTACATTATCTCCTAGGAAGGGAAGAATGTAATATAAATATTCCATCAACCTGTCTGACTTATTTTACCTTTTTGTTTTATTTAAACAGATGTTCATATTGTAATCTGAATATTTACAAACTCATGTTTCTTTGCAATACCATGTTTGTTTCTGTGAATTAAAAACCTAATTTAATTCAGGTAAATCATTCTTTTTATTCTCTCACTTATATATCAGTGCTTCAAGATTCTTTAGAAACCGTATTTTAAAGAAGATTTTATTTTTGAGGATCTTCATGTTGTTGGTCTTACAACTCCCCCTCCCTTTCCCCATCGTTTCCCTACAATGGCACTCCACGCTTTAATACAGGGTGTTTTTTTTAAAGCAACCTGTAAAGTTAATTTAATAAGGAAAGGATTATACCCCCCAAGATCTCCAATTTTGACCCCACTAGATTATTTCCCTTTGGTATACATAAAAACGTAAGGCCTACAAAAATAACCCACAGGATATTCAGTGGCTGAAAACAAATATGATCAATTTTATACATGAAATTGAAAGTGGTACTTAGTGTAACATGTTCGGGAATTTGATAGAGAAAGCACAACTTGTATAAATGTCAATGGCGGATTGGTTGAACACTTACTGTAAGCAAAATGTGATAAAACTGAAATAATATGATGTTTAAAATGTAAGTATTAACAAAACAACACTTATTTTATATGTGCATTATTCAATCCGAAACATGAGTTGCGTTATAACAAACTTTGTATCAATGTTAAATGTATTTTTGTATTTACTCAAGCTTACTCAGACAAAATTCGTCACAATATGCAGTCCTCCCTCTAACCAACCCCCATTAACCAAAACCCCCTCCCCTCACTGGACGAGACGTATAATATGATAAACGAAAACGAGCCCTTAAGAAATACCAAAAATCACGTTATGTTACAAGTAGTGGGTGTTTCGACCGGGCCTCCTAGCGGTGGTTCCCGTCCCACTAACCAAATCGGCAGATAGCATCAGGAGCGCGACGCCGACGCCGACGCTGCGTTACACCACCGCAAGTGCGTAAGTCTTTGTTGTTCCTGCCGTGTAATTTACGTGGGATGAGCAGCGATGAGGTCTTCCGGCGGGACCCGCAAAACTGCTGGGATTTTGGAGTCTGCTGGGTGGTACTTTCACTCTCACCCTGGAGGGGTTTCCTTATGTTGATATTTTAAATTGATGTGTTAAAGACAAAGAGTATAATGTTGTGTCGTGTGACAAATAGAGGTATTGTTTAGGCACGAAGCAGACAAAAAAGAAGAAAAATATAAATATTTTTCTAACTATAAAATATAACAGTTTCATAAACAGGAGTAGAGTAAGATTTTTGAAGTAATTATTTAGGATTACAATATTAGATCTAGTATTTATTGCTATTACTAGGGATGATAAAAAAGTAAGTTTACATACGTTTGAAACAAAAACAGCAAAAGTACAGGGTGTTTTTTTAACGCAACCCAAAACTTTGTTTTATTAGCGAAGGATTACTTCCCCCCTAGACCCCGGGATTTGACCCCACTATGTTATTTACATCGGGGATACATAAAAAGTAAGGCCTATGAAAACAATTCACAGGATGTTCAACACCTCAAAATAAACATAACAGATTTAATGTTTTAAGTAATTCAAAGAGGTACTTTGCAACGTGTTCGGGAATTTGATGGAGGGAGCATAATTTTATATAAATGCCTACGGTGGATTGTTTGAGCACATAATGTAAACTAAATGTGATCAAACTTAAATAATAGGTTGTATAAAATGTAAAGATCAATAAACAATACTCATTTCATACTTATATGTGCATTATTCAACCTTAAAAATGGGTTGAGCTAAAAAAACCCTGTATATCAAGGAAAACAAAAAAGGAAATAATATTCTCTTGATAAATTGCTTTTTAGCTTATGTTTCACTTCGATGTCTAGTGGTAAAATGGTAAAGCGCTGGTTCGACCCCAGTTCCACTCGACTCCTGTTAGATAGTGAAGGTCAATAGGCTTTCCCATATGGTTAATGTAGCTTCAGATCTTCGCTATCAAATCACTGTATTAGGCCTTTGAGCAATAGCTGGATAAGGGTTTAAAAACGCATAATCGATCGATTGAATGAAAACATTATTTTGAGATTTAGTAATACGACCTGATATACTGTAGCTGTCTTTACATTACATAATATTACAACTGGTTAATATGTCAGATGCAGCATATTAATTACTGGTAGCACAGTGGTAACTGCTCGCATTGCAACACAAAAATTATTCAATCCTGGCAAAATCTAAGAACATTCTCTAAAGGATCCATACTCTTTAGAGTCTCGAATTGTTATTAGACTATATTAAACTGCAACCACGTGATTAAAGAGATTAAGGATTTTACGTTCAAAAGTTAAAAAGATTCGAGTTGGAAAGTACAAGATAAAATATAACAAGAATGTGACCACCATCAGAAGCTCGGTTTCCGAGTGAATAATTTCAACACAGTAAGCAGTGAGTACGTGCAACTCTGAATTAGAAACGACAAAAACAAAAACCAGAAAACAAGAACAAATGTCCAAATCCATTTAATTATGCCAATCTGCTCGCAGTTTAGCCATACTAATGATACTAACCTAACTATTGTACAACATCGAGGAAAACATACTCACGTCACAAAACATACGAGAAATCGGTCCTCGAACACGACATGATGTCTAACGTCACCGTATGTGTACACGTGCGTTGCATAAGTCAACAATCATAATCAAACGAACGCCACCGTCGTCGCCGCGGCTGATCACTAGGCGGGCGCGATGCCACGGCCCCCGTCCCGTGCGTTTCTCCCACATCATGTTTAGTGGTCCTTGATCGCTCGGGGTGATTTCCATTTTAATTTGTGATTAGGAAAGTTTCAATGAAACCACATAATAGTATTTTTATTTATACTTGAATTAATACAACTATGAAGCGCAAGAAGGAGGGAAATTTATATACGTATCAATCTGCAACGACGTGCCAACCCCTCGAAGGCAGACGAAAACACACGAGGAGTACCGAAATATCAAAAAATTCCAAAGTTTAAGAGTTACTATCAAGCGGACAATCAATAAACTTTTAGGGCAAGATACAAACAACAAAACAAATGAGTCATGCAATAGGAAACAACGTCGTGACAAAAAAATCAAAATGCTTCAGCCAATGATATACTCAGCGGGATCTTGCGAATAATACTAGTTGGTTTACGTTTGTTTACTGAGCGACATGCCTGGCGTTGGCGAACGATAGGTGAAATTTCCCTCCTTCTAGCGCTTCACAATGTTATTAATTCTACTATAATCGTAAAATTTAATAGTAAAATGAGGGAAAACGCCAAGTTTTTTAAACTTTAGAAAAAAAATCAGACACAATCTAAATGACATTTTATTTTGTGAATACAATACAATATTGATGATTGACTTTATTATTATTATTGAGCATAAATATGAACCACCTCCCAATAATAGCTCTCTTCCTCGAGATAGTGCATTGAGGAAGCTACTATATCTTTCTGTAGGTAAACTGTAGAAGTCTTTAGCCACCCAAACAAATCTCGTATAGTGTTTAGCAACACACAGAGACGTATTTGCGCCTGTCGGACAAATGTAAGGACAAATATTGAACTTCGAAGCGAGGGGTCAAGTGTGAGCGAGTCAAAGAACCCAAGCCTAACTGTGTAATGTACCATTTTAAAAACTGTGTAAGACCTGACCATTTAAAAAATGTTTATCTTTCTTGGTTTGAGAGCTTACTGAGGTTTGGTGTCATACACTATGGTGGAACCTTTCCAACAATATTAAAACCCATTATTATGATTCAAAGACATGTATTAAGGACAATGTATAATATTAAACGTATGGAGAGAATGACATTCCTCTTTTCCATATATTAACTTTTTATCAGATTTATCACTACTCAGTAATTATGTTTGTTTATAAATATATTTATAAACAACAGTCTATTTGAATTTAAAGAACCAAGAAGGTTTACTAGGTCGGCCCAAACTCTACAGCTTGAAGTTCCGTTTTTAACAAAAGAATCAAGTAGGCACCAGCTCTGTTACATGGGACCTAGAATATTCAATGAATTTTTATTATTTAGCGGTCAGAGTACTATGTTTGAGAAAAAACCTAAAGTTAAACTGAAGGCACTGGATTATGTTGGGCTGTTACAATCAGATTAAATTATATTTATTTATTTATGTTCCATGAAATGTCTATTTGTTATATCTTATATTGTTATATTATTATAGTTTATTTATTTATTGGATATTTATAACTTATCTATTATTATTGTTATACTTTGTTATTGTTTCTACTGTTTTTGTTATATATTTGTTGACTATTATTGTATGTTTAATGTATATAAATTGAATAATGGAATCCGTGAACTGCCTGAAGCTATGGGAGTGTTAAGCATGTGGACTGATAATCCTGAATAAACTCCAACTGGACTCCCGCACGCGCTATTTAAGTGCATTGGGAGGAAAATTGTAACTTCTGAATGTAATATGTACTCTTTTCTGAATAAAGGTGTTTTGAACTTGAACTTGCAGCCTGTTACTGAATATTTTTTATGTAAAAACGCATCCAAGCTTAAAAGTTTACTATAAAATGTCGTTAGTAAATAGTTGCAGCATTTGAATTTAGTGATTTGTTTAATTTATTAAATTTAAACTTACTAGTAATTATATTTTGTTAGTCTCGTTAAAATTTCTCTGACTGACATTTAAACCAATGTAAAGACAATTAATTATCTGCAGTAGGATCACATAAACTGTTTATGATCCTTATTACTACTCAATATGCCAATGCAAACAGGAGCTCAAACCCCTTTTGATGATGGCGAACACTAAAACGTAATACCGTAAACGGTATTTGAAAACGTATTTTCATCATACTGACCCAGAAACATCGGTTTTCTGTTCCTTTTTGCTGGCTCGAAAATTATTTATTGCCGTCCTAGTCCGTGAAACTTTATCCCGTACTAGGCCGGGAAAACGGAAGTAACAATCAGCTGATTCGCAGCAAACCGACGTTTAATGCTTGTTTATTGGTTACTTTTTAGAGTAGAGAAAAGTAGTGGCAGCACTGGCAGTAGTAGCAAATGTTTGATCTGTTTGTATTGGTTTATGCAAGGACTACGACTACGTTATGATTGAAAGTATGTTTTTTTCTGAGTAGTATGATGAAAAGTATCGTACGTTACACGGCCGGAGAGTTTTGCCGTACTCGCAAAGAGAACAATCATGCTCGTCCGGCAAAATAGTAGGTTCCGGCAAAACAGTACAGTAGTGTAGCCAAATCAATTTCATTTAAGTTAATTTCTGCTAATCTATAATTATAATTAGGTCTCATTTGAAATTAAATAATAAATGTCTCTATTAAGGAGGCGTGGTGAGGATTTGCAAGCCCTATCTGCCACTTAACCTCTAATGTAGCCCAAATTCTCTAATTATAAAATCCATTAAACCTGGAAATAATTAAAAGAAAATTATAAATTTATAAATTATAAAAGAAAATAACGGAAGACAACATCGATTAAATGCCCTATCTTGACGTGGATATTAATATTTTGAGTAAATAAAAATACCCCCGTTGCAGGAGACCTGCATACTCAGCGAATTTCAAATGCAAAAGAACATATTTCAATCCAACATAGCGAGATTTGACATGTTTTTGTAATCTCTATAAGAATAACATGGGGAATGAGTATGCAGGTATAACATACACACAGGGTGTATCCGACTTAACTGTGCCACCATTGGTATGTCAATAAATGTTGGATTTAGAGCAAACTTCAAATGGGCTTCATCTGCTTTTTCAATTCAATTCAATTAAAAAATGAATTCCATTTTCTTGTAAATGGCCGCCATTTTCCAATATGGCTATGTCAACTTTGATTTTTGTTAAGAAACGCTCTGTATTTTATGGTGTATTTGGGTTTTACGCTAAATTTTAATAACTTTTCACTATTTTACATTTTTTTCTAAACCCAGAGTTTAAGGAGGTACAAGCCGTTAAAGCTTGATTTTCCCCATAAGAAATGCATAAACTACTATTTTAAGTGTGTTAGTCAATTTTAAATGTGGCATTTTTAATGCGAATCAATTGTTACGAATTGTGTTTCTAAGTACATAACAATTAACATATTTAATAGATGTAATATTGTTCTAGTGACTATATAATGGAAAATAATATTATAGTTAACAATTTCTTTGCGGCGCTTTGCGCTGCACGGGGTTGACCTAATATATTTTATATTTTAGTATTAATTGGAAAAAGCTAATGCAGACCTAAATAAATACCACTTTGTTATGACACTTAATCATGTTAGCGAATCAATACTTCCATGGATACTTCCACGACAACATTCACGCTGAGCACCTAGTGTTTCATCGGAGGTAGGTTTGAGTAGGCCTACAATGATGATTTCGGAAGGGATTGCATACTTCAATAACTTAGTCTGCATGTTGGCAGGAATTATCCCTCCGGGACCACAAGGACCATCTGGCATAGGCAGACTGCTTCCATTGTTGCACCCGATTGTTGCCATACCTCTCATGGGCATCTTGGTTATTCAATCAACGAATATAATAGTACAAGATATCCGAGATCATAAAACACTGCGTTGCGGTCCGATCCACGGTATTACAAATAGACTAATTCACTTCATCCTGTACATCTGGCTCCTGAGCAGACGAAATAAGGCAGAAAGTATGCTGAACAAAATGGATCGCCTAAATCGGCGATTACGAAATTGCCCATGCAACCTGAACCGCAGTATGATCATAGGAATATGTGTGTTGTCGATCGTGAAGTGCCTTTCATACATTGTTGGGGAAATCGTTTTGTTTCCGAGATCAAACATAATTGCTTCAGTTTTTCGTCTTCTTGCAGAAATTTTAATGTACGCCGTGTATTTAAACATAATTCAGATATATATAATGGATTTCAACCTGTCAAACTTTATAAGACACTTTTTTGTCAAATCGACGTTGTCAAAGATTTTTCTTGATGGAGAAAGGATATACAACTCTTCAAGCCCTCTACAGCAGTTGAGAAGGCTGAGGTGGCAATCACACCTTAAACGAGGGCGAAGAGAAGCTCATCTCCTTAGTCTGCAAGCTAAGAGTTTGACTCTTCTTCAACATCGGTACCTGCACATGCCTCTGTTGTTGTTCATGGTAGTGCACTCGTTCCAAGTTTGTACCAGGTTGTTTGCGATCCAGCAATGGCACGAGGCGGCTGGTACTTTCAAGGTTTTGTTGAGAACCGCACTGTCGATACAAACGGTGGTTTATTTAGTAATCCCGATCGCTCTCAACTGCTGGAAGCGGCACAGAAGACACCAGCTCAGGGGGGAACTGACCAAGGTAATAATAGCCACAAAGGACTTGAGAACTAGCACTATACTCGGCAGGTACATCGACTGTGTTGGTGACCCCTACCCGGACACTCCGTGCGTGTTGTTTGAGTTGGACATGTCTCTGGTTAATGTACTTATAGATTGTTTTGTCTTAGTTGCCACATCTTTATCTTGCCGATAAGATTGTAGATTACCCCTCTTCTCTAAGACTATTCGTACTATGTACATGACATACATTCAATGTACTATGTAGAGATTTGTAAATCAAATAAACGTATTTTAGTGTTAAGTTTTTTTTTTGTAAATAACCTCTAATAAAGATACTTTCAGCCACATGCATATCTGCTCATACGGAACAACTGACAGCAAAAGCAGTTTTCAACTAATGATGGTAAATCAATTTATTTCATAGATATTTCTTATTTTTAATTATTTAAAACAGCTAAAATAGTCACAACTATGGATTCAGCTATTCAGCATAGAAAATTAATGTCGAATTACGACTCTTAGTCAATCAGTTACTGAGACAATAAAGTAACTCAATATGTAGCAGATCAATATGTTCTGGATGTTATAGTAACTGTCTAACAGGATTCTCATTTATTACTTGTATTTAAGGGTTGAAAGGGGTTAGAATTGGAAATGACTTCAAATAAACGTAGGTGTTCACACTGACTAATCCCTTGACGAAAATTGGGTCCATCAGTTAAAGAATAAATTAGCTACAAAATAAAAACCATGAGGAAAGTTTAAAATACAATGAAAGTTCAACTTTAGAGAACTTTTTTGGGGTTGAAACATGATAAAGTTGAAAAATGACCAAAGATACCTACACCTGAACGGTTAAACTGACTATTATCATAACAAAAATTAGGTATATTGGTAAAAAACAAATTATCAAATAAAGAAAAAAGAAGAAATAAAGTGAAAATTAACAAGGAAATTGAATTTAGAGGCCATTTTAGGAAAGAAGGAGCTAAGATAGGGTAAATATCACAGGACTAAAGTTGTAGATCGTGTAAATCCGTGGCATATGGTGCAGTCCATTTTTTGATAGGACCACTAGAGTTCAAAAAACTGTTTTTAGAAAAGAATTTTTTACAATTACTTCGGATTTCGGAGCTCGGGGATAAGTTACTTAACTCTCGGGTTATCTCAATCTGAGGATAAGTTTATCTTTGGACTTATGCAAGGAGTTACCGAGGTATTTTGGAGAATTTTCGTATTTGGGTAGTGGTGGGTATTGTGTGCAGACGCAATTTACCTGTTTTTCTTCTCTTCTCGATTGAATTCGGCTCTTGCTGTGTTCGGGTTATGCCTACCAAATTAACTCTCGGGTTAAAGATATTCTTGGAGTTAGTTATCATTGAGCTCCGAAACCCAATGTCTACAGTCCGAGGATAAAAACCGGTTCAAACTGGTATTTAGTCTGAGGATAAAGATAACCCCGAGCTCCGAAACCGGCCCAATTTTTTTGAGGGGGTTAAAATTAAAAATTGTGAGTTTTGGTACATATACCTTAAGTTTTAAGCAATTAGGAAAGAGCATGCCGATTTTAAAGTTCCTAGCTCCCGGAAGTATTACATATTATACTGTTTGCAAACTTTCAAGGGTCTAGTTAGTATATCAAGGTGACACGGGATTAAATATGTCGAGAAAATCGCTGACATTTGGCGAATTTTGAAGATTTGTAAGTTTATGTACATTTTAATATTAGAAACTAAAAAGGGTGTCTGACCGGAGGGGTTGACCAGGACAATAGCCGGGCCGGCCCGGCGAGTAAATCCCATTAGTCACGCGTCGCCGAATTCACCGCTTAGATACGGAAATGTAAGGGATAAATTTGAAAATTTAATCAATGCATTACCTGAGAAAAAGCATTATACTATATTTTTACTCATCAAAAAGCTAACAATTTTTTGTTTGTCCCAAGTTTATCGGCCGACTTTAAGTGTTTGACTGAATATTTAAGTTTTGGTCCGTTATACCTTCGTCACCTACGATATTTTTAATTTCATCGGTTTTTCTGAAATATTTAAAGTTTTTCTTCATACTTTTACATATGTACAATGGTTAAATGTATATAACAGTTAACATGTAATTTATGAATGCTGTTGCATTAATTATTTATAACGCTACGTAAGTTGTCTGAATCTTCCACCATGATTTCCTCTTCTTCCAGCGGAAACGCCGATAATTTAGGAAACATAGCTGTCGTTTCCTATAATTTAGGAAAATAAAAATATAAGCGACGAAGGTCTAATTGACCAAAACTTTTAATGCGACCTCTGGCAGTCTCAAGCCTGCAAAACGAACTTAATAACTTAATAAGTTCCGAAACGCAGAGAGAACGTTTGTCACACATTAAATGGCTGATCTAATACGCTATCTATTACCATCATATAAAGCCATATAATACATTTAAATGTAAATACAACACATTTAATTTTTATATTGAAAAATATATCATTAGTTTTAACACTTAAAGTCGGCCGATTAACATGGGACAAACACATAATTATTTGTTTTTTATGACTTAAAAAACAGTATAATGTTTTTTCTCATGCAATGCAATTACATATTCAAATTTATTTCTTACATTTCCGTTTTTAAGTGGTGTATTCGGCGACGCGTGACTAATGGGATTTACTCGCCGGACCGGCCCGGCTATTGTCCTGGTCAACCCCTCCGGTCAGGTAGCCTGCCTCAACTAAACCTGAGACACCCTTTAGTTACATTATTCGTGATTTGTAACATATATGCTGTCGAGATGATATATGCCAATTTTCAGCCCTCTACGTATAATATTAAATATACTAGAGCTGAAAAACTTGGGGAACATCTTCGAAAATTAAAAGTTCTAGAGCTATCTAAGGGTGGAGGGGACGAGATAGGGCAAAAAGTCAAGGACCAAAGTTGTACATCGTGAAAAATCCGTGGCATGTGATACAATCTGTTTTCCGATAGGATCTCGAGTTTAGCGACTACAGCCCTAAAACGAAAAGTAATTTTTTTAAATTCAAGTTTTCGAGGGTGGACATGTCGTTTTGACAATTTTTCCTGCGGGTTGAACACCAAAGGAATATTTATGCCAAATTTCAAGTCTCTAGCTAATCGGAAAGTCGTTTAGAATTTATATTAGTATATCTTTATATTAGTTCCACATCCGGCTGTATTCAGGGTTTGGCAAAAGTCTGGAATACATTAAATAACTTTTATATTATTTTGCAGAAAGTAATGAAACTTTACAGAGTAACTATTTCATATAGAAATATTTTGGCGTATTTTCTTAGTTTTTCGCACAATGAGGGGACGGCCTACGCTGGAAGCCTTGGAATTCTTAAATGTAAGCATACCTCGAGATATACCTCATTTTAAATGTCTTGATTATTAGATCATAAGAGTGCAAACCGCGACTCAAAAGGTTAATCTAATCAGAAGTTATAGATGTAACTTCTGAATGGATTAACTTTTTGAGACGCGGTTTGCGCTGTTATGATCTACTTATTAAGACCTTTAAAATGAGGCACAACTCGAAGTATGCTTACATTTCAGAATTTCAAGACTTCCAGCGTGGGACGCCCCTTCCCGGATTGGTCATGCGAAAAAATAATAAAACACGTGATAATATTTCTATTTATGACTAATATACAACTGCAAAGTTTCATTACAAAATGATATAGAAAAATAATATAGAAGCTTTTTCATTTATTCCAGACTTTTGCCGAACCCTGTATATATTAGAGTATATGTATAGTTGTTATTTAGATTTGGCCCACTCTGTATTAGTGATTATTTGGTTTTAATAGTTACTCGAGTTTTCATGAGTCAGAACTAAAGTATAAATTACAATTCCGGAAAAAATAATTATACTGTCAATTTCCACAATATGATACTAATATAATAAAAAATCGAAACTTGTAGTCTAACTTATAGCAATCTGCATTTTCCTAACCATTATTTTAAAATATTCTACAATATGATGGTTAAATATTAAATATAGTTAATATTTCTTTGTTATTATGAAGTGAATCGACCAATGAATTCACTATTAAGGAAATTAAATAAATTATGAAAACACTTCCATTAATACACTTACTATTTACACAGTTACAATACAATTTTCTTGAAAACCGAGTTACTTATGCCGAGTACTTTGCTATGGAAATAAACATTACTAATTTAATTGTTAATCGTGTTTGAAAGGTGGCACTAACGTAGCTGGATTGTTTTTTTTTGTCTAAATTCACCTTGACAGAAATTAACTAATATTTTTACCTCCACTTAAACATCCAAATATATTTCCTTTGAATACAAATTCCAAATACATATTATCTTAAGCGCGGCGCGCCAGGGGGGGAGGGGGCAGAATCTTCTTCACTTTCCCTCTCGCTGCGAATATATAAATATAGGTGCTGCGCCGCGTCCGTCCGTCTGTCTGTTGCCGCGGACTGGATACCCATCCCAGGTGAGCGCACCCCCAATACACGCACGTCACACTGTTTGCATTACATAAACCAATAATATATGCATAATTAATATTAATTTCTGTGAGAAATTTAGCTTAAGATTGTGTTTTTCCTGATTTGATCAGTTATGTGTTTACTAGAATATAATGTAGTAAATATTTTTTTTACCGTGAACTACTTGTTTTCTGCGGTATATGCATCTTATCAGTATGGGATACTTTTCGTCAGTTATCATTGAATCATTGTTAATATTGTTCTATTTATAGTTCAATTTCAACTAATCAATTAATTTGTTTATTTATTTATTTCAAAAATTTAATGTTTATAGTATTACAGCACAATGTAAACATTTATTGAGTGTTCTGTCGATTCTGTTATGACTTGGTTGAATGTTTTACATAGCCATTTCTCAGATAGTTTTTATATTGAAGATTTTTTTCTATAATACTTTTTTTATTAAAACCCATTTTGCTCAAGCAGATTCAGGTTATAAAGTAACTTAAAAAGGGGTTAAAATAAAAATTGACTTTTTAATGAGTAATAGCGAAATCAACAAAAAACGACTGAATAGAATATTCGAAACAATGCTCTAGTAATAGAAGAGCGTTTATTAATGCTACATAAATTTAATAAATTGATTGTTAAAATAAAAAATAACAATTTGTTTGACTAATAAATAAAAGAAAGGGTAATAAACGGCTAATAAGTTCTGTATAAATAAATTGAACCTACAATATATTTTACAACTCACAAATTAGGCTTCAATTACTCGAAAAACGACATTTATGAAAAAAATTACTTAAAAAATTATGCTACTTCAATACAGGCTCCACGTGCATTTTAATTATTGACATTTCGGCCTGACCGCGGTATTGCAGGAATATATGATATTTGAAAGTTGTCACTCATTGTATTAAATAAGAAATGAGTCATCGCAAAAAATAACACAAAAGTAATAGGAAATTCAATTAAATTAATAATATCAATCAATCATATAGTTAAGCAAATTACTTAAACTTTGAAAATTATAGCTTTGCTATTTGTATTTGCCAATATTGCTATTTGTTTCGTATTCACATCTTCATACTACCCTTAACTGAAGATGCGATTTTTGAGGTATTGACATTCTTATTGGGTTTTGAGGAATTATATTCGAAGCTTAATACGTTGTCTTCTTCAATTATTATATTTCATCTAGACCCTGAAGTTATTGTGTAAAAACCACCTGTTCTGGCATTTGTTGAAAGAATTAATAGTACAGTAAAAATAATTGAAAAATTCCATAAACCCAAAAAAAATTAGCACAAGTAAGGAATTTGGTACAGATGTTGGATATATCTTCCTTTTGAACATACTAAAAGTCCCCTAAATTTGGAGCTATGTTACGGCCGCCATCTTGGAAAATGGCGGCAAATTTCTGTATTTTTGCCTTTAGCTCCTTTATTATTGGAGATACAGAAAAACGTTTCTAATAAAATTATAGCTCATTAAAAAATACACATTTTTGGTTATTATCATTTTTTCTCTAAACCCAACGGCTTTTGAGTTATTTGCGATTAAGTATAGTTAAATCGTGGCTTTCCCCATTATACAAAAATTTCAGAAAAAAGTCACTCAACTGCGCGTTTTATCAATGTTTTTGTTCAGCCTCTCGACTTTAAATCGCTGCCCATTGTTGTTGGGTGGTTGGTTCTTAATTTTGACCGCCATCTTGGATCCACCATATTGGATATAAATGATTTTTCTCAAAAGTAAAGATGGTGTTGTGATACACCATTACAGACTAAATTTTTGGCCTAAACTCAATTCTAAAATCTGTTTTTCAAAATTTGGATTCGCTAAAAAGATGTGTTCAAATAAAAATTCAGCCCTATAATTTTCTTATGGATATTCCATACTATGAATACATATTATATTTTGATTATTTATCTTAAATCTCCGGTTCTAAAAAAGTTATGCTGCAGGTTTTGGACTTAATATACTGTACTCAGTGATTTAACGGCTTTTGAGGGAGCTATTGATCGAAACTTGCAGGGTATCTTATTTAGAACCGGAGATTTAAGATAAATAATCCAAAATAATATTCTGTTCGAAATATCCATAAGAAATTTATATGGCTGAATTTGTATTTGAGCATATCTTTTTAACGAATCCAAATTTTAAAAAACGGATTTCAGCATTGAGTTTAGGGCAAAAATCTAGTCTATAATCATGTAACACAACACTATCGTTACTTTTAAGAAAAATAATTTATATCCAGTATGGCGGATCCAAGATGGCGGCCAAAAATGAGAACCCTGTCAAAATTAAGAACCAATCACTCAACAATAATGGATAGCGGTTCAAAGTCAATAGCCTAAAAAAACATTGATTAAAACTGCAGTTGAGTGACTTTTTTCTGAAATTTTTGTATATTGGGAAAAGTCACGATTTAATTATACTTAATCGCAAATAACTCAAAAACCGTTGGGTTAAGAGAAAACATTGTAATAACCAAAAATGCGTTGAGTTTACACATTCCATAAACAGATATCTTGATCCCTCTTATTTTTATCACCTCATCTTATCCCTCCTGATCTCTTGCTTTTTAATGCAAATTGCATATTATTGATGTAAAAATTTATCATTTTTAAAGCGTTTGAAGCTGTGCTGGCTAACAGCTAATATTCTCACAAACAGTTAAATAAAATGTCGGAAATCCAAGCAATCCCTAAGATATGTTTGATAATCAAACAAATTGGTGACTGAGACTGAAGAGAAATATGTGTATTGCATTAAAAATGCGAGCCACATGTTTCAATGGCGCTACTTAATAACGCTGCGATAAGTCTGGATAAAGACGGAGCACATCGCCGCGCGTGCGTTGAACTTTTGGAAGTGCAGATGAAAAATAGATTTTTTAAACTCAACTTTGAATAGCAACTATTTCTTAACTTATTTTTCGCTAGGGACTATGAATGAGCTGGTTAAGTAAATTAATGGGGCATAAGTCCCTAACTTTGTTCGTTTAAATTGAGAATTTTTCATTTTAAATTTTAAATTAAAAGAGTTTTCCATCTTAATTACAATCTCGTGGTGGTTAACAACGGCTACCTAGAGATTATAAATCTAAAAAAAACATAGACTGTATTTTTTTGATAAATTCATCTCACTGACATAGTTGACGCTGAGCTCCCGTGAGCTCTGCTTTCCTTGCAGATCCGTTCATGGATTCCAGATACATGTCTTTCTCCGACGTTGTTTAAGGGGTACTTTCAGTTTTGACTAGGTCAAGTGGATGATATCTATATTTTATATGTAGCTTAAAACACTTGAATCCGTTAGAACAATTTATCTTAGCCTGGAGGTTTTTCATTGAAATCGATGTTCAATTGCCGTCAAAATGTTTTGTGATGTAAGGAAAGATTCGCCATTAAAAAGTATCTTGTACAAATAACGACACGAAATGGTCTACTGATCCATCACAGCAGAAATGGAAAGCCTTATGACCTAATCTACATAAAAGACCTAATCTACATCTTCTAATCACGTGACATTTCAACAAGATACAAGAAATGTAAAATAGTTCGGTTCCCGTAAGGTTCCCTGCATTTCTCAAAACCTGTATTTTTTCATTAAAATGTTGCATATCAATAAATACCCCCGTCGCAGCAAACCTGCGTACTCAGCGAATTTCTAAAGAATTAATTTTTATATGGGAGCTTATTTACTTATGTACAGGAAAACATTTCAAACATTTTATGTAATTAATGCAAAAGGTATATTACATATCAATTCAAGAGCTTTATATATAAGGGAAATGATCATGGGAATCACATCGGTATCCATTCCAACAATATTCTTTTTGTTATTCTTATAATTATTAGTCTAATATTTTTTTATAAGTGTATCCTTGTTATAGTATGATAAAAATTGAAGCAAACATACAATCAATGATTTTTTTTATTTTTTATTATTCTTTTTTGACAAATCAGGCTAAGGAGTAAAAAAACCATGCAGCCTCGAGGTGAACTATTCCACTTTGCTTCTACGGTTGATCTTCAATTTCGTTAAACCAAGATTTGATAAGATAGATCTTCCAAAGATGTTATCACTTATGTTTTTTATTTTTAAATATTCTTTTTTGCTTCTTTTAAAAATATATTAATCTCCCTGTAGACTATGTCATTATTTGATTTCAGTGCATTAATTAAATTTGATTTATATAGTTTATACGTTTCTTTAAGGTAAGATTTTCTAAAAAATTCAAATTTGGGGCACAACCAAAATAAATGTTCCAAAGTTTCACTTTGTCCAAGAGTACATTCTAGGCATAGGGGTGTGAAATACATGTTTTTTGAAAAAAGATAACTGTTTACTCTGGCATGGCCAAATCTTAATTTGCATATATTTATTATTTCATATCTAGTTAAATTAGTTTGACTAAACCAGGGTTTGTTAGGGAATTTATCTTGTATAGATTTATACCATTGTGCTTTAGTTGAGTTGTTTACGATACATTTATACTGTTCTTTGTGCCACTTTTGTCTTTGTTGCTTAAAATCTGACATTGGTATGTGAATGTCATTAGCTGGTTCACCATCTGAGATTGCCTCCCAGGCCAATCGGTCAACTACTTCATTATCATTAATGCCAACATGACTTGGTACCCAGTGAATAACATATTTCCTTTGATCCTTTAGAATACAATCCACTATCTTGAGGACAATATCCTCATTCTTTTTGAGACCTTTGAAACCCTCAATTGCCTTTATAGCAGATTGTGAATCCGAAAAAATTACTATGCTTTTATTTTCCAAGTTCTGGCAGTATTTTATACTTTTGTAAATGGCATAAAGTTCTGCTGTATAGTTAGACATATAATTTTTTAACTTATATTTCCATCTAATTTGTATTTCTGGGATATAGAAGGCAGCGCCAACTCCATCTGAGGTTTTAGAGCCATCGGTATATATTTGTAGGTGGTCTTTGTAGGTAATGTTTGTTGTAAACAAGTGTTGTTGTCTAATCCTCAAATCATTAACCTCTTGTTTATTGATTATTGGGCACTCATAGTTTGTTTTGCATGTTATGTCTTCTAACATATGTAGTGGTTTATCAAAGTCGTAGATTTTCCTTCTTTGAGGGATGTTAAAAAGTTCTGGGTTCATATTTACTGTAGTATTAGTTGTTGTGATAAACAAAGGTTTTTTCTTTTTTGCCCAATAAGGCATGTGCATACTAATATTATTTAAATATACAAGTGGGTTATGAGCAGGGTGGTCATAATCAGTTAGTATTTTATAGGTCAATCTTTCAGTTAGCAGAGTTCTTCTGTTATTCAGTGGCATGCAAGCTGTCTCTGTGTTTAAGGCAATGATAGGTGTTGTTTTATAGGCTCCTATGGCTATTCTCAAAGCTTGATTCTGGATCATTTCCAGTTTGTTAAGGTGAGAATTGGCAATATGTCCAAATAAAAAACTAGCATATTCAAGTTTAGGGCGAATAAGACTTTGATAAATTTGTACGACAAAACAAGGTAGAGCGCCTTTTTTGCCACAAGCCATTACCTTAAGAATATTGATATCCTTTAGTCCTTGACGCTGTACGTTTTCAATGTGCTCTTTAAAAGTGAGTTTGTCATCTAAGGTAATACCTAATAGTTTTATGCTTCTGTAAACTGGGATTAATTGATTTTGCAACTTCAGATGTATTATGTCCTCTGGAAAAGCTCTACTTCTTGAGAAACACATTGTTTTACACTTATTTGGATTGTATTCTAGGCCTAATCTTTCGGCATACAGTTCAAGTTGATACAAAGCTATTTGCGTGTTTTCAATTGATTTTACAAGACTTTTATCTGAGCAGTACAAGACAATATCATCAGCATATTGAAGGGATTTTACATTTTGTGGTAATTCATGATTGATATCTGCTATATATAAGGAGAAAAGAGTAGGGCTTAAAACACTCCCTTGCGGTAAACCTCTGCAGGTAATTCTAGAATAATTTTCTGAGGGCTTTGGTGATTTTAAATTAATCAGTCTATCTATTAGCCATTTTTGACAATGTAAAATGAACTTAGAAGGGATAGCAAATAAATACATTTTTCTTAACAAAACTGCAATATTAACCCTATCATAAGCTTTTGATAGGTCTAGTGAAACCAGCATAGTGTGTTCTTCATGAGATAAGGCAGTATTAATATCTGCCATCAAATGAATTAAATAATCTCCAGAGCCTTTTTGTTTTCTGAAACCATATTGAGTGTCTGGTATCAATTTGTTTTCCTCCACGAACCATTCCAGTCTATTCTTTATCATAGTGTTGAATATTTTCATAAGACATGGGATAAGAGATATCGGTCTATAAGATTCTTCTTTATTTTTGTCAGTTCCGGGTTTAAGGATTGCTGTAATGTAAGTTATTTTCCATATTCCTATTTCAATTTAAATCAATAAAAATAAAAACAAATAAAATAGTCACATGAAAAAATTGAATCCAAACATATGATTTATCTTAAAATTTAAATAAACTTGTTGCAGCAAACTTGCATGCTTAGTTAATTTCTAAAGGATTTTTATATGTGGGCATATTCTACATAAGTTAGGGAAGTTGCTGTTTTGAATATTTTGTGTAAATATTAATCTAAATTAAGTAAATTTTATCATACATGATCTTATTTCTCAATAATTATTCATATTCTGATAGTTTTTAATAAATTTACTTGTTATAGTATATAAATGTCAGCAAACATATTATCTATCTACTCAGATCCAAGAAATAAAAACAAATCAAACCATCACATGAACAAATTAAATTCAATCATGTGGTTTGTTTTATTATTTTTAAATCCCATTTTAGGGAAATTGAATGAAAAATTTGGGTATTTCATACCAGAATTTGGATAGTTTATGTCCCTTCAGGGAAAAACAAAAGACAATGTACTGCATTTTGCAGATCCGATATCTTAGTAACCGATTGATGTAGAGTAATAATTCAAAATGCTATATTGTTTATTTTTTTAAGCTGAATTCAATTCTGACCATTAAATTTACATCAAATTAATAGAAATATGTTAAATCTTGAAAATAAATTTTATTTAGTCAAAAAGACCGCCTTAGAATGTACCGATCTTGCTGGTTTTCGAACTTAAAGTCATGAATATCGCTCTAAATGTTTGTTCCAAATTTCATCAAGATCGGACTTTTTTACGAGAGTTATCGTGCCTACGGACACACACACACATATATATATATATATATATATATATATATATAAATACATATATACCAAAATGAACGAACGTTGTTTTTGGCCTCTAGGGACCTCAAAACGAAAAAATAACATGGTCCCGGGCTTAAGTCTCACCATGCCGCCTACGGTAATAGCTACTTCCCTATAGGGGGAAATTCGCTAATAAAAATTAACATAATCTTTACATAAATTTACAAATAGAATTTTGTGAGACTTCATTTTGAGGACGTTCCAAATTGGAGTTATTTAATTTTTTGACTTCACTTGTGTTGTTATTGAAACTACTTCGTATTTGAATATTTTTTAGTGTAAAAAGGAAAAATAAAAGATAGGCACTACTAAGAAAAGAGTTTTGAATAACAATATCACAGAAAGATGCTGTTGCATTTATACCCAATATAACAATATATATCCCAATATTTTTTATGTGTTCATATATTACAAAACATTAAAAAATTGCTCTAATATATAGAAAATCCAAATAATAAATTTTTTTCTATTAAAGAGTATAACCGTAACCGAATTTAAGGGATCTGTTATATTGTTTTGATGCTATACAATACAGTCCCAAAAAAACGAGTCCCACTTAATAACCCAATCTGAAAATAAAACTAATTTACTCAATATTTTGACAGTGACAGTGCTCTATCACCATACCGCATGCAATAAGTCATTACAATTACTCCAAAAAATATAAACCCAAACATTGAAATGAGCAGCTTTAACAGGCGATGTTGTAAGCGATTACCCGAGTAAAGCTGGCCACACAGGGAGCGACATAATGGCGGCATTACAGGCGTGTTAGGCGCTCGTTACGTGCTTTGTGGCGCTGCATGCTCCACATCCGCACAATGCCGTCTGCCGTCTGCCCAGCGTCTGTCTCAAGCGGTCTGCCACATTTCTTCATCTTCTTTCCACTTTTCTTACTTTCAAACTTGTTTACTGTTGACCAAGCTTGGGCCGACAGACCCTTGTTAACTCCTTTTCATGAATTACTTTGTAGATTTGATGAAAGGAATTGTTCCACTCGCAATAATTTTTACTATTCACTTTTTGAAGGCATTTAAATCCCTCGGTCAGTCATTGACCAGAACAAATCTATTGTATTGGCTTAACATTGTTTTAAAACCAAATAATAATTGAATACTTATATGGAACTAAAAAAATACCACATTTTATTGGGCGCATAATTTGGAGTGACCGGTACGGCAAAGCGATAATGAACTACAGTGTTAAAAGTTGTGACTGGACAACTAAACAGCAAAACGTTTAGGACAAATTCTCATTTCAGTTAAAAAAAACTCTACGTGTTAATCAATTCTACCCATATAATTAAGATTATAACTTGCACCCAATGTGTACTGTTTTTGTCGCATTTTTACCAAAGACTTTTTAATTACGGTTCTTCATCCATAAGATATTATGTATTACCCAAAAGTTGTCCCCTCGGTTATAAGGCTGTGCAGAAAACACTCGATACGAAATGAGTTAACAAGTTTTAAATTATTTTTTACACAGTTAATGGAAAAATAGTGAAGGGAAATTCGCTTACCTCAGTCAATTAAGAAAAAAACTAATATTTTAGACAATATGTTATTACTGACTGAGATCTTTGACACATGCAGTTGACCATTCTTAGTTTGTTATGTTTTTTGCATCGCAATGTTTATTCCATGGTATACTGATATACTTACTTTAAGTTGTAAAGAAACTTAACCCTAATTGAGACCTTCAGTTAATTGTCCGTAAACCGTCTTGAGGAAGTCGAAGCGCAGAAAGTGACAGTGAAATGGACAAATGCATATTGCATAGTGTAAACTGCAGCGGGAATTAGCAAACACCGAACACCAGACTGACACAATGATGCTCATCAGCGGAAGAAAGTGACTCCCATCGCCAACTTCCGGTTACAATTACCGCTGTTACAGCAACCCAGCCTCTCCATAGAGTAATAATTGTTGAATGTCATGGAGCAAGCGTCACAAAGAGCTATTTACACGAAGTATGAAAAATTAAGTGGGTAACAGATATTTTTAACATTGCAAACTCTTATCATTATAATATTGTTTAGAAGGAGCTATTTAACTATTGAGAGAAATAAAACTTGATAAATAAAAGTTATGATCAAAGTTTGTAACTTGGGATTCCCTCATGGATGAGAAACGTGACTTTACGGTCTCATGAATTTTAATATTACCTATTTTACATACTCCTCGATCCAGAAGGCCGCTCACAGAAGGGAAATTTCATTCGTTAGGAGTGCAAAAGTCAGAATTTTAAATTAAATAAATAAATAAATAAAGTTGTTTAACGGTTAAAACGTGTTTGTATAGAGGAAAATTAGCTTCAAACAGAAGAGTTGATCACCGCTAAAAGATAGGTTGTCTCAGTTCAAAATATTTGCAGCCTAAATACTAACACAACACAATCTACCTACCCTTACCTTACCTAAACTGAAATAGGTTCGGTTAAATTATTTCAGATTTTAGGGACTCCACTGTATCTGATTATTCGATATTTATAAAATGTATATGTGTCTTCCATGACAAGATAATATTATCTACCTGTTCATTACAATCCGATAAAATGATAAATTGATTACTTTACCTTAACCACTGCCGATAAATTTAGCGAATGGCGTCACTGCTGCTTTTACGCCTCGCTCTCGTAGTGTTACGCCGCCGGAAAACAGAAAACAACACTTTCAGTTTCGAACGCTGCCGTCCTTCCGTTGGTGGTGTGTTTTCATATTTCCATTGTGACCAAACCGCAGTATGATTGGCTTGATTCGGAACTACACTTGGGTGCTATCACCGACCCTGAAAGTTCGTGGTAGCTCTTAACATTTCGTCTTAATATAATAAGGAATGAACGATATACGAATTTTAGTTGTACTTGCGTATTAAACCCCTCGTAAGAATCAGTTGATAATTGGTTGGTTAACAGTTGGTAGCGAGAAAAAATTAATTAATCCCTTTGAAGCAAGAATTTACTCCAGTATTTTTTGTCTTGATTTCATGATTTATTATCATCATTATATATAAACGTCTCGTTTGAAACCGTCTCTTGAAGGGAGTAACTCTTCGTAATAGGAACAGAACATTGTAAAATAAACAACCTAATTCTTTTTTGAGAATTTTTTTTACTGTATTTAAAGGTTTTCTGCTGATTTAGGTTTTTATTTCATAATAAATCTAATAAAATTTTGACCATTTCATTAATCTAGGTTTTACGTCACAAGTGCACGCGAAGACAGCTTCATGATTCATAAATTTGAAAACGACAGTTTTGTTTTTGATGACATATCAATTTAATTGCAGTATGGAATATGGAATAGCCTCTCAATCGCTGAATATTACCAAAAAAAGGTATATACCATCAAGTGAAAGGTATATATAATTAGTTGTCTGCTTAGCATGGTTGTACATTCAGGAGATTCAGTTATTCAAAAACGGGGATACGACCAATCGTTTTAGACCACCGTCCATTGTTGAGTGAGCTGATATTTATTTTGGTCTATCTAATGGATTAATTGGTAATATAACCAGGGATTTCATAAAATCTTTACGATAAGTAATATAAGTAATAAGTAATGGGTAAAAAGTAATATATTTACAAAAATAAGTTTTAACTTATAATGGTGAAAAATGGCAATTTAGCAAAACAAACTATACCCCTCTTTTTTAATTCCTTTTATTGAAGAATAGCTGCGAATTACGTTTCACCATTGAGAAAATGTGAAAAAATAATACAGGATATTTCAAAACTGGCCATTAAACCTGCCGAGTTATACTTCTTGAAATGTTGCACCAAGAGATGCATCACGGCAAGCACCGCTCTCAGTAGTGCTAACTCATAAACCACCAGGTCGCCTGACGCAGGTCATCAGGCGTCGCACTTCGCACCTGATGCCTACTCAGCTCTTGCACAACTTATGATGATGGCAATAAAGTATTTTTACGCCCATCACGTCTGCCGCAATCGGGTGCAATGGTGACCATCACATTATGCGAGTAACATTACTAAGTGCTGTCTCAAACGTTTAGGTACCGGTAATTGTTGTATCCTCGTATTTTATATTGCTTTCCCCAAAACAGTTCCTCGGGGGAATCTTTGGTTATGACTATCACTCTCGTTTCAAGAGGACAACCCATCAGTGATTATTCAATGTAGGCCCTACCCGGTAACTCTATTGCAGAAGGCCTTCCCAGGATGAATATCTTAAACAGTCTTTCGAATTAAATAACAAATCTGTATCCAAATCAAAGATAACTGATAAAGATTGTCATGAATTCGCTTGATGATACTAGGCATACCTTTTGGATCCTGCTGTATATAAAGCATAAAGATTTAGTTAATAACAGGTGTGTGTGTTAACATAGCTAATACTTTTATAACCTGGATTTCATAGCTTTTCTTGTTCACATTTCAATTATACTGAGTGAACTATAACTTAATGAGTCATTTGTACTTGAGCAATTATACATAGGCCTACTCTTGAAACGGAATTTGACAGTTAATAGTCGAATTTTTGCATAATCAGGCAGAAAATACGCATTTCCCGTTACTAAAGCTCCTTTAACAGAGCCTAAATTTGTTAACAATATGTAAAAACATCAAATTTCATTCTACACGGACTTCCTACCGTGCGGTGGATGCGACTGTCTAGCACATCGGTCATCACCGGCAGACACCATGATCTGAATAATCTAGTTAGGGCTAGAAAACCCTGCATAATTATTTTGACCACAAACCGAGTAACATTGTATCAATTCACAGCGTTTTCAGCATTGAATTCAACCACGCAAATCTTTCGAACTGTCTCACAACAAATACAAGTTACGACGCCGACCCACCGTTCTTCCTCCATATCTGCCCCCACGATCCAGTCCCAGTGTTCCAGACTGTCAGTTCTATTTCACCGGTGCGGGCGGCTTTACTAGCCTTCGCTAACAAATGGATTCGTGCTCTTGCGTGGGAAATAATTGACACGGTAAGGGATCGGTCACACGACCTTAGCTTTCCACTTTCTTTGGCTTCTACGGCCGATAGTAAAAGCCTATGGTCCTCAGAGGTAATAAAGTGCATCGGTTATCAGTTAAAATATTGTGAAATGGCAAGTCTCTAATTGATGAGTAGATAAGTAATGGGACATTTGATTAATGTTACGACCGTAAAGTTCCTTAAATGGCCGGAAGGATCGTAATATATGTCATCATTCAACATTAAAGCGATTTATAGCTCTCCTTTCAAAGATATGCGCAGGATTTGATTTTATGTTAAGTTTTAAAGTTTATTATTTTAGATTTACGAATAAAAATATTCAAAGGCCACAGGTCAAAGGTATTAATAATTTCAAGCTTTTAGGTCAGTCAAATTATACGTTTAGATATGCAATTTAAATATGAACTGTACTTTATTTTTTGACACAAAAAGTAGTGTACATTCAATATAAATCAGTATCCCAATATCTCTGAGATTATTTACTTTTCCTCTCCTTATTTAAGTTTATACATATTATATTTAAGTTTGTAGTGAGTCGGTGGCGCAGTTGGTAGCGCACTCGGCCCCGGTTCTGTGGCGGCAGCGTCGCAGGATCGAGTCCCGATGATGCCGCATACTTTTAGCAGTACTGATCATCCTTGTACTGTACAGGCTCACTCCTTGGGTTTGCTTGATAACTCCCACGCACAGGCCTGAGGCCCATGTGGGGGGGCAAATGCAAGGTAAAAAGAGGCCGCCACCCTCTTTAAAAAAAATACATTCCAATACAATTTAAATACGTACCTCAATATTTTTCGGTGCGCTTTCATCATATTTCATCATATTTCACCCCGCTATGAAATGAGCTACCGTAACGAATTGGTAACCGCACGCTCGGCCTGTGTTGACCCTTCATATCTTGTTACTGCGCTAGCAGACATCTTTCCTGCCAGCAAACTCGTAACACTTAAGAATCCGAGCTGTATTGAGACAGTTACAGCATTGTTACCAGTTATCAGGTGGTATCACTAGACCTTATGCATCCGTCTACCATCGGTATATAACAGGTGGTATCGGTACCGACTGCATCCGCTGCCACCGGTATATAACAGGTGGTATCCCTGATACCGACTGCATCCGCTGCCATCGGTATATAACAGGTGGTATCACTGCCGTGAGATGAGGGTATTCCACTTCTCCAGACGTTCCCGCTAATTTGCATTGAATCGCCATCTTCCGAATTTACACATTTTTACACGAATTACATAAGTGCACTTTCACTCCGTGGTTCCGCTCCTATAGCGTCTTTGTCCGCCCCCTCATGTATTTAAAAGTTATTGCAGGAAAGAACACCAAGCATTATCCTTTTATAAATAGTGGGTGCGCTTTATTCTTTGAACTTATGTAATATTAGTAGTTTAAGTCTATCTTAAATAACAGAAGCTACTTAAAAACTTCTAGCACATTGGTTCATTGGTTATACTGCATTTCTCCCGACAATTTACTATACCGGTAAGCTCATCCATAAACATGTCCTTTACTACATAAGCAAAGCCCGTGCTATCGCTCAGTCATTAACAGAAATTTACTAATACTAACGTATGTTTTACATCTCAAATTTGTTAAAATACGACCAGAAACTTATTTATCTCAAAATACCGAAGGCCTTCTTATAATTAGGTATTAATTATTGCTACGAAAACTTAGCTAGTTACTAATAATTCACTGTTAGGGTTTTTATTTAAAAATTTGATAACACTTTAAATTTAAATTGTACAGCTATTACTGTAGTTTTATAGTTTTAAAGATATTATATCGTTCATAAAAATATGCACATTGCTTCACTTCACAGTTTCATAAACGTAAACACTTAGACATACATAATCAGTTTCCATCATGGTTAGCTGCTAAGGTAAAACACAACAAAGTACTCTTCTCCGATACTGGACAGGAAGGTGATGAAATGCAGTTAGGAACAGGAACAGCCTTTCATGTTAAAGTCCGACACGACATTTACTTTATTTATTGCAGTTATCGTTTAAAAATAGTATGCGATTTTACACATATTCTAGTTGATCATTTCCTCATTTATTGTTTTTAAAACGACTAATTTACCATGTAACATAGACATAAACATTTCCATGAACTAACTGATAGTAAATACCTTAAAAATCCATAGCCCGCGGTAAATATTTATCCTCTTTCCTTTCCGATCTTAATGTATTTGACTGCAAATTGCGGCCAAAAGTACTTAGGTGTTCAGCAATTGTTATTACGCCATTGTCATCTATAAGCAAAAAGAGTGGCGAGCTTGAGGTTCAAGGCTGGACGACACGATGAAGAATTTCTTTGTCTCTTTCGTGGTTCACCTAAGTACACTACATTAAATCAGCAATGAAATAATTGTCATAGCAGGTTGTAGTTCAAGGTCCACAGTTAGTTTCGCATCAGAGCACGAAATTTACTCTTAACTGATGATAATTACACAGAAGCAAAAAAGGCACTGAAGCACGAAGTTGTAAGAAGAGCAAACCTAAACTATTATGACTTTTTTACTCTTTAATAAGTTGTTGAACCCAGAAGCTAAAGGAATAAGAAATATAATAAAAATATGACATCGTATATTTGGTTTGACAAACATTAATACTTTCATCAACAAATAAATAGATTATAATATTGCTTTTCATTATAAAGAGTAATAAGCTCCCCTAAATGTGTTGCATAAAATATCGAATATTTTTTCTAAAAAAACCTAAGGTTCAATAATGACTCTAGCTATTTATAGTTAATTATCCTGACGTAGGATTTGTTTTACATAATTAGATAGTTGGACGAGTGACTACAGAATTATTTTTTGCATATTTCCAATAAAGCGATTAGTTACAAACCATGGCTCTAGGGTTATTGTTACAGATTTAATATGTCAGATAGATATTTTGATTGATTATTAATGGGGCTGACATAAAAAATCAACTTCTAACAGAGAACGTAAGCATATTAATCTAAACAATCGCTTTTCAAGCTCACATCTAAATTGAGGTAAGGGTTGGAAGTCAAACACAACAATAAGGCCAATTGCAGTGCAGGTTTCGTTCTAATAAATTATTTATGGTTTCCATGTTATTCAAGCAAATACAGTCTTAATTTTAATTGTAAATTAGTGTTTACTTCAATCTTCAATGATTCTAGTGATCCATCGGAGGTATATTTTGTATCACTGATGATCATAAATTCACTAGTCAATTTGTTTTATACCTCAAAAGTAAATAGATTAAAATCAATTTTGAAACCCTCACCATTGCTAGAAAAAACAACTTGCTTTAGTGTTAAGGGAAAGTGTCTTTACAGAAAATCTTAAGTTTAAAATCCAAGAAAAGTTAGTCGTACACAAGAAACGTCAATGGCAACAGTGTTCCACGACGAGCAGTTCGGCAGTGTGCGGCTGCGCCTTGCCGCCGACAATAGCGCACGCGCAGTCTGATCTTGACAATGACGCGCAACTCACCTCTGCCATCGTGACTGCGGAAAGCCGCGAGGTCGCAAAGGTCGCTTTCACTAGATAAATCGATTCCCCAACTTGCGATATCGATCACCGCATTGTCTTATCGCACAATATCGATAATGACTATCACTTTCGCCATCGTTGATCAAGTGCCGTTGTTTGCGTTGCGCTTGTGATGCTCGGTGCCCGGCGGGTGGCGACCGATTCAAAGGCTTCGTTCGGTTAATTGATTTACGGTGGCTCAATGACTTGTGTCTTTCGCAACAGGTGTGAGGGTGATTGATTAGCTTACAGTCTTTTATGACGTGTCATCTTCTTTAAGAACAATAGCAGTGAGAGCAAGGCGGTCATGGTGACATAAGTTGGTGGTAATATAAATTGTGCAAACTTCATATTTATTTTGCAAAAAAAACAAGGAAAAAAAGATTTCAACTTACATACTATGGTTTAATTTGAAAATCTTCACCTATGATTACTAGCCAGCTCTGTAGGCTGTTAACCATTGCCAAGGGAATGGGTAATTTTATAAGCTTACGCCAACGTTTTCGTATAGTGGTTGCAAGGACGATCAAGTACCGTATTTCATTTCGTTCATCAAGTTATGTGTTTTCTTGGTATTCAGGAGGTCAATTTTAGTGTGGTAGTCACAGTTTAAGAACCAGTCATCTAAGTTTGACACAATTAAACGAATAGCCTATTTGGTGGCCTCATGCAGAAACCACTTCTTACAACATTAACTTTGGCGATATTGTGATAGGATTTATCATTAGTTTTCAATTGTTCATCCATGTGTGGAAGTGACTATCTAAATGTCTGTGCTTTCTTGATTCTGCCTTTTTTATTTAATCAGGACTTTTCCTTAACTTTATTTAAAATTGTTATATCATATTTCTCACTATGAAAGAGATTGTTTCATGACTGCTTTGGTGATTGTGAATTATCCTAAGATTCTCTTTAGCTTCACGGTTATCAAAATGTTGAGGATCATAGTTGAATAACGCCATTCATTTTGGAGGACAGTGTCAATGCGACACTGAATATTCAGCATAGCTGACACCCACGACTCTACTGGCGTTGTGTCTGTAGATTTCACTATCAGAGAAATTCACATTTTAAATAATGATTCGTCAGAAGCAGTCGAGAGAGTTGAGCAGAGACGCTTAGACTAAACGTCCCCGCTCAGGCGAGTTACAGGAGCGGGCGTCGGAAGCTTTGATCAGTTCCTCACGTGATTTGACCAAATTAGAAGCTTGGCTGGTTAACGATGAGTTACTCCTTCAAGAGTCTGGTATGGTTGCGCGAACTTGACGTTGCTCTTCTTGTTTTACCGTTGGGTATATGTATACAGAGGTGGAAGGCGGAGGAATTGGTCAGGAAAATTTTGAGCTACAACCTTCCAGAGAGTATACATACATATGCCATCTTAAATCTTTATCTTTATCTTAAAGAATGTAATTAGCCTCTAAAGAAATTGTTTACAAATTCTTGACTGCCTGAACAAAAATTTAAATTTTTGAATTTTGAGGATGTATTTGTGTTATTGAGAGTGATTTAAAAGTTTAATATTTAGATAAATCAATAGATCATTGACATAACTTATAAGATGTTCCCCAGCTCCTGTAACTGTATAGGACGTCTTATTAAACAAGTAATGCGGTAAATTTTTTCGCTCCAACGCTAAGGAGACTGTAAAATACACCAAAGACATACAATAAAATAAAATAAAACAGAAGACAACCGCTCAAACGCTTTGAGGAATTGTCGTAACTGTAGTTTAAGGATATGAAGGATTAATGAATTAAGTTCCTCATTCAGTTAATTTACTAATTTATACTCAAATTAATAACCATGATCCCACTGACACACCAAAGAACCGCGAAAACGACAAAAATCACGGTGTATGACTTTCTCCAACGGAGCATGATGTAAAATTATTATTCGCACTTTAATTAATGTTGTCAACAAACCAGTGGGAGCTCTCTTCTTCTTCTCCTTCCATTGTTGGAGACTCATACGACTAATAAACCTGCCATTACGCAATCAGCTGATTGACAGTGACGTCACAACCATTATAATCATCTGTTCGGTGCTTTGGACGGTCACGAATTTTAATGCGTGAGATATGACACTTGGCTACCTTTCCCGCGCAATGGACAGCCTTTCCCGCCGAAAGTACCGTGTTAGATTCCACCAATTGATTAGGTAAGTGTGGGTTCGAGTTCTCCTCTATAATGAAACGTAATTATGGACGCTACCGGTGAAATGATGCTTTTACTTCTTTTACTGCGTTTCTTCAGGGATAGTTGTTTCTACAAGTTCTAGGCAATTTAAAAGTTTCAAGATGAAAAAGGAAATACTTGGTTTATGGAGAAAGTATTGGTTCTCATAAAATTGTCGAGTTAAAGTTATAAATATAATTTGGTTAGTTACGTATAAATGTGTGTGTATTTTATTAACTAACCAATGTATTTTTAAGGATGCTACTCGGTTTCATTACTTAAATAGACCACTAGACCACACTATAAAACAGTTTTTACGTATCGATATTAAAGCCATGAATTAATTTTTGTGCTTCCTACCGATTTTTAATTTTTTTTGTGCGATCATTAGTTTCAAAAGCGTAAACTCCGACATATCTAAAAAGTCTGGTTTAAAACTTTTAGTAATATTTTTATTTTTTACTTATAGATTGTAAAAGGAATCTTTGAAGTGAAGGTTACGTGCCTATGAGTTGCAAAACGGCATAATAGCTTTGCGATTTTCTTTCATCTGCCCAAGTCCAAATGACGGGTAAATTTCTTCTGATTGATGGCACGCACTGCCGACAAGTCGATGATTAGGTGGTGTCTTTCAGCTGAGCCGTGTCATTTATTGTCTATAAATACGTCATTATAAATCACCGCTGCCACTTTCCCTTTACTATATAACCGTTCCTGGTTTGTGATCAGCAGTGATGCGCAAGAATTGAAAAACTGAAGAGTTCAAATGTCATATTCTGTTGCAAATAATTTAATCTCTCTTGAAGTGCATGAAAATAATTTTTGTTGGCGTTACGAGTAGAAATATTAACAGTAATGTTGATATTGTTCTGTAAGCACAGAGGAGGAACCATCGTCAGTGAGCGACATTTTTTCCGAGTTCTGCCTTTTGCCGCTAGTGTCCCCAATATCATGCCGTGTAGCATCAACACAATGTTAGGACGATTAGATTAAAAGTTCCTAGATTTTCAGTAGAAGTACGATTTCAGTACTAGCTTTTCCTCGTTAAAAATTTAATACTGCTTTTCTTAAATTTCATCTTACCTTGACGCTCTTATTAGAGTGAATTTCTCAAATCATCACTTTGAGAGTACTAACGGTAACAGTGGATTTTATTACCGTCTGTTGGTTGCGTTCTTCGCACGAGTTTCACAGATCATAAACAAATTAATTACGTGTGAAACAGCTTCACCGAAGCTTCGCTTTCATTGTTTTACTGAAATTATTGACTATACAATCCAATTGAACTTAGATGATTATATTGTAATAAATGATTAATTATCACAGTTCACATCCGCACTTTCAAAGAAAATGTACGGCCACACTGAATATTAACTGATTAATTCTGGCCAAAAAATGCACATGCATACTGAAAATAAGATTTTAACTGAAGATTCAAAATGAAGGTGACCTCTGCAAATAATATGGAGGTAAAACATTACAGAATTAAGATATCAAAGAATTTATCTTGATAAAAATATTAATTGATTTATTTATTGTTAAATCGTAATGTAATTAAAAGGTTTTTACTCTCACTCAGCCATATTCAAAAAGAGTCTTTCTGTAATTAGAACCAAGCTCAGTAGGCACATTCCCCAGTTGACGATACAAACAAATTTTCAATCGACACCAACTGAAATCTCTGTAACGTCACCTAGTGGCGCGGTAGCGGCGGCTGTGGTGACATGAACGCTGCAGTAGGAAGGAAGACGGCCGTGCTGTACGCCAGTGGCCCGTAGCCAAGTGGTCACCGGATGTCACCGAGTCACCGCCGCATTGAGCCATCCTGCTGCACGCTGCACGCCAGTAACAGTGTCGCCGCCGGCTGCGGTGACATGAACGCCGGGAAGGAAGGAAGGCGGCCGTGCTGTACGTCAGTGGCCCGTAGCCAAGTGGTCACAGGATGTCACCGAGTCACCGCCGCATTGAGCCATCCTGCTGCACGCTGCACGCCAGTAACAGTGTCGCCGCCGGCTGCGGTGACATGAACGCCGGGAAGAAAGGAAGGCGGCCGTGCTGTACGCCAGTGGCCCGTAGCCAAGTGGTCACCGGATGTCACCGAGTCACCGCTGCATTGAGCCATCCTGCTGCACGCTGCACGCCAGTAACAGTGTCGCCGGCGGCGGTGACATGAACGCTGGGGTAGGAAGGAAGGCGGCCGTGCTGTACGCCAGTGGCCCGTAGCCAAGTGGTCACAGGATGTCACCGAGTCACCGCCGCATTGAGCCATCCTGCTGCACGCTGCACGCCAGTAACAGTGTCGCCGGCGGCGGTGACATGAACGCTGGGGTAGGAAGGAAGGCGGCCGTGCTGTACGCCAGTGGCCCGTAGCCAAGTGGTCACAGGATGTCACCGAGTCACCGCCGCATTGAGCCATCCTGCTGCACGCTGCACGCCAGTAACAGTGTCGCCGGTGGCTGCGGTGACGTGAACGCTGGGTAGGAAGGAAGGCGGCCGTGCTGTACGCCAGTGGCCCGTAGCCAAGTGGTCACCGAGTCACCGCCGCATTGAGCCATCCTGCTGCACGCTGCACGCCAGTAACAGTGTCGCCGCCGGCTGCGGTGACATGAACGCTGGGTAGGAAGGAAGGCGGCCGTGCTGTACGCTAGTGGCCCGTAGCCAAGTGGTCACCGGATGTCACCGAGTCACCGCCGCATTGAGCCATCCTGCTGCACGCTGCAGCCAGTAACAGTGTCGCCGGCGGCGGCGGAAGCGACCCTTGACTCGGCTTTGTACAGGTTTCTCTCTTCCTCTCACTTCCCGATCGACGATCCCCGAGACCTGAGGACGCGACCCCTGGTGCCGCATTACCTCGGTTACACAAGCCGGGAATTTACTACATCTAAATATATATTATGATGGGGAATGGATTATGTTCACGATCCACGACCGGTTTTTGGGGGAAACTCCGGAATGTGTCGTCAGGTTTTATAGTTTGGAATTTATTGTTTCAAGGCTGACGTTAGATAAACATTCCAGCCAGTTAACGTGTTATGCGGGGATCGTTGACTGGAATATTTAAACATTTCAAAATATTGTATTTTCCTTGAATCCCAATTTTTTGTAATTTTGTTTTGTGTTGTATCCCAGCACCAAAATTAACATTAACAAATCACCAAAACTCCCATCACATGAAATAACAAAAAAATCTTTTCTTAATTAAGTACTGATTTAATAATTTTCTGATGGATCGAAAATAACTATCGAGAGAAAAACAGCCGCGCCGTTGTGTACTTCCTAATTTAACAAATTATGAAGCATAAACAGTTATTAAAAATAAATAATAGTTGGTAAAGTTTAATACAAAATTATTACATACAGATGAATTATAAGTATTCATGTTAAAACTTTAAACTGGCTAACTAAACCACTCTCAGTGTGATAAGTCAGGGGAGCGTAGTGAAGTAAGTAATTTGCTGACGCTCTCGTGCGTTACTGACACGTGATTGAGAGTAAATGGTCCTGATACAATACAATTGGTAGGTGCTTCTCAGCCTGATTGACACCCGACAACTCACTTAGTAAGTGACTGATCGGCTGAACTGTAAGCATCAGAATCTCAGAACGTCTCCAGGAGTCTTGTAAGCCTACCTCAGTCGTCAGTAGAGTATAGATGCATGGATAAAAGTTGTATTCAGGGAAGAGTATGTTAAACAAATTGGCCGTATTTCATTCCTGATTTTTTTACATTACAATTAATAAATACGTAAATTTATTGACTGACTAGGCTGTATAATTTAACAAGAGGCGATATAGAGGCTATATAATTTAACAAGAGGCGGAGGCGATATATAGAGCTTTTACTTTCTATGAATATCGAAAGTAAAATTAGCTCACGTGAAACTGATGTTGATTAATTATTTTGAGGCTTTTCTTAGAACAGTTTGCATAAAAACAGAAAACTGGGTTTATTGGGTGAAACTAAGTGTTTCAATTGAGGTCATAGCACTGTGGCGGAAATTACTTATGAAAGAATGTACTGCATTTGCATTGGCCGAAATGGAACAGGAGCTGGGACGGAGCCTTGGGCAACACCTGAGCCGGTCTATTGTTTTACCGAAACATGTTACGTGTTCCACAATCTTTCAACAACACTTCGTCGAGATTGCTTTAGTTTAGGTGCTTTATTCAACGGGAGTTATAAAAACCTACAACTTTAATAAACTTGAAATTTCACAGAGTTTTGAATAAGTGAAGCGGTCAAATAATGCTATAACGGTACACAGTACACGTAAAAAACAATTGGCCAGAAAATAATTGCGTGTTAGCAATGAGGCATTGAATTACCTCGGAGTTATTCATTTTTGTTAGTTTAAGTTTTCAAATTTTTTTAGTGATGCAACCATTTGATTCTTTAAATGTGGTAGGTTCATGAGCGCATGTTCAACTTAATCATAAATAACAATCCATGGAATTGATCATTAGGTCTATCAATAACTTATACAGTCGAATCTCGCTAACTCGAAACTCCACGGGACTGCGATTTTTCTTCGTGTTACGTAAAGTTCGTCGTAGGCATAGTTCGAGTTATAGAGGTAAACCAAATGAAAATTCGTGATACAGAGGTAAAGAAAAATGTAGTTTATTCCTTACATCTCCGGCAAATCTAAGTTTTTAACTTATTTAAATATATAAATGAAAAATACAATATTTATAATATAATAACCTGTAAAACACGAAAACAGATAATATGCCCTATCATATTAATTCTGATTAAAAAAAGTCCTTGATCTTCCTCTGCTTATACATGTAAAAACAATTAATTACAGTATCCATCAAAATTTTTATTAAAACGATTATTTCCTTAACTTGCCTGCTTTTCAATTTCCACATGGTTATTTATAACTGTTGATAGCGTACTACCTGGAATATTAAACCTGACAGCGATGTCTTTCTTCTTTACCGTTTCGTCGTTCACCAACTTTATTTCTAATTTTTCACCAACAGTCAATGCTTTGGGTTGTCTTTTCGTACTCATTCTCGAATATTTTACGCACGAACAGTCGTCACACACTCGAAAAGCCCCGCACAAGGTAAACATACTCGAGACTACAGACAGTCTATGGCGCTTGACTCTAGATATGATTCAGCGACAGGTTGCATCCTGTATACCGGGATTTCGTATTACAGAGGTCCGTTCTGAAAACTTCGTGGTATGGAGGTAAACTTCGAGTTATGGAGGTAAAGAGCGAATTGAATTCGTCTTATCTATTGAACTTCGTGTTATATTAGAGGTAATTTTTGTGTCCTTCGAGTTATAGAGGTAAAATATAACCGGAAAATTAGTTCGTGTTATGTATAGTAATTTCTTCGAGTTAGACAGGTTTTTCCAAGGGGATTAAAAATAATTCGTGATATCGAGGATTTCGTGATATCAAGGTTCGTGTTAGCGAGAGTCGACTGAATTAATCACGCTGGAGTATTTTAGTGCCAATTCCATGCCTTTTGAGCTCGCAAAATATACATTTTGTAACGTAATTTCCGGTTCTGCCATAAAAATTATACTCATTTTATACAGTCTGGCAAAATACATTTTTTCTAATGACCGTCTAGTGAATGATAACGCTCGTAATAACACGAGTGCTAGGTAGTGTGTGCCTTCTCTGCAGCCTTAAACTTGTTGGGAATTTAAATCACTGTCCGCATTTTTTTTACAAATATAATTCGTTCGTTTTACGTTTCACCATCGAAGTCACGTCACTCAGAAAATTGTGAGAAATTGTGCCCGTTGTATTTTGCAGTGGCACTAATGTATGTAGAATTTTAGATACCTTCCTATATTTTTTAGGTTATCTACTCCCTGCGTTAACAAATAAACAATTCTTATAAAAAAATCAAAAACGCATAACGAGAATTTTTATTGTACATTTATTTTATTTATTGTATATTGTATATTTATTTATTTATTTATTGTATATTGTTTACTTATTTATTGTACATTGTAAGGATTCATCCATCGATGAGCGTAAATTAAGAAACAGGCTTTCTACGGTGATACAATTTTAAAAACGTATTCAAAGACAGCTCCATTAGTACAAAACCAAACAATGTCTGAACGATCCTGGAAGAAAGTGAGGAACGAATCGTTATGACAAACAGGCGTAGACGAGCGGATGGAAGGTCGGAGAAATTCAAACTCAGTCACGACGAGCTGCGAACCGTAAACAGATCTGACCTTGGGGTGTGGGAGACTCTGAGGGTTCTCCTGGAGTGTATCTTTGTGTAGCGAGGTAATCTTTGTGTGTCGGAGAGCATCTTTGTGTAAGCAATCCCAGGATGGAGAGGTGACGCATCATCGCCATCGTCCCACTGTGGGTGAAAGCACCTGCATCTCTCTCAGAAGTGCTTGAATGATGCCATCTTTATAAGGAATTTATATAAGCTGGCGTTACGTTGAAGTTGCAATGTCATGGAATGAATGAGCAATCACTCTTCTGTATGGATAGGCTTGTTATGATATGGTGATAACAACATCTATCATCTTGTAGTAAAAACATAGTAAATTTATTGGCATTCTCGTTTTGAGTTTTTGATTTTTTGGCTGAACAAAACAATTGCTTTTATTTAAAGCGATTTCTAGAATATAAAAGTTTTCATATTCTTTAGTTTTAAGTGATGAGGGGGAAGATCTTCTTATAAGGGAGATTATTCCATTTGCCCCCTATCGCTGCTGGTTTGGTCGTGCATCAGTGATTTTCACCCCTTGAATTGCAACTTGAAAAAATGGAGGATAAAATTAAATTGACTGGGTGCGATAGAAAAATGCATTTGGATTCAGTGGAAATTTATGTCTTTCCCCGAATTGTGTCTTTGTAACATTGATGTTTGTTTCAGGACCAGAATGCAGACCTTAGGCCAAGCAACACTATTATTGGTAAGTCAACGGCTCAGTTAAGTTTTGCTTCACTTAAACCTTAATTTGGACCTACAAAAACATTACTTTGGAATAGTATTCATTAGCTGAATCCACATACACTTTAACTGATGTTACAGGCAATTCTCCTCGTTGTTTCAAGATTAAAATTACATACATCTGAAGCTACAGCACACCAGTTGCAGAGCGAACAGTACCTAGCAGCTAATTTTTTCTAAAATAAGTGGTCTGAAAACAATGCACTCAATACAAACCAAGCAATAAGTGTCAATACAAGTAAGCAATTGAAGTGTTTCTAACGAACAATAGAGGTGTTAAATCGACCTAGATTATCGATTCAGTAACAATCGGCAACGAGAAAACCGGTACATTAAAAATTCTATTTGAGTTGATTTTCACCATTAAAATTAAATATTAGTCTGTTGACAGTTTTGAGGAATAGTTTTATGACAACAAATGAATATTGTTTTGAGTGCACAACAAGTCCTCACGGCTGAAGTGCCTTAATTGGGACCTTGGTCCGCCCTTCCAAATGAATTGAATATTGGTTTCATGAATGATTTACCACGGAGGGTCTGATTCCAGCTGGCAGTGAGCTGTTCGCATTCACAGTACCACAACATTCACTCGCACAATGTGCAGCAAGCTCTGTTTGTGAGGGACATCGACGCTCCCTCGCCCTACAACGAGCATCTCCACAGATACGGTGAGTTCTGCAGGACAACTCGACTCCCAGTCCCAAACTGATCGAGGTTTCTGTGATGGGTTACAACAGATCATAATACATTCACTCTGAAGATTGGAACAGTTTTTACTTCGGGACGTTTTTTATCTTAAAGTTAGAATATAAATTTTTTTAGCATCCAAAGCGCATTTAGGCCTAAAACTTAACTTGCCTAACAATTTTTTTAAGTTCTTTTCTGGCTTTACTTTAAAGCAAACACTGTTCATTTATAACATCAAGAATATGTCTTTTTATAAAATGTTTTATAAAAACTGTTTAACTAGCTTTAGATTAAGTCGTGAAAGTTATAGATCTTAGAGCAAACTCATAATCAAACTACAGTACACCTCGGATTATCCGTACCCCATATAATCCGGATCCCGGATTAACTGGACCGGTCTATCCGAGAGATAAAAATCACGGCAAAAACATGATTTTAGCGAGTTTTCGGGTAAAATGCGCCTTCTAAAAGTAAATTTCAAATATAATACATTACTGTAAGCATTTGGAATCACAATAATTGAAGGAATCGCATTGCCTAAACAGTAGTACATTACAGCATTTTCGTAAAAGTAGTTTTGTGGATTGCTACTTGGGGCTTGGGGCGCTTGCAGTAATCAACAGGCCAAGGGTGCCCGCAGGATATTTACCCAGGGGGGGCAAACAGTTATTTTTTCCTGGGGTTTCATTGGGGTGTGGAAAAATATACCGGTATCCCTTATTGGGCCCGCAGCCTTCTTCTGGAGAAACAGTAAGATAAAAGTACTTGAAAACGTTTTTTTGGCTGTATAAAAACCAGAGTTACCTTTCAAAAACATTACAAACATACTCATTTGTTTCTTCAATCATGATACCAATTTTTAGTTTGTTTGTAAATTTAATTTTAAATTCTCAAGTTCTTTACTTTTGAAAATTTTTGTTACTTATTTATGAAAAATAATCATTCTTTCAGCTGGGATTCAATTACATCCTGAATTAGTTTAGGAAATTGAATCAGTAAACAAAACCAGTGCCATTGCAAAATTTTAGCCGACCATTATGTGGCCAATAATATGAACAATCATCACTGTCACGCCTTATAGCGAGGTAAAATTTATTTCCGTCGATTAACCGCTATTAGTGAGTACATAAGATTGGTTTTCACACACGATTGCGAGTTCGCAATGGTACTTTTTTGTCGTTTATCAGCGATCGGCAATTACCGCCGATCGCGAGTTTTGAAAAACAACATCGGCCGTTTATCCGTAACCGGCAAATACGCGGCTGTTCGCGAATTTCGTAAAGCCAGATTCTTCGTTTGTTAGCGATAAATACGCGCGACCGTTTTCAGGGGTCGATCGCGAGTTTCGTAAAGCTACATCGGCCGTTTATCCGCGATCGGGAGATCCGCGCTAGCGTATTTCGTGGACGTTCGCGAATAGCGCAAAGCTATTTTTGCCGTTTGTCCGCGACTGGCAAAATACGCGTGGGTTTAGCGGCCGATCACAAGGTTTGCAAAGCTGCACTTGCCGTTTATTAACGATCGGCTGATACGCACGACAGTTTTAGCAGATGATCGCGCTAACCTGGATCTGCTGTTTATTTGCGATCGGCAAACGGCAAATACGCGAGTTCGTTTTCCGCGGCTGGTAGCGAGTTTTGCTAAGCTACACTCGCAGTTTAGCTGCGATCGCTAAAACAATTACGTCCCAAAAATTTCCCGAAATGAATAAAAATCCCGCCCAAAAATCGGGAATTCAATTTTCCCGAAATTTTGGGACCCGACCATCCCTGATTAAAAATTACGGCGATTAACTTTGTTTGGTCAACTTGAACAAACTTAAATTAAAAGCCTGGCTCCCCCCTGCGGGCGCCCATGCAACAGGCGTATCCTACGGCAATTTTGCGAGTTAGTAATTTGATGTGTTACGTTACTTCTGAAGAGTTACTGTAATAATTTTTGACTTATTTTAGGTTTTGTCATGATTATTTCAAGTTTGAGTTATTTTGAGTTATGGTTATTTTAATGATCTTAATAAATTAAACATGTTAATCTGGCGTTTTATTCCTAACCTAAACTGTGCGTAGGTACGGTAAAAGTTAACATTATATTCGCATGATTAATAATGAAGTTTAGTTCTTATATTTTGTTTCAAAATTAAACCCTGCTCTTAAAATTTGAAAGACTAACATGTTGTACAGTCTTGATACGCCGTTTGCAGTACTGTAATTAATGACCTCGGATTATCCGCATTTTTTGTTATCCGTATCTGTGTTCCGTCACATTAACCCGGATAATCCGAGGTGTACTGTACGATTATACACTTTTTTGTATACCCCAATTTTACCAAATAGGACACACACACAACAGTGTTTTAGACAATTAAACTTTTTCAGCAGTAATTTAAAATGCAGGGCCGCCACAAGGAGATTGGGGGCCTGGGACAAAATTTCTGGTGGGGGCCCTTGCTGTCATGCCGAATATTATCACTTTTTACAAATGTAAAAATTTGCATCAATGAAACATGTGTTGATTTAGGTTATATTTAGTGTTTTAGGTCGCTTTCCTTTTTCCATACTCTTAGAAGACATAAAATATATACCCTTTTATCACAAAGTGTAAGGCCAGATTCACATTATGCAATTATTGTTGTTCCGGTGAAAATTTGGACAGTGTGAAAGCGCCCATTTGATCATGTATGTCCCACTGTTGCCAAATGTGTCCGAAGAATGCAATTTGGCGTTGGACTGACTAAAAAATCGTCACACAATGCCAAAGGCTCAATACATTTTTTGCTTCACCAAAACTTCTCCGACATACGATATTTTGTTGTAACGACAAAAATAGCATCGTGTGAAACAGGCCTAACTTGGTGAATGTTGCACAGAACATACGAGTGACCGAGTGCCGCGACAGAGCACCTCCTCGCTCACCTCCACCACCATGGACCAGACGGTGCAGGGGATACTGGAGTGGCTGCAGGGCAAGTACTCCAACGCTCGCAAAGGTACCTCCCCACCCAGGAACTTACATAGTGATAGAGCCAGCTCATTAAATAAATTGTTTATAATATGAGTGTGGTTAAGACTGTTTTAAGGTTGGAAGCCATCATAATTGCCGTAATGAAATTTTAAATTTGGTATAATTGCTTCATGATATTTTTTAAAGTGCAAAAATGTTTTTAAAGCAACCATAGGGAGGGGCTTTATATGATAAGAAAACAATTGCTTCGTTAAGAAAGCATTCTAAATACGCTTTTAGAAGATTTTACGCTTTTTTATATATTTAGCTAAGATATTTAAAGGGTTTACAAATTGAACTGAATCACACACCTTTAATGTCTAACAAATGTCATATCATGAAAATTGTCAATGAGCCTTACCCTCATATTTAGTTGTGTTATTTATAAAATATTATGGATAACTTTGTAATTTCACAAAACATAAATCTTTTATCTCATATTTGGCCTTTTACAAATGTTATGGACAACTAATTTAGCTATTTACAGTTGATAACTAACATGTGTAAGATTAGTTCGGTTTTTCTTGTGTTTTTGCAATCAAATGGTCATAAAATTATGGATTTAAATTTATTTTTTAATTCTTTTTATATTAATACATTTCACTTCATGAAATGAAACTTCATGAATGGAATTAAATATGACCCTTGAAACCTCATGTAAACAAAAAAAATCTCCCTAAGAGATGATTAATTTTGTGAAATTCAATCCTTTCAGCTCGACAAGAAGTTCGAGCGCCTGCAAGACAGTACCTGCCACAACTACCGAACCCTACCACAACGCAGAAGCCTCGACCTTTCCAGACCAACGGGTATCAAACAACTTTTGGGGGCTCCACTCCCACAGGCTACCCCTTCCCCCAGTCACCCACCCCCACATTCAACCTCCCTGAGACTCAGCCCCCTTACAACCCCAGTTCTACAGGAGGCACTGTTCCGCCTTACCAGGAAACTATCGCACCCTACAAACCTCCTGCGAGCCCCTCACCTCAAGCACCCTACGGTTTTCCGTCCACCCCTCAACCTCCCTTCCGGCCGGATGAGGGTCCATCAAAGATTCCGTTCATCCCCTCGACTGGCGGCAGCACAGGATTCACCTCTACTGGAGGAGCGCCGGGAGGATCCAGTTTCCAACCCTCAACGGGTCCTGGAATTTCCCCCACGGGTCCCTCTGGGTCTGTAGGTGGTGTTTTCATACCTCCCTCTCCTGGGAATGACATTGGTAATGGCATCGACTCTGATGAATCTCACCCTCCGCACATCCACGAGATCAATGTGCAATGTGCCAAGGACATGATGACTATCAACATTGAGTTCAACAGACCGTTTAATGGGATAATATACTCTAAGGTAAAGCAACACAAAATACATAATGTAAAAATTAATCCTTGAGGATTCATAAAAAATGCTTAGATTTTCTACTGCTATTTATTAAACTTTTGATTAAGAAATTTGGTGAAATTGTATTGTATGAAAATATTTGCATTGACTTAATTACTCAAATCAAGCTGCTGGAATATATAAATATCCACCTTTCACAGTTAATATACTACTTTATCCAGTACTACTTAGAGTCAAATATGTCATTGCAAGCTTCAACCCAAAAATCCTTTAAATGTAATGTCAAAATTGAAATTTTGGTTCTGTTAGCGAATTTCCCCTGTAGGGAAGAAGCTATTACCGTAGGTCTCATGGTAAGACCTAAGCCCGAGACCATGATAACTTTTCGTTTTGGGGCCACCAGAAGCAAGAAACACCATTCGTTCGAATTTTTAGATATATATATCTATATATGTATGTGTCTCTTAGCACGATAGCGGCCGTAAAAATGATCCAATCTTAATGAAAATTGGTACAGAAGTGTAAAGTGGTAATCACTCGGACGAGTTCGTGAACCAGCCCAATCGGACCACCGGAAGGGGGGGTAAAGGGGGGAAAACCCCCAAAAATGGGTTTTTTGAGTTTTTTAAAAAGAAAAATAAAATTTATTGAATTTTTGTTGGCAACATTGAATTCAGCAAAAAAAAAACAATTTAGTATTTTGAATCACTGCTCTTTGTCCATTGGTTACCGAGATATTGAAAGTGGTAAACACAGTACCTTGTCCCAATGTTAACCTTATTATGGAAAATAAGTAACATTCTGTATCTCGTTTATTACCCAACAAATCTTGATAAAACTTGGTAAATGGCTTCTTCTAGTTCAGATCTACTAAATATTGAATTAAAACTACCCAGTTTTGATATACCTGTAGCAGCAAACCTGCATACTTATTCCCATGTTATTCTTATGGGGCTTACCAAAACATGTCAAATCTCGCTATGTTGGACTGAAATATGTTGTTTTGTATTTGAAATTCGCTGAGTATGCAGGTCTGCTGCAATTTTAGTAGTTGAGATCCAAAAAAATATATTAAATTTAAGGGCGTGTTAAGAGTTTAAAAGTATATTTATAATTTTCTGGTAAGTTTCTGGCAATTGTTAAGGAATAAGAAGAATTAATGAAAACTGACTTCCCTTAATTGTATTTTCCTACCACAAGGAACGTATCTCACAAGTACAATAGAAGTTGGCTCAAGTATCAAACTATGATTTGGAATACAAATCTGGACCTTGGTCCAGCCATTCTATGCAGTTGCAGAATTTTGAACGAGGTAGAACAATCTTATTAACAAATTTTTCACAGAAGGGTAACATAATGAGACTACTCTGCTTCTGATTCAGGGTTTCTACAGTAACGCCGAGTGTCGCTACGTGAGTCCCAACTCCAACCAGATCAAATACTCGTTCACTGTGATGCTGAACAGCTGCGGCACTCAGTTTGTCGATCAGTTCAGTGAGGGTAAGCAGGCCTACCTCGAGAACGTTCTCGTGCTACAGAACGAACCCGGCATTCAGGAGGTAGGAGTCGATCCCCCACCTCTCAATCCTGTAAGCAACTAACGCTTCGCTTCTAACTACACTTCCACCGTAGTCGTACACTTGGTAGAATAGATGAACCACTGGATTTTTAAGAGAGAACTTTGAAAAGCCCTTTTCATAACGTCTCATCTAAATTACTGTGTTTATTTGTGAAAATGTTCAGTCCAAAAACAGTTTAATCACTTTATTCCTTCAGTAAATGCACAATTTATTTGCTATATGTTGGTCATATTATCAACATGTTTCTAAATCAAACAGTGAATATTTATAATTTCTTTTGCTTTTCAAGTCTAAGTTTTTTTTTTAATGCTGATTCCGCTATTTCTTACTTAACAGTTAGCAATTATACATTTTTATGTATAATTCTTAGATTGCTTTTTACAAAAAGGCTAAAACAATTTCAAAATCCTGTGGTTTATTTATTTATGTGTTAGCACCTAAGTTTTGAAAACTATAAAAAATATCTACTTATATCATTCTTTAGAAGAGACTGAAATTAATTTTGAAATTTGATTTTGCATTACCAAAATCTTTCACTTTGAAAGACTTCAGCAGCCCTCTTTATGATCAAAATCCTCATCAAAGAATTGTTCATGTAGTAATTCAACTTCAAGATTAAAAATTTAACAATCGATTCCCTTTTGAAAAGTAAATCTGCCTACATAATTTTATAATGCTTAAAAGTAACAAAATTTATATCAAATGCATGGCACTCAGCTTTAGCACTAAACATTGTTTGTTAACAGCAAAAAGCATATGCACTTGCACTTCAATTTCAGGTGTCTTTACGGACTTAAAAAAATCCTATGCTGCTTCAGAAGGTTCCTGTTGTATTGGCAAATAGATTTTTTTTAATGTCAAAATGTTTTTGTTGGCTTTTCTTAATGCTGGAAGAAACTAATATATTTGTAACTAACAGTTTTACTAATATGTTTGTAACTAACTACTGTGTGCACAAATTAAAAACATTATTTGAAAAATCACTGCTGTGAGTTTTATGATGTATAATTTAGGTACCACTAAATGTTTCTTTGGAATAAATACACATTTGGTTTCTCATCTTATTAGAACACAGAAACTTAAACTTATTTTTTGCTAAAGAACCCTTTAGACTAGGCAGGTTACCAGCACTGACAATCAGCTGTTGTGAGGAAGACTCTATACGGTATCAGGTTGGGGTGAACATCAAGTCACCACTGACGAGATCCATAGTACTTCTACCAGCTGCTGCTAAAAAGCTGATCATCAGTGCTTTCTGGAAATATCCAATAGTCTTACTTACAGCTAAAATCAAATTTGATAAAATTAAAAATTTAATAATCAAATTCCAACTCACAGCTCAGATGGATATCCAAAAAACTTCTGGTGCAATATATTCCTACTCTCATTTAGAGAACTCCCATCACCAATTCCACTGTGCATTCCCTGGAGATTGTTGTAGAACCGAGTTTTGTAGGTTTGGGATACAATCCGAAGTGTTCGCTGCCTCTGGGAAGGAAACCTCAACAAGGCTTTGTCTGTGGCACTGTCAGTCGGAATGCTCAACCAGGAGATTGTTACCTTCAGCGGAGACACTGCCACGGCCAGGCTGGATATACAGGTGATAACTCTTGTACATATACCAGGAGGTAGTGATGAATTGTTTGGTACCATGGCCGTTTGTGTAGGCCATTACATAACCTTTTAATAAAGAGTATAATTATACATAAACATGAACATACTATTAAATTACATTCACAAACTTCATCACCCTCTCCATCCACTTTATGCAAAGTTTGAAGGATTTTACAACAAGAAGCTTTAAAATGTACCATATTCTGAGAAAATCCTAATTTTTGTAAACGTTAAATACATAATCAATAAATAATTTGTGGGCATAGACAATCTGTAACAGAAAATTTGAGTTCTTGATTTACCACTAGACTTGTACTTAGATAGTGGTTTCAAACAGTATGTGCTTTTTCCCTCACTAGGATGTAGTAACCATCCTAACATACACTGAACCATTTTGTACATTCACTATATTTTCCATATTTTTATATTCACCATTTACTGTTTTTATTGTTTTAGGATAAGCATTATATGACAATGTCACCTGTTTCACCAGCCTTGCTGGATAAAACAGAAAAAAAAAATTCTTTAATTTTCATTGATTCCCCATGTCTCTAGATGGGACGAGGGCCGTTTGCATCGGCTGCTAATGGACTGGTGAAGATAGGAGAGACGATGACATTGGTCGTGACTGTCGAGGGCGACCCAGGCTTCAATGTGTTGGTTCGACAGTGTGTCGCTCGTGACAACGACCCGACCTCTGGCAACGTTGTACAGCTGACAGACGACAGAGGGTGTGTACTCAAGCCCAAACTGATGGGAGCCTTCCAGACAACAAGGAACCCAGAGACCAATGCTGTAATTGCGTATGCCTTCTTCCAGGTACTAAAATGAGTGATTATTATTTATAATTAAGGATTAACAAAATTGTATTTGTGTTTCATAAGACAGTGAACTGAAAAATGACAGACAATTATAAATTCGTCTTTGTTCTTATTGGTGAGAATCAAATTGAATTATTGTTAGATACTCAAAAGAATGGGGGACGAATCTAGGGGAAGGAGTATGGAGGTAATTCCTCCGAAATGTTTTTCTTTAGTGTTATGAATTATAAGAAAATTAAACTATTGAGAATGACGGTAATTAAAAATAAAAATGTATAGCTTGAAGATACTTCAAGCATGAAGTGTGGCATATTATGTACAACTGTAAGACTCTTTATGTGGTATCCCCACCACTATGAAATAATTCCTGGGTTTGTCTCTGCGCTCAACAGTGAACAGAGGTCCAAGACAGGCTAGTTTGTCAGACTTTATCCAAAGAGATTACATTTTGAGTTCATTCATAGTAAAATAGGAAATGCTATTTTTAGTACCATTTCCTTTACAACTTCACAGTTTCATGAAAAATGTTATGATGGTTGAATGATCATTGTTATGTTATTAGGCTTTCAAGTTCCCAGACGTGATGGACCTGACGATAGAATGCAATGTCGAGCTCTGCAAAACAGAATGTGCTCCTTGCTCAGATCCAAACCAGGTACTTTTCAGATCTGACAGTTTACTGAAGTTTGACATACTAATGTTTGCTTTAAAGCTCTGAATTAGGAACAGAAATGGTTAAAAATGCATGTGTTTGATTGAAATTTCAAATTCACTATGTAGAAGTAGTGAAACACAAAATAGTGCCAAAAAAAACCATGTTTTTCCGCAGTGTTTTATTCACACATTTAAAACAAAAGCATTAATTTCAAACATCTTATATACATTTGTAAAGGTGCCTCATAGTTATCTGCCCTCCATGTCTATTAGAAATCAATAGTCTGGAGTCCCGCTTTTCCAAAAATCTCCCAAACACATTTTCTCATAAACGACATGACATTGTCAACATTACATTTTAACTAGTGACGATTGCAAAGTATAATCATGTGTTTTTTTTCTAATCATACAGTGTAATCATGACCATTGGTGATCTTGGCTTTATTAAAAAAAACATGCTTCAGTATCCTCCACATCGTGGTTTGACTAATTATCCGCTTATTCCCAATTTCCCCCTAAACCGAGCAGGGCTCGGTCCCAATTAGTTCAGAACAGCAGGACTCTACTGCATGTCTCCGTTAACATTTTATAGGCTGTAAACTGATCAAATCACAGTGAGAAAATTCTGAAGTAGACATTCCTAATCCATTGCCCACCCATAAATATTGCGCCTCAATGAACAAAATCCTGAACATTTGCAGAAATACGAGCCGGGCAGGCGGCGGCGCAGTGCGGACAACTCGACCCTGGAGCTGACCGACCCCGTGACTGTGGGCCGCAGACTGAGGGTGTTCCTGCCGGAGGATCTGGAGGAGAGCAGACAAAGTGCGGCCATGGTCATCAACGTCGGGGCAGCAGGTAACATCTTCAACTTCAACATTCCAAATATCCAAAAGTAGGCTACTTCCAAACAGAAATGTCAGTTCTGTTTGGAGCTTCTTTTATAACCAGCTGTGTTCCGTTTAAAACTGCAGAACTGGCCGAAAGACACTGTGAACATGAAGACTGAGGTAATTTTGTCTGATTGGCTGACACCATGAACAAACTGAAACACTGTTAGCAAAGCCGATCATCCTTTCGCTCAACTATAAGATGAAGTATTTACAGCAGCTGTTCTCACTTCAGTTCGTTTACTCAAATTCTTTTATAAGGTATAACATTGTAACATTGTAAAACAATGAAAGCTTAGAAGCCTGAAGGATGGAGCCCTAAAAGACTTAAGGAACGGAAGTAGGATAGAAACCTTGTCAGCGCATAGGCATAGAAAAACTTGTCAACAATTCATTACCATGCAGTGATAAAAAAAGATATACTGTACTGTTACGAAACCGTCAATATGATTGACGGTTTGGTCCTGTAATGCATAAAGGACACTAGAAAAATGATGGAAAATAGAAGATTAAGATTATAATAAATACATCGATTGTAGTGGTAACATTTTTACATCAATCAACACCATTAGTCTGACGTAACGTGTTCTGTCGCAGCCCCGGGCCAGGACTCGGTGTGTCTGTCCTCCTCAGTGTTCCTGCTGTCCTCCATGGTGCTGCTCAGTCTGCTCGCCGGCTCCTGCGTGTGTTCAGCCGTCCTTTGGCTGCGGATCCAGCACCAGGCGCTGAGGAAATGATCGCCTACCCTGTCCTCTCTACCTCTCTTTCAATTCCAATGGTTCGCTGCAGTGGTAGGGGTATGACTAATAAATCGACTATTTATTTGTTCATGGAATGGTTTTAGATGTTGTGAAAACATGTTGTAAACGCAAGGATACCATGACTAAAGTCTACATTAGAAAATGTAATTTGTGATGCTTACAGAGATGTAAAAATAATGCTTATAGTTACAAGGCTTACCAGATTATGAATGCAATATGTTTCCATCTTCGGTTGTAGATGCTCACAAAGATCAAATTTCATGTAATTTTGGATCTCCAAATTTTTTATTATAAGTTTTTTAAGAATATTAAGTTGCCGTGGTAATGTTGATAACATTTTATATGAATCAATCATCAAATCCAAGAAAACCGTTTCCCCAGGTGAACCTAGGTTTATCACCTAGTAATTTATCATCCAAAAGCAAAAAAATTGTAAATATTTTTAATTATCTATTAAAACGATGTAGTGCATCTCAGCTTCAGAAGCCTGTGACCACAGGGAAAATGAGGGCATTAATAATTTTTTTGCAATAAGAACTATTTAAAGCTACTGGGAGGCGATATTGTTTTTCTCTTCTTATTAAAAACATTTTGTATTTTTTAAACCCAGGATTGGTAGGAAACAAGTTAACTACACAAAGCCTTGATAAAAATGAACACTTAAAGATCTCCCTTCACCACCACTGCAGTCAGGCAGCCCCCTCTACTTCCTTACTCCTCTTTCTTTAGTTCTCCTTATGTACAAAGTTTCATTAGCTAGGTCTTTTTTTTTATATATATTGAATTCTGATTTTGTAAATATACTTTTAGTTTTGTGTAATAATTGCTTTTTTAATTTTCCTTTTGTTTTCTGTTCGTATGATAGGCTCTTATCAGTTAGATATAAGATACAAATTTTTTTTGGAACTCGCTGAAGTTTTAAGGAGCCTTGATTGGTTTATTGAAAACATGAATTTATAAATCACTAGATAACACGTAGCTCGAAATCGAGCAAAAGTAATACAGTAAAAGAATAAAGAATAATCAGCCCACTTATATACTTTGAAAGTTTAATCAAAGGGCTAAATTCATTAACAAAATTATGGCTTAACTACTGAAACTTTTAATTTTAATTTGATCTACCGCAGGTGTTTCCAGTAAATGTAAACGATTTTTAAGGGAACACCTTCATTTCCCCATGTCCTCTTTTTCCTGAAATGTACATTCTAACACCGGCAAAAGATCAAGCTCTGCTTACAGCAACATGTAGCTGACCGAGAGCAAACACTGGCGCCGTAATCCCTAAACTTTCTTTGTATAGGGATTGCTGCTGCACCTTATTTATAATTATCGCCAAACCAGATATTGTAGGGAACGGCTGTCTTTACAGGCAATCTTTCCTTTGTTGTAAAAACGCGTAAACGACGCATTATCTCTCTACCAGTCTTTTCATTCTTGAAATGCAACCCACCACAAGGAAAACATTTTTAGTTCATTGGTCTGAGGTTGGAAGGAGCATCAAATGTTACATCGGGAGGGTGATGCCAGCGGTTGCGATCCTGTTCTTTCCGACTCCTCCGACCAGTCAATGTTCGTCTTCTTCTCATTGGTGGCATTATAAATGCACCAAATCCAAAAACAGAACTGCTCAGGTTAATATAACTTCAAAAAACACTATGAGATATCGTAAACTATATTGTAAAACCGGCAACTGTAATGTTTAAAAGCTTTAAAAACTTCATAACATAACCTAAATTACATAATAATACGTTTAAAAAAAGAAAACTGTTGAAAACAAAGCCAAACCAGCTGTAAATATAAAACTGCTCTTTTCAAACTTTGGTTTATTTCAGAGCTTGGCCATATGTTCAGATTGTAAACAAAGTAAACTGAGATTGCTTCAATGTCCATGAATAGCGCTACTGTTCCGAAACTTCAGCCCTTTACTGTACTTTAGTGACGCCCTTTTTTAAAATTCTGAGACTTGATGACAAATCTACATAACAATCCCTTTAATTTGACATCTCAAACGTTAAAATCCATCCAGCCGTTATTGCGGTTGGACTGTGAAAAGAAAACCGCTTGCGTATTAATATATAGATGACATGTTCCATCTGTAAAATTTCCTTACTTTTTATTGCAAAGTAGAACACTTTGTTATTTTATGTAATTTTAATTATTAATGACAAGAAAGTGTTCGTGAATTGATCCCTGAGGAGAGAACTCTTTGACTGAAAATGTTTTACAAAATTACAATTGTTGACTTAAGGTATGTAAACCTACATTAATTTAATAGCCAAATAACCGTTCTTTAAATGTCTTAGGTGGGGTTTTTAAATTTCAAATACCTTGAGTATTATTGGGCACTTCCCACCTCCAGGTTGACAGTGTTGGTCCAAATATTTAGCGAAGATTTGGGTCGAATCAGTCCACTTGTCACATTAATAACACAAACACATTGATGAAGACACTTAAAGCATTAAAACAACACAAGCCTAAAGCAAACCCGACGTTTCGAAAAACCAAAAAAGTTTTTGTTATCAATGGTGGGCAGTCATGGTTAGGCACTCGGTTCGATTGACCGCAACTGCGAATAACAAAAAACAAATGCAGGTTTGTTTTAGGTGTGTGTTGCTTTTATGTTTTAAGTGTTTTTGTCAGTGTGTCGACGAAGAACCACGAAGTGACTTCCTGGTTGAGAATGGTGCCAGTAGCACTGAAATATTCCAATTTTTGTGTTTCAAATATTAGTGTTCTTTATTACCTTGAATAAACTTCATTCAGGTAAGCCTGCTATCTATCCTTCTTAAATAACCTTAATTTAAACTTGGTTTACACTCAGTTTAATTTAAATGATATTACATACATATTATGGAGAATTGTGACACATCTTCTAGATGTTTTACCGTTAAACCAACTTAGTTGAAACCCTCTTTTAAACTAAGTTGGAGAAACTGACCCGTAAAATAACAAATAGTTTCACTGTCACGCATAAACAACCAAACTATAATAGCGGGCACCAAATAGGGTGTATGAGTGAATGCGCTGGCGATATTTGTTTGCGTAGTTAAGCAACTTATAAGATCATATGTTACAGTAAAAACAAATTTACACATAAAAGGCCCTGAAAAACATAAACAAAGTTTAGACAAGTCAACAAAAACATTAAATTTAGTCATTTCAGCTGGGGTTTAGCAGAAAATTTGATGAGTTTACAGATTTTTATGCCTTCCCTATTTCGTGCCACGAATAAAAGCAGAGACTCAATCATGATCAAGTTTATAAGTATTTAATATAAGAAAGGGAAAGAATTACTGCAGTAAAAGATAAAGGTTGAATTTATTTCATCAAGATTTAAATAAATAACAAATAGATACAAATGCCCAAACGGCGATAGAAAATATATTAAAATTAAATACACAAGAATAAGCAATAGAAAATCAAAATATTGAAGTAAAACTTTACGTCGACTTTTTAATACAATAAAAAATTTTCTTCTTAACACATAAGGGTCTTTGTACAGTGAGTTTCATGCACCTAATATGGAAATATCTTCTATACTAGAGGATCTTGGAGGCTGATTGGGCCTGAAACAAAGAGATGCAAAATTTATAACTTGCTTTGAAACCATTTTTCAATGCTGGGAAACAAACTTGAATCAATGCTGGAAACTCAGTGAGGAGATGAAGGGTTTGTTTACCACAAGGTATTGATAAACTCAACGACAAAAACATTGCTACGAAAATGAAAGAGTAGCCAAAGAAAGTGAGCTTTTAAAGATTGGCAAAAACTGAATTTTAAGTTATATTAGTTTTAAACTCAAAATTTCTTGATTTGCCCGATAGAAGCATTTACTTTGAACTATGTACCTTTAAGTGTACCTGATAAAAAAATTAATGAAAAATACAAAATTAACAAGTCATTTATATAAAAAATTATACTTGGCAGATGTGCACATGGAGGAAGGTGTGGGATCAAATGATGGAGTCAATGAAGCTGAAAAATCTCACTTACTCATAAATTATGGTAGGCTATTGATAAAAATAATTATGTGAAATTAGGAAGAGTTTTATAAAAAAGCAAGGACTTACTTTCTACAGAGGTTCGGGGACGGCTTCTTTAAAACTACTATGGAGGTGTTTCTTGTACTCGGACTGTCTGGACCATAGCTCTGCGGCCTGGGGGTTCAACGGGCTGTCGTTGTTGGGCTCTGCAACACAATCAAGCCATGAATCTCAATGCAACTACCAGGACAGAAATGTTTTTAACCTTAAGGTTAATGTTTAACTACACGCTGGTCCGATCGGGTCGGCAAAGGAAGGGCAGGCGAAGAGACAAGTTGAGCCAGTCAAGGTGGCGGCCAGGGTATGACATTTTTTGAACGATTGGCCAGTAAGAGTTCACTGGTGGACACCTAGTGGTGTTCTGACAAACTAATTTGACAAAGTATATCCTGTTCCTCCTAAATAACACTGCAGGACCTCTCTGATATTCATACAGCTGACAGCACACACTTGTCAATTTAGTGAAAAAAAGTCAACCTGATGGGGGCGATGTGGTTTCACTTCAAGTAATTTTTGTACATTTGAATTGATTTGATATCAACTTTAAATCAACTTTCAAAACCGGCCATAACATGAAATAGCAATATAATAGATAACTAATTATATTTGATTTTTTTATTATTTTTAGGTGGTGGATGGGTGGGGGGGGGGGGGGTGATGTGCAAGGTGCGGGGGTTTGTCTAAAGACATGTGATGAAGTCAGATGCTGTGGAAAATTATGCTATTGCCAACCAAGCAAAATAAAATACTAAGAATACTAAAAAATACCTGGGATCCAATCGTGTCACCATGGATTTTTTCTGGCAATTTGTTTACTTAAAACTTTCTTGGCAACCCTATTGGTCCTCCTTTATTTTGCACTAAATATTAATTTGTTCTATGAAATCCTTATGACTAAGATAATCAAGTATAAAAGGATAATATGATTGAAAATAAACCAAAAATGTATTTGGTATTTCAGCCAATATCACATAGCTGTTAACAAGTTAAAGCAGGTTTTAAATAATTATGTTTCTGTCATTCTTTCGTAAGTTCATTCATCATAAAAATACTCTAAATTACTGTAATTGTTACTTTAACATTCTTGACTGTGGAATGTAAAATGAGTTTTGAACTTAATAAATTTATTGGGAGAACCTTGGTGCCAAAATATAAAATGCCAAAATATAAAATACCTATGCCAAAATATAAAATTGTTTTATAATTGAAAAATAAATTTCTCCTGATATAGAAAACTGGCATCATTTAAAAATAGGAGAATCTTTTGACAAACCACATTTTTCAACAATGAAGATTTAAACAATATTATTTTAATTTAAAAAAAAATAATACAGAAGTAGGCCCTAATGAATTTTATTTGAAAATTTAAACAACAACGCCCGATCCCTACTGCAAACACCTCCTAACCTGAGGATTTACGACCACGAAACACCCTAAAACAGTTAGTGTCTTTATTTCAAGCACTCCACAGATACAATCTGGTTTTCAGGATAACTCAAGACTTAATAACGGTAGAATAAGAGTGTCAGTATAACAAATAAAACAATAGAATAAAATTATAAAAATTATAACAAAAGCGTGAATATCATTATTTTAAAAAAAAAAGTCTTTCAACTTGTATTTGGGTCAAAATCTGAAAAGGGTACAATCACTGTCCCTTCATAAAAAAATAATGTAGCCTACTGTAATTATTGCTAAAAATGTTTTATTTTGGAAGTTTAGGTCTTAATCTTATTCTCTATACTGTTTAAATCATGAATTAAGAAGAGGTTGGGGCAAAATACTGAGAAAAAACTGGCCAAAGTAGTGACGGTCACGTGTCCCCAATCCCAGTTTTACCGCTAAAGATGCATTTTAAACAAGTTCACCCATCAAATAAGTGAATATAAAACCCACGTTTATATTGTCGGATACAGGGAGATAATCAAATAGCGCTTTTTACGGATGAAACTATATTATTACGACGCCGAGCTCGGTTAAAAGTCGCGTCCCCACCTTAAGCAGTAGCGTCGGTAGTGTAGTCTGTTTCTCATCGTACAGCGACACTAGCGCTACTAGCAGCCGACAACGAGTTTAATTCAGGAGTGTCATGGCGGCGAGCAACGACGGATGTCGGAGTTCGTCGTGTGAAATGAATTTGGACGTGGAGGAAAATAGTTTTGTTCATTAAAATTGCCGTGTCTCATTTTTTGATGTAGCATCGGTACATGATTTATTCTTAATCAAAAGTAAATCGCTATCCATCGTAATAGTTTAATTCGTGCGTGATACGGCCCGGTTCCAAATGCCGATTCGTCACTAGCGATAGCGTTCGCCATTTTGAGGTTAGCAGACACAACAAGCGAAATTGTAGCGTCGGTCTGGGAAGCGACGGTCGCGAATTTTGGTTAATTTAACGTGAGATCTGCTACATTTTGTGACCGGTTTTTCCATTTGATTGATATACCTTATATTCTTAATGGTGATGTATTTTTTTATTAAGGCCGATTTTAATACTTAGTAACATGAATTAGTAAACAATGTGTTAATTATGAAAATAATGATGCAGGGTTGCCACCAACAGGGAAAATCGAATTGTGCGTGCATTTTTAGTTCCAGAAGCAATTTTTTACAACTGTTATACATTTTTTTATTTAATCTGAAAATGAAATTAGCTGATAGAAATTCTTTATATTATTTTCATAGCTTATTCTTTTTAGGAGTATTTGCCCTTGTTTCTGTTTTTACGGTATAAATTTTTTAAAATAATGATAAAGGTATTTTAATGTATATTTAAAATCAAATTTGGGTGAAAGTTTTTGATTGATTGTTTTTAAGTTTGTATTAGGCCTATATGCTTTAGATTAATTTATTAAGTCCATAGCTTTTTGACGTTTGTTACCTAACCTTTGTTTGAAATGTTTGATACATAAAACATTGAAACAAAATTGAACATGTCCAACATTGAAACAAAATTTTTTAAATGCTCCTAAACATTTTTTAATTAAGTTACTTAATTAATTAAAATACAGTATGTCTTAGTAATATTTTTTGAAATTTATTTAACTTGTAAGTAGCATTTTTTAATTATGACAAATAATTTTTTAATGAAAAGATTTTTAATTCCGTTTGGTCATCTGTTTTTGCTGCAGTTTAAAAAGCAATTTAATACATTTTGAAAAATATAATGTTTTTAATGTGTTTGAACTTACTCTAAGAATAGCTGAACGGGTTTTCTTTCTTTTTTAATTTTATTTTTATGCTCTAAACTATAACTTATTAAGGCCTAAGCCTATTTTAAGAAATTTGTAATGAAGGCATTTAATCGTTGAAACGTTCTGATACACAACCACATTAAACATACCGTGATCATTTAAATGTGATTTTGAAGAATTTCAAAATAATTTTTCATGACTAAGTAATAACAATGAATGATTTTGGAATTAGAACATCCTATACATCATAAGCCATTAAAAGTATTTTGTATTATGCACCTAATGATTCAGTTAAAGTTATTTTAACACTATTGTATTGTCTTGTAATTACTGAAAAGTCCTATATTAGAAATCAAATTCTTCCTATTTAAGACTATGAAAGGAACAGATGAAGATTTTACATTAAAAAAAATTAAACAACAAACATGTAATGGAAGTCATATCCATGTAACTGAGGTCACGCATTGTAGCAGAATGTCACATTTAAATTTTTTTATTTAAAAATATGTATGGTCAAAATATGTATAAATGGTTATATTTTTTCAATTAAGTAGAGTTTCAAGATGGTACACGATAATTTTCATGACAATGGAATGGAGTAAACACATTGTGAGGTTAAAAAACCGGACCAAAACTTGTATTTGTAGGTGAATTACATCTTTTCTAAGCTATTATTAAGATATAGGTCAATCAAAAGTAAGAGGACTGTAATATATTTATAAACAGTATATGTGAGCAACAAAAAATATGAAATACAACGGGTTTTCCCTTTTATTTCATTATGTAATATTGATTTATCTGGGTGTGACCTCTATTACGAAAAATGGGAGTTTCCTATATAAAACTGCCTCTCTCATTAACATACATGGGTAATGGTGCTTTCTTTATATTTTCTCATATTCTATAGGGTTCAAAGTATTAAAAAATGTAACTGTCATTTAGATACCAAGTAATAACTTTTTAGTTTTTTCCTACTTTGCAATTGTACCCTTTTCAGATTTTGACCCATTTGAAAGAATTCAAAGAATATGATTTGAGGATGTCGGGGAGGTTATTGTTCAGTAGCCTATTGGGCCGAAGTAAGAAAAACTTTTACGGCCCAGTTCAAGCCTCACTCTCCGAAAGTGAAGCTTCCGACCCCGTTGTGTGTTTTCACGTTGTGAGACCTCATCTCGATACCACTCACATACTATTCAGCGGCATACCGTTCCCAACCATAACGACACTGACCTCCCAGCAGGCTCTGGATGGACAGCAGGATGGTGCGGACGTCGTAGAGCGCGGACCACTTCTCCTTGAGGATGTCCAGGCAGATGTTGCCGGCCGTGTCCACGTTGGGGTGGAAGCAGGGCGTGGTGAACCGTACCACGGGTGCCGTGTACGGGTAGCTGTTGGGGAACTCCATGCACAGCTTGTAGGTCAGCCCCTCGTATACCTGCGTTGGCAAACCGGTGATTAGAGAAAATAGCATATGTGTTTCAGCGAATTTCCCCTATAGGGAAGAAGCTGTTACCATAGGTCTCATCATGGTAAGACCTAAGCCCGAGACCATAATGACTTTTTGTTTTAAGGTCCCCAACGCCCAAAACACCATTCGTTAATTTTCATAAATATATATGTTGGTGTCTTAAGCACAATAACTCACGTAAAAATGGTCCGATCTGAATGTAATTTGGCATAATAATTATTAGGACGAGTTCGAAAACCAGCCTGATTGGAACGGGGGGATGTATCCTTGCAAAAAATGGGGTTTTGGGATTTTTTACATAGAAAAATAAAAATCCCGATGTTGACCTTATGGGAAATAAATAAAATAATATATATCTCACTTATTTCTCAATATATAACTTATAATGAAACTTTGTGATTTGTACTTAGTAATAACTTCAATTGAGTGATATCTACTGGATTATTGCAAAACATATCTAAATTCCACTCTTCCATCACAGCAAACCTGCATACTCATTTCACATGTTATTCTTATGGAGAAAATTGTTGTATGCTCATTTCAAAACTTAAGTTGATTTTATTTGATTTGAGACTCCGTCTAAATGATTTATTTGAGCATTTGAAATTCACTGTGTAAGCAGGTCTGATGTATTGAAATTTATTGCAACAGGGGTATTTCCAAGATTTTACGGCTGGGGCTACAAAATTCATAAAAAAGGCAGAATACATAATAGTTTGAATGGGTACTGTCTTTTGTTCGAATCGCCCAACTTCTTAGGCAGCTATAAAATTAAGCAGCAATTTAGTCAACTTTCTTTAAAACAGGGATAACTGTGCGGAGATGAACTGTGTGTTTTTGCTCTTTGAGGCTGATAGATGATTGAGCTCACTTTGGTCTCTGTTTATGAGGATGAGTCAGCTTAAAGTAGTTTAAAGATGCCAGGAAAACGTCAGATGAAATTGTTATGTTCCAACACACAGAGTAATGGGGTAGCTAAGATGTTTTTGGAATACCTGTTTAAGAGCTGAAAATTTTTTCAGTGCTTGTATAGGTATTAGATTTTAAAGAAAGAATTGCACTTTATACCTCAGACAAGATGATGGGAGCAAAAAGGAATAAGTGGCAATAGAGTTGATTTGAACTAGACTCAAAAAAGTTATAAAGATTACAACTTGGACTATAAACTCAATTTATACATAATTGTGATTAGAACAAATTAAATTTAAGTGGAGAAAGTGAGCAAATAAAGTAAAAAAGACAAATCCATTTAGTGAAAAAAACCTATGTAGGCTAACAGACAAGTGCAAAAATGTAACATGAAAAATCATTCCTCACAAGAGCTTATAAATGATCTTTCAAGCATGTTTAAGGAATGTAAAACTCCTACCACATATTAGCAAGTGTACATGTAAATGTGTATGCAATGTCAAATTAGGAAATTCTTTAGGGATTAAACAGCCTAGACCACCAGAAAACAGAAAATTTTAAAAAAGAACTAACTTGAGGCAATTAAACATTCTGGTGATTTAATAAATTGATTGGGTTTCATCTTCAAAAACTAGTTAACATCTCTAATTAAATGAAAGTAGGTCTACTACCCACTAAAGCACAAGTTACTAAGACATTCTAATCCAAAAATTCATACTGTTATGTTATGACCATACAAGATACTTCTTCTGAAATCTTCCCTTGATATGCAGTACTTACTGTTTCTTTTGGGCCAGTGATCGTCGCGATCCATTTGAAAAGATTCTCACCCTCAGGAAATGCTGACACTGACTTATCAGAACACATCTAAAACAAAACATGTCATCATGAAAAAATGTTTTGCATCATTCAGTATGATGATCAGAATCATCTGGTTTCGGTCTGGAGGGTCTAGGTCCCGAGGTGTCTGGTTAAGAGGGAGTTTACTAATTTAGTTTTGGTGCATGGTGTCCCACACTCTTTACAATATTGATAGATGTTCCTTTGTGCCTTGCATCAAACTGAGACAATTTTGAAAGGTGAGTGCTTTAGACCATAAAAAATTAGTTAAATTATGGCTTGATAAAATAAATTTCACGGGACAGTGTGAAATGAATGTTTATCTCAGCTTTTATGGTCTTTGATGGTATCAAATTGTCAGACTGAAATAGTCCAGGTATTCAACAGTGGGCAACCATTATTTTTGAGACAATAATTTTGAGAAGTATTTGAGGCCATTAGTGTGTGGTAGTCTACAACGTATGACTTGTTCTTAATAATCACCTTTTTATTGCATTCCAGTAAATTTATAACTGGAAATGACTTTGTACGTTTTATGAGTTCAAAGTGAAAGGTATTTTATAAAGTTATACATTATTAAAGTGGTCTCACTGTGTCTGTAATATATGAAAAAAAACTCAAACTTCCAAGAAGAATCTTAGCAACCCTATCCTACTATTTTTATTTTATTTGTACTATTTTTTAGCCTCAGTCATGAGACTTCGCTTTCAGGAATGTATACTGTGTAATAGAAGAAAAATTAAAACAAAATAAAACAGGCATAGATCTTAAGATTTTCTTAACATGCCAAACAAACAAAGGAAAATAGAGCAAGGCTTGAGTTTAAGATTGAAATCATGTCAAAATTGAAGAAAATGTATGAAACTTACCATTAAGGTCATAAGCTCTTTTTGCAACCTGGAACAAAATGTAAATGGTTTTTAACACAGACCTTTATCTGTGGACTCTTTTATTGTGAAACCTAATAGAATTTGAACATTCTTACAACACTCGTTTTAAAAGAAATTTTCAATTTCCAGTACATCGTTTAAAATTAGTGGAGAAAACTCCTACATATATGGGGGAAAAAATGTTTAATAAATTGCAACCAAAATATCAAAATTTAATCAATAGAACTTCATTTAAAAGCAGCCTTGCCTCTTTTCTGATAAACAAAACGTATTACAGTATAAATGAATTTTTGAATGATAGCAATACAAATTAAAATTCATTTGCAGTAACATAAGTGAAGAAGACTATGATAGATTTTTTTTTCCTTTTAAGAATTGATGATTGTATTTTTAGGTAGTTTAAGATTACTTTGACAATGTCACCTGTTTTTATAGCTTGTGCTATAACTTGTAAACGTTTATGTGACAATAAAGAGCTATTTATTTATTTATTTATTTATTTAAGTAACTTGTCAGAAATTAATTTTAAGTAGAGTTTTTTTTCAGTTTTTCCAAGCAAAGTATAGGTTAAGTTTCTTAACGAAGCTCAAGTGTGTACCAATAGAAGAGTGGTGATCATCACTAAAGGGAAAGATCAGGTTTGTGTTAAACAGTACAATTAAATGAAGGTAAGAGCAAATTTGGTGATCATCACTAGTTGCGGTGCTCCATCACTAGAGGAGCCGCTTTGTAGGCGCTGTCGGCCTAAGATAAAGGGTTAGGGAATGTCGTCAGCTGGTGAACCCAAAACACACATTAGCCTACAGCTATGTTAGAAGACTAACAGTATCTGATCATATTTCGACTTTAAGAATATTTTTATGTTGAGTAGGCTAAACTGCATTATTTTGTTGATAAACAAATACAATCAATTCATGGGTCTAATATTTCCAGTTTAAAAAAGTAACTAGGCCTAACAGCTTATTATAACAAGGATTTTTTTTATTGATAGGTAGGTAACTAGGCCTAACAGCTTATTATAACAAGGATTTTTTTTATTGATAGGTAGGTCTCCAGGGGCTTAACTTAACGCACCCTAAATGTCAGTTTTTTTTAGTGATTTGATCACCCAAGCTTTATAAACAATCTCAGGACCTATAAAACCATGGGCAAGCCTAAGGCCACACTACACTACAGGCTGGAGTCCTTTTGTGGTGACGTCACATTATCAGACGGAATCACAGACGCTTTTATAATGTACTCTTATGGCGATTCACTGTCGCACTCTTAAGTACCCTTAAGTATCTTAGATAAAGCATGGTCAGTAGGACTAAACAGATTCAAATCAGTTTTAAGTAATTGGTTGAAAAATAAAGCCTTTTACTCTGTAGATCAGTATATGTCCTGTGACACTAGTGATTTGTTGTTCTAAATTGTTTTTATTGTTGTCATTTTGTGTAACTTATCTTATCGTTGATAATTTTATTCTTTTATATTGTTTTTAATTTTCTGACAAGTTGTAATGATACCTAGTATAAGAATCCACTGTTATTTATTTCTGTTACATAGTTTATGAATGTTATCTCTTTATAAATCTAGAAATGTTAAAGCACGTTGTATTTGCTACAAGGAACTCTTTTGGAAAATTTGCTTGTTAATAATACTATTAGTACTATTAGTCATAGTCATAGTCATTAATACTATTAATTGATAGATATTCATTATTTTGACGATGTCGATTGCATGTATTGAATGTTTAAAGACAAATAAAGATAAAGATAAAGATGCCCTAAGAAATTCTTTTAAGTTTTCATTTAGAAACCATCATTTTTTCGAATCTGCATTAATTAATGAATAACCAAATGCGGTCGAAAATAATTTTAAAGAAATCAAGACTTTATTTCATAAACTTAAAAACCGGTAAACATTACAGGCAAGTAATTTGTTTACTTTGTTACTTTTCATCAGATGATTTATTGGAAATTTGACAGATTTATTTCTTATTGTTTTCATTTTGATGTTCTAATGTCATAATTTTTTGGTAAATGTTTATGATTTTCATATGATTTTAGTTGTTATTTCCAACACAGCGCTAGGAGTTCAGCCGGTGTTGTGACATGGCATCAGAGAGGAGGGGGGGAGACTCCGGCCTGTAGTGTAGTGTGGCCTTGGCTAGCCTTCAAGTCTTCTTCTATATGCCTGCTGGTACAGGTTTTTTTTTATTATCAGGTCATTATGTCCCTGAAGCTGACCTCAGCAAAACTTATGTGTGTTACAATAGGGTTGTAAATCGTTACGTTTCATTAGGCTGCAGTTATAGTTCTACTTTCCCTACGAAATTTTCGTATGGAAATATTGTTGACAAATGACTTGGCTGACTGATAGCCAACTAACTGCTAGCTTTGACTGGGAAACGAACTACTTAACCAACCAGGTTGCACCTCTTGAACAAGGCTAAACGGCTGATTAATTCACCACTGTTGACAGCAGGTGTCAACTTTGTCAGATCTCAGTCAAACTGAGGTCCACCCGCAGTTTGACCAAAATGAGTTTTCAGTAAATCCGTAGAAAACAATTGCACTGAAGTAAAATACAAAATCAATATAATAAATTGATAAATGATAAGCCTACCACTCTACCAATTTAAACAAATTCTTTTACAATTTATAGACTCATTTGATAAAGGGTAGGCTAAATATCAATTACGACCAAAAGGCCAAACTGGAATAGTCAAATTAATATTAATTGATTATATGACAAAATGACAAATTTTATAGGCCTGATAAAAACAAACTTAGCCTACATCCTGAAACTTAACTAAACATAATAAAGCTAACAAAAACTACCCAATAAGGCTAACTTTTACACTTCACTTTTGCATGGATGCGCAATAGAATAAAACTAATCATCAGATATATCAAATATCGATATGTGTCCCCAATGATTTGATAAATTTAATTTTTCGAATCGATACAGCTGACTAGTAATAATATATTTTCATTATACATATAAGCTTACACTGATCTAAATTTTATTTTGATTGTATTTAGTTTGACAGAAAAACTCCCTAATTGCCCTCTTTTTATGAAAATGATTATTTCAACCATGAATAAAGATTATCTAGGAAAGGTAAGAGCTCTGAAATTCGACAGTAAAATCACAAGTGTGCTTGGATTTGACATGAATCACGTTAAAAGGCAAGACTTGTTTTTCATGCAAGACGAGACTCGTCTGCCACAATGCTCCCACAAGATTGTCCGGTAGAGAAATATTTCGGAGTAGGCTCTATGGAATGTGATGTTTGCCATGCCATGGTGTACTGCAGGGCTCAGTACGAAGGTAATGAAGCAATCCTGATTGCTGACGACACCTCGCCGGTCGCCAGGGAAGCGAAGTTGCTGTCCAGACTGCAACTCTTAGACAGCTAAACACCAGCTGAGTGAGGCTAAAGTGTGGTTCCTGTCGAGTAAGCTGCAGCTGAACGAATCAAAGACACAAACTGGTCTGCAAGCTCTCAAGAGCTCATGTAGCAGTTAATCTTTCCATGAAACTCCTTGGCTTTCGGCTGGAATCTGGGTGGACTGGAATAAACAAGCAGCCTCCATCTACAACCAACTCGTTCAACTTTCTGTTGAGGCGCCTGTGCAAGTGTGTCACCGAGCAGTGCTTGGTCATGGCTACGACGCCATGTTTTATTCTCATCTAACATACAGCCTACACTTATGGGTCATGCCACTGGAGTTGCCAAGGTGCTCCAACTCCAGAAGGCAGCACTGCATATTATTACACAAAGAGGGTCAAGAGAGTTCGTAAACCTATTTTCGAGAGACTGGGCATAATCCCACTCTTCAGCCACTACATCTTAGGCCTTTTTTTTTTTTTTTTTTTTTTTAATTAAGGGCAGTGTTCATGAGCTCATCACTAGGGATGGCAACCATCACTACTCAACCCGCAACCATCTCAGCAGCTGGATGTTCCTCCAGCGAGACTCAGCATTACTTCCCTACAGCGGCTATAAACATATTCATAAGCTGCCTTCAGCAATATGAGAATTGGAAAACAAGAATTTCAAGGTAGAAGGCTGCTGGTCTTTCAAGAGGCCTCATTACCATGTTGAGAAATTCTATAGGGACAACCTAGAGTTTGAGCCTTTTGCCATGCCACACACACTCTTATGGTGGTCTATAAGTTTGTTTTGTTTTTCGTGTGAATTGACTTTAAGCCTGTCTCTTGCCCCAGCAAGAGGGTCAATGATGAAGAAGAAGGTAATTCAGGTAGCCCTACAAAAAAATACTGTACCCATGAGAAGGGGATTCAATTCAACTATGACAAGGGGCCCAGAATCGGAAAAATTAGTTAAAATAGGTTGTCTAGGGCCCGGGCCTCTCAACTGCATAAGGGTCAGAAAATCCTGTCACCGGCCCTGCCTATCGCCCTTACACTTGTGAGCGAGGAACGACTCAATAATTTAAGTTACCTAATCCTACCTTGCCTACTTTGCAACCCCAACAGTGAATATAGCATACCGTATCTCTTTTCAAAGGATGCTCCAAAGGACTATTACACGTTGGCTGATCTTGCCGTGTCCAGGGCAGCCAGTACACAAGTCCTTCAGCCACTATCACCAGTGAAATTGTGCTTGATATAAAGGCTTCCATAAATTTTCAGAGCCAACCTTGGACATCACAAGAAAGGGGTGGGGGGGGGGGGGAAGTGGAGGACAAGTTAAAAGAAATGTTGTGGTAAAGTTTGGTCCGATGTAATTCTAAGGCTACTTTGCTGCCGTTTTAGTGCGGTATTTTCGTTTCTGGAATACTGATTGGCTAAAAAAACGATGATATAGGCCTTGTGATCAAGCAGAAGACACAGTTGAGCCGTTGTCGCGCAACAAATTAACTCTGCCAAATGCCCAGCCAAGGCCCTTTCAGTGTGATAGGTACCTGGTGAAACCATAAAATATTCGTTTTGTTAAACACTTCTTTTGTTATGTTATAAACTTCCTTAAAAACTGCTCAAAACCAATTAACAATTCATTTCTTTCAGGCATTTTCCTCTCTTTTCATATAGGCTGACCAAAACCACGAACGTTTCCCAGACGAAAGCTTGAAACCCGGACTGTCCGGGGAAATCCCTGACGTCTTGTAAGCCTATTGATATACAAACTACAGGCCTTCAGTTACAAAAAAGTCTCTTTTCCTAACAAATAAAACAGATTATAACATTACCTACCCAACCCTTAATTTCTGGATGCAATCTAAGCTAGGCCTAGGCCCAAGTAATGTTTTAGCTGGACATAGGCCTAGTTTGGTTGGTTGAATCAATAAACATTTTGGGTTTAAATTAATTGAGGATTTTTAGCCTTGGTGGTAATGGGCTTTGATGACACCAAGCCCAGACTTGTCAAGCCAAAGGCCTATTTTTGCTTGTGGCATCTTCTTAGAAGTTGACTGAAGCCTAGGTAGAATACAAAATGAACTAGTATGCTGGAATCTGTTTCTCATTCCGGAATACATAATACATTTCTCATGTTTTGTACAAGATTGTTTTATTTTAATCGATAATGGATGTTATTGCAATTTGAACGATTTCCGTTACTATTTCAGACCAACATGAAGGCTCCAAAATGTACGCCACTGAATCTCTTACCTTTTTGTTACTGCATGGTTATCCTGTGGTCTACCTTGACGTTCCTCCGTATTTTTAGTAGGTGTAGTTTGAAAAGAATAAAGTGGATTTATATTCTGAGCCATTAAAGAAGTATTAAAACTAAAAATTAGGCAAAATCTTACAAATCTAATGGACAAAGGTTTCCTAGTGTTTCAATAAGCAGCAGTTTTTGAATGTCAGCTTAACTGGCCAATCAGGTATCGACACTTATGACGTAGCACATACCACAACAATGCAATCATTACGAAATATTAAAACTGGGCAGTTGTATGTATGAAGATGTAAATAAAAAGGGACATTTTATTACTATGACCTAATTAGATTGATATAATGCAAAGATAAGAAAGGAATAGCGGCAAATAAGAAAATTAAATTAATTTGAATTGACAGGATGCCAAATACTCGACGTGTCTAGCCGCCCTCACCAGTGAGTCACAGGTAACCATTCTATGCCTCGAAGGCAAATCCACCATTACAGATAAAATTGTCTAGGACACCATTGTACTTTTGACAATCAGCAATAATTGCTACTATATCATTTCGGTTACATACAGAACCTAATGTAAAAATTTGTCGGAGGGTGTCCAACAGTAATCAGCTGGTGCAAATTCACCAGTAACACCTTAGACTACTAGGGAGGATTGTCCCTAGCTAGTCTAAGCTATGATCAGGCGCGTATCCAGATGGGACTCAAGTTCTCAAGTTAATGTTTTATGAATTTGTAAAAATAATGCATAAAACTTTTTTTAAATTTTGGGCCAGAAAATCTCTTGGTTGTGTAGTCGCCGTTAAATAATCTCTAAATGACCATTATTTCTTAGTAATTCAGTCATGATCGCTGCCGTCAAATCTCTTTATCACAGTCGGTCAATCTTGGTTCATATATTTTCTTCGTATGTCATTAAACCTTTCATTTGAGGCCTTGCAAACATAGTATGAAAAATCCCGGTCGCATCGCAAGACAAGTATCTTGATTTTATCGTGGCTGGAAAAAATCTCTCGGTGTTTCATGGTGTGCCCAGGAGTCTTTCGACATTTTTGGGCCGTAAAGTACGTGCATAGAGTAATAATGAACTAGTACGTGCGACTGGCTCTATCCTATTTTGATGACCAGCTGACTGGGGATGAAACTTGACTGACTGGGTACTTCCGGTTGACCGATCGACTTCAAAATTTGTAATTTTAAGCTACCATGCCACAATGTAAGAAAAAACAACCATCCCACAAGTCAACTCTTATGGGTAGTTCGGTAGTTCACAGAAACATCCTTACTGACTGGGTACTTCCATGCAGTTGACTGACTGACATGAAAGTTTGTAGTTTATTTGTGCTACTGATTATCCCACACAATAACAAAAGCGACCATTTTACTGTGTAAAATCTCTAAGAGGTTTTTGGAGAAAACAACCAGTCAATTGAGTTGCCTCCCTAATTAGGGAGACATATTACCCCTTATAGCACTTGATTGTTTATTATTATTGTGAGGAATGGCTGGTAGTATAAAATTACGAAATTGCCGGTGGTCAGTCAATCGGAAGTACCCAGTCAGTCGAGTTTTTCTCCCTATACTCAGTTCCAAGTTCACCTTTCAGTATGGAATTCCGGAATTCCCATAAGCCGTGTATTTCATATGGCATTTTAAGTTGTATTAGCCAAATTATATTATAACCAGCTGATGATTTTATAACATGTTTATATGGATATTTGTAAACAAATGTCCCCAGCAAAGGTAATAGAATAGCTATCTCCCATATGACCTGTACTGAAAGCTGAATGTGTAATCGAGTATAGTCAGTTTCTATGAAGCATCCCTTGTACAGTTTGCGCATTATATCTCCGGCTATGACCACTACGCTACTAACCGTGTCATATGATATTGGTAAATACAACATTTAACAAGCAGCAATGTTTCAGAAAATGTTTTCAGAAAAGTACCCCCTCTCCCCCCGCACCTTACAATCAGCTGACTCAGTCATAGCTGGAGATATAATGCGCGAACTGTAGTTTATTTAGGGGGATAATTGTTTATTATCGTTGATTCTTGTTTAATATTGTGTGGGATAGTTGGTAGCATAAAATTACAAATTTTGAGATTGATCAAAACCGGAAGTATCTAGTCAGTTGAGTTTTCTCCTCTTTAGTCAGCAAAATAGATAGACCCCTCATAAAATTCTAGTCCTTATAGAATGATTAAAATCTTGTTCATATCTTGGCAGTAAAATCTCTCGGTTTTCTCATGGTTTAAAGTCTTGCGGCTGTAAAATATAAAACATTTTGCCCCACACATTCTAAAGTATTATGGATGTTCAAATTAGTTGAGCTATATGGGTTTCGAAAATCTTTCCCTCCAACTGAAATTATTCCAAAGGACCCCTCTTTTTACTTATAAATAATCCTTACCCCCTGGGCAGTGACTCCTACCCCATCACTGGCCCTGGGTATGCCACTGCCTATGATCAGGAGATTAAAGCTTGTACAACTTTAAAGAATTGGCTGAGAGGAGGCTGCATTGCTCAAAAATGTCTATGAGGAACATCATAATCATGCATTTTTTACAATTCATCTTCTAGATTTTGGATTCAAAACTGCTTTTGTTTGTAAACACAAAAATTGCTAATTTAATTTAAAAAGTAAAAACATATTAAGCCCATTGAACTCTTGTGTTTTAGTTTTATTAATATACACAGTGAGTCAACATTACTTTACATAATGAGTTCATATCATGATGTGACACATTACGTAACTGCTCAGTGTCTAGTGAATCTGAATGATAGCTGACTGGTTGGTGTTGATAAATAGGCAAATAGTAAAAAATGTGCGTAATGTGAGTTGGTATGTTGTGCGATAAGATTATAGTTTTAATTTTTTATTTTATACAAAGGGAAGTAGACTGTAGATACACCACTGCTGACTACTTGGACTCATTAGATTATGTCATTAGTCGACATATTAACGAGCCAACTGCAGAGGCAAGCGAAAAATTATTCAATGATATGGACAAATACTACGACACTTTAGGGAATTTGTTGGAGAGCTTGAGGGCAAAAGATCAGTCGGTGCAAGAAGCCATTGCTAATTACTGGGCATTGGGTAAACCAGGGTTCACTCAAGATTATGATATTGAGGTTTATAAGAAAATGCAAAATCTTCTCCGCTTTACCGATCAGGAAATGGGAATGTTTTTTGATAAAATTGAAGAAATAAAAGCTTTGTGGGAGGAGTTTAAGGAAGAATGTAAAAAAGATATGGAGTTTTGTGCCCCTGTCCCAGTGTTGTTCAGTTAACTTCTATCTTTTGACAACATTTTTTCTAAATGAATTTTTTACTTCTCATTTTTCTAAGTTTCAACTCTGAATTTTCAATGAGTTTGAAATTAGAAGATTACATGATGAAAAATGACAACTTTATTGTGAAACAATTGTTGAATCCGAAGAAAAAATTTACAGATGACATTCTACCAAATATTAACTTGTACAATTTTAACTTTAATAATATCATAAAAGCATTCAGAAGGCAGGAGCCAAATACCAGGCAGATTGTAGATACTCTAGTTGAGAGAGGAATGACAAAGTTTGTCTTGAGGCGGAATGAATTTAACTATTCTGCGATTCAGAAAGTTTTTGAATGGGAAGACTACCAAGTGTACCATCTCAATTACACATTTGAAACGACTGAAAGACTTTGGCGAAGACTTAGCTTTTGGCATTCCGTAAACTTGACAACATTCCCTTGAGATACAGCATTAAGTAAACAAACTTAACTACTTAATTAAAGATTTTGAGGTATGTGTAGAAGATAAGGTTGTTGGGTTTTTGTAAGTCAACTGCAAAAATTAATACTAACAATATTATGAAATATTGATCAGCTTCTTCCAGTAAAGTAAAATAAACACTATGACTTTTTATAGCCACCAACTATCTAACTCATTCTCCACTTTAAGTGAGCACTTGCAAGGTGTTGTTGTCATTTTAAACTCGGGATAAAAGGTAATGTTAAAATGAATTAAGTTTCCTCCGATCTCATGTCTAAATATTTTCAAAATAATTGACAGGATGTCTTGCTATCCAGCAATAAAATGAATTTCAGCTTCACATTATGCTATTATTGACTTCATATCTCTTAATCACTTGATTTTTATCATGTAATACATCACAATATAAGATTGAGCAAGAAACTGATTAACTTTCTAAACAATGAACTATGTAAAATGAATTGGATAATACTTGTAATTAATTTGTTTGTAATAGTTAGATCACACAAGTACATAAATGCAGACTATATGGACTCCTTAGATTACCTGATTTGCACACAAATAAAAGAACCCACTTCATCATTTTGTGACAGCTTGTGTGAAAACATTGACAGATATTACGACAACTTGGAAGCTTTGCTGGAGAGTCTGCGCGATGGAGATGTGCAGAAGGTTGAAGCTATTGCTGGCTATTGGGCACTTGGAAAACCCAAATTCACAGAGGACTTTGATCCTGTCATATTAGGAAACCTCCAAACTGCCTTACATGAAACTAAGCAGGACATTAAACATTTTAAAGAGAGAGTGGAGAAAGTAAAACGTTTATGGGAGGAATTTAAAAAGGAATGTGAACATGGTGATAATAAATACCTATGTGAATCGATGCCAGGTTATTTTAACTGATTTTACAAATAAAAAAGTTTATTGTTAATTGCTGCTTCCATAATTAGACAAATTTTAAATCCAGTTCACTTATTAAGCTTTTAAATCTGATCAAAATTTTCCAAAATTTACAGTTGCTAATTTAACCCATTGGCACCGATTTAGGAGCGTAACTTGTCTTGACGCTGCAGGCCCAAAATCCGACTTTCGAGCCACCCTCATTTCCCATTGCCACAATTTCTTGTCCTTGTAGTTTGTTTGAAATCAGATGGATCTCTTAACTTCAATTTCCAAAAATGTATTAAGTCTGGCTTCTTCTTTTACATATTTAATAATTTTTATAGACAGAACTAAAAAAAAGGCTGTGCTACAATGCCAATTTGATTCTCTTGAATGGCATGACAAACGTATCTCACTCTCTAACAACCAAATAATTGCTTGTAGGTATAATTATAATAGAAAGATCATGAAATTACTCTTGTGAATTAAAAACTATAATTTAATAGGATGGCTGCACTGTTTGTTTATCAGTTTGTGTTTGCAGCGATAAGGTAAAATAATTTTTTTAGAACAGTACTCATAATGATAAACAATTTATGATATTTATGTGTAGGGAATTGACTAAAATTTATGATTCTAGTATATTTTGGTCTGACTTTTTGTGTCTCGATTAATCCTGGAATTTGTAAATGAAGGTTACTTTTAAAATACCCCTGTTTCAGCAGATGTGCATGCTTCGCAGCAAAATTCAAATTAATAAAATCATATTTCAATCCAACATGATTTGTAAAGCTGCACTCACAGATAAATTCGGTAAGGTTTAGAGGTCTGTGGGAGTGATTTTTCAAGTCGGGTTTGGGTATGTAATTTAAAAAAGAACTCGGGTAGAGTTAGGGTATTACAAGTTAAAATTCAGGTCAGCTTCGGGCATTATTTGGTAGCAAAATGTTAATCTAATTAAGTTTTGATGGTCCTACCAAGCAGTATTAATAGAATACAAAAACCTAACATAACATCGCCAGCTTATCACTTACTTAAAGTCACTGAATAAAAATCTGTATAGTGTTACATTATACTCTCGATTATTCAAGCCCCGGTTATCCGAGTCTCCGGGTTATCTGAGGCAGCTCTAAGCTTAAATTTATGTTTTTATTTTCTTACTAAGCGTTTTACTCATGCGTAAAACAAGTGTTTTTAATTAAAATTCTATTATTTGCAACTCGAAAGGACTTCAATTGTCGTATTTATTGGTAAATACTATATAATAAAAACATTTTGAAATGGTCTCATCACAGCGTAGCCTCAAAACACAAGTAAACTCCGTATTATCCGAGGTAGCCTTGGTCCTGAAGACCTCGGATAATCGGGAGTGTACTGTATATAAGTCGTTCTTGGTAACTAGATACTAGTGATGAGTATTTAGTACTCCCATAACCCATTTTGAAACACGTGCTTGTTATTGGTATATAAGGGTGGTCCATAATAACCACTAACATTTTAACACGTTGGCTACTGACGTCTAGAATTTGAGTTGCCGGGAGTTCCCAGCAGACTGAACCTACTAAACGACACTCTCACCACAGACCGAGTAACGGCAACTATTAGTAACCCATAGACTGAAATTTTTTTTGGATAATTTCATATGTTTTGATATATAATATACATATATATTTAGTCATAAAAGTTGCAGTGAAATAATATTTTAGCGATATTTTAGCTTTTTTTGGCGTCACATATGTGTGTCGTCGGTCTACAGTAAACTTTTGCACTATGAATTTAGAGATAGAACGATTGTCTCACATAAGTGACGTGAGTTTGTAAAATTTGAATGCCTGAAAAATGACTTACTACAGTCACCATAACCAATAAAAATCACTAAATAGTACAGGGCAGTTGACACAATAAAAACACCACGAGGAATCAGTAGTAAACAAACACTATAGGCATAATGTAATCAGACAGGATAGCCAACTTTGAAATTCTGTAAAAAAAATTTTAGATCGAACCCAGAAACCACGCGACATATACGTGTCACACATTCCTATAGACCGATATACAGGCTTCAGACCAATATAGTGTACCGTACGGGCGTAGAAAGTCATTTAAGTGACGGCGTCACGCATGCATGTCGTTGGTCCGCTGGATTCGGCCCGAGCGTCACGCATGCGTGTTGTCAGTCCACTGGAATCAGCTTGCGCGACACGTATATGGGACGTTGGTCTATTTTAAGGTTTTTTTTTAACATTGCGTCACATATATGGGACGATCGGTAGCCAACATGTTAAACAGTTATTTCTCAGCTGTTACTTCACTCAGACAGTTGATTTTTGCAACAACTAAAAGCCCAGCTGATAGCATTTTAGTTGAAATGGAGCAGTGGACTGTTCAACACTGGGCTTTCGCTGTCAAAGCATTTAGAAAAAATAACGAGTTCATGATTACTAGACAACGGTTATTTCACAATAACTTCCATATTCATCGCAATGATGCAGTTCCTCATATACAGGGGTAAAATGAAGTCTTTACTCGACTATGTCTATGTGGCTGGTTTACAAACTCGTCTAAGAGAAAAATTGCTCTAGTCGACTGCAGCAACCATTTAAAGGTGGGTGAACAATTTTAGAAATAGTGCATCTTTGAAAATCAAACTAACTGGTAGGCCTAAATCAACTCGTACTCCAGAAAATATTGACAATGTGCGTGCATCTGTATTGCAAAGCTCAAAGCGATCAACCCTGAACCAATCTGGAAAAAAAGATAGGAAACATGCTTGGATGTCGGTGGACATCATATGAGGGATGTCATATTCCATAAGTAAAAATGGTTTAGCTATGTAAATATTTTGTAAATATTTCTTTGAGTTTTGATAAAACGTAATTGTTATTTAACATAGCGTTGTTTTATTTATTACTTCAAACCCACAAAACAAACATTGCATAGATTTCACATATTATTTATTTTTTATGCCACCTCCATTAGAAAAGTTTAATAGTTTGAACTAATTATGATTTAAAAAAATACTATTAATTAAGGAACCATTTAAAGCAAAAATCATCTAGCTAATCAATGAATTAGCTGAGCTGTCACAAAACAAAATCTTAGCGGTTATTACGGACCACCCACTATTTCGCCGTGTCAAAAGGAGCAACAGTTCCCTTTAAGACATGTCAAATCTGCCTGACCACTCGGGTTCATGCAATTACCCGAAGTTACCCGATTTTTCAGGTGCCTGCAGACCTACAATAAAGTTGCTATCAAGGCGGCGACAAAATACTCAGAAGACTAAAGAATTAAATATAAATAAGTTAAAATAATCAGCTAACATTTTCTTGTTATTTTGCAATTGTTGTATCTATACACTTAATACAATAAGGTTTTTTCTATTAGATCCCTTTTTCAAGCGTCCTACTGAACCGATTTTCACGATTGAGGTGTCATTTTAAAGGTTATAATGTAGCGCACCTGCGACAGATAGTTAAAATAGGCATTTCTTTTTCGGCTTCGACCCCCAAGCCTTTGATTTATTTGTAGAGGGCGATTTCAACGCTCAAGCACTGAACAACTTGCGTTAAAACGGTTTTAAAATGTGATTTTAATTTAACAGCTGATTACCTTCAGATGGATTTTTAACCTATATAAGTCAGATTGTAAACAAAAATAAATAGTCTGCAACTAACTTTTAACAAGATTTGATACATTTGATGAAAAATAATTCTTAAATCAACATTAGTTTTTATCTAATTGAGGAGAGAGACAAAGGCAAAGAGAAAACTGAGTCAATTAGATTAGGGAAAAACATACACCTTCGACGAGAACCGAGAACTGCCGAGAGACGAGGGACACTGCATCACCTATCTACTTGCAGCGACTGTTGATGATGTTAAGGTATGAATACGCGAAGAAAAACTTCCGGTAAACTACTGTTGTGCCAGAAGACAAATTAAAGTACATAGTGTGATGAACAATGTGCGTGTTTTGTTCAACTAAGCTTTTATTTATTTAGGTGAGACCTTTAAATTTCACTTGAAATGTTTACTTGATTAATAACGGCGAGTTTAAAAAGTTACAAAATTCCTTCAAATCGTAGGTTATTTTTCCACAAACGGAAATAATATTAAAGTGCACAATTTGTGCATGGGGCCCCTAGTATTCTATATTGTGGTATGTGAAAGTATCAGCTGATTGATCTATTCCATCAAAAATGTCATTTAGTTCAATGTTTTTGTTGTTGTTTTTGTTTCTAGTTTTTGTTGTATTATACAATGAAAATTGAATAAAGTTACTTGTACAATTAATTGAGTTTTAGTCAACTATAATAGCAATCAAGCAAAAAAGTAACAAGAAACATGGGCCAGGTGCATAAAAAATAAATATTTTCCTTTCACTTTATTGTTATTCAGTCCACTGTATACATTGATACATAAAAAAAAACAATAATATATTTACATAAATACTAAATTCTCTACCAGTAATGAGACGATCACTTGTCGAAGACATCTCCGTATGCGTTTGTGGGTCGGTAAGGATCCAGAAGAAGATCGGGGCCAGACGACGGAGGAGGAGGCTGGTATCTTGGAGGCTCTTCTGCTGGCCTACTACATTTACAAACCAATAATCCTTTAGTTACTTAGTGCATGCATTGTAATGTTTAAAAAGTTAAAGTTAACTGTTAAAGTGGATTTTGAGGTTATGTTTGGAACATCTGAATCCCTGGATTTTAGAAAGACAAGTGAAGATTAAACCCAGAGATTAAAAATTATACATGGATGTTTCTGGCTGAAGTAAGTAGTGAGCTTAGAATGATTCCAATTTCGAACTGTCTTGTTTAGAGGGGGACATTATCTTCCGATGCACTAGGGAACCTAAACCGCTTTAATAAAGCACCCCTTAAAACGGCTAAAAAAAGCTGTGGTAGTGGTACTGTGGTATTGCGTTACTTACTAATCTGTATTTTGTATTTCATTTTGTGATGATTATAATAATCATGAATTAAGCCTAAATATTAGAATTTATATAAATACAAAACCAATTATTAGTGAGCATGTTTATAATTGTTATGACATCAATATAGTGACAGGAACAAAAAATTTTAAATATGAAAAGATGTTTAAGCCAAGTTTTTCATGAGTAACAAGTTGGATTAGTTCACCTGGACGAGTAAAACGCCTTTTGCTTCCTCTCAAATTCCTCTCTGTTCCTTCGCCTCATCTCATCGTAAGAGTTTGACTGTGAAGCTTGCGGGGGTAGTACAAAATCTTCCGGTCGCTGTGGATTCGCTGCAAAATATCAACCCATAAATGTTTATTTTTTTATATGGTTTCGTTCATCACTTTTAAATATTTTTTTCTGATATTATCAAACATTCATGGTAAATTAGGACGGGTTAACATGCCCTCAGTTGCAAGTTTGAATTTCTATAGATATTGCTACACAAGTTTACAATATGTTCGTCCCTAATGGGGTACAAGGACACTTTTATAAATCTTGGGTGTGCAGCAAATAGGGTAAACACGGTACAATACTAAAGCATAGCATGCACCAGATGGGGCCAATCCAGTCCAAGAGGACTGTGTCCATGCCCGAGTCTTGTGATTGTAGACAAGAGGCATTACCCTTTCTTTTTTTCTTGACATGAAATGAAATTGTGTGCTATTGAGGGCACAGATTAAGAGCAACATTAAGGGCATTTAACGAGGGTACCCTAACAAGAATGATGAAATATCTGAATAACTAAGAGAAATAAATAAATATTAAGGGTTTTAACAAGGTTTTTAATCAAGTAAGTAGATAGGTACATAACAAGTTTAGGTATATAATCTTGAATAAGTTTTGGAGAGTATTTTTAAAACACTATAAACTCAAGATGTGATCTCTATTTATAACCCCAAATGATTCAACTATAATTTTTGAATTTACTTTCCCTTGCAGTGAATTATTTCATCGTTTATTAGGCCTAGGCCCCCCTATAGTATTAGATTACATTCCAGTTTTGATTTTTCAAGTTCAAATAACTTATGAAATTTATATTAAAAATTAAGTAGTAAAAATTAAAACAAAATTATCTTTAGTTGTCTGACAGAAACCTAACTACTCACAGTCAAAGCTGTATCTATAGGCATCATCAAACTGTGAGTTGGGACGATCAGTGTCCAGGTCTGTGAAAGTTCGAGTGGTCAAATCATCCGAGTACATGTCTCGTGGTTTGTCCTCACTCATCGTCGGCAGGGAATATCCCGGCATGTCCAGAGTCAGTCTATAAACACATCATATCTTAGTAGAGATACACCTGGGTCTATAATTTGATTTGTATGCTTGAAATTCCTGAGTATAAAAATATTTAGTAAATCTGAATTCATATGAAGTATTTGTTTGAAATTCATTGTTGGTAATGGTGAGTTTGTGTTCTGATTTAGATTTTTTCAGATGTTTAGCATCACCGAGTAGCAAAAAAACCTAGTTAAATAACTTATGAAGTCTCTTAATAAACAAAACTGACTGAAATCATTTACCAGAACGCTGGGTGCAACAGCTAAACGTAAGTATGCCTCAGTGGATCAGATAACAAATCTTACGTGTCCAGGCCGCCTTTTCCTTGCTGGCGTCGAGCTCGCAGCATAGCTCCGAGGGGACTGTTAGGATTGGCCATCAGCTTCTCGGCGCAGGTCTGCTGATAGGAGATCTTGCCGGCGAAATATCCAGTGATTACTCCAATAATCACCTTGGGCGTGGGACCCCAAGTAGCACTACCCCTCCAGTATCCTGGTACAGTAAATAATAACAAATAAATCATATTAGCAATGCTATTTACCAAGGATGATTAATAAGTTGTGAGTTTATGTCTAAGAACCGTTATTTACAAAGATATCCTAAAATTTTACTTATACTATTCTGTATAAAAGTACCAAAAACATTGAAACAAACCATAATACAGTTAAAAAAGAACAGAATATGCTACCAAGAAAGGAGCAAAAACAGCTTTATAAGGCAAACAAATTTATTTCAGTGAGTTATAAAGAACTGTTTCCGAATAAAATCATTATTCATGTTTTCACATACAGCAGAGTTTTTGGGTTTGTTTAAAGCTTAAGGCATGACAAGTTTGCATGTAATAATTAACTTAGATGTTCTTTAATTTTTATGCACACTTTTTCAAACACTCTTTTAACTTACTATAGCAGAGTCTCCACACTCTCACTGCTCTAAAAGTTTTACAGCCACCGTAATTTGCATTTTTTAATTTTACCAACCGGCTGAGGTTACACAGATAACCTAATCATGGAACCAATAAGCCATTCAATAAATCAGTAAATTAATAATTAGAACACATGAACACAAGGCGAAAAAACCGTGCACGGCGGATGGTGAAACCGCTGTTGATTCTCTACTCACACAGCAGACAGCTTAACCGCTGCAGCACAGTTACAAAAAAACAAAAAAAAACTAACCTTCTATCTTCTTTATCAAAAGTAAGAAATACCCCCGTTGCAGCAGACCTGCATACTCAGCGAATTTCAGATTCAACACAACAAACGGTATTTCAATCCAACTTAGCGAGATTTTACATGTTTTGTAATCTCCATAAGAATAACATGGGGAATGATTATGCAGGTTTGCTGCAACAGGTATGTTAAAACTGGTTGGTTTTAATTCATTATTTAGTAGATCTTAACTAGAAGAAGCCATATACCAAGTTTTGTCAAGAAATGTTAAAAAATAAGTAAGATATAGAATTTTTTTATTTCCCATAAGGATAACATGGGGAATGATTATGCAGGTTTGCTGCCACAAAAACTGAAATTTCGGGGATTTTAGACTAAAATACATTAGATCACATCTAGATGAAGCCACAAACCAAGTTTTATCCAAATTTGTTGAGAAATAAGCGAGATATAGAATTTTACTTATTTCCCATAAGGTTAACATAGGGACAACGTACTGTGTTTACCACTTTCAATATCTCGGTAACCAATGGACATAGAGCAATGATCCAAAACACTAAATTGTTTGTTTTTTTGAGCTGAATTCAATGGTGCCAACAAAGATTTGATAAATTTTATTTTTATATGTAAAAAACTCAAAAAACCCATTTTTGGGGGTGTTTATCCCCTTTACCCCCCCTTCCGGTGGTCCGATCGGGCTGGTTCACGAACTCGTCCATTCGTTTACCACTTTCCATGTCTGTTCCAAATTTCATTAAGATCGGACCATATTTACGGCCGCTATCGTGCTGACAGACACATATATATATATATATATATATATAGATAGATAGATAGATAGATAGATATATAAAAATTCGAACGAATGGTGTTTTTTGCTTCTGGTGGCCCTAAAACGAAAAGTTATCATGGTCTCGGGCTTAGGTCTTACCATGAGACCTACGGTAATAGCTTCTTCCCTATAGGGGAAATTCGCTAAAACGTAAGGTGAGGTACAGTACAGTGTATGATTAGGCCTATTCCAAAATAATTGCAAGAACAATCAAAAGTCTTCAGCACAAAATAGAATATTAAGATATTCAATGATAATTGTTCAGTGTTATCAATAAATAATTTCAAAATTACGTTCTTCAAACTCAAGTTTCCACACCATAGCCCAGACAAAATTCACATGCATTTAATTACATATTTTCCAGTGAAAATTGATTCCCACATTATTCTTGGTTTGCCTAAATTCCTGTTTTATGCACACCTTGAATATAAATATGGATTTTAATTGTTTAATTGTTGTAGGTTATATTATAATCTAAATTATAAGCCATATTACCAACCTGCCTTCACTGCTAAGTATGCGAGTCCGCCGAAAGTGGCTGCTAGTGGTAAACATCTCTGATAAAAAGCTTCACGGTTGCATTCTTGTATGATTCTTTTATCTTCTGCAGAAAGCACTAAAGGCTAAAAAATAACACAAAAGGAAAAATTACAAGGTACCGAAAGAATAATCCTAAATTACCTTTAAAAAATCATTTTTATAAGCTTACAGAAAAAATATAAAATTATATTTTAAAATGATTAAGCACACTATCTGAAATGTAAAATGGAAAAGACCTATAGAAGATAGACCCTAAATTATATACTCAACTTCTGTTAGTCAAAGCAAAGTATAAATTACCTCTATAACTCGGAGTTGCACTTTACCTCAAAAAGCCAAAGTTTACCTTTGTATCTTGAAGTTTACGCAACAACCTCTGGAAGCTGGAATCCCAGTGTTTGTCAAAATTCGTCAATGAGTCAAGTCTAGTCCAACATCATTGTTCTATAAGAACTTTAATAGCATTTTTCAAGAAATTTCACACTCGCACGATACGCGGTATTCGTCTAGAGTCAGAGTTGCTACTTTGCAACTAAACTATACTTTTTCCTCGACAAACTCTTTTTATATCTCTCACATTATTTATCGTAATATAAACTGACTAGCTAACTCGCTAACTAGCTAACTAGTTAGCTCGTAACTAACTAACTTGTGTAGTTCGCATATTTTCCAGAATTAAATTTATTTGATTCGCCCTCTCTTAACATTTTTAAAATTCATGTCAAAAAATGGTTACTTAATTTAAGCATTGACGAAGCGGACCAAATTATCACGGCAGTTTACCGGCGTGCCAGACCCGACCCATGACTTGACTTTGACCACCCTCTGGCCGGTCAGCGGCGCTCCGCTCGTCCCAGCCATTCCATTTCCTGTTAATTTTTCTCCAACCTGGCACAAGCTGAAACTATTTCTTCCAACACAAAACATGCTCCATTATTCATTCTTTTATTATTATTTTTTTATTTATTCATTTTATCCTTCAGTTATTAAAAAAATTAATTATTTAAAGCTTTAAATACTTTTTTATACATAAATTAACTAATACTTTCCCATTAACTGGTCACAATTTATTATTTTTGTAAATGCAACGCAGCAGACGCACAGGCTTTAGCCTATGTCTGCTGATTCCTTAGACCAATTCTTTTTTTCTTTTAACAGCATTTATTCATGTAATTTCATAATTTATTTTTATTTTTATTTATAAATTATTATAGTTTTATTTTATTTAAGTTCTTAATGTAAGAAGCTGTACAATTTATTGGAATAAACAACAATTCATTCATTCATTCATTCTTTACTTCTGTAGGCCTAACTCGAATTTCCTTTTGGTTTACCTCTATGTACTACTACCTTGAATTTAGCTCAAATTACCTCTATAAATCAAAATTAACCAAGAATTAGCTCTATATGGCTAACTCGAAGAAAAATCAATTTCCCGTATTTTTTTGAGTTAGCGAGATAGTCAATTGTAGTAAAATTTAACATTAAAAGCCAGTTAAGGTTTACTGGGGGGTTGGTTGATTTGGAGTAATTTTCTACACACTAGGGAAATTCAATTCCAGAGAAAGTTGGGTATCAAACCATTTGGAGATCTTTCCTAAAGATCTATGACTTCCTCTGGTCCCCAGGACTTTGTTTGGGGATTTAAGTTTCAAGATTACTTCTTCAGCAGGGAAATTTCATTCCAGAAAAAGTTGGGTATCAAACCATTTGGTTATCTTTCCTAAAGACCTCAGACTTTCTCTGGTCTCCAGGACTTTGTTTGGGGATTTAAAAGTCTCAAGATGACTTTTTCACAACCAAACAGATCAGGAAATCATATTCGTATAAATTTGAAGTTGGTCAAACTTATGGTAAAAAAGGAAAGGTTAACCAAGGCTGTCTAATATTACTGTAGGCCTAATTTAATTGTAAAAATTGTATTAAGTGGGTGCTATAACTAATTGAATAAAACATTAAACTAGTAGTACCTAAACTAAACATAAACTTAGATCTTTGCAGGAGCTTAAGTTACACTCCGAACCAAAGACAATAGTTGGTAGGCCTACCAATCTAGGCTAGCTAATTTGCCGAAGGATTTTAACAGGCCTACGGTAAACCTGGTCTCCAAGGCGACCTGACAGTAGGACAGTCGAAAAAATCTCTCAATCTTTTTTTGTTTAAAGGTGTTACTGTCCACTGTAACTGGTCGTCGTGTAAACCAGGCTGTAGTAACAAGGCTTTAATGGTTGCAGTTTCCTTTGTTGTGTACCGCTAAAAACTTAATATATCCAGATAAACTAGGGAGAAGGTGGGATATTGGGTGGGGGAAACAAAGTGTCTAAATTGGAGAGAATGTTAAACAAAGCACACACAATGGAAGTAAAAATTCAATAACTGTGAATTATGATGCTTGCGTGATGCCTTCTGTAAGAGTATCCAATAAGGAACATCGATGGTCCAATTGATTAACTTACTTCAACCGGACAAAACGTTATCCGAACGATATATCAATAATTCAATCGAATGTATAAATCGAAATATCGATTTGGATTGTAAACAGGCAACACAACACTGGCTCTGCAATGCGCAGCGCTTTGTTCCCTCCCCCATAATTGTAAAAACGCTAACGTCGTATGAAAAGAAAAGAAATAAGCAATGCGGCCGAAACAACAAATAGGCCTAATGTGGCGAGAAAATGAATGACTCAAACTAGGCCTACTGCCTGTTTAAACGGTGGTACCCATTCTGGTGACGCCCTGAGTGGTGCCTTTGGCGTCACCAGTGGCCGACTGCTGCAGCCTGCAGGGGCGGCTGCAGCAGCGGCCAAGCTCTTAGAGATATAAAATTTGTAGTCAGGCCAACATTAAAATGTGGGAAAAGTGTAGCCGGGCCAAGTCGCTGACAAAACAATAACTGGCAATGACAAGAAACTCCACTATAGACTCTTTCGGGTCAACAATGTCACCCAACTTATCCGCACAAGCGCCTTTGTTTGGTGTGAAGTGCCAGTTAGTAACGTAAACAGAAGAACTTACGTCTTCAATGGGATGTTTGGAATAGGAAGAAGCTAAAAACGAACAAGTCTTATTTTCTTTATCGATATATTGATTGATATAATTTGACACTTCAAAGTAATTTATTATTCAATATATCGGTTGTTGAATCGAAAGATAGTCCCCTGCCCAAAAAACAACTGATTCCCTCCGATCCAACAAGCTATTAGATGCGGTACACCGCAAAGGAAACTGCAGCCGCTTTAACAGGTTTGTTGGCCTATGTAGTTAAATAAAGTATAGGAACTGAAATAGGTATTCCAGGTATTGAGAATAATCCGTATGACTTTCAGCTATGGAGTTTTAGCTTGGGAAAGTATTAAAACTTCTTCATTCACAACTTTTAACAAATATTTTATCAATATCGTTTAATAACTTGTGGAAAAGTAAAGACCAACACACTTAGCCTACCTACTATTACTGTAATTTTATCTTCCTTACCACGGGAGGAGCCTGTGGAGAGTGCAAAGGATCAGCTGGTATCGTCGTATTTCCTGCCATTTTTTAATCCTGCGAATGAACAAAAACTTTCCTAATCAAATAACATTCAAAATTTTCCACATGAAGAATACTATAACCTCAGTTCTTTAATATTGCATAATCTGACAAATAACCTAAATGGTAAACAAAAACAGAATAGTCCATTTTCTCATTTTCTTTCCCATATGATATTTCGGCATTATTGCCAACACAACGCTCTTAATACTTCTTTTGGACCAACACTGAAATAGTTTATACTGTACATGAGCCGCGTTCACACTGGAGTCTGGAATTTGATAATCTGGAATTTGATAATCTTCTATCTTTTGTAATTTAAAGAAAGGAAGACACTAGTTGTGATCGTCAACATTTAACCGTTGTAAGTAATTTTTTTACTGTTCGCAACAGAAATTCTGATTTCTCCAAAAAGTTGACGCGACGGTAATAATGATAAGATTTTGTGATGATTTGCCTAAAACCTAATGTGCAGCGGCAGCAGTCAACAGTCAGCAGCTGGTTACCTTTGCAGTGTTAACAATAATTGCCGCTATAAAACATACCCCTATCTCCTGTACTTCCACTGCACTCATCACTCGGGGCCATAGAGCGTTGGGGTGGCAGGGAAATTGAAGGGGTCCCTCCAGTAACGTTGTAAACGACAACTTTTTCAAAATTGAGATTTCTATGCAGTAAGGTTGTAAATGACATCCTGCATCAGTGCCGGGTATTTTTTCGTTGATATCTCTTGTGTTGGCAGCACTACCACAGGTTGAAAACCAAGCGCTGTTGGTCCCGCAGTTGCAGCAACGTTGTAACCGCCAAAAATGGCAACATCACCGCGCACCGTTCTGTCGCCGTCTGATGTTATTCGGCTAAACTGGAGTAAAAAACGCCCGGTTAATTTCGAAAGTTGGGCCAGAAATGTTCGGAAGCAAAGAAGAAATGCTCGGGAACCCTTCATTAATGAAAAGAAGAAACCACTACCCGGGAAACAACAACCAAATGAGATACGTGCAACAACGTTGTATCTGCCAAGTGCAACGATTTTCTGTACAACTTCAAAATTTTATTGTTACGAAATATTAGCGTTTAAATATTTATTTTAATACAAACAATGTCTTATACAAACGTAACGAGTGTAACTTCATGTATATACGTATTTTTATATTGTAATAATATTTTTTTCATTACATATACGATATTTGTTTTTCCATGCAATAACGTTGCAAGCGGCAAAGTCGGCAACAACGTTGCAAACGACTGTCACTTACAACGTTATTGCAATTTTAAAATTATTTTTTTTGTAATACCTTTTTTATTACTTGCGATAGTATTGTAATACTTTATAGTTAGGCTAGTTTTATGATATTATAATTATATATAACAAACAAAACATGTTTACATCATTACATTCCCAATTATATGTTTTTTCCATTTCCTGAAAAATTTACTCTATGTCGCTTACAACGTTACTGGAGGGACCCCTTCAATTGTCGGTTGGCATTACCGTGACCGTGGTTGGGCCTTCGTGGTTGATCGTGGCTTTATCCTGTGTCAGCACTCAGTAAAATGGCAAATCCAGCCAAACAGACAATGACTTCAGTTGGGGAATCCTACTTTTAGTGTTATCCATATAAAATTCTTAGTATTGCTCGCTATGACAAAAATTAAGATTGATTAGAAAAATACCCCCGTTGCAGCAGACCTGCATACTCAGCGAATTTAAAATGCAAATCAACATATTTCAATTAAACATAGCAAGATATGACATGTTTTTGTAAGCTCCATAAGAATAACATGGGGAATGAGTACGCAGGTTTGCTGCTACAGGTATGAATGTATTTTGTAAAAGAATAAAAACCTGTTTTTTTTTTTAGATAAGTGAAACTTCATCTTTGAGAACCGTATTACGTTAATTAAAATAATAAAAATATATATTTTTTAATATTTTTAATTCAGAATGTATAAATGTAGTTATCTTCTTATTTGGCATATTTTGAGCTAGGCAAACTTCTGTAGTCTTACAATTTGTACTCGCCACGGGGAGCAGTGAACAGTAAGTTTGATTTCTTTTTTCTCTTTCTTTTAGCGAATTTCCCCTATAGGGAAGAAGCTATTACCGTAGGTCTCATGGTAAGACCTAAGCCCCAGACCATGATAACTTTTCGTTTTGCAACCCCCAGAAGCAAAAAACACCATTCGTTCGAATTTTTAGATATATATATATATATATCTATATATATATATCTATATATATATATCTATATATATATATCTATATATATATATCTATATATATATGTTCTGTTAGCACGATAGCGGCCGTAAAAATGGTCCGATCTTGATGAAATTTGGTACAGACATGTAAAGTGGTAATCGATTGGACGAGTTCGTGAATCAGCCCGATCGGACCACCGGAAGGGGGGGTAAAGGGGGATAAACCCCCCCAAAAATGGGTTTTTTGATCATTTTACATAGAAAAATAAAATTTATCAAAATTTTGTTGGAACCATTGAATTCAGCTCAAAAAAAACAAACAATTTAGTGCTTCGAATCACTGCTCTATGTCCATTGGTTACCGAGATATTGAAAGTGGTAAACACAGTACGTTGTCCCAATGTTAACCTTATGGGAAATAAGTAAAATGCTATAACTCGTTTATTTCTTAACATATCTTGATAAAACTTGGTAAATGGCTTCTTCCAGTTCAGATCTACTAAATATTGAATTAAAACCAACAAGTTTGAACATACCTGTAGCAGCAAACCTGCATACTCATTCCCCATGTTAATCTTATGGAGCTTACAAAAACATGTCAAATCTCGCTATGTTAGATTAAAATATATTGTTTTGCATTTGAAATTCGCTGAGTATGCAGGTCTGCTGCAACGGGGGTATTTCTTTTTTCTTATTTAAAAAAAAAAAGAGGGTGGCGGCCTCTTTTTACCTTGCATTTGCCCCCCCACATAGGCCTCAGGCCAGTGCGTGGAAGATATCAAGCAAACCCAAGGAGTGAGCCGGTACAGTACAAGGATGATCAGTACTGCTAAAAGTATGCGGCATCATCGGGACTCGATCCTGCGGCGCTGCCGCCACAGAACCGAAGCCGAGTGCGCTACCAACTGCGCCACCGACTCACTAAAGACTGGACTGATAAGACTGGACTCGACCTTGTTTAATAAATATAAGTTTTTGTGCACACTGGCCACAAGAACTGGTTATCGTGGCCAGTTAATTTCCGAGAAAATATTATGTTTCCTTTGTGTCGTTTTGTTTGGAAGGAAATAAATTCATTATTTCATATTAAAACTGGGTGGTTTTAATTCAATATTTAGTACATCTGAACTAGGAGAAACATTGGGACAACGTACTGTGCATGTTTACCACCTTCAATATCTCGGTAACCAACGGACATAGAGCAGTGATTCAAAGTATTAAATTGTTTGTTTTTTTAGCTGAATTCAATGGTGGCCAAAAAATTGGATTAATTTTATTTTTCTATGTAAGAAAATCGAAAATCCATTTTTGGGGGGTTTACCCCTCCCCCTTCTGGTGGTCCAATCATGCTGGTTCACGAAATTGTCCGAGTGATTACCACTTTGCACGTCTGCACCAAATTTCATCAGGGGTGCCCAGCCCCCCCAAGGGCAATGGCGCATGCCCCCCCCAAACCAAACCTAATGCCCCCCCAAAACCTTAACAACCACCCCCCGCCCTTTAATTTCATTAGTTAGTTTGTCAATAAAAACACACACCTTATATCCTGCCCTACCAAAGGGTACTACTTACCACATTTTATTTAACAAACTCTTAAAAACACAATTGACTACTAATTATCAAGTAATAAAGTGATAAAGCATACAATAATAAAGCATACCAGCATTTGGTAATGTTACATTACATTGAAGTGATATCACTTCAATTTATAAAACATTTATTTATAAGTAAATATAGTTCCAATGGTGTGAATAAAAAAGTCACGCTGATATGTTTTTAGTTAGTGAAAATAATGAAGTACTTTTGACAGTATGTGATAATAGTGGTACAATCCAAATGAACAGTGTTGTAATCTTATATTTCGCAACAAGGGCCGAAAATGAGGTTTTGCAGGGTCGAGATCGTGTTTCAAATTCGAGACGAAGTCGAGAATATGAAACGATCGAGAGCTCCAAAACCCTTTCGGCCGAGGTGTGGACGGTATTCTTCACCACACTACAAATTGAAATTTAGCCGATATAACATTAAAATCTTATTATTTATTTGACACACTTGAAAACAAAACTTTGAGGTTATGAGCGATGATACAACTTCTTTGTCATGGTTTGTTTAAATAAACACAGCGATGAAAATCATATGATCGCAACTATCCTGATGTCTTTGGAACCTATTGAATGCTGTATAATTATGTGATGTTCTCACGTCGATTCAAGCAGCAAATAAACGATCAGCTCATCGGCTGACTCGAAAGTTTTCGGCCCTCTGGTGGGAAAAACTGGTTTCGGCTACCAAATAACGTTAATAGGCTAAAACAGTTGAATACGTCATAGTGTGGCGAAAGATATTTTACAACCTACAAGTATTTTTAATTTTCACAGTTTAGTGACACATTAATTCAATATGGTTTCCATAATGGTGGGGCATTATTATTTTTACGATAACCAGAAATTAATTAATTTTTTACACTTAGGCCTAATAAATTACGAAATGAATAAACATGACTGTAAATATAACATAAGTTGGGATTTTACATCATTAAACATTGAAACAGTGGTATTGAAATGGCATCATTCTCGCAGGTAGGTTCATAAACATATTGGATGCCTGATGGTCAAAAAAACATCTTGGTCTTGGGTGCTGGTGGAGGTACGAGGAACGTCAACGTCATGTGTGCTTGTTGATTGACTTGGGTCTGGAACGTACTTTTTCCATGGCCAGTTGCCGATTTTAATTTCAATTCTCAAAGACTAGATTACTAGACTAGGCGGGAGGCCTACTGTTCACACAACAAATCCACTCCGTATTTTTTCACGGATAAAAAAATACAGAAGACAATAAAGTTTCTGTATATCTAACTAGCTAAAGTTAATATCCAACCACGATATCACAACAAAATGTGAACCTGCAATCGCCATTCACTTCACTCAGTAATTGTACTATTTGTAATACTGCCTCACCGCAGTCCAAGCAGGCACACCAACTGTGCTTCATACTATGACTGGCGATTGACTGTTGACATAGTACTCTTATCTCTAACGGCCAGTGTTGCATTACACAGGATTTGGCATTTTTTAAACCCACCAACTCCATTAATAATCCTCACGTTTACCCGGTTTTCGGCACTAATCCCTGCAAAATCCCCCCAAGTACCAAAATCCGGGTAGTTAGCCGAAAAACCACTTATTGACTTTAAAACACCCAAAACCTGATAGTTTCCTAAACTTTCCGGGTAAGGGGGTGCTATATATTAAAATATGTCAATTTTACTTCAAGTATTGTTCTTAAAAACCTAAAAACTAATTATTTTTCTCACCTTACATGGCCATTGGATATTTGCAAAGTAAATCACAATTAAAAAATCCCCGGTTTTACTCGTTTGTTTATATATTTAGGATGACGGGTAAATCCCCGCAGCTCAAGTCTAAAATCCCCGACTAGATTTTTCTTAATCATGTTAATGAAGTCCCCGAACGACCATCAAAATACCCGCAAACCGGACTATTACCCATAGTTTCTGGTAACACTGCAACGAAATAACCAATACAGCCATACCAAATACATAATACCAACTTTCGTTCGAAAAATAATATATCTAGAGTTCCAAAATATCATTGTACCTCGTCAAAAATCCCCGATTTCACCCAATTTTTAATGTCCAGGTTGATGAGTAAATTTCCTCAACCCAAGTCTTAAATCCCCGATAATACCTGGTTTTTTTCTTAACCACCGCCAAATCCCCGGACGGCCTCCAAAATACTCGAAAACTGAAAATATCCGGTTTTTGGCAACATTGCCAACCCGACATTGCAGTTTGTGTCAGACCGGGCTGGGCCCGATGTCAGACAGGGTTGCCAGTCCAGTCGACCCATTGCCAACCGCCCTTCAAAATAACTTAAAACATGGATTGACTTGGAGATTCATGGATTGTTTACATAGCAAACTTGAATATATGACGATGGTAATCCTGATGAAATGGTTATAGATAAATGAACAGTACTTTTAACTGTTGTGTATGTTTATGATCATTTTTTTTAATTTTCCCTTACTCACTGGTTTAAAATTCCTCACAAAAAAAAACAAAATCCCGCCCGAAAATTCATGCCCCCCCCCAAAAATTTTGATGGCGCAAATTGCGCCATGCCCCCCCCTTCTGGGCACCCCTGAATTTCATTAAGATCGGACCATATTTACGGGCGCTGTCGTGTTAACAGACATACAGATATATATATATAAATTCGAACGAATACCGTAGTGTTTTTTGCTTCTGGGGGCCCCAAAATGAAAAGCTAACATGGTCTCGGGCTTAGGTCTTACCATGAGACCTACGGCGATAGCTTATTCCTTTAGGAAATTCGCTAAAACGAAAAAATTACAATATTAATTCAAATATGCCCCTACGCCGTTTTAGTTTTTCTGTGTGGCACTAGGGCGACTTGAAGAACTGCAGCTCCATTAGTGCCCATATTAATTTGTTATATTTTTCGTGCTCAGGGCAACACAAAAGTAAACACCATTTACTGAATTACTTTGACTTAATTACTGAAAAAAGTAGTAGGAGTGTACTACTCGACCAGCGATGCCAGACAGGTTTAAGCATTTTACCTGCCAACTGCATAAAACATTCTCGCTTTTAACCGTGTTTTCGGCAATAATTCCCGCAAATCAAAAGACCGGGTAATTACACGAAAAACACCTAATGACTTTCAAAACACCCAAAACCTTGTAGTTTCCTCAAAATTACTATAGGTAAGGAGGGAAATCTTACATCACTAAACTGGTCAATATATACCAAAATATATCTGTATACTTCAAAGACTTGTTCTCAAAACCATGAAAGCAAATTATTTTTTCTCATATCACATGTACAATGGATATTTGTAAAGCAAATCATAATTCAAAAATCCCCGGCTTTAACCATGTTTCATGAATTTAGGATGCCGGGTAAACCCCCGCAGCTCAAGTCTAGAATCCCCGGTTTTACCCGATTTTTCTTAATTCTTTCAAAATCCCCGAAAGGCCTTCAAAGGACCCGAAAAACCGGGCAAATACGCGGTGTCTGGTAACACGGAAACCAATAAAATCATACCGAATACATATTACTAACTAAAAAACTAAAGTTAAAAAATTGTAGCTCGTCCAAAATACCTGGTTTTACAGTTTCTATTAATATTCAGGTTGTTGGGTAAATCCCCGTAGCCCAATTCTAAAACCCCCGTTTTTTCTTAATCCCCGCCAAATCCCCGACGCAACGGCCTCCAAAATACCCGAAAACCGGGTAAATACCCGGTTTTTGGCAACACTGGTCTCGACAAGTTTGACAGTGACAGACGATTGGATGTGCGCGCAACTTGCATAAGTAACGACACTGTTATTATTTCATAGTTCATACTATACTTTCATTAATGATACCTATAGTGTTAAGAATAATTTCTAGCTACAACCTCATTTTTTAGATTCGTATTCCTATTTATTAACGCCATACCTTCACAATTCATCCAAATTGCCGCAGCACCAAGTTTCGAATAAAAATTGTAGCCCATTAAAAATACACATTTTTGGTTATTATAATTTTTTCTCTAAACCCAACGGTTTTTGAGTTATTTCAGATTAAGTATAGTTAAATCGTGGCTTTTTCCATTATACAAAAATTTCAGAAAAAAGTCACTCAACTGCGCGTTTTATCAATGTTTTTGTTCAGCCTATCGACTTTAAATCGCACCCATTGTTGTTGGGTGATTGGTTCTTAATTTTGACAAAGTTCTCATTTTTGACCGCCATCTTGGATCCGCCATATTGGATATAAATTATTTTCTCAAAAGTAAAGATAGTGTTGTAATACATCATTACAGACTAGATTTTTGGCCTAAACTCAATTCTGAAATCCGTTTTCAAAATTTGGATTCGCTAAAATGATATGCTCAAATAAAAATTCAGCCCTATATATTTCTTATGGATATTCAGTACTATGAATATCATATTTTGATTATTTGTCTTATATCTCCGGTTCTAAATAAGTTATGCTGCAGGTTTTGGACTTAATATACTCAGTGATTTAACGGCTTTTTAGGGAGCTATTGATCGAAACTTGCAGGGTATCTTATTTAGAACCTGAGATTTAAGGTAAATAATCCAAAATAATTTTCTAAGTACGAAATATCCATAAGAAATTTATATGGCTGAATTTGTATTTGAGCATATCTTTTTAGCGAATCCAAATAAAAAAAAACGGATTTCAGCATTGAGTTTAGGGCAAAAATCTAGTCTATAATGATGTATCACAACACTATCTTTACTTTTGAGAAAAATAATTTATATCCAATATAGCGGATCCAAGATGGCGGCCAAAAATGAGAACCCTGTCAAAATTAAGAACCAAACACTCAACAATAATGGATAGCAGTTCAAAGTCAATAGCCTGAAAAAAACATTGATAGAAACTGCAGTTGAGTGACTTTTTCCTGAAATTTTTGTGTAATGGGAAAAACCACGATTTAATTATACTTAATCGCAAATACCTCAAAAACCGTTGGGTTTAGAGAAAAAATGATAATAACCAAAAATGTGTATTTTTTAATGGACTACAATTTTTATTCAAAACGTTTTTCTATATCTCCAATAACTAGGAATACGCTCCGATGTCACGTAAGAGGATGAAGCGATGATGAGTTAACTGTCTTTGGGGCTACCAATATTTATAAATCTCAAATCAGCTCAAAAATCTTAACTTAATATTAACTTGTTTTTGAAATATCTAAGCAATGTACAATCAACAAACCATGATGATGTGAAAGCTTTTTGACTTGGTAATCCTGGCTCTATAAAACTATTAACAGTTGTCCGCTGTATTATAAAACAGTGTCCGCTGCATTTGCCCAAGCAGGCACAGTTGCTGGTATCAGTGTCCGGACACAGTTACGGGCAACTGTGTCCTAGTCTAAACGGCCCCATTTGATTCAATGCCCCGCTTCGAGTCTCGGCAACCGTCAGTTGCTCTCGGTTGCTCGCCGGTGGCCGACATCGGTTGCGCGAGGAGACACCGTCCAGACACTGTGTCCCTGCGGGCAACTGTGTCCGCCTAGTCTAAAAGGCTCCATAAGTGGCAATGCCCCGTGAGTTGCCGAGAAACAGTTGCCGGACACGGTTACGGGACACCACGGCTAACCACGGAACCCAAACCCCCCCCCGAAAAGTTCCCGCGCTACGGCTTTGATAATTGCCAAAAGACATGGGGGGGCTTTGCCCCCCCCAAGCACTGCACATGAATTTCTACTTATGAGAAAGAAACAATACTGTTATTGTCTCTTTATTACATAAAAAATATCTTTTTGTATTTCATCTCAATAAAAGCTCCCCCAAAAATTTAAAAAAAAAAAAAATATTTTAGGAAAAATATTTGGTGAGCTTTGCTTTCAACGAACTATGAGTTTGTTTCAATTTAACCTGATTTTAAACTTCTGCAGTATAATTTTAAAAAAACCACGATGGTTCAAAGCTTTTTTTGATTTTTGGTAAACGGTGAAGTATACCTTGCTCTAGAAAACCGCGAGAAACCTATTTAATTGCCAAAAGACATGGGGGGGGCTTCGCCCTCCCACACCCCCCCCTTAGCACTTCCAATGAATTTATACTCATGAGAAAAAATACACTATTGTCTTTTTTACATTAAAAATACTTTTTCGTATTTTAACTCATAATATACAGTACTTTATGTGTACTGTGTGTCCCAAAAGTTTACTGAGCGCTCCCACTATTACCAAATAAAGCATAGTCTCCGAAAAAACTAATAGTAATCAAAAATATATTAAAAAAAGGTTTAGTGGACTTTGCTTCAAACGAATTATACGTTTCAAAAAATATCCTTAAAATAAAATATTGTACGCTCTTTATTAGGCTACATCAAAAATATGTGTTTGTATTTTAACTAATAATATACTGTACTTTATGTTTAATTTGCTAACTGAGCGCTCCCTTTAATTTTGACTAAAGCAGTCTCCAAAATAACTAGTAGCCATCACAAATTTAAATTTGAAAAAGGTTTGGTGTGCTTAGCTTTAAACAAATAATAATTTACACTTATGAGAAAGAAACTATACTGTTATTGTCTCTTTATTACACTAAAAATATCTTTTTGTACTTTATCTCATAATTTACTGTAGTTTGTGTGTATATATATATCACACACATAAGTAACCGTGAGCGACTTACATGATTGCCAAAAGACATGGGGGGGCTTTGCCCCCCCACACCCCCCCTTAAAGCACTCCCAATGAATTTACACTTATGAGAGAAATATAACAGTATTGTCTCTTAACTATATTAAAATATGTTTTTGCAATTTCCTCTTAATATACTGTACTTTATGTTTAATTTTTTCACTGAGCACTCCCTTTAAGACTAAAGCATAGTTTCCAAAAATATAGATTTGAAAAAAATTTTAGTGGGCATTGCTCAAAACAAATTATACGTTTGCTTCAGTTTAACCTGATTTTGAACTACATATGCAGTATGTAGTGAACATAACCATGATGCATTTATGTTAACTACTTTTTTTACATTTGGTAAAGTGTACCTTGCTCTCCAACACCGTGAGCAACTTACATCAGCAACACACTGAGCAAAATGGGGTCTTCGCCCCCCACACCTTTCCTTAGCACTCCCAACGAATTTACACTTATGAGAAAAAAAATCCTTAAAATAAAATATCGCGTTATCTTTATTAGGCTACATAAATTATAAAAGTTTGCTTTAACTTTACCTGATTTTGAACAACATATGCAGTATACAGATAAAAAAACACTATTTCATGGTTATGAAAAAAACATGATATGAAGCATGGTTCAAAGCTTTCTTTTGCCTTGGTATAATATACCTTGATCTACAAAACCGTGAGCCACTTATATAACTGCCAAAAGACATGGGGGGGCTTGGCCCCCCACACCCCCCCCCCATAGCACTGCACATGAATTTACACTTACGAGAAAAAAAAATACTGTTATTACCATTACCTCTTTATTACACTAAAAATATCTTTTTGTATTTTATCTCATAATATACTGTACTTTATATTTATATATCCAATTGTAATGTAAATTATATGTATATCACATATACGTAACCAAGAGCGACTTACATGATTGCCAATAGACATGGGGGGGCTTCGCCCCCCCACACCCCCCCTTAGCACTTCCAATGAATTTAAACTTATGAGAAAGAAACAATACTGTTATTGTCTCTTTATCACACTAAAAATATCTTTTTGTATTTTATCTCATAATATCTATATTTTTATATATATATATAATATATATCACATATAAGTAACCGTGAGCGACTTAAATGATCGTCAAAAGATATGGGGGTGCTTTGCCCCCCCCTACACCCCCCCTTAGCACTTCCAATGAATTTACACTTGTGAGGGAAATATAACATTATTGTCTCTTAACTAAATTAAAAATAAAATATGTTTTTATAATTTTTACTCATAATATACTGCACTTTATGTTTAATTTTTTCACTGAGCACTCCCTTTAAGACTAAAGCATAGTTTCTAAAAATATAGATTTGAAAAAAGTTTTAGTGGGCATTGTTTAAAACAAATTATACGTTTGCTTCAATTTAACCTGATTTTGAACTACATAAAATGCAGTATGTAGTTTACATAACCATGATGGTATAAAGCTTTTTTTGACATTTGGTAAAGTGTACCTTGCTCTACAACACTGTGAGCAACTTACATGATCGCCAAAAGACATGGGGGGCTTTGCCCCCCCACACCCCCCTTAGCACTTCCAATGAATTTACACTTATGAGAAAAAAAATGTTAAAATAAAAAATCTAGCGCTCCTTATTAGGCTACATTTTAAATATGTTTTTGTATTTTAACACATAATATACTGTACTTTATGTTTAATTTGTTTACTGAGCGCTCCCTTTATGACTAAAGCATAGTCTCTGGAAAAATAATAGCCATCAAAAATTGATATTTGAAAAAAGGTTTGGTGGGCTTCGCTTTTATTGAATTATACATTTGCTTCAATTTAACCTGATTTTGAACTACACATGCAGTATACAGTTAAAAAAACCATGATGGTTCAAAGATTTTTTGACTTCTGGTAAAGTAAACATTGCTCTACAAAACTATGAGCGACTATCAAAATCTGTTTTTCCAAAAGGTATAGTGGTGGCTTCGCCCCCCAACATAGGAGGAAAAATAATGTTCCTTGTTTATTTCGTTGCTATCATGACAACTGATTGGACCAATATTAAAATTTTACAACTCTTATATTATTTTTATTAAGTTATTAGATTTTTACTTGCCAAGTACTCTGCATAGAAGACTTTTTTTGCTAAAAAAGACTTATTTCTAAACTTTTAAGGAAATCCTCAGAGCTGTTTTTGAGATAATTGTGCAAGCAAGCACACACACTTAAGATAACAAAAAACATTTAACTGTTATTTCAAAGGAAATAAATCATTAAGACTGCATATAACTAATTTATTCATTTTATATATAAAAACAACTACAATTAATGAAATACATTATATTCAAATATTTAATGTAGCTATATGACGTCTTAAATGACTTTTGAGCATGATTTATAATTTTTTACAGATTTATTCACTTCATTCAAAATTTAAGAGAATTCTAAATAGTAAATATGTGGAAAATGTAAAAAAAGAATAAAATAAACATTACATATTTAGACCTACAGATATTTTTAAAACTGACATAAACCACCGTCTCCCAAAAAAGGCTGAATAATTTCTTCTTACCCTGAAACAAAAATAATCATAAGTGGCAGATAATTAATTAAAGCTTTTTTTTTTAACTGTAATACACTTTTAGCAAATTTCCCTTATTGGGAAGAAGCTATTACCATATATCTCATGGTAAGACCTAAGCCCGAGACCATCATAACTTTTTGTTTTGAGATCCCCAGATGCCAAATAACACCATTCATATATATATAGGCCTGCCATATTTTCAAAGGGTCAAACTGGGACATGCTCTCAGACGAGGAGGAGACACAGCGGGGGGTTGGGGGATATGGGATGCCACCAAGAAGGCAGACAGGGGTCCAATGGCCCCCTCCGGAATTTTTGAAAAATTTTTTAAAGTGAAAATTAACTTCAAGCGGACTTATTTTGTGTCCAGATTATTGAGTCAAACTAATAATATTTAGGTAAATCTATTATGAGTTCAAAATTACTTTTTGAACATACTTGTAATTTGGAAAACATTTATAAAAGTTAAAAAAAAATTGTAAGTTTTAATGATATGAAAAAAAATTTTACTTGAATAGTGACAGTGCAATTTTTATCATGATAAATTTAGAACCATAAATACATTTTTAACAAGGATAATAATAATTTAATACATTAAACAATACTTAAAATCAATTTTAGTTAAATTAAAAATATGAAAGCATTTCATGCAAATAGAACACAATATAAACAAAAAAATACATATATTATAAGTATTTTTCCTTGTTTTTGTTGGGATTTAATAATTTTCACTGCTGCTCCCAAACCATTCATATTTCACACTGGTATGAACTTTTTTTAAATGTCTGTTCTTTTTCATAAAATTGTGAGCAAGAGATACCATAGTTAACTTGCAGTAGACTATCTGCTTTTTTTAAGCCATTCACCGCCGTAGCGCACTTGTTAAACTACCGGTATGGTTAATTATTTAATAACATAATACACAATTTAAAAACTGACCGGGACATCAAGAAAACCGGCCGGGACACCAGGACTGCCCTAGTCAAACCGGGACGTATGGCAGCCCTATATATATATATATATATATATATATATATATATATATGTGTGTGTGTGTGTGTGTGACTTTAAGCACGATAACTTGCGTAAAAATGGTCTGATCTGAATTAAATTTGGCACAGAGATGTAAAATAGTAATTACTCCGACAAGTTCGAAAAACAGCGTGACTGGACCATTGGAAGGGGAGTTTAGGGGGATAAACCCCTCCAAAAATGGGTTTTTGGGATTTTTTACATAGAAAAACAAAAAATATAAAATTATTTTTTGGACCATTGAATTCAGCTTAAAAACAAATAATTTTGTATCTTAAATCGTTGCTCTATGTCCATTGGATCCCGAGATATCGTTATTGGTAAACAGTACGTTGTCCCAATACTAACCTTATGGGAAATACATAAAATTCTATATCAGGAAGGTTCATGGCTTCCATCTCGTTGATATCTACTGGATTATTGCAAAAAATATTTAAATTTCACACTTCCATGGCAGCAAACTTGCATACTCATTTCCCATGTTGTTATTATGGAGAAAATGGTTGTATGCTCATTTTAGGATTTAATTTGATTCTACTTGATTTGAGGCTCATCTAAACAATTTATTTAAGCATTTGAAATTCGCTGAGTATGCAAAGTGCTGCAAAGTGGGTATTTTTATACTGTCTATATCTTTAAACAAAGGGTTTTATTTATTTAGATCCATAAATTGATAACAGCTGAGTCAATTCTAATGTTTAAGGGGTATCTTTATGAAAATTTGCCAATACATCTCAGAATTTAAAGAAAGAGCACCACTTGTTTACATTATGGCTGAATTTTCAGAGGAGTGGCCTTATACATCAACAGCTAATCAAACCCAATTAATTTTGTTTACAACTAAACAATTGGACATGGCTTGGAATAGTTAGTTTTAAAGGTTAACCGCAGAGTGCAACAATTTTAATTTCCAAGGACTACCAGCTTTTATCATTGACAATAAAGAGGAGACTTTTCGGTACTTTGGTATTATACGGACGCCACCATTATACAGCGCGCTATGTCGGTTATGTTAGGTTAGGTTATCATAAATAAGTCAGTAGGACTTTCCTCGTTTCGTTACGAATCGAACGATACCAGATGAATCATACCTTCGCACGCCAAATCCCCTCTAAGTAGGCCTAGGTCAGGTTGTTGACGGAGTGTGTGCATCACTTGTATACGGGATTTGGCGGGCTAAAGTATGACTTATCCAGTATCGTTTGATTTGTAACGAAACGAGGAAAGTCTTACTAACATATTTATGACAACCTAACCTAACATAACCACCGCAGCGCACTATATAAGGGTGTCGATTGGGTGTTGCCGCTTGCGGTGGTGACGCTTTATCTCGCCGACATCACTGCCTTCTGGGAGGCATAACACTAAGACTGCTAATCATAATCATATCAAATTTGGACAGTAAGTCAATTAAAGTATGTTCTCTTCAATTATGCAGTTATTATTGGTATCCAGTAAAAAAAATCTCTCTAAAAATAGTGGCCTCCGTATAATACCAAAGTACTGACTTTTCATCGCCTTTGTAAAATGTATGGTCTACCAACTGTTTTGTGTCAGGATTATAAAAAGGACCAACTTATTGTATTCTCTGATTGCCGAACAGCCTACCTGTATGACAGTATCTGATCATTAAAGTTGTTCATTTAAAGATGTAGTTTATATAGTCTTTGAAAATTGGCAATCATGTCATAAAAACTTAGTTTCATTCTTACCATTATCAACATCATGAAAGCTATGACTCATAAAAAATGTGGATATTACTCAACACATTCAATGCTGAAATAAGGGCTTTTGGGTACCCTTAGTGCTAAACATTTTTATACATAATCACTACTCTTTTGAAGTATTCAGACAGGAAAAAAGTTCTTTTTGTAAAAAAAGATCAATTTTACCAGATTTTTACAGCCTCATTTCTGGTCCGCAAATGTGCATGATAAGCACTCAGGGGTTATCTAGTGAATATAACACACCCAATATAATCCCAGTAAAAAGGAGGATAAAAAACACAAAAAGTATTTATTATTGTTTTACTTATGGCAAAGTAGGCTAAATGTAACCATCTATTTACACATATTTACTACCCCTCCCCACCACCTTAGTGTTTCAGTTAAAACTTGTTATACTGTATAACTTCTTTTAGTTCAAATCTATTAAATTTTGAATTCAAACCACCCAGTTTTACCAAGAACCTGTTGCAGCAAACCTTCATAGTCATTCCCCATGTGATTATTATGGAGTTACAAAAACATGTCATATCTCGCTATGGTGGATTGAAATATGTCCTTTTGCATTTTAAATTTGCTGAGTGTAAAGGTCTGATTTTCATTCATAAACGTATCTATTTCATTTTACCAAATCATCCCATTACTTTATAAAAAATCAGTATTATTTTCTATGTACACATTCTTTTTAATAATGATACATAAAATCTTCATTCAACAAAGCAAAACAACATTAATATTTATATATAGCTGAGTTTGCAACAGCTGTAATTTTATGCCTACTTTGTTTATATTTTTGTTATTTTCAGTTGCTATCATGGCAACTCATAAACCTATGATAATCATAAAATTTTATAGCTTTGAATTGAATTTTTAATGAAATGAGATTTTTATTGTCAATGGGATTGGTATGAAACATATTTTTGAGCCATACACCTAAATAGGTTATTCCTAGCATTTGAAGGAAATTCTGAGTCATTTTTGCCTCTCCTAATCCATCACAAGCGTTCTTTCCGTAGGACGATGCAAACAAATTAATGATGAAAGTGGAAAAACACAAATTTACCAACTTATAATTATTAATCTCAAAAGGAGACTGTACAGAATGCTATACCAATAAGGCAAAAAATGTATTGACCCCATTGATGTATTTTTAACATATCTCCTGATCCCATCATGGTCCCACTCTGAAATTTTTATGGTGTACTCAAAAAATAATGCCTTAAAACATATACAAATTTTTAAAAAATCAAAAAACACTAACTCTAACATTTTCCAAAAGAATTTTTTTGAGTTTTACCAAAAAAGAGTTTTTTACCCAACGTGTTCAAGTTGAGTATCAAATTAAAACCCATGATACCCTCTTTAAAATGAGCCATCTCTCAGCTATCTAGTACTAATAGAACTATGGTTATGGCATATTTCAGATTTAGGCGCACGTAAAAAAATTACGGCATTTTATGATTTTTGAAAATTCATAGGCCTGACTCAAAAACTATGAGAGATAGATTTTTTAAAATTATATTTGTGTTCAGGATGTCAAAAAGTATAAATAAACAAAGTTTGATCCAAATCTGAAATAGTCAGGTTAAGTGTCTTGTTGGACATGGAATGTGACCCATGTTCAGCCCCACTTAGGCCCCTTGCACACGCTCCGATTTTTATCGGTCCGGAAAATATCGGAACTTCACATTCCAATAGTGGCGGCCGGTGGAGAATGGGAGCTTGCACACGGTCCGTCCACCATCGATCCGGCACGATCGCCGGATAGCAGCCGGACGCTGCCACTGTAGACAGCCGGCGCCGGACCGGCACCGGAAAGACAGTGGCGCACGTGACTATACGGAGATTGCACACCTGCCTGTAATCTCCGTTCCGGCGTCAGTTCAAATTCAACATATAATTTCATTATAATTAATTGATTGAAGTGTGTTTAAGTTTTTTTGAAGTTTTATATTCCACGTTTGACTTGTAAAAAGTTTCTTTAACCGCCTTTGAATAGACATACATTGTTTAATAACTTAATTTGGTTATAAGTTAAAAGATAGTCAAGTTCGACATTAATTCCAAGGTAATGTTTTTTAGATTTACTGCTCCAAGGTAATAGAGGGCACGATTTTTACATATTTCTCTCAAAATTCTTATTATATTATTTTGAATTATAGACTAACTAGCAGTTTCCCAGTGAATAACTGTCTTCGTGGTTGAAAGACATATATATATTCACACAAAAAACCATACTCTCACATAATATTAGTAAGATAAACAGCTTAAGTGAGTAAAATATTTGTCTATTTCCTTAATTGAACTGGATTGGTGATGAGTATGTATGGATTTTGACTAATTATTGAATATACTAATCTAAAGAACTCTGAAATAACAAACTAAGTTAAGGGAAACATTGTTACCTACCATAAAGTAATAAATATAAATTAAAAATAAATGTATTAATTTTGTTTAACTCTGATTTGTATTTATTTTTTAATATAAACAACTTAAAAGCATATAGACTATATATATATAGTTTAAAAGGATTTGATTATTCCCATAGTAAAAAAACGACTGAATTTTTTAAGTAGGCCTAGTAGTTTGATGAGTCACGCCTTATTCTGGATAACAAAGGAATACTCACACACAGCTTCATTACTTTTGTCCCAAACAATCTATTTACTATCTATCTATGTAGCGAAAATTTTGCATAGCAATTGTGAGCGTTTGGAAAGTCGCAGGATGATGGGAGAGGGCTCAAATTAAAGGTCTTGATCCCAGGGACTCGGAAAAAATACTGGAATGTTTTGAAATTCGTCAGGAAACGAAAAATAAACAAAGTATCTACCATTTAAAAAGCATTCACACAGTAGGCACACGGCAATCGAGCAACCGGCCCGATTAAATCCGGATAGTGTGCAAACAACGCTTGTCCGGTACAAATCGGACCGATATTTACCGGACCGATAAAAATCGGAATGTGTGCAAGGGGCCTTACAGGTGAGTAATTTAGCTTACCATTGTTAAGATGTGGATTTACTATCAAACTGGGCTTACCATGTATTGTTGTGCATACCCCAAAACATTTTTATGGCCCGTCCGGTTACTAAACGGACATAGTTAACTGTCAAGATTCGGTGGATTCACCTATTAAGAACTACAGTAAGAAATGCGCCCATTGCCTCTTTGTCGGTATAAATACATCCAATGTTTTTATATTAGGCCTATCTGAAACAAACAAAAACCCAAAATACTTATTAAAGCCTAAATAAATCAAACATAATTTTAAAAATCACACACATCCTTAATGATTGCATAACGCTTATTTATATTGCAGTTTACCATAAAAACGGTAGGATAGTAGATGCTAATAAAGGGCTTGCCGTTGTAGTTTAGTACAAGGGTTTAAATATCATAACTCTTATTTCTTTGCTGAAAAATACAGATGTTTAATTCACAGCATTGTAAAACACTTAAAAGACATTTGAAATTATAAAAAAGATAAAAATTCCCATATAAAATAATATCTAAAAAAACAAATCATAGACCTATATATACTTAATACAATAGTCTAAGGGTTTTCTCTGTTACATCCATTTTTCAGCCATCCTACTTAACCAATTTTTACAATTGAAGTGCCATTTTAAAGCTTCTAATGTAGCGCACTGGCGACTGATAATTATAATGGGCATTTTCTTCACGGCTTCGACCCCCAAGCCTTTGATGTATTTTGAGAGGGCGCTTTCAATGCTCCAGTAAAACCAACCAAAGCTTTACCAAACCAGTAAACCAACATGTTTCATAATGGTTTTAAAAAGTGATGTAATTTAGCAGCTGGTTAAGTTGAGATCTATTTTATCTTATCTATTTTTTTATTACATTTTAAACAAAAATAGATTGTCTGCAACTCTAATCAAGATCCGATAGGGCCTACAGCTCTTAGAAATGAATCTGGGCTACTTTTAGTTTGGTTATTGTAGCAGAATGAGGCAGGTGACTCATTATTTATGATCAAGATCCACGATCAACAGACTATAAATATATTATTGTGAATTGAACTCTTAAACATAAAGGAGAAGGCATAGAGAAAAATAAATCTACGAGATTAGGGAAAATATGCTTAAACTTTGGCAAGAGAACTGCTGAGAGACAAAGACTGATTGAAAATCAGAAAAATACTAAAATGCGCAATTTGCACATGGGCCCCCTAGAAAAACTTCCGCTATCCTACTGTTGTACAAGAGAACAGCCAAATTCAAATCCATAGTGCTCTGGTGATAAATAATGTGTGTGTGTTTTGCTCAGATAGGCCTTTATTGAAAAGATTAATTTGATTAAGAAAGGGGAGTTTAAAGCCATACAATTTATTCTAACTGTAGGTGAGTTTCTCAAAAACAGAAATAATTTTTTAATTTTTTTTATTTATTTATTTTTTAAAGAGGGTGGCGGCCTCTTTTTACCTTGCATTTGCCCCCTCACATGGGCCTCAGGCCTGTGCGTGGAAGTTATCAAGCAAACCTAAGGAGTGAGCCGGTACAGTACAAGGACGAACAGTACTGCTAAAAGTATGCGACATCATCGGGAGTCGATCCTGCGATGCTGCCGCCACAGAACCGGGGCCGAGTGTGCTACCAACTGCGCCACAGACTCACTTTACTCCACATTTAAATGCTCAGTTTGCGCATGGGCCCCCTAGTCTGTTAAATTTATATAGGCTATCGATAATTCATAAACAAAGTCTTAACCAGTTAGTTTATATTTAACATTTACGAACTATAAAATCTAAATCTGGCAAGAACATTCCTCTTAGGTTTCAAGTTTGTTTATACAGTATATTCTTAAATGGTTTTATTAATTTTCTTCGTAACCATTAGTACTTCTGCCTAGAAAACGAACAGTGAAATAATAGTTCTAGTTCAGGACTATGCAACCATAATTGATACCCTCAACATTTAATAAGTTTGTAATGTAATCTGCATTACCATTAGGAAAAATGGAGTACAAACATACCATAGCTCTATGAGAAGACAGTGTAAATATTGAGTCGGTGGCACAGTTTTAGCGCACCCAGCCGCGACCTCGGAGCTATAGTAGCGGAGTCACTGGTTTTAGTCTCAACGTTGTCCATATTTTAACAGTACTGTTCGTTACCCTTGTACAGTAACCTTGCTTTGCTTGATAACTTCCATGCACAGGCCTAAGGCTTGTGTGCAGCCTAAGGCTTATTTACAGGGGGGGGGGGGATAAATACAAAGTAAACAGACGGAGTCTGTCTAAAACGCTGACTGACCCACCGACCGAAAATGTTATTTTCCCATAAGTTAAGGACAGAAAGTCTATGGCCACCATGTGCCAACGAGTAAATAGAGCTAATAGCCTTCAAAAAAACTAATGTTAATGTTACTTCAATGAGGTTTCAAAATTGAGCACCCATGGAAAGGTCTTGAACAAAATGCTTAAGACCTTCTTAGAAAATCAGTTCCACCAGATGGCATGGGATTTAAAAACAAGTCAAATTAACATACATGTTGATTTATATAAGCCTATATAAACTTTCATAGCTTGATTTACTTAGTGACACCAATGTTCTATCCTTTCAGGAAAATAACACTATCGGTCGGTTGGTCAGTCAGCAGCATTATAGAACTGACCCAAAAAAAAATGCCAGCGCCCATTTTTAAAAAAGATAACTTCAAAAAACATCATAGGTGGGCCTAAATTCAATAACGCTATCATTTGCAATATGAGAATTAGGGGTATGAGATCCATATTTGAATTTTTGCCACCATTTGGAGGATTATATTGTGTTTTTATCTGCTCTTTGGCGCAGTTTGAATTGAAGGTCTTGGGAGGAAAATCAAACGATTTTTTTAAGGTAAAACCTCGATAAATTGTTTAGTTATGTAATTTGCCTCTTTCTATTCTCAACAGTTACTATACAGTAGGTCTCATTGTGTTTTACTGTAATTGGATGTGAGAATGATAACTCAAATAGCAAAACATGAGAAATTAATGACTGACATCAGATCATATATTGAGGATTGTGTTTACTAACATAGTCATCGTGTAATTGGATTGCGCTAATACTGAGTACAGTCTAGGCCTGCATAAAATGTAGGTCTAATGTTATTGTATTTAACTGAGCTATTACTGAGTATAGGCCTGCATAAAATAAATTATACTTAAAGTTGTTAATATAATTTATTGAACAAGTTTATCTGCATTAACTTGAACTTACTTTAGATTATTGGTCTTGATCCAATTTTTTTGAGAACAGGATGGGCATCAATGTCATATTGATAACTTGTTTTTGGTAGGCCTTATACCAAAACTTGTCCAAACTCCAAACATAACCTACAAGCAGAAGAAGTACATAGTACATTTCTTGAAATTGAGACCTACCCCTGGAGATAGGTATTATTTTAAGCCAAGTATGAGTGACAGTTCCTTAGGCAGGACTGTTAATTAATAGCCCAACAGCCAAAATAAATTTAACCTTAAGATTACATCTAGATGGAAACTGAGAACCTTGATGTTTGAGAAGGCTTAACTTATAACATTAAAGAGTTTGGTAAATTCTTACATGATTTCATTAGTAGTTGCCATATAGTGAAAACTAAATGATAAATGGATTGAATTAACAAATGGTAAGATAAAAATTGTGATTAAACTAAAGTTTAGTCCTATTTAAAACTTCCACAAGCGTTGTGCCAAAAACATAAGTAATTGAGTCCGTTCATCATATTATTACCATTTTTAGCTTCAGTGATCCAAAAAGCTTCTAGCCTATTTTATCTTACCTGTTTAGCCTTCAAAAACAATTTCATAGTCTTGACATGTAGGTAGCCTAATTAATTGAAACTGGTGACTTTCCGGTGCAATCCACAAATAAATGACACATAACTTATTCTTGTTGTTGTTAATGCTCGTTAAACATGCTTTGAAAACGAATAAGTTTAAACACTTCACTCAGGTGCAATGCAAAAATCATTTTGTTTGCTACTGGTAACATCTTTTAAATATTCGTACTGCAACCCGTCGAGAAATATGAATACATTTTTATTTACTTTGTAATGCCGAAAGAAAACAAATGCAGCCGCTTCTCAAAACAAACTACACGAGTCAACTGAGGTTTTAAAAGTCAAGTCACTACTGAAAGTAGTATTTTAAATGTAAAGCTTTAAAAAATCTAATTTATACTTTATTACCTATCGGAAAGCAAAGTAATAAGATGGCGAAAGTTTCAAGGCATGAAATTCTACCGTTATTTTATACCGAGCGGATAAACACACACACTCACTTTGGAAAATCGGAACAGCTACAGTGATTTCGCTATCGCTTCATCAAATTATTTTATACCGAGCGGATAAACACACACACTCACTTTGGAAAATCGGAACAGCTACAGTGATTTCGCTATCGCTTCATCAAATAAAGGAGCTAAAGGCAGAAATACAGAAATTTGCCGCCATTTTCCAAGATGGCGGCCGTAGCACAGCTCCAATTTTAGGGGACTTTTAGTATATTCAAAAGGAAGATATACCCAACATCTGTACCAAATTACTTGCTTGTGCTCAAAACACAAGGTCAAAACTTATTTTTACTGTACTATCATGCAAATCTACAAGATTGCAAAAAAATTTGCTGCGGCACGGTGGCGGCGCCCCCTCAGCCGCGGCGCCCGGGGCAGCTTGCCCCGGTTGTCCCCCCCTTCGGACGGCCCTGGGTCGAGACATGAGTTGGGGATTCGGGACGCGGTAGTGGGTGATGTAGTCATTTGTTACTGTTGTTGTTGCTAGTGACTGTTGTTACAGTAACAGTTAGTTAATTACGGTGATGTAGTCAAGAGTTAGAGTGAATACCTATTTGTAATTAATTTATTAATTTTCTTTCGAAATACATTCTGAACCGATTAATGTTTTTTGCAGTTCTAGAATTACCTTTAATATGTAACCATACTTAACGTAAGCTGTGTAAGTATTGGTGGCAGCGCAAAAAGCTAACATATGCGACTAATGCTGGTGGGGAGGGGGGGGCGCCGCGACCACGTTTGCCCCGGGCGCCGCCAACCCTAGGGACGGCACTGGTAGACCCCCTCTCAACCGACCCTGATGGGACCGGACCTAGGTGGGATAACTTAAAAGGTCGGTTGAAATGGGTAATCCTCTAAACACCTAAAATAAAAGCTTTATTGATTTAGGGTTCCATTACAATAATTCCAAAGCAGTTTATAAATTATTGAAAAATAAACTATAATTATCAACCTATTTTTGTAAATATTTAAAGTATAAATGTCACATTTTATGATCTAAATATTAGACGAGACAAAAAATTGTTTTTATGTTAACTCTTTTAATAACATGTCCATGTATTTTTAACAAATTTTATGTAATGCAGTACCTATTTATTGTCAAAATTAGTGATAAGAGACAAGCAATCGTTGCATTATTACGGGTTAGGCAGTTGATTTAAAGCTTCTTACTGGAGACTTTAGTCACACAACCCCATTGCAAAAACTTTCACTTCAAGTTGTCTACCCCCTATTCCTCACCCACTCAAACACACAAGGTGCGTGTTTTTTACTCTACTGATGAATGATATGATGGTTTCCGGATACAAAAACTAAAACTCACAGCACCTACTGTACGTTTTAATAAATTTGTGAAGACTGCATTCAAAATATTTTAACCTGTAACAAACAACCTTTGGAGTTGAGCATACAGTTCTTAACATTGGATATGGGAACGGAAATGCCTCAATTCCTAGAAAAGGGTGGTTAAGCCGAACTGTTGCCAAAACAGGTCAGTTAAACGATCAACGATCTTTAACATCTGACCAGCAAGGGCGGATAATCCGATCGTCGGTTAAAACGAGGTCGGTTAAGAGGGGGTCTACTGTATCAGGTCGAACCAGGCAAAACTCCGTTCCGTGGAATATGTACATCTAGGGGATTCTACCAATACTGATTGAAATGCATTTAAAGACAGCAAAGTGACTATTCTCCCAGCAACATACGTCGGAAGTCCGCGACATATGAGCATGAGTGTGCTCATGATGTTAAGTTGGATGTACGTCATTATGGTACACCAGATTTGTTTATTACATTCACGTGCAATTCAAATTGCTCAGAAATTCTACAAGAATTATTTTCTGGCCACTCTCCCATTGATCGCCATATTACCACTAGAGGTTTTAAAAGAAAATGAACTTACTCATGGATTTTATTGCTAAGCATTGCATGTTCGATGAGACGCATTGTTGGATGTATTCAGAAGAATGGCAAAAACGTGGGTTGCAACACGCACACATCCTTATTTGATTGGTTGAGAGGATAAAACCGAATGAAATTGATTATGTGATATCAGCTTATATAATGAAGAATATCCATTCAGCTAAAAGTCGGTTCAGTAATTATTGTGTTGCGAAGCATTAACTCACTACGGTTTTGAAATGGCACTCAACTGACGGTGAAAAAATTAATTAACAACTTAATTGAGACAACGATTTCGCAAAAAAAAAACTACAAAGGTGAAGACGTTTTTATTCCACGTATCCAAATAATTCAAAACGAAACGCCCTTTGATTTCAAGCGACAACAATTTCCAGCAGCTTGTATTTGCAATGTCCGAATGAAATGGACAGTCGTTAAATGTTTGTGGTAACAACCTTGAAAATCCATGATTTTCACATGGCCAATTTTATGTTGACTGTTCCCGTTGTATGTTGACTGTAAAAATAATTTTTGCGCCAGAAAACAAAACTAACAATGTTGCATATTAAAAAAGCTTTAGAATAAAAGCTATGTTGTTGGTGTGACTATTTTGATATTTATTCAAACTAAAACAAATTATTCATAAAGAAGACAGGACAATGTCTGTCGGGTCATCTAGTTAGGATTAAATTACAGCTCTTTTATCTTCTTGATTAGATTTTACAGTGACTGGGGTGGTATTTAAAATAATATAACCTAGTATTTCATTGCATGTGACCTTCAGCCTTATAAAAAAAGAGATAAGATGGGGAAAAATCATTTAAGAAAAATTACTAAATAAAGTTAATTTTATTTAACAAATAAATAAAAAAGGTAATTGATTTTACACATATTATAAAGTATTTTATATATTTGTACTTTTTCTAAACTATAATAAAATTAAGACAATGATAAAAGTATTTTAAGACTTTATTACTTACAGTGTAACCATCAGGACAGCTCAAAATGATTTAAACATGAATAAGTACATGTTTTGACGAAACCACTTCATATTCATGTTGAGATGTCCTGACGGTTACACTGTAAGTAATAAAGTCTTACAATATTTTAATCGTACAGCTCAGGGGCTAAAAAATGGGTAATAATGATAAAAGATTCAACTTAAAGGCATAACAATTTTTAATTTTATTTATTCAACTAATAATAAATTTTAAAATGTTTAACAACCGTTTCCTTAAAATATTTGAATATCTATGACACCTTAGTTCTACAGCCTACATTATATCATGCTTGAAGCAGCTAAACTACAAAATATATTTTGGACGGAATATTCACCTTCGTCAGGATAATTTCTTGAGCAACCAGAGAACTGTTATTCTTTTTCAATTAGCTAATGGTTTTGATTATTTTAGTTTGTCCTGTGACTAATCTATAGTTCCTCCGTTTTATCTAGAGCTCATTCTAGAATTCTAATGTTTTATCTAGAATCATTTACACCTGAAGCAGTTGGATTGGAGTGAAAGTGCATAGAACATAACAGCTGACCGCTGAAGTCATACTTGTCTGAAATGTTAATATTTTCTAACACCTGTCTATTTAAATCTTGACAGTAATTTGTGAACAAACAGTTGATGTTTATTGAAATTAATTTTTAAATTTTTTATTGTCCCTGATAATTGAGAATAAACCATGTTTGACAGCTCTGGCAACGGAGTAGGCCATAGCTCAAGATAAAACGGACCAACTGTACTCATAAATCTAACAGGTTTGTTGCTGAAAACTGCAATAAAAGTTGCTGAATGCTGAGAATTTGCTATTGAAAAAAAAATTAAAAAATCTTTTGAAAGTCAAGATTTTTCAACTTTTGATGAGATGACTTTAAAATTTTTTTTGAAGATCCAAGATCAGTAATAATTCTAAAATTTGAAATATTAATTTCCCACAAGCATTAACGGCCTCAACTAGGGTCTATTAGTGCTAGTCTCAAAGCAGCAACGAACGTGTTGGTAAAGCCTGGTTTGCACGACGACCAGTATGGTGGACAGTAACACCTTTAAACACAAGAGAACAAATAAGTTTTTTTCTACTGTCCTACTGTCTGGTCGTCGTGCAAACCAGGCCTAAATTAAACGTTTACGGCAAACAATTGCCTGAACACGGTACATTAAAAGTATAAAAAATATACATGAATATAAATATTATGGAAGCCAGGGGCACACCTACAGGAGGGCCTCTCCCAAAATTTTAGGATTTAAGAGAACTTCACTCTGGCCCCTTGTTTGTGGATGATCTGTCACACCCCCTTCAAATCACTTTTCACTCTGTTTAAACTGATCATTAAGGTAAAGTACCGAGGTACGTCCCTAATGGAAGCATCAAAATAACAAACAGTGTGTATCTAAATTTAGAGCTCGAATGCCAGATGAAGTTGCTTAATTTTTAAAGCTAAAAAAGCAAAGTGAGAGCTTTATAATGTAATTGGTGAAAGTAGACTTACTTTTCAAAATTATATCTATCTTTAAAAGTTAAATGTAATACTAGACATGAAGTATGTGTCTTAATCTAGTTTTCCCTACTGGTCTGGTGCACAGTGATCAATATGTCTGTTATTAATTTGAATTGTTAATGCGATAATATTACGTTCAATATGGTAAAAATATATGTATCATTTTGAAATTGTAACAAAAATTAGCATCACCTTTAACTTTACCATTTCCTTGATTCTTCTGAATCTGCTTTAAAGTGAAGTAACTTTCTTTTTTTGAGGCACTAGTTTTTGATGAATGTTTTCCTTAGAACAAAACCTTGACAGGTTTTTTTAAATGTATGACAAAATTCATAGCACTACCTAAAGGCACAAACCAAAAAATCTTATCCTAAATGGTTGACAAGATTCCTGTCAGAGAGCTGCAGTAACAATCTGACTATGCTGCTGATAATGGGGGTCAGTTGCTGCTGCTCTCTGACGGAAATCTTCCTAGTCAATTAGGATAAGATGACGGCTCTGTGTTTTGACAAAAAATTTTAATTTTCCATGAGCAGTAGTTATCAAGCTTTTTTCAAATGAACATAAAATAATTGTAAAAAAAATGTACTAGCAAGATATATATTTCTTTGGAAACCATTGGTCACATATTTTATTAGTAGTTTCATTTAAATTTGAAACCATCTTTATTTGTACAGTAGTACGCCGATTATCCAAACGCTGATTATCCGAATCGGCGCTAGGCGAAATATAAAAATTTAAAACCAAGTATTTTTTCAATAAAAACAAGTTTTGTGAGGACGAAAGAATTCAAAAATGCGAGTGACAATTGCGGTGTAGACGCTTCAATGATGATGTGATCGCAGCGCAGCAGTGGAGGTAGTGATTGAGTTGCCACCAGCGACCACATAGTACAAATAGATGGAGTGTGCCTATTTTACTTGCACTTAAGCAAATGAAGTCTGGGCCGCCATATTGTCTAGATGTAGAAACATAAAACAGCGTTTAAAATAATTTAATCTGACTATGCTCCAATTCAAATGCCTGTTTATACCACTTAGCATTAAGGCTTAAGGTTGAAATTTTGCATGTGAACAGTCCTTTAGTTTTAAACAGTAATAGTATCAATCATATTTCAAAATTTTGTTATTCTATTTTAAAAAATGAAAAAAGGCATAAGTCTTGATTTAATTTTAAAACGTGACATGAAAAAAATAGTCGGCTACTACTTTTTTTATTTTTTGGTCAGGTAAAATAAAAAATGGTCAATATTGTTGCTAAAGAGTTAAATTTTAAATCTTTTTATTAATATAGCTGCCATAATTTGGTTGATAATTTAGTTCTTGTGGGAGAGTTTATCCATGCGGCACCTGCATAAAAACAAAGTCAATCCTAAACTGCTGTTTACAAAAATATTGTCGACTACAAAAACATAAATGTGGTATCAAATTAAAGCTCTGCATCTCACAATTAATATGGCACCAATTATAATTGGTTTAAAAGCAGTTTACACATCATAGGAACGTTACAGGTACATTCCATGGAGACAGATTTTCTCAAAAAAAGTCGGCAAACAAAGGCCCGGGCTGCTGACATCACATGTGCTGTAAATGGCGGCTTCTAGGTTATCAGTGTTTACAATGTGTAGACTGCTGTAAACCATTTATATTTGGTACTGTAGTAATTCTGAGATTCAGACCTTTAATTTGATACCATATTTATAATTTTTTACGAATTTGTTTTTTTCTGACTTCACGTTGTGCCTCGTGCCGTCTATTTGTACTGTGTGGTCGCTGGTTGCCACACTCATGACAATGTGCGCAGAGTGGTTTGCGCATCCAAGGCAACACCCTTTACCTAAAAACACATGCACTACTGTCAGTGAGCTGAGCTCCTCCCTCTCTCACTGACTGGATCGCTGTTTTAAATGCTGTCCGGCGCCTGTTGAGACGTTACTCTGATGAAAATGTTCAAGTGAGCGTTATTGTGGAACTTTTCTTAAATGTATTTTTTATTATACTTAGCTCAGTGTTCGTTTTCGATTTTCAGATCAATTTAACAGCTCTACTCTGAGTTTGTTAAACTTAATAAAGTTTATTCTATGTGTGACAGTTTGTTTTTCTTTATTACCAGTCTATTTCCGATCATCTGAATTTTTAATCATCCAAATCGACCCCGGTCCCTACTAATTTGGATAATCGGTGTTCTACTATATTCCATGGTTTGATGAAAGCAATTTTTCCTCCAATGTTAATTTTATGACAGCGGAATAGGATTGTCAATGTTTGTAAGTTCATCCAAAAACTCAATCCACCTAATAATAATCCTAATAGTTTGGTTCACTATTAATATAATTTTGAAGGACAAAACAGCATATCTAGCTAATCTGTTGCTGTATTTAAAAAAATTACTATATCATAACCAGTCAAATACCAATATCAAAATTAAATTACACCATGAGCGTATTTACAATGAAGTAAAAAAAATTCATACAAATGTTTGAACACAATTATTTTGATTTTCAGACATTTTTAATGCCTGTTATCTCATAAATAGGACATTTTATTATTTTATCAAAAGAGGATAATACTTCTAATATATATAATTTTTAATAATAAGAAATGAAATTTAAACTGTACATAAATAAATCAGGTAAACAAAATATTTAAAGGACAAATACTTTTCAGTATTGAATTTTGTTCTTAGAACCATACAAGAAATAATGTGACCAAAACCAAGGGTTGACAACCTAAGATAAATTAAAACAGTATCTTATATGATAAAAAATAAATAAAAACACACAAAATCGACTGAATAAAACAAATATTGTTCCCTTTGAAATAATACTGACTAGTTGAAGACTAGAGTAGTTACAGTGAGGTAACTGGGGACGAAGGCACAAAGGGCTATCCATCGTCCGAAGGTAGAAGCTCTGCAATCCTAACTGACTCCTTGATCCTTTGATTGTCAGCAGTAACTGCTTCCCACACCAGCTCTACTTCCTCTTTGCTTTTGCTGAAAAGAAATATAGGTGCTTACCTGTTAAACTTCCAATGCTGATTTTACTTTACCTTAAAGGAAATTTATACTGGTAATAAAAAGTGCTTGAACAAAAAATGTTAAACAGAATTCATTTTTGTAAATAATTAATTAATTTTTTATAGTGGTGATCATAATCATTGATATCTGAGATCTGTACAATGTTAGGAAGTTATATAATTTTATATAAGTTATATAATCTTGATGGTTTTTAACCAAGAGATTTTTTAGCTGCGAAACGACCACAAAATTTTACTTTCACAATCTGTTTGAGACATCTGACAGCTGCAATGTGATAGGAGCAAGCGATTTGATTCCTTTAATGGTGCAATCAGAAATTTGTCAGACAAGATACAACAAGAACGACCACCACAGTAAAAATGACAAAAGAAACGGCTGTTTCAATATTGGAATTTTTGACTTTGAATGAAATGTTGTACTTTTCCCCAGATTTTGACTGTCAACCTTTAGGCACTTAGTTAAAGGTTTCATGAATAACAAAAAATCATTCTTTCACAATAAGACAGCAAGTAATTATAGAGTTTTACTCACTTCTTCTCCTTCTGCAACTGTTCTATCGCCGCATCTTTTTCTTTGATGATATTTTTAAGCCGACCCATCTCCTTGGCCCAGTTGGCCTTGGCCTTGTTCATCCCGGCCTCCTGGGCCTTCATCCTCTGCTCCAGGACGTCAAGCTGCACCTTCGCCCCTCGCTCCAAACCCTGAGAAACATTAAAAAGTTAAAAATAGGTTTAAAGTTTTTTGCTGAGTGGGATTTTCTTTCATTAAAGAACAGAATTCAGTTTGCTTACCTGAAGAAACGTTTTGAAGTCAGCAAATAGACAGTCAAGAATATGTAAAGACAGTTTTCTATTTCGTTCTTCTAGGGGACTTCTTCAGAGAGAAGTGACTGTACAGTAATTTGAAATTGAATTTTAATTGCCCGATCTCACTGTTGCCCGTGGTGTAAAGAAAAAAAAAATTGTGTATAGTCAGCTGGTATGACATAATTGGGCTCACAAAACTAGCGGAGCTATGGTATGACTGCAGAACTAAGACCATGCACATATCTTGATTAAGTTGTATTAACTCTTTGGTATTGCAGTTGAATGAGCTCAACTACATCACACCAGCTGATTGTGCACACCTTTCTTTTTTCATGAAACCATGACTGTTGCCAACTGGAGCTGTTAATAGTTCACTGATCACAAATGATCCACTTTGACTTTACTAAGTTTATGATATATATTTTAAAAATATTATTATGAAATAACTAAAGTTATCCATGCCTTGAATTTGTTGATGATTAGGTTATGGTGAGGGTCTAGGGTATGGGGTGCATGCAGTAAAATATCTATTCTTAGTGTAGCAAGATATCACAAGAGATTCTCTGAACTCCCTAAAAACAAAAATGACCTTCCAGCCAACCCCTGATAACCATAGTAGATTAAAATGAGTTTTATAAATAAAATTTGTATTGGAATTTCATGCAACGGCATGTTACTTTAAAATTAAGCTAGCTATAAACAATGTTATGTGTTTTCAAGTTTAAAACGTAAACAAAAACTCAAACTCCAAATTGAGTAGGCCTACATATCCATTATGTGCACTTATAAATAAAATTTAGACAAAAAAAGATAACACTTAATTTTTAATCTTAATTAAATGAGGACACTTAATTTTTTAAATTTAATAAGTGTTAATATTTTTCAAATTAAAAAATAACCTGACATTAATTTTTAGCTAGTTTTTTAATAGATCTTTTCAGCTGATTTATTTATATTAATTCCAGGTAAAAAAAGCTGTCAGGATCTCTGAAAAGAAAAAAAAGCTATATACAGACGTTTGGATTGCTTTGAAGACGGTAAGTCATAAATTATAAAAAAAAGCTGTGAGAAAAAGAAGTTGGGATCTCTCAGGTGAGAGTACGACTCATCTGGTATCTTTGATTCGTAACGAAACGAGGAAAGCCTTACTCACATTTATAATAAACTAACCTTACATGACTGCCGCAGTGCCCTGTATAATGGTGACGATAGGGTGTGGCCACTAGTGGTGGCAGTGACGCTTTTAACTCAATCCTCTTCGACGACCGCTCATCATAATTATGTCAAATTTGGACACTAAGTCAGTTAAAGTATGTTCTTTCCAATAATGTAACTATTTTTGGTATCCAGCGATAAAAATCTCTCTAAAAATAGTGGCCTCCGTATGATACCGAAGTACCATTCCCACTCACCTTCAGCTTGGACCGAGGATGTCCATGCGACCGGTGTTGTCGTGGCTGGCGCGCGCCCCCTCGTGTGTCTCATGGGCCCGGTCCGCCAGCTGTCTCAGCAGCGTCTCCTGATCGCAGATCAGCTCGTGGCTGAACAATACCAACGTACCATCCCACTCACCTTCAGCTTGGAGCGGAGTGTGTCCATGCGGCCAGTGTTGTCGTGGCCGGCGCGCGCCACCTCGTGTGTCTCGTGCGCCCGGTCTGCCAGCTGCCGCAGCAGCGTCTCCTGGTCGCAGATCAGCTCGCGGCTGAATGCCAGCGCCTGCTCCAGCTGCTGCTTCAGCGTCGCGCGCGCCCGCTCGTACTTCCGAGCCCGAGTGTCGCTCATCTCTGCGCGGCTCTCTGCCTTCCTGCGTCAACAGTGGGAGAAGGTTAGAAGACGGAGATGTATATGGTATGTTCATTGTTGAAATCTAAGTAAATGTGCTTATGAATACAGTAAGGTATTTTTCTTTTTAATGAAAACCCAAATCAATTTTGTTTATTAAGTTGTTGAAAAGAGTTCATTGTTAAGTCTGACAGGAACAAATCTTTATGAACAGACTTTTCAGTAAACACAGTTTTTCAGTAAAAGCCATACTTTATTATTACAATTGTAACAACTGAGTGTGAGCACCTTTAAAGCAGACTTTCTAAATACATTTACATGTGAATATTCTATAAATGGGGGCCTTGGTCCCTTTAGGCCACTAACCACCAGTGGCCTATTACATGCACTTATTAAAAGTGCTTTATTTTTTTCTTTAATATTGCCCCTTAGTCCTTAAAATCTGGCTTATTAGGGGTTTTATGGCTCTTGTACAGTTAAATCTTAACTCTGAATGTGTTTGATACCTTAATTGATACATCCCTGATTTAATTCACCATTGACTAGGGTGGTTTATAAGAAACTGTACATTTTCAACAAGCTGTTTAAATGAAGTTGAAACAGAGGTTACTTGTTTACATGAAGCAAGATGTGATAAAGTAGATATATGGTAATCACTGATTTTTTCATGAAAAAAAAGTAACAGTAGTAACAGCTGAAACGGGAACAAGAATTTTGACCTCTGTTAGGGAGACCACAACCTCCGCACTTGTAAAACTGCTTTGCAAGAGTTCTTTACACAGCCAAAACTTGCTGATTATGATTGGTCAGCAGATTTTGCTGTAAGAAAAAATGGATTTCAAATCAGCTGAAACTTTAGGCTAAGGGTTCAGCGCAAGGTACAAGCATTTGATTTTGAATAACAACTTTATTTTTAATCCTACTTAAGTCATCACGCCTAAACAACTGAACCAGTTTACCTGATATTTAATGGGGAGGTAGCCAATTATGTGGAGTAGGATCTAGGCATAGTTTTATAAAAACTACTTTTAATCCTACTTATATTATAAATCTGAAAATTTGTGAGTTTTTTTATTATTTTTAAGTTACATCACGCCTCAACTACTGAACTAATTTACCTGATATTTGATGGCAAGGTAGCCACTTATGTGGAGTCGGATCAAGGCATATTTTAAATTCTAAAAATCTATTGAAAATTTCATTTGTTTGCTTCTTAAGCTTCATTGAGCGTGGGTGAAGCCATTGATAACTTCTAGTGTTCTATAACACTAAAACAATTTAACAAAATTGTTTAACAGTGGTTTTATTTAAATTTAATGTAATCAAAACAATACATGTTAAGTGTGCTACTGCTGTTTAGTTTTCTTACTTGAGCTGTTTTTGCAGATTCCTGATTTCATGAGTGAGCTGGTCTCTCTCTGCAGTCACTGTTACTAACTGTATGTCCATATCAGGGCGCAATGACTCTAGCGTTGCCAATTTTCGGGTCAAAATATCCCTCTCCTGCTCATATCTATTCTTCAGCTCTTCGAACAGTCTGTACACAAAAACAAAACAACATAAACAAAATATTGTGAAGAAAACTTAAGTTTCTTCTTCCATGTTTAAAGTCAGTTTGATCATTATTTTGAACACATAAATAGTATTGTATACAACATTTTTTTATAGAATCTAAAAAATAGAGAAAAGGGTATAAATTATATTTAGCTGAAAAATAAACAGATTTGCCTGGACTTTCACAAATCACTTAATAATTCCAGATAGGAATTATTCCACAATGCGGATTCAATAATACTCTCAGCATAATAAACTGCTTTAACACAGTGTATCAAAACAATAGTATGTAGCATAAGTGAACACCAAAACGGGTAAATTTTCAACATGTCTCTACTTATATTTTTGCAATTGAAGAATGCAACATTTCAGGCTTTGGTTGGTAACTCAATTTAAGTTAGAAATTTGACTTGGCCTTTACCAACACCAAACTTTAATTTCAAATTATCCTTGGCTCAACCAATAGAAAAAGCAAGACTTGAAGAGGATACAATCAAGCATACTGGCAAAACAAGCAGTATAAACTGACCAACTTCCAAACTGGTCTCATACTTTTGAAAGAAAAAAAACACATATTTAAACTAACAAACATTTTAAGAAGTCAGTCTACAGAAAAGGAGGAAAGGAGTATCTTTTGAAACTATACCCAGCTTAAAAATTTAAATGTGAATAGAAACTAGTCCTATAGAATAAAAATATCAGCCTCTATTGCTCAGATCCATTGCTGTACAGGGTGCTGTCAAATAACATGGCCCAGGCCGTTTGTAAATCAATAATAAAAACATTAGACTTATAGGTCACATCATTTGTATACTGACCGTTTGCACTCGTTGACGCTGGCCGTGTGCACAGCCACAGGTATCCTGTTGTCCGCCTCCGCCTTGAGTCGTTCCAGCTCGTCAGTCAGCACACCCAGCCTCCCCTTCAGCACAAACACCTCGGTCCTGGCCTGCTGACAGCGTTCCTCAGCCTGCTCCAGGTCCAGGGTCAGCTCTGTCACTGCGATACGGACAAACTATTTTTATTTAAGCTTTGCGGATTTGGTAAAAAATAAATGGTTGTTAGGGATTTGATTTCAGAAAAATTTGAAGTCCTCCAGGTAACGACGGAGAAAATAATCAAATCCAATACAAGGTGCCTTGTATCAAAGTCACCTTGTAAAATATACGTCCCATTTTTCAAACTTGAGTTTTATATGAATTAAAATTCTACATCCCTTAATGTAAAAATATGTTATATCCCTTGGTAAAAAAAGTGACAGTTTCAAATCCGGCTAAATTCGGAGCAAAGTTAGACATTTTTGTTTTTAAAATCTGTTAAATCCACAACAGGCAATAGGAGCATCTGGTTTTATCACGTGACTACCTACGATTCCCTTTGGGTTTCTTGAAAATAGTAGATAGTCTGAGGATTTGCATTAAAACTTACGCCTGGTCTGGTAGGCTGTGTGAAGTTCATTCAACTTGCTCTGGTTCAGTTTGGTTTGCCGCAGAAGTAGTTCATTCTGTTCCCTTGTCATTGCTGCTTCTCTAGTGAGCACTTTCCATTCTGCATATGTCACCTCTCCCTGTTGAAAAATGTCAAAAAAATCTCTATTTGACCCCTAACTACTATGCTAGTCAAATGTAACACGATGCTGCTATTCTAAGAAAAAACAATAGCTAATTTTTTGCAAAAGTTTTTAAACATGATTTATTATTAAAGTTTAATCAGTGCCACTGATTTACCATAACATGAAAAATATGCTAGACATTAGCATAAAGTATCATTTATAAATGTGTAGAAGTAAAAGGTAAATTGTTTACAAGTAAAACAGTAACATACCCAATTTGTACAGTAAAGATACTGTAATGTGTCTTATTTTTATAAAAATCTTCCACACCTTGAGTTATTTGTTCTTATAAAACCATGGCCTTGCTATATAATATGTATATGTAGGGCCTATATTTATATATATATATTTGTTTAATAAGCTTACCTAGATGATCCAGATCCAGAATCCAGATAATTTGGGTCTAGATAATCTGAAGAGTACTGTTTCAATATTTAGAACATCAATAAATTTATTTTTTGATAACCACTTTCTCTTCCTTCGACTACTTAACGTTAAAATAGGTTTCCGCAAACCGTCACAGGGCCCCACCTTCTTGTTGGCCTCGCCCAGCTGGGCGTGTAGACTCTCGTTCTCTCGGATGATCTCGCCGACGCGGTTGGTGAACAGCTGCATCTCCCGCTTGTAGTTGGAGATGAGTTCGTCCTTCTCGGCGAGCGCCTCTTCGAACGCCTCCAGCAGCGGGGCCATCGCGTTCATCTCTGCCCGGCTCCACGTCGGCTTCCACGAACCTTTCAAAAATTTAAAAATATTACGAACCCGGCAAACTGACTTTTATTTGAAAACAAGATGACTGAATCACTGTGTTTTAGACTAGGTCTTAGATAAAAGGCAGTATATTGAAAAATGATGTGGTTGTTTGTACATAAATTCCACAAAAGTCTTTTATTTTAGAAAACTAGTTTATATAGTATATACGTGCATATACTTAACTGTGTAATACCTTGCATCAGAGAGGTTTTGTCTTAAAATAATTACACACAATAGGACTAAAAAAAGTTTTGAAAACTAGTCACAAAAACCAGTTTTGAAAATATTGACAAAAACAAGCTTCAACTCATAGGTGTGATGGCTAAAATCATATCATTATGTTTTTTGAATCAACTACTCTACTATACTGTGTGATGGCTAAAATAATATCATTACGTTTTTTGAATCAACTACTCTACTATACTGAATACTCGTTTATCCACTCACTTCTGGAGTCGGACTGAGACCTGTGCTCAACCCCTGAGTCTTCGCTGGCAGTCGTAGCTGGGTCCTCCTTCTGTGAAAGTCGGCTCTGAGCTTTCGCCAGCTCAGTGTTCATCCTGTAAGAAAACAGGAGATCATGTTTATACACAGGGCATTGCTAGCATCTTTTGATTTTTAAATTTAGTTAATTCAAAATATTTCTTACGAGGATAAACAAAAAATGGGGGATCATTAGCTGAGTGGTATCACAAAATAATGGTGGCCTGATTGGAATGAAGTATATTTTAGGACACTTACCAGTAATCAGAATATTAAAATGCTACCTTACTAAAACAGGAGCAAGTTAAAAAATTGTATCCACTTACTCATTAATCAATAAGTAAAAAATAATTTGTTTCTGGTAAGTAGCTATAGTACACAAGCTTACAGCAAACTTGATAGCAATGCTATGATACAGGCTTTCTACCCTGTGAGCCTCATATTTCTTTAAGAGTGCTTGAATGATTTATTCTACCATTTAGTGGGATAAGGTAAAGAATGTTCTCAAAGAATCTTACCGCATAACAAGATTTTTGAGCATGAATACATCCTGAGCCAGCTCTTTACTTCTGAGTCTCAGTTTATTGATGGTTTCTGAATCTTCATTGATTCTTCTAGAAAGAGTTTCTCTTTCTTGCTCCAACTTCTGTTTGGAAGAATGCAGTTCCACAATGCGCCCTTCTAAGGCACGTAATTTCACTTCTCCAGAACCACAGCCTAAAAATGAGTATTTAGGGTTTATGAGTATTAGGAGACATAGCCTAATTAAGACTCTTTGTATCTGAGTTTTTTAGTTGGTCCTGCCTAAAATATTCATTAGTAGGGCCTAAATAAGGTTTTCTACAGAGCACCCTTAGATTTTCATATTAATATGGTGGAGACTCCATGCGAATCACAAACAAATCAGGATAACCCAAAGTTGGTCACAACTTCAAACTTAAAAAGCGCTGAAATGTAGAGAATAGGCCTACCCATTTTTTTACCAACAATTCTATTTATTTCTTATCTTCGTCCAGATAACACAAAATCCGAAAAATCTGAGGTGGTAATTTAGCCAGTGCTTCATTTGAGGCAGAATGCGGCAAAATGGCTTTCTTGGACCTCTTTCTTAGGTCTTATAAAAACCATCACTGATTGAATTGATGATTGCATGAGAAATGTTTCTGAAAAATCATTCACCACACAAACATTTTGTGGGGGGAGAGTATCATACCTCCTGGTTGGCCGTAGTTTCAGCGCCTCAATTTCTACAAATCAATCACTGAAATTAACAATAATGTATCAATGTTTCAAGTTATTATATCTAGCCTACCTGAACTTAATAGGTGTTGATTTTCCCGTTTAAGCCGGTCAATTTCAGCAAGAAGATGCCTTTTGCTCTGACGGTGACGGCACTTTGCTGTTTCAGAAACTTCTGGACTCATATTAGATTGTTCATGGTGGTATAGGTTGGCTTCACTCAGAGAGCGTTGATGAACCATGTTCTGCAACAATTAAGTTATTCATAATTCTTATAATCAAAGTGGTGCTGTACGATAAAGATCCAATATGGTTTGATACAATAACAAAAATGAGAAGAATGTGCAACTTATTTAACACAAATGGGCCGGTAAGTAGCAGGTGTAAAGTTTGTAAAAGTACATGCACATTTATGGTAAATAAGTAGGACAACTGATTTGAGGTTTTAAACAAAGTTAGTGACACAACCAATCTCCCGTGGCTTATGGTATGTTTTTTATGTGATGATGACGATGAGTCCTTTTGCAGTTCAGCAGACAACTGAATTGTAACCAGTGGCGGCTCGTGAGTTTATGTACTGGGGGTTCAGAGCTAATAACACATACATGATACCAATGTATTATATTAGAGTTATTGTCTTAAGCCAATCAGTATTTAAAAACGTTAAATGCTTACAAGATCGTAGTGCCTGCAATTCTTGACATACCCGCTTTTATACACGAGTGTAATGCTTACAGGATTAGGGCACTATACCTTTGATGATAAAGTAATTGTATTATGCTACTATGTACATTAAAATGTTAAATCCAAAATTAATGAAATCAATAGCGTTATTACCGTTGCTCAATAGCTTAATTAACGTTCTTACAGAAAGCTATGGTGCGGCCGCTACGCCGACTGTTTTCTCTCCATAATAAGAGCTAAAAATAAAACATAACTGCATAATCGCTTAACTGAAATAAACGTATTTATAACTAAAACAACATAAAAATCACACAATATTTAATAAATAAATAAAACTTAAACATCGCCTGACCATTAAAACAACATTATCAAGCTTTACAGCGCGCGTTCCTTAGGGTGCTGCTGAAACAGAAGTGGTTAGGAAAGAAACTACTCTTTCGGAAGAGGTTGGCCAATGTCGTCAGCGCTCGGCTCGCCGCTAGCAGAGAGCATTAGCGGTACCCTAGGTCCACTGCTTTCAAGCAAGCCCCCCTCCGCTCCCCCTACACCTCTCGCCCAGCCAGCTGGCTTCACTCGGCGAACTGAACCTCGCTCTGCCGGCGTTGCGTGAGAGCTTCGCCCGGAAGCAAAAATAGTTTTTTTGCCATGTTGTTTATAAAAGTATGTTTAACAATGGGTTTTTCTACTATTTACTTAAAAAATGTATTGTTTTTGATTATTTTAGGGGGTTCACTGAACCATTGAACCTACACATGAGCCGCCACTGATTGTAACTTCAAAATCTGGCTAGGAAAGCAACATCGAATGATCTGTCAAACTTCGATAGGAATACTTTTTACTAAAATGAAGAGGACATGATGGGGGATGTAGGAGGGAGAGCACACTTGTTTGATTTACCCACAGCACTTAAAACTTAGGGGTTTAAAAATGCGCCTGTGTAAGGCCTGCATTACACTACCAAATATTTTATGACATATATCTTTTATAAAAGATTTACTCGACCAATCAAAATTCATGCCAGATAATTTTCAAAACAAAAACTTAAATTTTGATTGGTCAAATAAATCTTTTATAAAAGATCTTTTATAAAACATATTTGATGGTGTAATGCGAGCCTAATAGGCCTACTTACTGGTGCAGACGTTAATCCCCAACAGAGAATACCACATCCATAAATCATCACTTAAAACACTTTCCTCGATTTGTGAACTCCAAGTAATTGGATTTACATGACTTGCTTCCATCTCAGACTTAATAAAAAAAACTTTAATCAGCTGTTGGAATGATTTTAGCCAGTAGGGTATAAATTACAATCACTTCTATTTGCAACCTTTGTATTAAATGCAAGTTATCACATTTTATTAGTTTTTGTTCACATTTTCTCATTTATTATCGACCATTGAGAAGTTTAGTTACTAAACCTGAATGTAACCTATATACATAAACCGCAACAAAACCAGTTGGCATAATGCAGAAGATGGAACTCCTACCAGACTTAGTAGGCTTCTTGGGAACTACTGTTAACATATGGTCTAAGCTTACCCTTTTATTTCTTCTGGAGTGTCGTGAATGTTTGCGTGATGAACATCCCAAATCAGTTGCCAAAGAACTGTTTACTCCAGTTGAACTTGTTTCATCGATCGGAAGATCACTTACAATTGTAGAGAAAAGTGGAAGCTCTGGGACAGAAGACCTAGATAATGCCATCATTGATTGTGCTTTTAGGAGTAAGCCTGGCCTGAATGAAATAGATTTAATAAAACCCTTAGAATTACCAAAATTTATAAAACTGTGTAGGTAACAGTTACATGAAGTAATAAATAATTGTGGTAGGCCTAGATCATTTGAACCTACAGTAGGGGTTTTAAGTGCTTAATCTTGAAAGGGAGATGATGATAAATGCACTGAAGTTGTTATGTAGATAAGACACTTTTTGCACTCTTACAACACGCTGATGGAAGAAATGTAACCCATAAACGCATTTGTCTGTCTAAAAAAATAATTCGTGCAGAAAAACCTGTTTAAATTCTTTGTTGATAGGTTGGTAAATAAATAAACAAAGCAATGAAAGTAGTCTGCTAGTATGATGCATAAACAACAGTGTTGCCACACTAACAAAATTGAAATCAATGAAAGGTAATCGGATGGATATACCAAAATAACAAACTTTGTTGAAAGAACCAAGTTTTATCATAAAAAATCGATGACAGTACTCTAATCAGTTATCACAGAGAAGCATAAGAAAATTGGTTTTTAGATTTATACCGTCTTCAGCGACTTGCTCTGAAGCTACCGGCATCTCATTTTAGGAGAAGGGGTAACAGTTTTCAGGCGCCAAAAGCTATACATTGATTATGACAATTATGCTGCAGACATTTCCCAAAGACAATAAATCTTCATAAATGAAAAACAACATTCGGTTATAGACGTTACTTCGAAGGAATAAACTCCTTTAATAAAAGTAATAAAATGTGTAGTAGAGTTTGATGTATAGATTTAAGTGATGTATTCATGTAATGTATTTAGATGTAGAAATTTCGAGGCACACGAGATAAAATATAAAACTATCAATTTTGGATACTGTATAATTAATTAAGGCTTGGTAAAAATATTTAAATGCTGTCGTAATGAGTCAAATCCCTTTATTTTTTGCACTTCAAAAGAGTTTTACAAAAAATCATGAAATTTTTTTATCATTTTGAATTTTTAAGGTTAAAACTATGAATGTATTGTTTACAAAAGTTCCCTCTTAAAAAATGAAAGCATGCATCAATTTGAAAGCTTAAATTAGGTCTGTTATTTGTATAGTAAGTCTGATAAAATTATGTAAAATTTTGGAATAAAAATTCAATTCTATATAAGTTTTGTACTAGGTAGGCTACTTGATTTGAAAAAAAATGTAATCGGTACAAAGTAGAAATAGTATATTACGCTACTAGTGCGGGAAGTAGGTGTTTACGTGCGAGCATGATAGTTCACGCGCGACGCTTGCGGAGCGCGGGAATTTCGTGCGAGCAACGTAAACACCTTCCCGGATGAGTTGCGTACGATAGTTTTTGCAACACTACCAGCAACAAATATACTGGGTAAGTAAAAAACAACACTTCTATGAAAGTTAAAAGATATTAATTAAACTGTAGAGAGAAAATACGAACAAAACTATATTTATTTGTGCCGGGGAGATGACAAAAAGCGTTATCTCTGCTGTTCAGCGACCGAGTAGGCCTTTCTAGGAATACGTCTTATCGTCACACAGACGGCGACAATTGATTAAATAACACTGCTCTTTGAACACTTAGGAAAGAAAATATTGCAGCAATCAAAAAGCCTAATATTTGACTTAACTTATCGCTATTACCTGCACGTAGTCGCAACCTGGGAAACCAGTTTAGTTACAATTGAGATATGCTCGTCATAGTTAAAATGTATATGTTGTGTTTATGTATAATGTATGTAAATTGTGTGATATAATATTTTTTCTTGAGTTGGCAACATTGAGCATTTACCGCACTCGTGCGGTAAATACCCAATTCATAGTATATTACGCAACTAGTGCGGGAAGTAGGTGTTTACGTGCGAGCATGATAGTTCACGCGCGACGCTTGCGGAGCGCGGGAATTTCATGCGAGCAACGTAAACACCTTCCCGGATGAGTTACGTACGATAGTTTTCGCGACACTATCAGCAACAAAGATACAGGGGAAGTAAAAAACAACACACTTCTATAAAAGCTAAAAGAATTAAAAAATATTAAATAAACTGAAGAGAGAAAATGCGAACAAAACTATATTTATCTGTGCGGGGGAGATAACAAAAAGCGTTATCTCTGCTGATCAGCGACCGAGTAAGCCTTTCTAGGAATAAGTCTTATCGTCACACAGACGGCAACAATTGATTAAATAATATTGCTCTTTATTAACTTATCGCTATTAACTGTACGTAGTTGCAACCTCGGAAACCAGTTTAGTTACAATTGAGATATGGTCGTCATAGTTAAAATGTGTATGTTGTGTTTATGTATAATGTATGTAAATTGTGTGATATACTATTTTTTTCTTGAGTTGGCAACATTGAGCATTTACCGCACTCGTGCGGTAAATGCTCAATGAAAACTCTTTACCGCACTCCAGCTGATTTGTTACCTCACTACAGCTGATATTTGCCGTACTCTTTTGTAAACGGCGACTTCCCACACTGAAACGGAAGCGGAAATCGGCTACTTACTAGTGTAGTGTTGCGAAAAACTCTTTACCGCACTCCAGCTGATTTGTTACCTCACTACTGCTGATATTTGCCATACTCTTTTGTAAACGGCGACTTCCCACACTGAAACGGAAGCGGAAATCGGCTACTTACTCGTGTAGTGTTGCGAAAAAAAACATTACATTACATTACATCACATTACATTGCTTGAAATAGCGACCTACCCAGGTAGGTATTTTAAGCCAAGCATGAATGACAGATGAGTGAAGGATTACACCGTTATACCATTAAAATTTTATATTAATACAGACTAAAATGTGACCCGCCAAGGGAAAATAAACCTCATCTTCCAAGACAAAATTGACCCAATTTTCTTATTTTTATCGTTTTTTTTACTCTCTACATTCTTACAAACTATATTTTTCTAATGTACACTTAAATTTAATTTGAAAAAAGGTTTAATTTCTAAACCTTTGCAATCCGGAGAAAGACGATTTTAGCTTCCTAAACTATTTAAACTGTTTAAAGTTAACAAAATCAGAGAATCCTGTGAACAATATAAGCAGGACTTGCCATGCCCTAATCCAGGAATCGAACCTGAAAACCTACAAGATCTTCCAGATAAAGTAGTTGACGACATAGCTTCTGGTCCAAGTGAAGTTTCACCACAAAAAATGTACCAGAAGTCAAACAAAATAAAAGTAAGAGCTCAGACACCAAATACGTAAAAGATGTTTAAGATTAATTGCCAAACAATTTTTATTTATGTAAAAAACTAAAATTAAATTTTTTACTATGTAAAAAGTCATTCTATTTAAAATTTTGCGCTTTTTATGCACCACCCACTTAAGCAACGTTTGAAAAAAAATGCAATCAATTATCACAAATTTCTATGGTGGATTCATATTCAGCTTTAAATTTCTGACGAAATGATGCGTGTAACATAGCTAATAATACAAGTAGTAACAACAAAATAGAAGTTAGAAATTTGCAACACTTTGGAATGTGATTTCATTTTTTAAGATATCTTGAATACTCGTTCAGAATTTTGTTAGTTTTTAATGTGGATTAAGGATATACTAATAACCTAATTCGAAAAAAGGAAGTTAAGGTATCTTTTCCCTTGGCGAGTCACAAGTACCATAATCCCTCCCGTGGCACAGTCAGACTACGTCATTTCCTTTCAAATCCTGGCAAACCCAAATTTAGGTACAGCTGGATCATGAGGATGGGAGGTCTCCTTCTGCAAATAAAGTCAATGATTTCTGCGTTGCCGAAATCTAATGGATTGGATAGACACGGAACTTATGGGCAGCCATGTTTCTTACCTTGAGCCTGACTTTCATAAATTTGGTTTCCTGAAACTTTACTCCGAGTTCTTAAACTCAGCTCAGAAATGTGTTTGGCGTCTTGATCACCAAATTCTCCCTAGCTTATTTAATAGACATAGAAAATTTTTATGAACAGTTTTTTTCACTGTTTACTGCTAAATGTACAGGTTACTTTGATACAGAAAATATTATAAATCAATAAATTAAAATTTAGTTTGATAAATTTTGTTTTAATTGGTGTGACTAGTGAATGTTTCAGTGAAGTCACTGTAACATTATATTTGTTTTGATCCAATTAATATTTTTTTTTCAAAAAGACGTCATAGCGAAAGCTTAGAACTAAACCATGCAGCATTCTGATAAAAGTTTTTTTTTCAATATCTCTCATTTGAAAAAAAAAACATTCACGAGAGGAATTACTGTGAACAGGACAGCTCTCTTTAATAATACACATTAAAATACAAATTCTGAAAGAATTAACTATTGTACTTTTCATTGGTTCATGGGTACAGTAGCGACGTCCGTTTCAGTTGAGTCCTTCCATCTTTTTAGTTGAGCACCTCCATGGTTGAGAAAATCTTTAGTTCTAGTTATACTGAGAAAAGTAGTGTATCGTAGTATCGTTCACATTGCGGTTCGCTGAATTAGTAGTAACATAGAGAAGCATGATTTTAATTTCGTAACACCCTTACTATTTTCAGATCAATAACCATGAATAATTGAATGATTAAATAATGAGTGAACAAGAGGTTGAATGTAATGGATTGATTACCTAATCTTTTTTAAATTTGGCTTAAGCAATTAAATCATTTTCCTTTAGTTTACAATATAACATAAAAATGCCTTAAGTCCGTAACTTACTTGGCGGCATAACTTTAAGAACTTCTTACCACAAGAAAGTTAACTTTATTATAAAGTTGATCACTTCATAATATGTTTTTAAAAATTGAAACTTAAAATTTCTTAAGTATTAAAATTAATTTTGTAATTAAGTTTACTGGAAAAGCCTTTTACCGATAGGCCCATAATGAAGAATTTTTCACGCTAAAATTTAATATCCACACTAACCCAAGCTCTTTCCACTCAACCCTAGCTTAAAAATGTTTGGTATAGCAAGGTATTATTTACGATTTTTTAAATGAAAGAGCACAAAAATTAGTGAAAACTTCTGGAGTTATAGTATGAATTAAAACGTCATAGAAAACATGTCTTTACAGTTGAAACCTTTATATACTTTAATGATATGATTTAATACATTTTTAAAACCTGGTTTGGTTTAGAACAGCACTAGTTAAGATAACAATACTAGTTTACTCGAAACATGCATGGTTTTCAACACAAATCAATCGATTACCTTAAATTGATGGGTGTAATTTTCTTGAATATGTGTTTCTTATTCACACTTAGCAGTGAACTGTAAAAGAATTTTATTTGATTTAAATTTGTTTATTTATAATTGTTAATTATAAATATCTATAGTGTTGATTAATAACAAAAAAAAAAAAAAAACTAATATACGGGTTGACTAACTTAACTGTGCCACCATTGGCATCTTAGAAACTATTAGATTTAGAATAAACTTTATTGGTAGCACAGAAAAGCTGGGCTCCTGTATATTATATCTATATTTTAATATTAAAATTCAGTACATATTTATATATAATTTAAAATAAAACATTTTTTAACAAAAACCATGAAGACTGAATAATACACTCTTATGGAACAAACTTCCCTAAAGCGGAAGGTACTTCAGACTATACCAAACAATGAGGGAGACTATGACGGAAATTAACAACGGAGATTCGCCGATAATAGGATTCCAGTGTAATCAGTTGGCGAAGGTCAGCTGCTGGGGGTGATCAGCTGATCGCCGGCAGTTGCCATGGTTACGCTAACAGCGTTGTCACCACCCCAACCCCAGTGCGCGGTGTGTCGCCGACAGAACAACAGGTGGTCCGCTGGATTCTGGTCACCCAAAGGTAATGCTCATAATGCTCATGGTTTGTTTGCATTGTAGGAGATTTAAAACTACTAGGATATAATAGTGTCAACTACAAAGTATAAGTTGAAAGGTTAGACAATATTTGAGATTTGGTTTTAGCGAAACAAGAATTCCCAATTGTATTCTGAAATGTAGTAGTGTTTCAGTTATTTTTATTTAAGGGTTAAAAGAATTAAAAATAGTTATAATTTGTTAAAAACTTCACTAACACGTGGAGACAGACGGGCATTAGCGGTTTCACAGAAAAAAAATGTAACAAGGGGATTGTTGTAAAACAAATAAAATCAAATCGCATTTATTTTATTTCCTTTGGGTACAAATGTATAGTAGGACATGCCAATGTTCAGTGAAATACACTTTTGTCATTATACAGTATGTAAATTATAATTTTTTTTAAATATGTAAACTGTTATCAGTCTATTTGTTGTATACATTTATACAGCAATAACTAACTCATGAGAAAAGTAAGTTAACAAAATGTGGTTTGTAACACTGGTGTGTCTCATTGATAAAATTAATTACAATAAATAAAGGGAAAATACAACAGCTAATAAAATTTTAAGCGTAAATTAACAGACAATAGGACAAGGTTTTCATTCTTGTTATGATGATAGTTAAAAACAAAATAATTAACGCAAGTTGCATGCATGGATAACCACGGGAACATCTTCTTAGACAACACGGGGAGCCCCATTTGAATATGGAGGTTATAATAGAAATGTATAAATACTTGTTGTTTTGTTGAGTGACATTTCGAACTCAAGCACAACATGTTATCTGAGGGAAGGAAAGTAAATATTTCTTGTTTTTCTCAATCACGTTTACAATGTTAAAAATGTTATCTATCTACACTATTATAAAGAAGAGGTGGTTTCTGTAATTATGTATGTATGTATGGGGCAAGTGAACTCGAAAAATATTGAACCGACTGTGGGTTGAAATTTCATACAGATGTAGATCTTGAACCTGGGAAACATATAGGCCTATTCACTTCCTTAAAATCCCCTCGGGCTACGCCCCATGAACGTCCTTAGCTTCAATATTTACATTTTATAAGGATGTAAACATTCAAATACCGAAATGTAAACAGCTGTGAGTACTACAATTTGACAGTTCAAAGAGCAGAAGATCAGCTGTAATTTTTATCGTGAGCGAAGCCACGGGCAACTGCTAGTATACCTCTAAAGTTTTAATTGTCTGTTTTTCTTTTATAATCGAAGCAAAATATTTACTGCTTTTTGCCGTGGTAAAATATTTTCATTTAATTCTTAAATGAATTTTTCTCTACATTAGTAATGCAATAATTTTTGTTCTGAAAGTTATAGTTTTTAAGGAGCTTGTGAATACGTTTATATTGAGTTTTTTTTATTGATAAGTAGTAAAAATACTCAATAAACTAGTCATGTTTATTAATAACTGTGAATGAATTATCCTGGTATAGGGTTTTAATAATTTAGGTTAATTACGATGACTAGGCAAAAACATTTAAAGTAGCTGTGCAAACATTTTATTTTTAATAGTATTTTGCTGTGGGTAAAAATGAGCCAGTTTTAGATGTAATATGTAGTTTTTGTTATTTATAAATTAATAACGCCTTTGTGTAATTTATATTTAATTGAGAGTAAAAAAAACAAACACACGTTGCGAAAACGTTATATTTAACGTTAATGTCAAAAGCGTGATAGAGAGGGGACAGCGGGAGGTGTCCCTATATGATTGGAATTGAACCGTTTGATGTAGAAATAAGGGAGGTTTTGCATTCTACGTTGAAACAACACGATAAACGTTAAAAATCAGCTGATTTTACACATTTACCGTTAAAAAAATTCCGTTTAACGTTTATCGTATTGTTTTACCGTGGACGGCAAAACGATCTATCCAATTATGTATTTTACTTACTACAGCGTGGAGGGAAATGAACGGGTTTTAAAGGCCGATTCAAATGACAAAGCCCAGTCTGTCCGTAAGACTATTGGGCTTACGGGCGGCGTGGGCCTTGTTATTTGATACGAATTATATTTTGATATAACATGCTGTTAGCCTTTTCTACTTGTTAAGCATCAAAGCAAAGAGATAAAACAATTTAATAATTGAAATAATAAGAATAATTTATAATAATTTATTCGAACCTCCTTCTCAAAATTCCATCACTTGGACACGTGAGGGATTATAAAATTTCCCTGAATAAAAGTTTTAAGATCGTACTCTTAATCTTGCACATATAAATGAGATACCTACATACATACAACATACATGCAAAGTAGATATCTTATGTATGAACGCAATAATCAGTTTAGTTTTTTTAAAATTACAGCTAGACATTGATTGTTAATATAGAGGTATATTTATTTTGATTTTTTTCACCAAAATTCACGGACCATTATGGATTTGAAATCACGGGGTTTTTCACACTGGTAAAATATGGAGATTTTTAAGTTTTCATGAATATCTTAATTTTTATTTGTATTGGTTTGCTATTTAATGCATAGGAAAATTCTTTGCACATAATAGCTCAAAAACATTCCAAAACCATAATGTTTTTTTACATTTCTATTGAATATTTATTTTTTAATATTAATAATAAGAGGTAATCAAGGTAAAATAGCTGGGTTTCGAAAAAAATATAAATCATTGGTTCGGGGGAGGGGTTTGTAAGTGAATATAATATAATGCCGATAAGTTACCACTTTTATATTTTGTTTGAAAGCCCTTAACATCTGGATAAGGATTAAACATGTTTTTACTGGCCAGAGAAAATATAATCAAGGAATGATATTAATTTTTAAGACGATCTTTTTAAACATCGGATTTGTATATCGGTTTTATGTAAACAAATAATGTAACAGCCATTTGCAAACTACAACCACCAAGGAAAAGTACAGAGTGAGATCAAAGATCGCATGGAGTAATAAAATAGGGTATTCATAAATATTATCGAGTTGTTTTGCAGTAATTTGCTGAGCTGGTAAATATAAAATAATACCCAGCAAGTCTCGGTCCATCAGGTACTAGTTAAAATGTAAACAAAGAATATGGCAGTCCATTCAAAGTAAAGGTAAATTACTTGAATATGATTATGTTAGGGACCGAAAAACTGTAATTATAATAGATGCTGAAATTTTTCCCAATCAAACTTTATTTAAATAACATATAGTTAAACGAAGTGATTCTTTCATCATATAATTAAATGGTATTAAAATACAATCCTAATCAGTTTTGAAAAGGATTTCTAAAGCGTTTGTTTACAAATTAAGTTAAGAACCCCCGTTTAAATGATCAATCAAACTGAGTACTTTTCTTACTACCATCTTCACTTACTTCTTCTGCAATAAAGCACTCATCAAATTGAAATTTTAAGTCCAACAGATACTATAAAAAGTTGATAATGTAACGGCATTACAATTGGTCAACATACATATCAATGCCACTACCGTGGGTAGTTTTACTATTAGGGTAGCAAAACCATTACTCTAAATAGCCTGGCGTACCCTGCCATAAAACTCTACATTTTACGACGATGTGGAATCTGTCCAATACTTTTACAGTTACATTTAGGCTCGACGTGGGCACTCATGGGTAATCTGTATTCTTGGCAATAAACAGACAAAGTTGTAACTACTTATAGTTAAAACGTTATTTTGGAAGTGTACAATGGTAGGAAACAAAGTTTTACTCCACGAAAATTTAACCGGAAATCACTTCGCGTCTCGTGAATGTTATGTTTGTTTCATAGACAATAAACATAATAAAATGTAACACGTAAACACTTTTTTTTATATATCATAGGTCTAGAAAACCTAATACCTGTGAGCATTGATGTAGTCATTGGGTAAAAAACAAATTTCATACACTGAGAGTGAAAATAAATTGTAGACAATCATAAAATATTTAGTTTTTGACATTTCATCGTCTAATATCAAAATCCATAAAGACGAAATTCAGACTAACGCCCTTACCAAACCATCTAGAAGCACGAAATTTCGCATTTCCTTTATACTGTTCTTATTGTGTCGACGCCAAATAAAAAGGGATCCTTAGACATATATTTGCGTGTTACACCTATTAAAAATACTTCATTTTGATCTTTTGTTTTTAAAGTAGTAATCCGAAACTTAATGGGAATCAAGTCCTGTTATTTACTGCCAATACACAGCGAAGTGGCCTACCATCAGTTATAAAGTTGTTATTAAATTAATGAAACATTAAAATTTACTCCTAAATTCTTATGTAAGTGAAATATTACTCACATACTCACTCCTTAAAAAATCATTTATACAAGTCTGAAATAAAAAAAAACTCCCTATCTTAATATATTTGACATGACAGAAATTAAATACGATATGCGGGCAATTGAAACGGTTATTAATGCTTGATTAGTTTTATGCGTATTTTCCATGTATATTTTTCGGTCTAAGTTATTGTGAATAACAATTGTTTTGACGTTTTCTGTTCGAACAAAACCGTCAAGACTTATTCTAAACAACTTTATAATTTTATGAGAATATTCGTAAATTAGCATCGTGATCTGTAAATAATTTTCCTTAAACAAAAATACCTATACTATATATATATAGAATATATATATATCTATATTCATACTCATACTGTGTATATATATGTATATTATTGTTAACAATTTATAGATTCATCGGACTAAACGTTTATATCTGTTATTTTAAGATGTTCGATTGTCAAAAACTACCGAACTGACCGGGCTGAAATTTTATACTAAGTTAAATCTTGAAACGATGCAACACATAGGCCTATTCGCGTCCTCAAAATCTCTTCAGACTTCGTTTCAGTAGCTTTCGATGTAATATATTATATACTAGTTTTTAGAATTTAGGTAGATTATGGTTTCCATGGGCACTACTGCCAATTTCCTAGTTATTTATATAGTCAACAACTAGTGTTTCTACAATTTTACTTTTCTCTCAGTTGCGTGGAAATATTCCATTCAGTTTCGCCGTTCAGCAGCTGTGAAACTCCAACTGAAGGCAACAAACAACAAAGTAGGGAGTGAACGTGCTCGTGCTTGTTGTATTTAGTTCTTCACTTTCTCGACAACTTATAACCTAACCTTTGTCCACGGGACTATTGTTAACATAAATATTATTCATCCTTACAAGAGCTTCAGAATTAATGTGAAACCTAAATTAACCAACCAAAGCAACCAGAGAAATTATATTAATTTTAATATTTTGTGGAGTGTTAAAATTGATTTTTGAGCTTCATGTAATAAATTGATCGTAATTAATTATGGCGCGGGATTTTAATGAAATATCAAACTCAGTACTTATGTACTTCGAAAAGAGAACTATTATTGACTCTCTAGATGGTTTTTTGGTGACACAAGATTAAATTAAGAAATTAATTAAATATTCTTAGGATTAAAAAAAATTAAGCTCAATTAAAATTTAAGATTTATTAAAGAACTGTTTTGTAAACCAATATATAAAAAAATATTCGTTCTTGGCTGGTAATTGAAGAATCTGATAGTTATAAGAATCATTAAATGGGGGTGATTAACGTCTGTAATGAACTACGAAACTACGTCTGTTAGGAAACAACAAAAGCAAAGCTTAGTTATCAAAAAAGTTACTTTGGAGCTTGAATAATGTTGAATTTGAATTTAAACACAAGCCATTATTTTCTTCTAATAATAGTGTATCGCTCAAGTCTAAGGATCATGTCGGCTTTAGTCAGTAACAAGGCGACAAGATTGCGCCGTGCTCATCCTTCATTCATATGTCATTCATTCTTGGCTTAAAATACCTACCTGGGTTGGTCGCTATTTCCAGCAATGTATCTAATGTATCTATGTTAATATGTTAATAGGCTACCTTTTTACCTAAAACTGTACGATTCACTTTTTTTAAGACCAAGGTGATATCAATTTATCAATACTTTTGATCAATATTACTTAAACATATAATATTGTGCCACAAACAAATTTGAAAGGAAAACAAGGATAGTCCAGTTAAAAGATGAAATACCTTTAAGCCTACCACGAACAAAAATCACCTCCTTCGTTTAACTCCTTTAAAATAATAATAAAAAAAACTCCGTTCAATTGGATTCCTCCTCAAACTAAAGCAAATCCAAAATCACTGAATATCATGTAACTGAAAAGCCCTTAAAAATCAAGGTTCAAAATAGCGGCTTTTCTCAACCAGGAAAACTTAGCAAACAAGTTATCCTACCATTGTTTCTATATATTTAGTAGGGATCACCATTTTCATAACCAATAGCAGTTGTTGGGCAAATAACTTTCAATTTACATGAGAAACTAATTTTTGATCTGCTACAGTGTCGAATATTTTGTGATATTTTTTATTAAGTGCAAATATATTTTTTGAGGTAAAAGAGGCATTGTGACCTATCCACGCTAGATTTTTACACTGAATTCAACAATGTAATCTGTCTTTATATATTGATTTTAATTAAAGTTAGAAGAGACTTTACACTTTTTTAATTGATTTTACATGCCTCTATGTTAGAAATATTAAGCCTCCAAACTCTTGAGGAAAATTTAAAATTTAGTATTGAAAAATAACCTTAGATATTTTAGACACGATATTTATTTAATCTTGTTTAGGAATCAAACAGCACTATTTCTTGTATTTGTTATCCTGACAGCATAGAATACACAGTGATTTCATAAATAAACCACAAAGGCTACACTGTAGCTCAAATTCACTGGACGAGTAATGCATATTTTACATCCTTCTAAGATCATTAAAGAGTTCCTTGGAAGGAGTGCAGTAATTAAATTTAACTGGTGTTGAAAGAGCCGTAAAGTGCATTTCAGTAGAGAGAGCATTACTCTCAACACGCTTACATGGAAATCCAATTATGCAGCCGGGGTCTCAGCCGTGGTTTCGTGATGAGCATTGTTAAAACCACTCACTTTTGAATAAGCAAATTTATAATTGAACATCTTAAAATATGATTGATATAAGCGATATAAGTAATATCTTTTTCCAACGAAGATTAATAGTTCAGTTGTTTTTGTTTGCTGTTTAAGATGCCGACGAAATTTAATTCAATTTGGTACGCATAATTAGTTTTTGTTTTTAAAGGTGTAATCTTTTCCGTGAATTGTTTTTATTATGCTACTGTAGTTTAGTTTTGTTATGCATGTAAAAATTGGTTGTATCAGCCAGGGAGGTATAGTTAGCTTTACTTACAGGACAATGAGTTCAGCAGAAAGTATCATTTCACTGGAAATATCATGAAATATATTTCAAGTCTTGAATGATTTTGTCAACGAGTAAAGTTACTAGTGTTATGGTTAGTACCTGGTGGACCGAGCCTTGCTCGGTGTCATTTCATGTTTACCAGTTCATCCAGTACTATAAAATATTTCAATGTCATAAAATTGATAGATAGAAACCTTTTTGATTGCTCTATGAACTCTTCATCCCACTCACTGTATTTTTCCTTGATAGCTGTAGATTGAAAGCAGCTGTTACGATTACTTGATTTTTTTACACTTTCCTTGTTTATTTTCGATGCTATCATGGCAACTCATAAGGCCAATGTTAAAATTTTACAACTTTAAAATTCGATTTATTACGTTATTAGATTTTCTCTGGCCAAGTAATCTGCATAAAATACGTTTTTGAGTAATTAATAATTACTTATTTCCAGACTTTGAATGGAATCCTCGGAGCCGTTTTTGAGATCGTTGAGCAAACATACAAGCAAGCAAGCAAGCACGCACGCACGATAACATTGCTCGTATAAGAGTATATAATAGTACCTGGTGGACCGAGCCTTGCTCGGTATTATTTCATGTTTACGAGTTCATCGAGTTACTATAAAATATTTCAATGTCATAAAATTGATAAATTTTTATTGCTCCATGGACTCTTCATCCCACTTGCTGAATTTTTCCTTGATGTTTGTAGATTCGAAACAGCTGTTTGATTACTTTATTTGTTTGCACTTCCCTTGTTTATTTTCGTTGCCATCACGGCAACCCATAAGGCCAATGTTAAAATTTTACAACTTTTAATTCGATTTATTACGTTAATAGATTTTCTCTCGCCAAGTAATCAGTATAAAAGACGTTTTTGAGTCATAAATTACTTATTTCCAGACTTTGAAGGAAATCCTCGGAGCCGTTTTTGAGATAATTGTGCATGCACGCAAGCATACAAGCACGATAACATTACTCATATAAGAGTATAGGAGTACCTGGTGGACCGAGCCTTGGTCGGTGTTATTTCATGTTTACCAGTTCATCCAGTTACTATAAAATATTTCAATGACATAAAATTGATAAATAGAAACCTTTTTTTATTGCTCCATGGACTCTTTATCCCACTTGCTGTATTTTCCTTTGATGGCTGTAGATTCCAAACAGCTGTTATGATTACTTCATTTTTTACACTTTCCTTGTTTATTTTCGTTGCTATCACGGCAACCCATAAGGCCAATATTAAAATTTAACAACTTTAAAATTCGATTACGTTATTAGATTTTCTCTGGCAAAGTAATCTGCATAAAAGACGTTTTTGAATCATAAAATACTTATTTAATGACTTTGAAGGAAATCCTCGGAGCCGTTTTTGAGATCATTGTGCAAACATACAACCAAGCAAGATAACATTGCTTATATAAGAGTGTGGGATAATATAAATATAGAAAGGATGATTGTTATTCTATTAAGAAATAAAAGTCATGAGCACACTTGCACTTTATGTAATGACAACGAAATAAAACTACTTAAAATTTATTTATGATTGAATAGGTAATCGAAATTCATTCCAGGGTTTGTGATTTTATTTACTCTTATGCTTACTTATTTAACTAATTTAAACTATTGTACACATACACACACGCATGAATTCTCGAAATATTTTTATCGCTACGATTAATTGTCTACAGCTTATGTTTTTTACAGTCTTAATAACTATTAGATGTACATACAACTATTGTGCTCTAAATTTTGAAGCTAAAATAATAAAAATTTATGACCCTAAAGAATATGACTTCGCCGATGGTATTAACCAAGTCAGAAATAAATATAGAGTTATTGAGGGTTTGTTCAATATTTCTAAACAAAATCGTTATTGTGGTAGAGGACGAATTCTGATTTTCCATTGAGAAACCCAATACAGACAAATGTTATCCTCATCTTTATGGCCGTGCCGGGGTGTGTTACGAACATGAACCTATCAGTCTAAGGACCTTGTTTGCCGATACAAGTGCTACATTTACTTTTTCCGAGCCATTTAGTTTTCGACACTTAGTTTAAGTCTCCAATACATCAGACTACTTCGTTCAATCGTTGTTCAATGTTGTGTGATGTTTCACATTAACCATATAATTCATCGTGGTCGCGAAAATGTTTTAGACAGAATGATTTTTGGAACAAAACGGACTTAAGATGTTGAAATAGTTTTCTTCTTTTTTAAAAATTTGAATGAAAGCTATTTTAAGTGTCTGGGGACTTCAACACCAAATATTAATATTGACTCAGGCCTAGCCAAATACAATTCTGTAAAACTGCGTATTTCCAAGAAGAATTCCTATGAAGTTATCGTCCAAAGGTTAACGTCTCTAAATCGGATTTTAGTGGCAAATCAACCATTATAACATTTTGTGAAAGTTGGATATAAACTTCCATCCAATAAACGATACAACTCTGGTGATGTGGTAAAAAATGTGAGTTTGAAGGTGATTAAAAGATCAAAGAAACGACGTTCGGTGCCATTGATTTTTAAATCACGACCAATGATCAAGGGGATATTGGCCAATTTCCTCTTCAATTGAACCGGGTAATTGCTTGATTGAAGATCGTCCACCGAACATTGTTCAAACACATAAAAGATTCATGATCTGAAAACGTTCCTAAACGAATCGAATGTCTAGCTTTGGGTTATTTATGAGCTAGGTTTTGAGAAAGATGTTTAATTTTAATGGAAATAATAATTAGTGGAAATAATGTTATATACCATTTGTAGTGGTAAATGATGAATGGTCGGTACATAAATAAGCTGTAAATAGTTTTAGTGTGCCTTCATTTTTAATCAAAATACTATAAACACTTAATACGCAATAAAAATAAAATAAAAGATGAATAAGTTGGCACTTTATTAATTTGTACTAAAAGAATGAAAATATTAAATATTATTTATTCATTTGCATTACTTTTCACTATATAACGAGTGTAAGAGGTTCCGAGGTTCCTAGTAAAATATGGATGAAAACAGGGGGTAAAAATAAAATAAAAGATGAATAAGTTGGCACTTTATTACTTTGTACTAAAAGAATGAAAATATTAAATATTATTTATTCATTTGCATAAAAGAGCAATCCATAACTTGCAATCACAGACTTCAATTCCTTTACCTTCTAGCAAACTCTGGAATGTGGTAACGAGTGTAAGAGGTTCCGAGGTTCCTAGTAAAATATGGACCCCCATTTTACAGGACGTGATTAATACATTTGACCTGTTTTTAGACGACATCCTTTTCTTTGACAATGAGGACTTTGAATCAAGAAACGATATGTATAAAAATGTTAATGGAGACGGGTTTTATGTTAGATCATGAACCTCGGAGAAAAAGTAAAATTGTCTTAGACGGTTTCAAACCATTCTGGAAAATAGCTTTTCCAATTAAGAAAATATTCTATAGCAATACAGTTTTTTAAATGGGCTTAGCTGAAAGAAACCGTTAAATTAAAATAAGGCAGTAGAAGTCGATAATAATCTATTTCGTCCACATGATTACTTTTTATAAGTTCTATGGGCAGCACTTCTAATAGTCAATCCTTTTTGATCGATTGCTAGACATTTCGAGGCCTAGAGTTTGCTATGTTAACTTTAGTTTCCATGTGTCAGTAATCTGAAGTTATCGATGACTTCATTAATAGCTATATCTAGTGTTACAGGATAAAATAGTGTTTTGGTGGAAATATTTGACATCAGGCCTAGTCCAATATTTATACGTCAATTTCATTTTACACTTAAAAGAGGTAGTCGGCCGTACACTAGTTGTGGTTTTGTAATCAACTGTTGGATGTACAACTGAGAACACAGCTGTCAGCTGTTTCCATGGCATTGCAATCAGCTGAATGTTCAGTTTAACAACAGTTAATCGGTATAACAATAAAAATACCCCCGTTGCAGCAGACCTGCACACTCAGCGAATTTCAAATGCAAAACAACATATTTCAATCCAACATAGCGAGATTTTACATGTTTTTGAAAGCTCCATAAGAATAACATGGGAAATGAGTATGCAGGTTTGCTGCTATGGGTATATTAAAACTGGGTGGTTTAATTCAATATTTAGTAGATCTGAACTAGAAGAAGCCATTTACCAAGTTTTATCAAGATATGTTGAGAAATAAGCGAGATATAGATTTTTTCTTATTCCCCATAAGGTTAACATTGGGACAACGTACTGTGTTTACCACTTTCAATATCTCGGTAACAAATGGACATAGAGCAGTGATTCAAAATTCTAAATTGTTTATTTTTTTGAGCTAAATTCAATGGTGCCCACAAAAATTTGATTATTTTTATTTTTCTATGTAAAAAACTCAAAAAAACCATTTTTGGGGACGTTTACCCCCCTTTACCCCCCCTTCCGGTAGTCCGATCGGGCTGGTTTTTGAACTCGTCCGAATAATTACTACTTAACACGTCTGTGCCAAATTTCATTCAGATTGGACCATTTTTACGGCCGCTATCGTGCTTAAAGATGCACACACACACACACACACACACACACACACACACACACACACACACACACACACACACACACACACACACACACGCACACGCACACGCACACACACACACACACACACACACACACACACATATATATATATATATATACGTATGAAAATGAACGAATAGTGTTTTTTGCTTCTGGGAGCCCCAAAACGAAACGTTATCATGGTCTCAGGCTTAGGCCTGACGTTATCATGGTCTCAGGCTTATCATGAGTACTACAGTAACAGCTTCTTCCCTATAGGGGAAATTCGCTAAAAATTGATGACTCTGTCGTATAAAATTGTGACGTTTGTAAATTTTGGTAACTGTTCCCAAATTTTGCCCTAGAAAAAAGAGTTATCAAATTTGACATCAAACTTTTTTGATATCAAATAGATTACAGTTTTGTCGCAGTGTAAAGAAATTAATGCAAAGTGGCTAAAAAATTAGCGCCTGCCATTATTACTGTCCAATTTTTCAAATATAAATAAAATTACTCCCTTAAAATGTCGAATTCTGAAGCAAACAATGATCAAGATCTATTCAAATAGTTTGTTCATTATTGTTTATTGTAAACGTTTGACGATTTACTTCAAGATATTACATTTCAAGCCCCAGGGTCATTCATTACAGCTGAACTCACAGTAAGGTGAAATAGGTCATAACTGTATCCCGATGAGGACGTTGCTGTCAAATCGAAAGTGCATTAGGCAATTCCACCTCCATCCAACATGTGTAGGGTAAAGGTTAATTCGTTTTCTGAACGGATTTTTGATTGCAATCATTGCCTGCCCAAAACGGATTAAGTGGATAAAAAAATCGATTCTATTCTGTTAAATAGAACAGAATGGTCTATAAGCAATCTTTAATTAGTTTTCATCATTTACGAAAAGTTTCAGAGGGATAGATATTTTCCATGTTTTTGTAGATTATTGGCTCATAAATGTTAATTAAACGTGGAGTTTTTCATTGCAAATTACATATTATAAAACAAAAAACTATTAAATGTACAGTTATCAAAATGTTACTTGTTCAAAATATTATCTTCATTAAAAGTTGAAGGAGACAGTAATACCATACTATAACCTACAACTACTACAGTACTAAAACATTCACATGGAGAGTAATTTATGCATCATTATTGCCTGTTAAAATTCCGTTTATTCGACAAAAGCCCCCTATAGTTATCCATCCCTTTATTTCCTTGTAAAAAAGGCTAAAAAATGTGAAATTAAAAAATTTTAAGGAGTTAAAAATGTTATATAATTCCATTTACCTTAGAAAATACATTTTTGTTCTGTAAACTTTACTGTAGTGTCGAGATCAATTTAATTGTATTCTGCTTTCCTAAGCCTAGTGTCGGATCAATAGTACTCATAAACGTTTCACATACCATAAACGGAAAAGCCAATTTTGATTAATGAGTTTTGTTATTGTTAGGTGAGGGTAAGCTCACATAAATAACCAACACCAATATGATTGTTTCCATTAAAGGCCAGCAATCAAAACACGCACGGCCCTCACACAGTCACACAGTAGTAAACTAAAACCCCATACCGTGTTTATGGAGCACCTGACATATATTTTTTAGAACAAAAAGCAAGACGTCTTTATTCTCACGTACTTTTAAAATTTTATTTTTTCTATTCATATATGAAGGGAAATTAAAAACCTTTGTTCATAACTTGCCTCCAAAAGTCAACCTTTAAAACACTGAAAAGTCAACCTTTAAAAGAAATATTGCAGGTCTTATAAGATAAAAAGCTTGATATTGGAATGGGAGATGTGAATTCAACAAGTGCTCTCGTGACCTGATACGTCCAAGCCGACCGGTTCTCGTTACTAAAAGCTTTGTCGACTCTGTCACCTTTACGCTTCAAGTCATGTGCTCTTGTTTCTTCAATCTTTCCGTTCATGTTTTCTCTTCTACGTTTCGGCTTTTATATTAATTTTTTACCTTTTTTGTTGGTCAATCTGTCATATGTCTCTTATCGAATTAGCGTTTACTTCTTAAAATATATTGTAGATCTGAAATAATTTGAATTTTATAAATGGAATTAATTCAGTTTGGACACCCTGCCAAACATAAAAGTTTTATTTTTAAATCGGGAAAGGGTGCATGCCATACCGATGGGGAAAATGATATACTGACCCCTTTAATGGAGATTTTTCCCAAGTGTAGTTAGATTCATGGTCATAAACATATAATTTATCACGCTGTTAATATTTTATTAAAAAGAAAACTAAAAAAAAATAATTAAAAACATCTTAACTTAGAGTTAAAAATTAACGGGCAGAGAGCATCGTACTAAAGAAAGAATAGTTGAGAAGAAACCGTATAATACATCTCAGCCAAGTCATACATTCTTAATACAGGAAGAAATTTAAAACATAATGCAAAATTTCTTCAAAATTAGTTTTAAATTTAAGTAGTGTTTAGGTAACACTTTCAAACTTTTTAAAATCTCATCCGTTTATTATTAATTCTGAACCATATCTTCCTGATCAAATTCTGATGCTTATCTTTACACGCAACCTATATTTCATTGATAAGGCGGATGTTGAAATTATAAAATGTTTGATGCATAACTTTCTCAAAAATGTGATTTTTAATTTTACAACTGTGGCCATGTAGATTGTGTCTTCAGTAATATAAAAAATTTTTTTTTCACATTATACGTGTCATCTTTAAATTACGTTTATTAACATCAAGCAAGTTCCTTTTCTTTGTGGTATTACTGTATTAGGAAAATAACCAATTCTTGTATATTTCCGTATAATCGAAATGATTAATGCGCACGAGCTTAATAATTTAATTCTCGAGACAAAAAGCGGTAATAATTCGTTTTACAAAGACAGAAACATAGTTTGTATGAATATTGAAACCCTAAACTAAACATCTGGCTCCAGGGGAGTGTTCCTCGTCCTAATCAAGGTCTTTTGACCCTCGAAAACGTAATTACTGTGTCAGATATCTCGAACGCTAAACTAATATTGTTCTTGTCAAGAATTGACTGATGAAGTTTAAATATTCCCCGTTGATAATGTTTCCTCTGAAATTGTATACAATCTAAAAGGTACAATATCTTTCTTTATATTACACCTTTTATAAATTTGAAAGGTTAAAAAATCTGAACAATACAAAAAGATTGATATCAAATTGATAATATTTGGAAAAGTTTGATTTATTATATAGTTATTATTATTATTACAGCATAGAGTTATTATTTAAGTTCAGTAATTGTGATCGAGAAGGTAATTTATATTTTTATGTGGAATTAAAAACCTATCAGTCAGGAAACAATTTAATAATCTTTTAAAAAACAAATCAAAAGTAATCATTTGAAGTTTTGGTAAAGATTAACATAAAAAACACTCTCTACCTTTGTGAACTAAAAACACTTTGTTACTAAATGTTTTCTTTCTAAAAAAAACTTTAAAATGTGGGCTGCTTGAGATCAATGAACAGTTTAAATTAGTCAGCCTCTACTACGGTTTTACACAAATTTCAATCCGGTGTAAAGTTTATGTATCCTATTTTAGAAACTCGTTATAACTGTCACTAGTACCTACTTCTAATGCATGAGAATATGTATTGAGTTAGACTTTATATTTAACTTAGAGTATAATCGAAGTTTCATGAATTTGTTAAGTTTAGTTTTGTATATGGTGCTTGCCGAATAAAACAAGGAAGTAAGTAAATAAATAAATCACTAAAGCTGCACGTACATAAATTTACAACTGAATTGGGTGTTGTACCTCTTGGGTTTACCTTTCAGTACGTATACTACTTTTAACTTTAAAATCGCCTCATAATAATTTGTCGCTTTACTCTCTTGGGCTCTGAACTTAATTGCATATAATTCAAGCTTTTCGAAGTTGAGGACTAATTACAAAAATATAATTCGGTTGTGCTGGTTATCGTCGACTCTTTTTTTTTACTTTGAAAAACCATTACTTCTCATAGTACAAGTCTAATCCAATCCTTCTGAATCCCTGATTTTCCAATTTTATTTTCGAGTCATACAAAACGATGCTAAAAGCAATTTTTTGTTATAATTTGTAACAACGATAACAATAATATTATCCTAAACTTTTGAAACCTTTAATATCAATAATACTATTAAGATCAATAATACTAGTTAAGATAGTGAATAATGGTGAATGGATGCATAGCTATAGTGGTGAATAATGGTGAATACAGTGGTTCATACAAGTATAACGGAACATTCTTTTTAAGTATCACGAACAATGATATATTATTTACTTTTCTAATTATCATTTGAACAATCTTTCTGTTAGTATATATAGCTCTTAGAAAAAACAATTTATGAACATAAAAAATTAATTTGGCATGATCTTAAGTACAAACACATAAATAACATTCAAGCCCGTTAAACGACAGTCAGTTCAGGCTCATTTAATTTTGTAAGTCATAGCTACCAGTAAATTTATTTAGATAATTTCCAACCATTTTGCTACTCACAAGTACTTTGCTTGAATCCATATAAAAACTAATGAAGGTGGTTTTTCAAGGCACTGAAGATATAAATTTTCGTCGAGACACTAGAAGATGAAGCACCGACACACGCTTTTAAGAACAAGTAAAAACATCAAACTTTGTGACTTGTAAAATCTTTAAACATCATTTGTGTTAAGTATTTTAACATTTGCCCCCATAAAGTTTGTAGAGGAAAATTGCAAAATATGTTAAATGAGACACGCTTTTAAGAACAAGTAAAAACATCAAACTTTGTGACTTTGTAAAATCTTTAAACATTATTTTGTTAAGTATTTTAACACTTGCCCCCCATAAAGTTTGTAGAGGAAATTGCAAAATATGTCAAATGATGTTAGTAAGACAGTACAACAGTAGCTGTTCTATATCACACAATATCACACACAAAATTGAGGTTAATGGTTGCGGCAATTATCATGTAACAAGGACAATATTCGCCCAGGCTTTTGCAGATCCGTGTCCGTTCAAACTTAATATCTGGGGTATTTGGCAAAGTGCTATATATATTCAAGGTAAATATTAATAAATTAAATTAATGTTGTGGTCTACTTAACTTAAGTTTTAAGGAAATTAAAATGTACGAATTTGTCATTGTATAGTAATACTTAAAATGAAATAAAATTTCATGTCGATCCAATAAATGGTAATGACACTTTCTGATAATTTATTTTGACTAAAAGAGGGACGTAGTTGACGTTCTACTTAAAAAAAGGTCGACTATATAGTATAATATGGTAGTTATGGTTTTTAAACTTTAAGAATTTTCGAAAGAGTTTAATAATATTTATTTTAATAATACCTTGCAAAAGTTTTTTTTCAAATGCAGTTTTTATTTTGTTTTCAAGTTTCTAACTAACCATGCTATCTTAATAGTCGTGCCTGCTTAAAAGATTCGTTGTAAGAAAGTTAAAAAAAGTTCGTTAGTATTTGGACGATACTCTTTTAAATCGTTGCATATTGATGTTACCGTTGAAACGGTCTGTGTAAGTCCGTTACAGTCTCTAAGTAACCAATTCCGCACTAAGTAACCAGTTCTAGCCAATTATGCAGCCTGTGTCCCAATATGACGTAGCAATTTAGAGTTCACCCTTTTGTTCATTACTATATATAACCTTGTAATAAATACTTAATAGACCTCCCATTCTTTTAGCTCAACTGTAGCTAGTTTTGGGTGACCCAAAATTTAAATTTGATATAGTTTGGTTAAATATTAACATCTGTTAACCCCTTATTTTAGCTATTTATTTTAAAATGTTTTACTCTACAATTAATTCATAAATCAATAATTAATCGACAACTGTTCATTTTCTGTGTCAGAAAATAATATATTACCTCTTCTAATACCAAAGTCAATAGGTAACATTAGTACACTCTGTTAGTGATTCACTATAACTAAGAGCTCTTTTAATCCTGGGTCACTCAAAACCTGGTACACATTTTATAATGCGTTGGATGGCCTGCTTCAGATTCGAAGTCAATGCTATAACTAAATACCCCCGTTGCAGCAGACCTGCATACTCAGCGAATTTCAAATGCAAAACAACATATTTCGATCCAACGTAGCGAGATTTGACATGTTTTTGTAAGCCCCATAAGAATAACATGGAGAATGAGTATGCAGGTTTGCTGCTACGGGTGTATTAAAACTGGGTGGTTTTAATTCAATATTTAGTAGATCTGACCTAGAAGAAGCCATTTACCAAGTTTTACCAAGATATGTTGAGAAATAAGCGAGATATAGAATTTTTCTTATTTTCCCATAAGGTTAACATTGGGACAACGTACTGTGTTTACCACTTTCAATATCTCGGTAACCAATGGACATAGAGCAGTGATTCAAAATAGTAAATTGTTTGTTTTTTTGAGCTGAATTCAATGGTGCTAACAAAAATTTGATAATTTTTATTTTTATATGTAAAAAACTCAAAAAAACCATTTTTGGGGGGGTTTACCCCCCTTTACCCCCCCCTTCCAGTAGTCCGATCGGGCTGGTTTACGAACTCGTTCGAATAATTACTACTTTACACGTCCATACCAAATTTCATTAAGATCGGACCATATTTACGCGAGTTATCGTGCTTAAAGACACACACATATATATATATATATATATATATATATATATATATATATATATATATTTATGAAAATGGACGAATAGTGTTTTTGGCATCTGGGGACCTCAAAAAGAAAAGTTATGATGGTCTCGGGCTTAGGTCTTACCATGAGACCTACGGTAACAGCTTCTTCCCTATAGGGGAAATTCGCTAATACGAAAAAATGCTACTTTAAAAACGAACAAAAAGATTATTTTTAGAGTAGTTTACACCCTTTAGAAGAGTAATTTATTAGAGCGTCAAAAGCCAAAGCCAACATCGTATCACTCAGCGGCGGTCGCAGTCTCGGGCGGGGGCGGGGGTGGGTTCCTCAGTCGCCGCGCGCCCACCTGGAGGTCGAAGGAGGTGCTGGATGACGTCAGAGTGTGGAACCTCAGCTTCCGCGGTCTCGCCTCCCCCTCGAACCTATGCCATATGTATTAATTAATTCAAAATGTTCCATTTAGAATATACAGGGTTCGGCAAAAGTCTGGAATATATGAAATAACTTATATATTTTGATATAGAATTAACTACATGAAATTGATGATTAATGATATGTAATTAACTAACTATTTAATTACATTGAAGATTTCTTGTCTTAACTAACTATTTAATTACTGGTTGGCAGGCAATAATAGCATTTTTCTATTATTCTCCCAGCTTGACTTTAAATTTATTTAGGTTATTAGTCCTCTTCAAGTCTTCAGGCAGAATACTGAGAAACTTTTGGCCCATATATTCCGGCTTGATCTCGGTTAAAGATAATCTATGTGAAATTGCAAAGATGTTTCTATTGCGGGTGTTGTACTGATGTGTTGGTTCATGATTAATGTTCTGACTTTTGACATATAAAACTGTTTCAAAAATATATAGTGGCGGAACTGTTAAAATGTTGAGATCTTTAAAAAACGGAGTACATGGTATCCTAGCAGGTATTTTTGACTTGTAGAAATAGAAATAGAATAGAACCAAGGGACATCCCCTTCGCATGACCAAGGGACATCCCACCCTGGAAGTCATTAAATTCTTAAATGTAAGCATACTTCGAGTCGTATCTCATTTTAAATGATTTAATTAGTAGATCATAACAGCGCAAACCGCGTCTCAAAACGTTAATCAATTCAGAAGTAACAGCTCCTCAGAGATTTTAATGTTGGCCATTAAACTCAATGCTAAAAGTAAGGAGACCGGTCTAATTACTAATAAAGCACTCGAAACAATTTAATTTAATTGTATCTTTTTTAATTTATTAATGAGAAATACATGAATCTAAAACCAAACTACATCATTCTGAGTGCTTTATTAGTAATTAGACTTTCTTCCTTAATTTTAGCCTAGAGTTTAATGGCCAACATTAAAATCTTTGAGGAGCTGTAACTTCTGATTAGATTAACCTATTGAGGTGCAGTTTGACCTGTTATGATCTACTAATTAAGACCTTTAAAAGATTCATTACTCGAGGTATGATTAAATTTAAGAATTTCAAGACTTATAGTGTGGGCCGTCCCCTCGTCGTGCGAAAAACTAAGGAAATACGCCAAAATATTTCTATTTGTAATAAATACACAACTGTAAAGTTTAATTTCTTTCTGCAAAATAATATAAAAGTTATCTATTGTATTCCAGACTTTTGCCGAACCCTGTATTTATTCATTTGTGGAAAGTAATTTATTATACAAGAAATAAGGTAATGGCATGGTTTGATTAGTAACTTACTTTTTGTGCTGTTGGCTCCCTGTACTCAATCGGTCAAACTTGAATTTATTTTGTCTTGTCTTTATTGGGAAGGAACTGGCAAGGACTAAATTAAATTGACTCCTCGTGAAAATGTAAGTTTATTGAAATTATAAATATAAATTAATTAATTTGCATAGTATAAAAGTATTGTATGTAAAACCATGATTACATCTCAATTAAATTCTCGCGTATGTTCAAATGTGCAAATAGCTAGAAAGCTAAAATTGTTCTGAATCATTGTATCATACAGTACTTACATGTTCTGTTTGTCTTGAATTTTGCTCATGTTTCATAATTTGTAATTTTGCACTTAACTTCACTTAAAATAATTGTATATGTAAAATACTAAGTAGTCCGGGTTATTTTGCTTGTTTCCAGACGAGGCTCAAGTCAAGGAGTTGATTCGAGTCTAAGAACTAATTCCAGTCAATAATTATTTCATGTCAATGATACATTCCAGTAGATTATCTCACTCAAGTCAAGAATATATTCGAGTTTATGAATATTTTGAACCAAGAATAAAAATATATATGTTTTTGAAGTTATACTCAGTCAAGTATATCAATCTAATTGCATGTGAGTCTAAAATGTATTTACCAAATAATCGCAAATGCCAGTCTTCCCACCGTAACCCGAGTGTTCTATATTGAAGTTTCTTGTATATAATTTACTTCTGTCAATAAATTGCCACTGTACAAACCTCAGCTCCTCGACGACCTCGCCGGCTCGGTCCCCCGCGCCCTTGTCGGTCGTCCACACTTCCTGAGACATCGCGAGCACGAAGAAGGGATAAGGATGAGACTGTCGGAATTTAATAGACGTTAAATTTTTTAGAGTCGGACTTTAAATTTGAGGAGTTTTTGGAACTAGACTTTGATTTGGTTGATTTTAATGGCGGTTTGTTTCCAAGGATACTGTCTGGCTCGAATTGTAAACTCTTAACTATTTATTCGGAAAAAAGTTTGGTGATTTATTAAGCTAGACGTATGCCTATCATCCAAACTTAGGGTAGACTAAATTAAACATTTTGAAGTTATTGGTGGACTGTTGTGTTATATGAAACTTAGCAATATAATTAATATCCATCAACTATATATAATTACTTAAGAGAAACTTTTGCGCAGAAATTGTGGGCGTTTGGAAACTCGCAGGATGATGGGAAATAGCTTAAATTAAAGGTCTTTTGATCCCAAGGACTTGGGAAAAATACGGCAATTGACGTTTACCAAGAAATGAGAAATAAAATAATCTAAAGCATTGGGATCTAAAAACGTCTGCTTTGTTTACATAAAGTATATGATGCTAATACAAGGTTCAAAGCCATACGCTGTAATTATGGTGGATCTAAGAGCCAGTTTGCTATGAAGGTATTTGACTCTAAAAAAGAAGAAATTTGTTATGATTTGAAATGTCCTTCTATTATAGTTAGGGGCTTTTAGCCCCTTCAAGCCACTAGTATGTAGATGTATATATAAATATCTGCTTTAAATGTAGTTATTTTCTATCATATCTTCTTGAGAATAATTTATTAACAGTTATACTGCTTACCATTTTTTTAAACTATTGTATTCTTAGTTTAATTAAGATAAGAAAATAAGAAAATAAGTAATGAGTAAATAAATAATAAGTAAACATGTAGACACTGAGAAAATAGGTAGTACTTGGGTATTCAGAATATTGTAAAATCCTAAAACTTGACAACAAATTCTGTTTAATTTGTATTATAGTTTGATTTGCTCCTTGATAAGGATTCTCATTTCTAAATGAACCTTTTTAAAGAAATATACTAAAGGTAAATAGTTTGTTTTATTCAATTCATATTTTTTTCCTATCATTATATTTATGATATTGCGTGACCACAACAAAATTACCTTAACAGCTTGAAAGAAGTAAATTACAAATAAATGAAACGAATTTATTCAACCTTATGCATATTGAAAAACTTGAAAACAAATAACAGGAAAAGTTGTATTGTTTCTATTTAGATGAATGAAACAGGATGTATTTTTCTGACGCACGTCCTGTTGGAGAAACATTACTTGTTATTTCTTACAAAATAATCTTATTGTTCTCAACTACTCTCCTTAGAACTTTTTTACAAGTTACGTGAATTTTCTTTATAAATATAGATTTACTACAAAGTGAAAACCGAATCTTGTTTTTATTTGAAAAGTATTGAATATAAGTTAAATTTAAAGTACACAATACTAAGTTCGTTTGGAAAAGGTCAAATGTTTAATTTTAAGAATCAATAATCTAATTTCGAAAAAGAAAGGTGGACTTTAGAAGTGTTTTGATCGACAAAAAAGTCCTACACTTGTCCTAAATGTCCTTTCGCAGAATTGATCTTCAGTTCACCAGCAGAGTCCCAAGAGACCAGGCTAAACTGGTGATTGAATTTGGACCAATCCACTGTTTTCCTCAAAATATACTTTACCCCTACTTTTTACGCGATTCTAATAATTAAACGACGAAATTCCCGTATTTGTTTTAAATATCTTATTTTAATTTTAGCAATATACAAAAGTCAAAAGGGTAAAAGTAGGGGAGGTCGAAGGGGTTAAATCGTTGTAGGAGTAATATTTAATTTATATTATACTTAATTATTGCTACTACATTGGTATTGAATTACAGTTCATTTGAACATTTAGGAAAGAGTTAACTAAAATTTGTCAAAAGCTTATTTCCTTTGATGCTCCTAAAAGTCATCCAATGTGGTTAATCTGTTTCCTGAAGGACTAGGTTTCATTCAACTTAATTCAAAACATTTGAAGTTTATTGATTATTAAAGATTTCAAGAAATTTGAAGAAAAGTATTTAGAGAGCCATTTTGAAAATAAAATATAAATAGTTATTAAAAAATATATATGAAAAGTAAAATATTTACTGTCATTATTTTTACATGTGACAAAAAATCATAGGCATTATTATAAATGTTTCCATTAGAAACGTAATAAACATTACATTCGTTTTTATTTTACGGTTTAGTTGAGAACTTGAGAAATTTGACTATTTTTACTTGTCGTCAAATCAAATGAAACAACAAATAAATAGCCTGTAGTCACGCTGTTGTTCGGTTATACATACAGGGTGTCCGGAAATTTTAGTATATGATAGTACAGGTAAAAATAAGAAAACATTTCATATAAACATAGGTCCAAAAGTGCTTCGTTTTCCGTCTGTGTGTCTGTTTGTGATTTTTACATATTTAATCATATCTCATGAACCTCTTAACTTATAAACTTCAAACTTGGTACATGGGTGACCACTATTAAGACCTAAGTATCAAATGTCTACTTTGTACCATTTCAAAATGGTGACTGATTTTTGTTTTCAAAGCTAAATATCTTAAAAACCGTAAATTTTAGAAAAATTATACAAGAGATAAAAAAGTTGTAAAATTTAATCCAATTAACGCTGATACTAAGATTATGATGATTGGACTACTATTAACGGAGAAATATTAACTTTTCCAAATAAAAACATGGAAATTTCTGACTGTTTGTTCTAAAGGACCATGTTTTTATTCTGAAAAGTTAATATTTCTCCCTTATTAGTAGTCCGATCATCATAATCTTAATATCAGCGTTAATTGGATTAAATTTTACAACTTTCTTATCTCTTGTATAATTTTTCTAAAACTTACGGTTTTTAAGATATTTAGCTTTGAAAACAAAAAACAGTCGCCATTTTGAAATGGTACAATGTAGAAATTTTATACTTCTTACAAAAATAGGTCTTAATAGTGGTCACCCATGTACCAAGTTTGAAGTTTATACGTTAAGAAGTTCATGAGATATAATTAAATATGTAAAATTCACAAACAGACATATAGACGGAAAACGAAGCACTTTTGGACCTATGTTTATATGAACTTTTTTTCTTATTTTTACCTGTACTATCATATACTAAAATATTTTACCATAATTTCCGGACACCCTGTATAATGTCCTTGTTTAATAAGATCCTAATTAACATCTTTACAGTGCAAATCAGGAGCAGTATTACTGACCATGTCTCGATATTACCTTACCATAGGACGCTCCCTAAATACTAGTTTTAAAAGCATTCACCAGGCCAGCAATTACAGTGGATAGCACCTCTACTGACGACATGAACAATGTACACAGTTCATGTGGTAAACATAGCTTCCTCCCATTAGACCCTGAGTACAGCAAGTGGACTCGGGCTGCTGGGACCAGATGCAACGACGCTGCACTGTAGTTAACACATTGCAACATATTATTGTTAGCTCTTAATATTCATAGTACCTGGCGGACCGAGTGTATTATTTCATGTTTACCAGTTCATTTAATTACAATAAAATATTTCAGAGTAATAAAATTGAGAAGTACACACTTTTTTCCATTCAATCTTCATTTTAGATGCTGTATTTTTCTTTGATGGCTGTATATTGCAACAGCTGTTATGATTATTTGTTAATTTGTTATGATTATCATATATTTAATTTCGTAAGGCGATTCTTTGCGTCAAAATTATGGACGCTTGGCAAGTCGTAGAAAGGTGGGAGAGGGCTCAAATTAAAGGTCTCTATTCCGTGATGGCGGGAAAAATACTGAATTTGCTTGAAGATTACTAGAAAATAAGAAATAACGTAAAATATCTGCAATTTAAAAAGCATTGGGAGCAGCTTTGTTTACATAAAACATGTGATATTGTTATTTTATTTTAAACCATGTTCTAGGTATTATCATATGGCAGACCTAAAAGCCAGTTTATAAAGGTAGATCTTTCTATATGAAATAAGAATCGTTTTAATTTAAATTTTCCCTTACTAGGGGCTTATGCCCCTGCAAGCCACTAGTTTGTTTTCACTTTCCTTATTTATTTCGTTGCTAACATGCAACTCATAAGGCCAATGTTAAAATTTTACCGCTTTAAAATTCATTTTATTACGTTGTTAGATTTTCTCTTGCCAAGTTATCTGCATAGAACCCGTTTCTTAATAATAAATTACTTATTTTAATAAACTACTTATTTCAAGATTTTGAAGGTAAACCTCGGAGCCATTTTTGAGATCGTTGTGCAAACAAGCAAGCACGCACGCACGCAAGAAACATTGCTCATTTAAGAGTATAGGATACAGAATATCCACTAATAGGTAATATCAACTATTAAATAATTCTTCGCAAAATTAAAAGAAAAATATATCAACTCGTTGATCAAGAGATGAATAAACGCGAATGTTTGTCAACCTCCTGCCTTAATGGAAGGCCCCTGTAGTGTGCAGATCTGAACTCACTAGCGTCACTGCATTAACTGATTGATATGAATTTACTTTTTGCCTTTACACAATAATATATAATCATATTTTCTTATTAGATATAAAATATTACATGCGTACCTATTTTAATTTCCTTTATGGATGAGAATAATATAATATTTTCAATGAGCCTATACACTTAGCTAGAAGAAAGTATAATTTGGTATATAATTTAACTGTCGTTTAAACATGCTTTTATGTATGAGGCTGCGGTTTATTCATTATTTAAATAAATCAAACCTATTTTTAATTGAATTATAGATATGTAACGGTTTTACATGAAAACATATATATTTTACCTTTAAAGTAAAAAAATTGTGACCAAGCGAAATGATAACACTGCAAGGATATCCTTGAGAATTCAATTTAAAGACGAACTCATAAAAGCAGATATCGTATTGGCTCCTCAGGGCACAGGAAACTGCCATGCGACTTGGTGAGGTTTTCTGATGAAAGATGCATTTCAGAAATTGCAATATCGCTTATTTTTCTTGAATGTATGTAGCATTTGAATAAGGTTGGTTCTGATTTTGATTTTGATTAATGATACTTTGCACTTTAATGTTTTTCAACATACAATATTTATTCCTATACTCTTAATAATGTTATCTTGCGTGCTTCCTTGCTTGCTTAGCTATCTAACTCAAAAACGACTCCGAGGATTTCCTCCAAAGTATTGAAATAATTAATTTGTGACTCATAAACGTGTTCTATCCAGACTATTTGGCCAGAGAAAATCTAATAAATTAATAAAATGAACTTTAAATCTGTAAAATTTTAACACTGGCCTTACGAGTTGCCATGAGAGCAACGAAATAAACAAGAACAGTTTAAACAAATAAAGTAATCATAACACCTGTTTGCAAACTACAGCCATCTAGGAAAAATACAGCGTGTGGGATAAAGATTGCATAGAGTAATAAATAGTTACTTGTATGTTGAGTGAGTAAAGTATAACTGGCGCCAAATCTTAAGGCCTACGCCGTCCATAAGACTAACGTTAATTTTAGCATTGGACTTATGGACGGCGTGGGCCTTAGGATTTGGCGCCAGTTATACAACAATGTCTGACGATTGAAAGTGTTGGCGCCCGAGCTTGCGAGGCCGACAGTTTTCACGAGGGATATCATGTGCTTTATTTTCGAAATGCACACAACATTTTCCTCCACCTGCAATAATAAATATCCAATCTTTAAACATCCATTTCATTAATTTACTAATTAAAAAAACAATATCCATTTTGTTTCAATCTGCAATTAGTGCCTGCATACGAGTAGCTGCAACCATTCATGCACAACAATCAGCTGATTGTTTCATGCATTCTTCCACGCTTCATTCTTCCACGCTTAATTCGTTGACGTTCTTACAGCAGATTGTTGTCAATGTTATTCTTATGTGATTATTCCTGTCACTAAATCAGCTGTTTGCCCCTGCAATCTATTGAACCCATCGATGATTGAACCTCAACATATTTGCATGTCTGCGTAGAAATTTGAAGGTGCTAGATTTTTGAATTATTGATTTCAAATTATTGATTCAGAGCTTCAGCCATTAATGATGTACACAGATAAGAAGCACTGCACTGGACTTTCAGAAATTAATACGATGGTTTACAATTCAGGTGCCGTTTGATTAGGTGCAATCGTAAAATAAATAAACTGTCAAGTGTCGAGCAGGCTGACATATTAGTGTTGTTAAGAGCAAAGTCATTTTCAACTGACTCAGTTTATAAAATACCGCGTTATTTGTTTACTTGAAGAAACCCAACAAACACACTATATTAAATGTCACAAACTGAAATAAAATAGTGGAAATAAGTTTGGGTGGGCAGGAATTACAAGTCTTCACAACAAAATTTATTAGGATTTACGTTTTATTTGTTATATTTCTTGAAATAATTTGTTCAGAAATTTAATTACCAAATACATAACAATAGATACATAGCTAGTTAATGAAGAAACGAAGTGAAGTGAATGTATGTATTAGCGGAGTCAAAGTTTCGTTGTCCGTCACTCACTGTGTGTGTGTGTGTGTGTGTGTGTGTGTGTGTGTGTGTGTGTGTGTGTGTGTGTGTGTGTGTGTGTGTGTGTGTGTGTGTGTGTGTGTGTATGTACGTAAAGCATTAATTCAAAAACGCTTTCACTGATCATTTTCAAATGTTGGAAAAACTTTTAATAGCTCACCGAAAAGATGCAATTAAATTTTGTAATAAATCCCCTGAACAGTTTTTATATATGATTTAGTAAAAAACACCGAAAGAACGTTTCCTTTGGGGTTTCGCGTGTAAATTTTGGATTTTCTGCAACAAATAACTATGAAAACTTTTTCAAAGTAATTGAAGAATTTTCAAACAAAACAGCATGTGATAGTTTTTTTTTTCGGAAAATATATTAGTCGCATATTGAATTTCTAGGGTCTTTTGTGTTTGAAGTTATCTTCATTTTATTCCATGGTTTATTAAACGCAATTTTTCACCAATGCTAATTTAATGGCATTGGATTCGGATTGTTTGTTTGTGAGTTCATCCGATTACACGAAAAAGAGCGTGATCCTAGAAATTACTGTAAGGTACTGTACTGTAAGGTGTTCCAGTTATGGAGTGGTTGTTTTGAATAAGGCCGGTCGTTGCTGCTTTGTTTTAGAAGACGAAAAGTGACACTTGAATGAGTTTAAAAGATTTGTATACACATTAGGGGACGTGATTTGAGTTTCAGGATTACTTACCTAAAAGGAAATAAAAATTTCAAACTTCAAAGATATTAAAAAAGTTCGATACAATTTACGTAATCCAAAAATTAAAAACTACATCCTTGTTTGAAAATACTTGGGCCACAACACAGCTTTTTATACCGGGTGTCTCACCTAAAGTGAACCAATAGCTAACTTTTTAATTATAAATCTGACAATGAACTTCTTATGAGGCACTTCCCTTAATTTTTTAACGCTGCTTTTTGGAGTCACTTCGAAATTTAAAAATATGGCCGCCATTTTCCAATATGGCGGACAACTTTGATTTTTCTTATTGAACACCCTATATTTTAGGGCGTTTTTGGATTTTACGCTTAATTTTAGGAACTTTTTATTCTTTCTCATTTTTTCCTAAACTCAATGGTTCAGCAGATATAAGCAGTTAAAGTTTGATTTTTCCCCATTTAAAATGCATTGTGTTCATTTAACTGTGCCATCCCATGTATTCCTTATGGAGTAAAATCATATTCAAAATAACACATTTCCACGATTAAATCTTGACTAAAAATTATTTTATGATTAAATCTCAACTAAACTAACATGTTGTCACTTTTATTCTTTGGCATCTTTTATTAAACCCAACCGTTTTCGATATACAGATTACCAACAATTTCCCAATGCTTTTTAAATAGGGAAAAAATATAACTTAAACTGTTCATACCTCCTTAACCACTAGGTTTAGGAAAAAATTATAAAGAATAAAAAGTTCCTAAAATCAAGCGTATAATCCAAAAACGCCCTAAAATATAGGGTGTTCCATAAGAAAAATCAAAGCTGTCCGCCATATTGGAAAATGGCGGCCATATTTTTAAATTTCGAAGTGACTCCAAAAAGCAGCGTTAAAAATTAAGGGAAGTGCCCCAAAAGAAGTTCTTTGTCAGATTTATAATAAAAAAGTTAGCTATTGGTTCACTTTAGGTGAGACACCCGGTATATTCATGTTTAAATTTTTAGCGATAAAAAATGCCAGTGGCTTAGATACATACTGTATGTCCAAAATAAAATTTAGTACTTAAAAAATTATTACAAATTTAATTTGCAATGGCAGACTTGACCTGTGGCTATGATATTTGTCATTTGAATTGATAAAACCCTTATTTAAATAAAATTTCATGCTTGAGATTATGTATGTATAATTTTCATGTTAACTATTTCAATTTGACTTAATACATTCTTTTTGTTATAGCTCTCAAAAATCTCACAAAATGTCACTTGCAATCTCAAGAACTGTTGTTAATTCATAATCACTTCCTGATTGGCTCATTGCTAGTATCATTCTTAAAATATTTCTAACTGACATTTGAATGCTAAAAATTACAAGGCTATGAAACTTATATTATAAAATTATGTATTATTTTTAATCTGAACTATTTAGATTTAACTCAACATATTACTTTGGTTAAAGCACTAAATAGCTGTTGCAAAAATACTACAACTCACCTATAACATAAACATTTTGATTAATTCGATAGACTGGAATGAAATAAAAAACGTCGTACAACGCTTAAAAATATATTTACACGTATACTGTATTTACATAAAGATGGTAAATATACAAAAATGGCGAGACTCTCATTTAGCCACTCTAGTCTCTCTTTGGACCTGATGATAATTGGTGTGACCAATTGAAATTGATCGCCTTTCCACCATTTTTGTATTTACCATCTTGTATGTGAATACAGTATAAGTCTAAATATATTTTTAAGTGTAAAACGTTTTTTATTTACATCCAGTGAATTCAAAAACACGTATCATGCTTATCAAGAAATCATTTAATAATCACTTCCTTATTAGCTTATCGCTAAGACATAATGCTCCTTGGGACATTTCTAATTACAGTTATGATGCTACAAAACTACAAGGTAACCAATAAGTGTTGCACAGTTTAATCTTTGAAAGCTTTGAAAGCTCAGGAGATTTTACATAAACAATGTGTGTGTCTAGAGGAGGGCGTGAGGTGGCGACATGCAGACGAACGTGCAGATCCACGGCGGCGGCGGGCGGGGGATGCGGTCCTCCCCCATAGACCGCTCCGACCACTCCTACAGCACCTACAACACTGTCAAGGTACCGTGCAACTGCAACTGTCACACGATGGGTGCTTCTACTTTATTTGATTGGTATTCAAATACCTTATTTGATTACTTTAATATACTTTAGTTACTTTAAAATAGTGCCCACCATGAATTACGAATCTCTGCGGTGATATAAAGGGAGCGAAATGTCGAACCGATGTAATCACAAAAGTCTATGGATGGCAAAATTTCGAAGCATATCGATATACGGGTTATCGATGCGTCAAAAGAAAAGTATCGCTATTTAATAAATACCGGTAGTAAAATATCGATATATCGAAACCCTATATATCGAGGTGTTCTTACAAGAAAAACGATACCATTTGCAAGCATATAACATCGAAATGACAGTAACTATGCTATTGTAAATCATGAAAATTAAATGGTTAGTCGTTTGACTAGTTAATTTCATTTTGAAGGAAAGAATGATGGTTTTCAGAGTCAAGTTAAAAAATAATAATATCTAAGCAATTCTGTATTGAAAAAATACTCCTGATGAGTTCCGTGAATAATTATAGATGAACTGTATAGGCTAAGTTTGGGGTTGGAGTGGGGGAGCAGAATCAGTGATGACAACCAGTTATGTTTTCAAATCAGCGGAAGGTATGAGAGATAGGGGTGGGATGAGTTTATTTCCTTTACTTTATTTAAAAGAACTGTGTCTCACGCGAACATTCTCAGCACTCGGTATTTCCATTTTGGCAGGTTCAAAATGTTCGCAATATTTACTTAAACTTGTGAATTACGAAAATTAAAAAGTAATAAGCTTAGCAATCCAATAGAAAACTTAATAATTTTGATCTTTTTATCAGTTTTTAAAATTATAAAAATTCTAATATATCGGAGGACAAAATTATATTTTTCCGATTGTATCGGAACCAAAATATCGATGCCAATATGTCGGTAAATCAAAAGAAAATATCGATTGTTCCAATATATCGATATATCGTTGCCATCCCTACGCATCTGACTTACTGGGTCAACGCTTTACCGTTAGTCTGAGGGAATGCTTCTTGATTTGGTTTGATTATTGATGATGAATTTTCATCTGTCCACTCCAGCAGTGTACCTCTTTTAGTTTTGGCTGCAGTTAAAAGGCGAATGGTTTGACGGTTTATAGGCAAAAAACCTTTTGTGTAGTTAGATTTTATCGTTGAGCTTTTAGACTGAACCCCCGAAGGATTTTGCTCATATAAACCATTTATGAAAAAAAACCTAATCAAAACAAAAAATAACAAATATGTAAAAATATATTTGTGTTTTACAAATATTACCATTGCTGTGATGAACGGTAATAAACCATTTAAAGCTCAATAATACCGTTGTTGAGGTAACCTCAAGATACAAATCACTGTAGACAGTAACAGAAAAAATTTGGGTTTGGATCACTTTCACTCTAAAGTGTTTGAGATCGATGAAAAATTACAACGGTATAACACAGAAAAAACCCTAAACATTTAATAGTTGGTGGGAGCTCTTGTTTAGAATTTTACCTAACTGGGTCCTCTTTAAATTTTGGCTCGGATCAAACGTGGCACACATTTTTAATACGTTAACTTTAGTGACTTGTTTGGAATCTAAAGTTACTAATTTTATCTTCACTTTTTCCTTTACGATAATGTGACTAAAATTTGTTTGTTGTCATAACTTCAATTAAATACTTTCGAAATTTAAGGCTGAGTGGTCTTTCATGAATATATGTTGTTAATAAACCAATATAATACATACATAAAAATACATAAAAAGAAATTTACTTTAAAAATACGCTAAAGTAAAATGGGATAAAAAATAACCTAAATAAGTTAGTAATACTAATAATTTATTTAAGATAGTGTTTCTGAGTAAATTATTTGAGAAAATAGCCTAGCTAAACTACCTTTTTTTCATCTTAAACTTTTTGGTTGTGCTATCGACATTTTCCAGTAACATCCAGCAATGTTGAAAAGGAGTATTCAAAACTGAGTTAAAAATATCCAACTTATATAAGGAATAATCTTTGACTCATTCATGCAGATAGAAAGCTGACACTAATAACCTAACTTAATCTTGTACAACCCGATATTTGAAACATCACATTTTTGCCATATCGAATTATAAAAATAATCTATCTGACATGTACGTTATATGATTATTAACTTATACAAGCCCGTGAGAGACGGACACGTCAATATGTTATAACTGTGCGGGAAACATTGACAGCTAAAATACATTTGTCTTATATTTACATGTATTTTGTGGAGAAATATAATATCTGAAACTATACCTTTGGTGTTACAAAAATATATTTTTTTATCTGATCAGAATAGCTTCCTCGTTAATAAAAAAAACTATTATTTGTTATTTTTTAAATTTAAAATGATGTCTAAAATTTTAATGATTGACTTTAGGAGTGAAAGGGATATGAAATTTTTAATTTTGACAATTAGGGGAGAGTTATAAGCTAATTAATAAAGTTCTAAGGTCTGCAATAAACTCAGAGGCATTATGATTGTCCGACAGAAAAAATAAGCAGCTTCAATAGAAACCTTAGAAAAAAATGATGCACTGATCTTGATTATAGAGTGTGTAAGTTACGTATGGAAACAAATCTGTACTCCTTAAACCAGAATTCATAGCGCCCCTAGCCAAAATGGCAGGCATTCAAACACTTGATTAAGAGATAAACCGCCCATTTAACCAATTCAAAACCTTGAATGTCTGTAATTTTGGATAGGGGCAACATATCAACTTCAGGTTTGCACCATTGCTTAAGTCTAAACAAAACCTTCAAAATTATGGGTCACTCAATAGGCGTGGCGATTTGAAAAAATAAAATCATCCCCTACCTCTCATCCTGTTAGGGGGTTGATCAAGAATTTTTGACGTCAAAAATTCCGTAACTTTTGTTAACAATCAATGCGACAAACAAAATAATGCTACATATCATTAAAAAATTAAGATTTGTTTAAAAAATGATACAGATTCGGTTTAAAAAATACAGATTTGTTTCCATACTTAATTTACTCACTGTTTGTTACAGTATTAAATAATCAACTGCATCAAAATGCGTAATTATCAAAAATTATATCTGAAATAACAATTTATTTAATTAAAATGGTACTGAATTACAATGGAAACACATTCCCCATCTCAGTCATCTTGGTATGGATTATCTCGCATTTCCTCGGGGGTGATTCTTTTCTTTTTAGCCTCCAAACCAACTTCTTCATCTGTGCCACTCTGAGGGGATGATGAAGTCAGTGCCTTGCTTTCAGTTTCATTAGCAGTTTTGCTGTTATGCTGATTTTCCGAGGACTTTGTGTTAGGACTACTGGACGATTTTTCTTCATCAGCTTTTTGCTTAGTATTTTGATTTTCCGTGGATGCCTTGTTAGTTTTAGTGGACTCTTCTCCTGATTTGAAATTTTCCGCTTCTTTACTCTGGGTTACTTCTTCAATAACTAACTCTTTAGTTTTCTGTACCTCATGACTGTCGTTTACACTATCCTTTTCTTGAGCCTCTTCTCCACCTTTCTCCTCTTCATTTTCCTCATTCTTACCTAAGACCTCTGCAGTAGCATAGTTCACCAGCTCATCTACCAAAGATTTAGCTGTATCAATCTCATGCTTGGTCATGTCTTTTGCAGTTCCAATGCCTTCAGTTGCGCTGTTAAGAAGTACATGCATGATTCCTTTAACTACATCAGCTGATTGTTTAATTTCGTCTTTGCTCAGTTGCAATTCTTCAGCTTTCTTTTTTGTTTTTGATTTTAGATCCTTAAGTGTTTTTTCAAGGTCCTCGACTGATAAGCTGTCATTATCATCGTTATCATCATTATCAGCTTGGTTTTTGTTTTGTTCTCCCATACCTGTTAGTAATTGTATTAAATTAGTTGATTTGTTTTCATCATCATCATGTGTCGGCTGCCCTAAATTGGTGATGTGATCAATCAAAGATTTCAATACTCCTAAGTGATCGCTTGTTGTATCTTCATCTTTTTTGTTGTTTTCTGTATTTTGTGAATCCTTTGACTTTTCGCTTGTTTTGTCCTTCATTTCTGAGGCATTTTTGGCCTCATCATCTTTGGAATTTTCATCTTTCTCGAAATCTGGCATCATCTTATTCATAAAATCAGTACCTCCTAGTTTTGATGCAGCAAGTTTTGCAGCGGTTTCAGCCAAGGTAAAGCCACCTTTTAAATCGTCAAGAGCATTTTTAGATTTTTCTTTGAAATCTTTATTTTCGATTTCCTTTAGTTTATCTTCAGTAAGTGAGGCTAGGTTTTGGACCGTTTCAAAAGCTGGTTTGGTTATTTCCAATCCTTTGCCTCCGAGTTCCCCGAGTTTACTTAATATCACGTCTCTGTACATCTTATAAGGATTTTCTTCTCCTTCTTCCTCTTCATCTTCTTCAGAGGTTGCTCCAGTGTCTTTATCAGCCAATAGATCATCCAGTTCTTTTGTAGTCAACACTTTTTCATCACCACTCACTTCTTTGCGCGCCAGTTTTTGAATAAGGTCCGATCCAGCTTCTCCGAGATCAGTCAATTTTCCACCGATAAACTCGATTCCATGCATCCATTTTTCAAGCTGTTTTTTGCTCTCTTCGGGCGAACCACGGACTTGCGCCTCACAAACCTCCTTATCCATCTCGGGAGGAGTTTTCATCATCGTGCCCCTTTTCTTGAACAGGATCGGGAAGCGATCCGGATACATGTCCCTCGTAAACTGGTGATGCTTCATGAATTTGTCTTTAAGACAGTTTAGCTCGGTGATACATTCGGCGTGTTTCGTTTTACTCTCCGTATCGTTAGGGTGCTGGAGGACGAACAAAGCGATCATGTCACACTCCACCAGTTTATTCACGATGTCCTGGCTCATCGTGTCTTGAATGTTCATAATATTGTACAATATATTGTACATCCCTCCGGTTTGCGTAAGGTACTCGTTAAACTTCTTCTTCAGCGACTTCTCCTCCCTCGGCTTCTGTTTGGGCGGTGTCGTCACCAGACGCGCTCCCTCGGAGGTCTCTACAGGGAAGTGGTCGTTGACATCGGGGTACCAGCTCATGTCGACCTTGTTCTCGAGGATGTAGGCGTATTTGTCATCGTTCAGACTGTCCACACAAGTTAAGTAGAGGTCCCTGTAGATGCCGGCCTGTTCGTGGAAGATGTCGGCCTCCCAGTTCTGGTTCAGCTTGAGGAGCCGGTTACACTCCTCCTCTGTAGCAACGATGCGGTCCCCCAGCTTGAGATCGGACCCAGTCACCAGCCCGGCCAGGACCTGCGCAGTAGCTGGGTTTAGTTTGTACAAAAATGGGGATTGGTAGGGAATTTTCGCGTACAATATTGCAAAAATGTCTTTGATTTGGTTAAAATTTACAATGTAGGTTGATATTTCAGAGATTCCATAAAAGAAGAAAATTAGCGGTCTTATTTCAGTTACGTAAATCCCTATTATAAGTCTCACAGTTTTACTAGCTCTGACGAGTAATATGATTCGAATAACTACGGAGACTTGAATCAGTCGTAGCAAAGATGTTAATCATCACAGTTTATTATTATTGTATGTATAAATAAATAATGTGAATTCTAGGTAGTTTAGAAGTATCAGACGAATCCACATCCTAGTCTCTCATACTTAACGTGTTTACATGGGAAAGATTGAAAGGAGTCTTGATGGCTTATAAAAATATATGATCTTATCAATTTAGGGCAGAATCTATAATGTGAGGGTGCTGGACCTGAAAATGTTTTTTTGCAATGATGACGACCGTGACCGCAGTGCAAGACTTTTTTTTTAAATTACCAGTTTTGAAACTGTCGAACGACATTTTAGAGCTAAAACTTTTATCATAATCTCCTATAGACCTCTATGGCAAGTGATTCATTTCATAATACGAAAATATTAGTATTGTCTTTTGAAGTTCCCAGTTTTATTTTGTATTGAAATAGTTTCTCTTTATGTTTTCTATAAAAATACGTTGTAATGTTTAACTTCGATTGAAAACATACAACACTTGAAGATCTCTTACATATAAGCCATGAGGACAAGACGATGGCTTGGGATGGACAAGCCATGAGGAGACCATGGCTTGTCCTCATTACATCATGGGACTGAGGAAAGTTTTATTGTTTTTTTTATATGCTACAAACCGTTTAAACTAATTCCTTGTTCAAGATAAAAGGGGACAATATTGTAAGAGTTTTAGTTACTTTTTTGTATAAAATATATAACAGATTATTTACAGTGGTATTTTAAAACATACGTTTAAGGGTTGAAAAGAATTAAAAACTTTGTATAAAATAATTTCTACTTCCATAAAAGTTTTGCAAATAATTTTAACAAATTTATGAAATATATGTTACAGTGATTAGGGAGTAGGCAAGCGAGTCATGAGTTAATAGCCTCCACCTGTTTTTAGTTACCTAACACCGGCGCCGTTTCGCCGTTGAAAATTCATTGCAATATGTTTCATAATCTCACAAGTGTCATGAGCATATGTTAGCTGCATAGAAATCCACACCCTCCGACTCCATTTTACCACAAAAAAACATTGATATTACCAACATTTTTAATAGAAACTTGTTTACTGACATTATGCATTTGGTTTTTAATAGTGTTGCATTCACCAACTACTCAATGAATTACAAGTTAAGATTATTCAGCAAAGTCATGTCATTGAACGAAGGCAACCAAAATTGTAAACTCTCTGAAAACAGTAATCAAACTTTGGCATACCTAAATTATAAGCTAAATTTTACCTTAACTGTAAGTCACTGTCTACAACAAAGGAAACAAAATAATTTTTATAGTTTCTGATAACATTTAAAATAAATTAAAAACTAAATCAGAAAATCCTAATAATTGAATTATATATTAACACGTCAGTTTTCCTCAGTAACAACGCAGTAAAAATGCACGAATTTTCAATCCTATTTGTAATTAACCTCTGCTGTTCTCGTATCGTTTATTTATTCAGTCTAACTAACACTGACTAGTCCAGGATTATTCAAATCCCTCCAGTCTGAATAAATTAAATTTGTTTTATTCTTTAGATGAAATATTCATGGAACGAGTATCAAGATCAGAATAGTGGCGTCTTTTCTGTCGTCTATTATCTACCTGATAGAAATAAATACATACTATGTAGAATGAAATGTTTCTAGTAGAATGGGTAATGAATGGGTCATTCTAGTGGTAATAAATTAGTTAAACATTTTTAATTTGGAAAAGAGCTCGTAATCAACTCTTGTCGCGTTGTAAATCTTTGACTTGTATGCATTTACCTTACATTTTAATTGACTTCGTTCATAATTGAAAAAAAAAATATCGAAAGACAAAACTACATTGGCAACATATGGATTCTATTGACATATCCTACTATTTTAGCAGTGAACCATAGTATCTATTTTCTATATTAGGTCGAGCATAATGGTAATGTACTATCTAATGTAGATGACCGTTTTCAATTGAAATAAAATAATATGAATCTTAAAAAGTTCAGCAAATGTTTGGATCCAAACTGCGTTTTACATTATGCTTGATTTTTAAGGGACAAACAAATTTTAAAACAAGGGGAACAAGAATTTATGTTCACTGCTAGATTTTCATAGAAAGCCAAATGAAAATGAGCTTCAACTTATCCTAATTCAATATTTTTAACCTAAATACGTGTCCACTGTGGTTTTATTAAAATGAACAGTATAGAATGATTTGTTTCGAAGAAAATATTGTAAAAACTTACCAGTAACGCTAGCCACAACATTTTACGTGTTTCAGTTTGTAAAGCTTCAGTACAATTCGCGATCGTCGATGGTTAACACCAATTAGAACAAGTGTATGTTCGACAGATGTTACATTAATTGCTACTCCAGCCCTGTAATTTGTCGGGAACGTTGGATTGGGTAATCCCATTTATCATTATAATAATGACAAGCATTCGATTAAAGTAATTAATGATGTTCTCTCACCCTTTGGTGCGTAAGCAAAACTGCCGTTTGAGCAAATCTAGGCTGTAAATCTTTGAAAATACATTAATATAATACAATTTCTGTTTACTTGCAATGAATGCTTAGCTTGATAAGGCAAACGGTTAAGTACTTTGAATCATTTTCTATGCCCGTTGATTCAGAGATACGAGTATTTCAAGAAGAAATCGTAGTGGACATTGTCAGAGAACAATCATTGTTCCTAATGAGAAATATACAAATGATATTTCTCGATTATTTCCTAGAATAACTGCGCTTTTTTATGAAACATCATGTGGCTTAATCTGAAATTAATAGGCGTCAAAAATGTTTTTTATTTACATTGCAGCAAACCTGCCACATTTTTACTTCTCATGTTATTTTAATAGAGATAATTTTTCTAAGCTTATTTACGGACACATTTAATGTCATTTGATGTGAGGCTTGGTCTGAACCAAGCCCGAAATTTGAGTTTTGCACGTTTGTGACAGAGTAAAATCAATGTATAGTTTATCCGATAATAATCCCAAAAGACACAACAATTCGAAATATGAAAAGTAATTAAAAAGTTTGCAACGAGGTAAAACTTATACTGTGTCTAGAATGGCTTTCTCTCCATCCCTTTTCTAGGGGGTCGCACGCTTTATTAAGACTGCATTAATAATTCATTTTGTTAGTATCCTAGTATTCCTTTTATTTTTTCCCGAGTAATAAATCACTTTGTTTTTGTTTGGTAAAATAAAAAAAGTTTCTTTACCGCAATCATAGTCTATTAATGGTTTACATTTGCATTTCAATAATTAGAGACCCATCTTATGTTATGAAAACCAAATATTTAAATAAACATTTTTATGAGTTCCTATAGGCCTAGATGTAAAGTTTTCTTGGAACCATTGAAAATAATAACCCAGTGATATGTTCAGTGGATGTTGACGACAAATTCGACCTTGGTAACTTTTTATCAGAATATATTATTTGTAAACTATTAGGAGCTACAAGCATGTATTCAAAAATAACTTTATAAAGTTTTATTCCTAAGTGGTTTATTAAAAAGGCAGGAAATTTAATTAGTGGTGGTGAAATTCCGTCAGGGGCGTTCAGCGGACTTATTGACATTCTCGCGCCCCTGTGACTATGGCTCTCTCATCAGGACGGGCAATCTCTCCCGTATCATGTAATTAGATCGTAAAACGACTGAATATAAGACTGATGTTTTTTGTTAGTAGCCTCGCCCGTATAATGCATTCAGATCGTAAAACAACTGTGCATGTGACTTATGTTTTTTATTGGTAATCTCACCCGTATAATGTAACGAGATCGAAAAAAAAACTATATACGACTTATGGTTTTTGTAATAATAATCTGATCCGTATAATGTAATCAGATCGTAAAACAACTGTATATGAATTTTAATGTTTTATCTATTTTACTTTCTATTTAATTCGTATTAATTAAGTAGGCTAGTTACGAAAAGTAGAGACAATTTTCTGCCTGAAAGCCTGAAAGATGATTTTATAATTTAAAATTGTTCTAGTACGGTTAAATATACCATAGAATTCAATGTTATATCGACTTAGTTTTTTGGTGGACTGAAATAATTATGCCGACATTCGAGGTTAAGCGTCCAGTTAGTTTAGTAATGATTTGTCTAATGACATTAGTTTACATGTTGTTATTTTTTAATTAAATATATGTAAAATATAAATATAAGTAAATATAAGTTTTTCAAATAAATATGTTATTTTATTTAATAGTATTTGATCGAGAACGGTCCAACCAGGGTCTTTTTTACTATTTTGGCGTATATTTCTGATGGCATAATCGATCCTTAGATCGTTAGCAAATGACATCTTGGGTCCAGTTTTTAGCCTGATCAGGATTCAAAACGACTAAGATTAGTCTGAAGTGAGTGCTTTACGTCTAAGCTTCCCAGTCAACATTTTGCTATAAAATCTCCGGCAACTTTTTGATTACTGTCTCGATTGTAAAACCCTTGAATCTCTATAGTTTGTTTGGTCAGATTACGGCAACAAAAAATCAATTCCACTGAATGTAGAGCATTAAAAAGCACTTGAATAGTGACAATATGTATTAAAAATATACTTATTAAAAGAAAACCTTAAGAGAAAACTGAATCAGTTTTAGATTAGCGGTTTAAGAAAGTAAAGTTGCTAATGAACTTAAAACTGAAGGTAAACACAAACGCAATGAAATTACAAGTGGCTTCTCGTTGGCGAGACAAGGTAAAGAATAGTAATAAGCCTCGTGCTGTGAAAGGGAACTAGGTAATTAAATTAATTTTTTCATGAGATATTTCCAGGAGGTATTTTGTTTCTACTTTACTTATAATAAACATCCTCTAAAAGGAAAGTTTATATGAATGTTCATTTTATACTATTTTAGCTTTCAATTTCAATTCTGATTCTGCCCAACTTGCTTTGAATGGTCCTGAAAAAGTAAAGAAAAATTGTAAATTTTGCGTGACATCCCTGAATTCTCTAATGCACATTTTCTTTTTTTTTTCTGCAAATAAATGAAATAATGTTAAATTTCAAACAATATAAGTAAATGAATTTAGTTGATTTATGCAAGGAATACGTTATGATTGAAAGTGTGTTTTTCTGAGTAGAATGATGAAAAGTATCGTACTTTACACGGCCGGTAAGTTTAACCGTAGTCACATGAAAATACCGCACGCGCGCGGAAACTACCAAGCTCGTCTGGCAAAGCAGTACTTTCAGGCCTAGTAACATAATATACTATTACATTATACTACACAGAAACATCTGTTTTCTGTGCCTTACTCTTGGCTGTAAAGTTACTCTTTGCCGATAACTGTCCGGTAAATTTACCATGCAGTGCACAGTAAATTTTCTGGGCACTGGGAAACGGAAATAACGGAGGTAAACAATCAAAACAATCAGCTGATTGCAGTATACCGACTTTTAATGCTTGTTTATAGGTAACTTCATAGGAATGCAGTGGTAGCACTGGTTGCAGTAGCAAATGATTGTTTATTATAGGCTAGGCTTTAAGAATGAGAAACGTAGTGGCTTATGCAAGGAATAAGTTATGATAAAAAATATGATTATGAGTAGTATGATGTAAAGTATTGTTCGTTACATGCCCGGTAAGTTTTACTGTACTCGCATTTTTTTAAATCACACTCTCGCCTCCGGCTCGTGCGAGAATTATCATACTCGACCGGTAAAACAGTTCTTACCGGTCTCGTAATGTAATATACTATTGTTTTAGTTAGGAACCTCATGACCGAAACTGATTAGTAAAATGAAAATACAAAGATGAGGTAAGTAGATCAGTATAAGGTATGTAGGTGAGATGTTTAAAGGCCATTTGGACATTATTTAGGCTAGGGGTAATTGTCTAACAAACAAAGAAAACATGGCATTATGAAAACGTTCTACAAATTATTAATTATTCACTGAGAAATATCTTGCGGATACTTGCATTGTTTGTGCTGACATTGCTTGTGACGAGTTTACACAGCTGATTTCAGCAAAAACAAGTCAGAGGTTGAGGCGGAGCGGGTTGTTTTCAGAGCTATTATTGCCCGTAAAAAACTTTACTACCCAAATTTTGTAAATGTTCATAAAACAGTTTCATATCGTATCCTATATTCATTCAAATATAAATAAAGTAATATTGCTGGTGAACGAGGTAAACGTACTGTATAACTTTTATATAAATCGTTACTACAATATAACTATTTCTTTTTATTTTTATTTTTTTGAAAATCTTAAAGACGGTTTAAATACTCGCAAGAAGTCACGCATTAATTTTGAAATTTCATTTGGTTCTTCGCAAAAGTACATATACAGAGTAAACACATGACAGAGTTTTTTTCAGTATTTTCCAAACAAAGGCTGCTTAGAGACGACCGTGTTGAGTTGCCCTTAAGTATGCTACAATATATGCATGCACAGGTTACAGTTACAATCACGGGATGTAGCTACAATTATTAATAACCGTAACCGTAAAATTTTCTAACAAGATATATTAATTGATTTAGCTTAAAATATAATCCAATAATTCTGTATGGTTCCTACTATTTAGCAGTGGTATATAATATGTATAATAATGCCATGGTGATCGATTTGGTAGATTATTATCTCTACCCTAAATAATTTTCAAAGGACCTTTAAATATCTCATCTACATACGTACGTACATCTATGAATGTCCATTTTACTAATCAGTTTTGATGATGAGGTTCCAAACTAAAGCAAATGATTTATCTTGTTCTTTATCAAAACACATCCAGTGCCCTAAACTTATTCTTATTGAAGATAACCTTCCCTAACCTATGTTTCGTATAGATTCCGTTTTAAAATATAAAAAAAGCTGTTTTATAAGGACTAATGCTCACACTTTTATAACAGTCTGTTATGAACAGTCTGTTATGAACAGTCTGTGAGCATCTTATTCTTTATTTTTTTACTGTTCTTGTTTACCAGATTAAATCATATACTTTCACCGTAAAATAGGATTTCTCTTTAGCTATAATAAGTTTTTTACTTAGTGGTTAAGCAATAAGTTGTTCTGGATAGTTTATTTAATTAACTGTAAGCTACTGGTAAAGTATAAATTCTTAAAAATTTAAACTGTATAACATTTAAAAACTCATTAACGTATATTGATTAAAGATTAAACATTATTTCATTTATTTGAATAAAAAAGAAAATATGCATTAAAATATTCAGGGATGTCACGCAAACTTTACAATTTTTCTTTACTTTTTCAGGACCATTCAAAGGAAGTTGGACAGCTAGCATCAGAATTGAACATTCAAAAGTTAAATAGTGTGTAGTTAGCATTCATATAAACTTTACTTTCAGCAAATTTTAATATAAGTTGACTAGAGGCAAAATAATTCATGAAAATAAATCAAGAAAAATTAATTTATTTAACTAGTTCCCTTTGCAACTCGAAGCTTGTTACAATTCTTTACCTTGTCCCGCTAACAAGAAGCCACTTGTAATTAATTTCATTGCATTTGTGTTTACCTTCAGTTATAAGTTAATTTACTTTCTTAAACCGCTAATCTACAGCTGATTCTGTTTTATTTCAATTGCTATTTTGTTTTAACCAGCATATTGTACTTAATTTGAGCATTTTAATGTTCAACAGTAGTGGATTTGGACCCATCATTTCCAATTAAAGTTAATGCTCAAAATTTAGTGAATTTGGTTTGTTGTTTCCATAATCTGATAAACAAACCACACGGGTTCACTAGTTTTACAATCGATACAGAGCCGTCAATAGGAAGAGAGTATGTGAAGAGTCGTTGCAGTGTTCAATGAGCGTTTCGAAACCCTGCTTCAGTAAATACGGTCACAAAGATTAAAACATTTAAATTCACATTTTTAAAAGAACCATCTTAAGGAGGATACCACAACATCAGGAAAAACACACCTGGGAAGAATCCAATCGTAAAAATTCAATCGTCATTAAAACTGGCTTCGTGAACAAAACTACCCAGCATCAGTGATAGTCTAGAATAAATATAAAACCTAGAAAAAATTAAGGATTGCATTGAAGTGAAAATAAATAATTAAAGTAAAACAAATCATGTACCGTCACACAGAAACATTCCCAAGTAGCATTGTCGTGAGTCATGAGCCTCTATGGCCCAATCGTTTGTGGCTGGCTCTGTAGTTTGTTGCTTTTTGTTTGTTCCTATTAATAGGCTTTTCAGTGCCTCGTATGTTTTTTCTAGTTTTCACATAAAAATATTCTCGGATTTATCTGGGTTTGCTGTTTGACTTCGGGATGACTTTTTATTTATTTTCTACTTCGTCCGTAGTATGTCTCTACTAGTAATTTCAATTTAACAACAAAACTAATTGTGAGATTTGACAAAGGGGATTTTGGGTCACATAGTGTTGTAATAACCATAACGGTTATGGGAAGTAAAATTTCGTATTACTCTGGATGGCACTAGCTAAGCACTAATCTACTAATATAATTCTGAAAACCGAGTGTGGAGTGACACTCTGCTTTATGCATGACCCTCTGTATCGCAGTTAACCTAATAATGCTCGATTGCAGTTCAGCTCGCCAACCAAATTCTAGATGAGTTAATAGTGAAATGTTATCCTCCCATAATGCACTGTTTTAAGCATAAAAAAATGTAATTTTTTGAGTAATGTTCGGGTACAGAGTACTAGCAGTTCTTATGTAGTAGAATAATTTATCCAGACTAAATATAGTATTAGTATAATACGTTACTAGGCTGGAAAGTACTGTTTTGACAGACAATTTATTTATCTCTTTCGCTCGCGCGGGATTTTCATGCGAGTTCGGTAAAAATGGTAAAACTTACCGGCCATGTAACGTACGATACTTTTCATCATACAACTAAAAAAAAACATACTTTCAATCATAACGTAGTGGTAACCCTTGCATAAGGCAATACGTTTCTAAATCCTTCAAACCTAACCTTTAACAAACAGAACAAACATTTGCTACTGCTGCCACCACATTCCTCTAAAAAGTAACCAATAAACAAGCATTAAACGTTGGTTCGCTGCAAATCAGCTGATTATTTACTTCCATTTTGCCGGCCTAGTACGGGATCAAGTTTTTCGCGGACAAGGCGGAAATGGGTCACTTTCGAGCCAACAAAAAGGAACAGAAAACAGATGTTTCTGAGTCAGTCTAATGAAAAGTTATTTTATAAGCATTTAATGTTTGTTTAATTTGTTCCGACACCGTAGCTGAAGTGTTATGTTTCAAAAGTGTTGAATAGGTTGCATTTGAAAAGGATTACTAGATAGCAATATTTAGTTTTAGCATAAAAATTGTGCTTTACCCCCTCTGAATTGTATACCGCAGAAGCATAGAACCCTAAACATTAAAAGCATAAAAATTAACATCAAAGCCTATTAAAATAAACATATATAACCTGGTAACAAGCTGAAATAGTTCGAGAAGTCAATAATCTTTACGTGACTTTTTGCTGTCTGAAACATGTATTTTTAAATATGTAAATGACTTTGGAATCCTGCCACAATCAACATAACTTTTGTGTTAAAAACCCATCCGGAAATTTTTGCTCCCACTTCTCATTACTCAGTCCATTAATCAGAGTTAAATCATGTTGCGCTAATTCAGTTATAATTAAATGATACAACATATTCTATTCGGAAAAATGAATCTGTTGCATTAACGTATACAAGTACAGGGTGTTTTTTTAAACGCATCCCATTTCTATGATTAAATAATGCACATATAATTATGAAATGAGCATTGTTTTGTTGATATTTACGTTTTATACAACCTATTATTTAAGTTTGATTACATTTAGTTTACATTATGTGTTAAAACTATCCGTCATTGGCATTTTTATAAAGTTGTGCTCTCTCCATCAAATTCCCGAACACGTGTTGCAAGGTAGCTCTTTGAATTTCTTGCATTAAATTTGTTTTGAGGTTTTGAATATCCTGTGAATTATTTTCGTAGGCCTTACTTTGTATGTATCCCCAAAGAAAATAATATAGTGGGGTCAAATCTGGGAATCTAGGGAGGAAATAATCCTTCACAGATAAAATAATGTTTTGGGTTGCGTTAAAAAAACACTCTGTACCTACGTAGTGAGTTTAGTGATATTTAATTAACTCCATGTGATTTTTTAAATAAACAATTTTAAAACAATAATAAAAGCGTCTGAAATAGCAAATACTAATTTTTGGACTTAATGTAACACATAATATACTAAACAGATCAATATTATTACATTTGGTTAAAAAATAGAACTTGAATCTTGCCTAAATAATATTCTCTCCTTCTAATACTGAATATATAACCATACTAACTACGTTTAAGCTGCTTTATATTATATTTCAAACAATTACACATTTTTATCCTACATCCTACTCACACACCGGTCTTGCTCGCAGACGTAATAAAACTTCAAGTGGGTGATATTGACTCAAACAATATCATCCATCCGGCTGATTTCCCAAGGAACGCAGAGCGTCATGGTCAAAGTTCATAGGAAGCACAATTGGTTTTAGTTTGGGTTTTTATTCTATAAGGATATATTTTACTTAGCATAATATTAGATAGTATATTATAGTATAGTTAGTATGTTAGTTAGCAGTGATTATGATTATGCTCTAGAATTCCATTATGTTAGACTGTGATAAAGAATGAAATCACTACAACAAATCTAAAGAAAGTATAATTTTATAATTAACTCCATGTTATCTTTTAAATAAACATTTTAAAACAATAATTAAATAATAAAAATAGAAACTTTTACAAATATTTACTATAGAGCGTTAGCGGTTTTAAACCAATTCATACAAACAACACTAGGCTTTGGTTTTGGTTTGAAAAGATGAAATATAATGGGATGAATGAAAGAGAGATTTACCACGCAAAAGAGGACCTACCACTTCTGTACTTTTACGTTAGTCTGTTTATTCATCTTTTGTTTCTTTTATCAAGCCATCATTTCACAATCAAGATATAAGTAGCAGATCTGCGTCGGTTAAGTAATTTCAAGCTTCTCTTATTCCTTCAGAATATTAAATTCCCTCTATAAAATATAAATGTTTCTATTAATTAAACTCATGTCACTGAAACAAAAGCTGTGCTACTTCAAGTATTGTGAGTGCTAATTTCTTAATTACCTGTTATCGGCATATTATTCTATTTCAAGGTAAAACTTCAAACAAATAAGAAATCTCTAGTGATAAGGTAAAGAAGAACGCCTTTACTGATTGATGTGTGTTTGTATGCGTGATTTCCATCTGCAATGAACTATTAGATGGCTTGTAAGATAAGAATTACACTCAAAACATTACAGTTAATTATTATATTAACCGTTTACAATACCCCTTTATTACCATTCATATAAATAAACTGAAATCTTGATTTAACCATTTAACAATACAATTATTACACAAATACTATTACCGATATAATAAATTTTATCGCAGAGTTCAATGTTCTATTTAAGTTTATTCAAATCATATAACATGTTCTTTTCATCAACAGTTGGTCGTTTAAAAAGTAGGGAGAATTTTCTTGCATTACTGAAGTGGTGTATACAGCTAAATTTTGTTTCCCGTGCCTACCTTTAAGCGTAGCCAGATTTAGATCTTTTAATGTAAACATTTCAGTAGCAAAGATGAATTAAACCATTTTGCAATACATTCACAAGTGGATTAATTCAAACTAAAAAAAGGATAGAAATTTAAAGAAGAGATTTCTCTTAAAGAACTGCTAGTGATCGTCCAAAGCACGTTGCTGTAGTTTTCTTCTATAAATATTAATGTTTTCCTCAAATATTTCCCATTCGAATCAGTTAACCATTGATCCTATTTCACACTTTTTGGCAGTGTTTTATTTATTTCTTATTGCGTTTTTTTAAATTTTTGATTATTAAGAAGATGAAGAGGTTTTTCAAGGTAGCCGAAACGGCTTCCGTGTAAAAACGGATATCTCGTTTATCGGAGACAGCAATTACGGTGGAAGGTCAAAGGCTCTCCAGTAACAAGCTTCCAGCGCCCTGGGAGGGAACCAATTGAAGCGGCTTTAAATTCCTCTTTGGCATTTTCACTACAGTAGAACCTCGCTAGTCCGACCTCCGATAGTCCGACTCCTCGGTTAATCCGACCATGCCGCCGGGGAAAATAGGCCTCCGCTAGTTCGCCCTCAGCGGGATTTTCTCATCGGTTAGTCCGACCACGCAATCGGAAATTGATGTTTGTTTACATTTCCGGTGCATTCCTCCGTTCAGGTTGGCTCCTGTCGATGACGAATTACTCATTGGGAGTGCGTAATCGTTCAGTAGAGCAATAACATTTGGTGCGGTTAGGTTTTTTTGGTCCTAATGTAGTTTTTTACAGCATTACAGTAGCTTGTTAAACACTCTTAATGCAATTTTTTCTGATCGAAATACAGTTTTTGTACGTTTTCATGTCAATAAAATGAGTTCATCCGATAATCCGACCTTTTTGTTGTTCCGACCATGCCCCCGGTCCCACAGGTGACGGATTAGCGAGGTTCTACTGTACCTTTTTGTGGTGAACAAGGTCGAATACTAAAAAATTGATTTAAGAAAATCTTATCTTGATGGCTACATAATAAACAAACGGTCAGATGAAACTTGTATTTCGAATGTTGTGACCATTCATCTGGCACTCACCTGGCACATCGTAATTATTTGTGACTACATTATTAGAATTGATGGAGTTGAGTTGAGTCTCAGAAGTAGTTTATATTTGATTATTAAACTTTTTTTAGAGTTGTAATTTCAAATTATTGATGGTTCAAAGCCGAATTCCAAATGAATTACTCTATATCATGAATTACTCCATATATATATATATATATAAGCAAAAAACCATTGACTGACTGACTGACTGACTGATCACAGTTTCTCAAAAACTATAAGGCTTAGAGCCATGAAACTTGGCATACATTTCCTTTATAGGCTCTAGACGCGTACTAAGAAAGGATTTTGCAATTTTTTCTTTCTAAAGGCATGATTATGGTATATTATAAAATCAAAATGGTGGCCACTTATAGCTTTCAAAACTTACTTTCTCAAAAACTACAAGACTATGGGCTATGAAGCTTGGCACAAATATTCTTCACAGGCTTTAGATGCGAGAAAAAGAAAGGTCTTTAAGATATTCTCTCTATAAAATCCAAAATGGCGGCCATTTCAGTTTTCAAAACTATAGATGGGAGGCCCAAAGAATATTTTTAAAGGATGGAAAAGGTACGAGGTCTAATCTCCTAAAAGAATTGAACATATAAATTTATGACGGCCTCCTATTATATTTTTTTCAAATAACACTTAAGCTACTTGCGTTGTACGACCCGCCTGAAGAAATACATTGTGTTCCCACTTTGATAAAAGGGGTTGTCCGTCTATCAAATAAATAAATAAGTACTCAAACTATAATCTTAAAACTCAATATGGACATTCCTCTAGAAACGGAGTTTCCAAAATTAAAATTGTAGGAGGGTTTGCTTAGGTGATGTGGATTTCAATTCCAAAAATAAATTAATACTACACTAATTTTGCCTAATCAAAAACCTGAGTGACGTGATCCTTAATATGAAAAAGAAACGTTTCGGAAATAGGTTTTTGGCTAAGACATTTACCGTCTACTTTTTTCTTATAGTTCTTGATATTTTTACAAAAATGTGCTAGATTCAGATTGATGCTAAGTCAAAAACCCGCCATTAGCGTCTTTTTAGCGAATTTCCCCTATAGGGAAGAAGCTATTACCGTAGGTCTCATGGTAAGACCTAAGCCCCAGACCATGATAACTTTTCGTTTTAGGGCCCCCAGAAGCAAAAAACACCATTCGTTCGAAATTATATATATATATATATATATATATATATATATATATATATGTGTGTGTGTGTGTGTGTGTGTGTGTGTGTGTGTGTCTGTGGGCACAATAGCGGCCGTAAAAATGGTCCGATCTTAATGAAATTTGGTACAGACATGTAAAGTGGTAATCCCTCGGACGAGTTCGTAAACCAGCCCGATTGGACCACCGGAAGGGGGGGTAAAGGGGGATAAACCCCCCAAAAATGGGTTTTTTGAGTTTTTTACATAGAAAAATAAAATTAATCAAATTTTTGCTGGCACCATTGAAAAAACAAACAAGCAATGAGTATCGTAAAAAAATTTTTGTTGGCACCATTGAATTCAGCTCAAAAAAAAAAAAACAATTTAGTATGTTGAATCACTGCTCTATGTCCATTGGTTACCGAGATATTGAAAGTGGTAAACACAGTACGTTGTCCCAATGTTAACCTTATGGGAAATAATTAAAATTCTATATCTCGGTTATTTCTCAACATATATAGATAAAACTTGGTAAATAGCTTCTTCTAGTTCAGATCTACTAAATAATGAATTGAAACCACCCAGTTTTAATATACCTGTAGCAGCAAACCTGCATACTCATTCCCCATGTTATTCTTATGGAGCTTACAAAAACATGTCAAATCTCGCTATGTTGGATTGAAATATGTTGTTTTGGATTTGAAATTCGCTGAGTTTGCAGGCTTGCTGCAACGGGGGTATTTGTTTTATATCCCGGGTTATCCCTCATTCTCTGCATTGGCAAATGGGAGGAAGCTAATTCATACCCTTTGCTAATCAAAAGGGAAACGTTTTTAGAGGAAAGTTACACCTTTTCATTTCGATCAAGGGTGGAATTACCAGCTGCGTAATAGCACACCAATGGCCCAAATCAGTCAATTAGTTAATTATTCCTAAAATATTGTATACGGCATAACATGATTTAATTAAAATTAATTAGCTATCCTTTCAGTGGGCGAAGCTGCGGGTATATCTGCTAGTTTTTATATAAATTATATGTGTTTCTTTGTGAGTAGCAGTATTTCGCATACCCAATATTTCGCCAAACCAAATTAAACGTCCTGCGCCTCAGAGAGATTTCCCCTACATTTAGGATCCTGCCGGTCGTGAACACGCTGCCAAAAATCAAAGATTTTTCCCTTCCATTTTTTCAACAAAAATGGGTCATATAGCTCTGCAACTTGACTCATGATATCAATCGCAAATATAATGAGCTAATACATATTGTTACCAAGATCAACAAACCTGACAAAAAACAATATTATTAAAACTAAAATTAATTCAGTACAAGATTTTGTTGTGAACGGACATATGAATTTATAACATCACGGATTCATACGTACAGATACTTTTCCTTCCCAGAACATATAAATTCAAAAAGTTGTATTGATTTGAAGATTTGAGTCCAATAAAAAACCCTCCTCCTTTATATACTGTATAGTAAAGATAAAGAGTATGGGAAACATTCACCATACACGTTTATTCATTTGTTATGAAAAATGTAATTTTATTTATAACAAAACTACTTTTGTTAAATTAATACCCAAGGAACTCTGAAACGGCTATCAACGAACGAATTTGAAGTAAAAATAAATGTTACATTTCGATTGAAGCTTTCACCACAGGAATGGCGATGTAAAGCTTTTGTCAACCACTCAAAGATATTAAAAATACTTGTTTTCGCTTCTAGTCTAGTTAAACATTTATTTTAGCTGTATGCAATTGAAAATTCGTCTTTATCCATCTCATAGAAAATTAAACTTCTTGATCACAGTAATATCTTCATTACATAAATGTTTTCTGCTTAAAATATTCAATACTTTATTCCTTTAAATCTAGTTGTGTATTGTGACTTATTTTATTGCTCTTACCAAGTATTATATCACTGTGAAAGTTTATAGGTAGGAAATAACAAAATTAAAGCTATCATGATCTTGAAACGTGCTTTGTTGCTTTTGAAAAAAACTAGCATAAATATTCAAGCCCTAAATCATAGTTTTCGTTCAAGTATTTCTAAGGAAACTTGAATGAAATCAGGAATAAAAAATTGCTATTAAATAATAATTTACCCTCCCAGGAGTTTAAACACAGCGGTTCTGAAAACACAGGATGGGTTGGAAATATATACAATTTAAAGTTAAAACGTCGTTATGATCCGGACCACTCTATGTTCTCTTAAAAATAAAGAAATGTCAAAAAGATATATTTTAAGATATACAATTTATATAATGTAAATTGGGATCTAGAAATATTTTACAAATGGGAAAATAAACAAAAAATCCCCTCTGATAAATAAAGTTCAATCATAGTTGATAGTTAAAGTTTGTCCTCGTACAAAATGGGAATCGTCAATTGAAAAATATTCTTTTTTAGCTATAGATCTTTTCTTGTATTAATGCTTCAGTAAGTATCGTATTATTCTAGCTAGAGTGATTTTTAGTGAAGTTTCAACAAGTTTGTATTATCGTTTGAGTAATGTAATATTCAGACTAGGGTGCTGTCTACATTACTTTAATTTTGGTATATAATAGTCTACTAGTTGGATAGACAGTTTCACATTTGAATATTTCGTTTAAACTTTGAAATTGCGTTATACGATCGACTTAAATTCATCCTGCCAGAATCCATTGACAATTTCACTTTGATAATGACATTTAAAAAAAGGAAATTTAAAAAATCGACGAAACTTTAACATCCGACTCCATCGTTTTTATCGATGTTTACAATCGTTCTTCACCATCGAATGCCGATAGTGAAGAATCGGTTCTAATCATCGGAACTATGAATTAATTGCCAACGATCTCACATGATGTAATGGTAAATTATTTGATAATTAATGTAGGTTAAGTGCGTGTCTCTAATCATGATAATAACTGAACACTTATTTGTACATACAAATAAACAAGACTTTACTATATAACTAAGACTTGACCAAAACCAATAACAAAATGACAATCTTCAATTGACTGGACAGACGACACAACACACGACACTGACAACGATTGGCAATGAATCAACCAAGTGCAAGATGGCGAATAGTGTGGAATAAGTTTTGAATATGTTAAGTTAGTTATTATTAGTTGAGTTATGATATTTACCTTAGTATATAATGAGTTTTATTTATAAGTTAGAATACTACAGGTTTCTTTATAGCCATGTTAGATGTTAATATGCTTTGTCGTTAGATCACCTGATAAATACTGTATTCGGTTACGGTACTTGTAGAATCGACATAACTTCGATGAATCGATTGTAAACATCAATAAATACGATGGAGTCGAATATCAAAGTTTCGCCAAAAAATATACAGTGATAATTATTACACAAATTATTTTCTTAAAAGTCAGTGATTAAAAACAAGATATTTACTCTTTAAATATGAATTTAAAAAGGCAGAGCTGTAGAATAGGCTAAAGAATGTAATATTGAGAAATAATAAAAATGTATTCTACAATTTTGCAAAATGTGATTGGGCATTACGGTTCATTAGTGTTTAACATGTGTAGCCAATGTGTAATCTACTTATGTTGTAATTACGTAACATTCGTTAAATCGGATATAGTTCAATTTAACGTATGCAAATTCGTCGGTGATTGTAAAGTTGCAAATCATCTGCTAATATTCAAAAGAAGGATAAAACCTATAAATCGATTAATAGATTGTTAATCAATTTTCATGTAATTTCGTATCTAAATTATGTTGTAATTAAAAAATATTAAAATTCTTTTTATGTTTTTCAGGGCTTTAAAGTACCAGCATTATTTTAAGCGTAACTAGTGTCTTGAAAACGTCTTATGAAGTTAAAAGTAGTAAAACATCCAAACAGAGCACTTAGCTGTTTGCAGTAATTAATCACATTCATATTCAGACAGCCATTCTGTGGACACTTTTATTAAAACTATGAAAGTGATTGCAGGAAAAAAGTTAAAAATGTCGTTGAATAAATATATTGCTTGAAGTGTTTCGGCAAGCATTTGACAAATGCTTGCCGAAACACTTCAAGCAATATATTTATTCAACGACATTTTTAACTTTTTTCCTGCAATCACTTTCATAGTTTTAATAAAAGTGTCCACAGAATGGCTGTCTGAATATGAATGTGATTAATTACTGCAAACAGCTAAGTGCTCTGTTTGGATGTTTTACTACTTTTAACTTCATAAGACGTTTTCAAGACACTAGTTACGCTTAAAATAATGCTGGTACTTTAAAGCCCTGAAAAACATAAAAAGAATTTTAATATTTTTTAATTACAACATAATTTAGATACGAAATTACATGAAAATTGATTAACAATCTATTAATCGATTTATAGGTTTTATCCTTCTTTTGAATATTAGCAGATGATTTGCAACTTTACAATCACCGACGAATTTGCATACGTTAAATTGAACTATATCCGATTTAACGAATGTTACGTAATTACAACATAAGTAGATTACACATTGGCTACACATGTTAAACACTAATGAACCGTAATGCCCAATCACATTTTGCAAAATTGTAGAATACATTTTTATTATTTCTCAATATTACATTCTTTAGCCTATTCTACAGCTCTGCCTTTTTAAATTCATATTTAAAGAGTAAATATCTTGTTTTTAATCACTGACTTTTAAGAAAATAATTTGTGTAATAATTATCACTGTATATTTTTTGGCGAAACTTTGATATTCGACTCCATCGTATTTATTGATGTTTACAATCGATTCATCGAAGTTATGTCGATTCTACAAGTACCGTAACCGAATACAGTATTTATCAGGTGATCTAACGACAAAGCATATTAACATCTAACATGGCTATAAAGAAACCTGTAGTATTCTAACTTATAAATAAAACTCATTATATACTAAGGTAAATATCATAACTCAACTAATAATAACTAACTTAACATATTCAAAACTTATTCCACACTATTCGCCATCTTGCACTTGGTTGATTCATTGCCAATCGTTGTCAGTGTCGTGTGTTGTGTCGTCTGTCCAGTCAATTGAAGATTGTCATTTTGTTATTGGTTTTGGTCAAGTCTTAGTTATATAGTAAAGTCTTGTTTATTTGTATGTACAAATAAGTGTTCAGTTATTATCATGATTAGAGACACGCACTTAACCTACATTAATTATCAAATAATTTACCATTACATCATGTGAGATCGTTGGCAATTAATTCATAGTTCCGATGATTAGAACCGATTCTTCACTATCGGCATTCGATGGTGAAGAACGATTGTAAACATCGATAAAAACGATGGAGTCGGATGTTAAAGTTTCGTCGATTTTTTAAATTTCCTTTTTTTAAATGTCATTATCAAAGTGAAATTGTCAATGGATTCTGGCAGGATGAATTTAAGTCGATCGTATAACGCAATTTCAAAGTTTAAACGAAATATTCAAATGTGAAACTGTCTATCCAACTAGTAGACTATTATATACCAAAATTAAAGTAATGTAGACAGCACCCTAGTCTGAATATTACATTACTCAAACGATAATACAAACTTGTTGAAACTTCACTAAAAATCACTCTAGCTAGAATAATACGATACTTACTGAAGCATTAATACAAGAAAAGATCTATAGCTAAAAAAGAATATTTTTCAATTGACGATTCCCATTTTGTACGAGGACAAACTTTAACTATCAACTATGATTGAACTTTATTTATCAGAGGGGATTTTTTGTTTATTTTCCCATTTGTAAAATATTTCTAGATCCCAATTTACATTATATAAATTGTATATCTTAAAATATATCTTTTTGACATTTCTTTATTAAAAGAGTGTTATGTGATGTGTTTTGCTCAAAGATAGCTGCTATAAAGAAATCTGTAGTTCTGCCTCTGTATTTAAAATGGTAGTATCATTTATGTGAAACAGCAGTACTGAGAAATATTGTTACAAGATACTTAAATTGAGATATAAATATGCCTAAAAAGTAAAGACTTTTTTGTGTGCAGTGTTTAAGAAAACAAAAGAGTACTAATGGACTAAAAATAAGTATGATATAAGATGATTGCTGCATATTGTAACACGAGAAAATAAAAATAAAATTAGTATATTCTAGTTGATTGTAAAGTAAAGTGAAAATATAAGTTTCTTAATTAGAAGGTAATTCTGAATGTTTACCTCTATTTAGCAGCTTTTTGGCGCATTTTGCCGGAGCAGCCATGTTGATTTTAATTGAATATACTCTAAGCAACTGGTATTAGCTAGCCAGTTACAATATTGTTACAGTTGAATTATTAATGAGGTTACAAGAAACAAAGGAGAAATGGTAATTATTGAATGTCCATAACAATACCATTGGACAATGAACTGTTTATTTTCGGTCGGAAGAGAGTTTAAGTTTGCTCTACAACTTAGGCGTAGATTTACAACCTTACTTATATTTACTTTCTTAGATATGCTCAATGAACACAATTGTTAGCGGTACAGATAAATTATAAGCATTCTTCCTTCCTGATTTATTTATTTAATAAATAAAATAAAAATAAATATAAATGGACAAAGAACTTACTAGAACTAGAGTAATTTGAACTGTTGCACTGGGGATTGTAAAATGAAATATATGGATAAATTATCAATTTTTTATATTTACAATCATCCCGCATAATCCGGGTTTGGGAATAAACTGACCAATTATCGGAACACAAACAACTGACAGTCGACAGTCTGTTTTTAAATCGTTTAAAGCTTTTGAAACCAATAATATCCCCGGATTTGTCAAAAACAAAATCGTTGAATTATCGATTATATCATTTTTAGTTTCTACATTTCTAATAACGTAAAGGTATATTCTTGTAAGAGATCTTACTGAATAAAATTTTACTTTGATGATCAAGCCAAAAGGATTTCTAATTCAGAATAAAATCTTGTAATAATTATTTTATATTACCAGAATTTGCTATGTCATAGATGGGGATATACTCTTGAAGGGAAGTAGCTATAATTATTGGCATTGTTTGATTCATAAAAATTATTCTTAGCCATTAGAATAGATGCACTAAGTCTTGGACTGCATTAAATGTAATGCGTATTTTAAAATAAATAAGCTTTTGACGCTTAAATTTGCACAATATTTTCTGTTTGACCTAATTTACTTTTTTTCTTTTTTGTATTGACGATGTGCCAACTCGACTCCAATATTAAATCAGATGATATTATTAAAATGTAGCATGAAACTATTACATTATTTACTGTAACGGACAATCTCGGTAACATATCTTGGCTTATGTTAGGAATTTTAAAAAACTATTATAAAATTAAAAATAGATGAAATACCAAGAAAGTGAGTATAAGGATGGATTCAATAATGCCTACAGATGGAACAATGCGGCCTGAGGGCTCGTAGCGGTTCAATGATTTAAACTACCCATTCTCATCATTGATGAGGACATTTATAACATTAAATAAATTATTTTATTGAAACATTTTAATGGCCGATGATCCTTTTGAGTTTTACAAATATTAACATATCTAAATCAACCTTTTAAAAATAGCACATTTACAAAGGTTGTTAACACTTCTTCAAAATATCGTACTAATTGATTTAATGAGAAGATATTGTTATTTATTGATTATTTTTATCTGTTTAATACGAATGCATTTAATGGAATCAACAAATTATATATATATATATATATATATATATATATATATATATATATATATATATATATATATACGGTATATTAGTTAGGAATGGGCATCAGTTACTTTGTAAATTGTTTTACTGCAGGAAAATTGTACATAAAGCTTGAATTACTATTCTGATAAGTACTACAAACAATGGGTGTGTACGCCCCAGTAGAATAAAAATGTCAATATTTTTTGTAATAAAATGTGAGATTGACATTTTTTGAGGATTTAAGCACTAAAACCTTGTATACCTTTCCTTTACATTTTAGGACGCTAGCCTAGTCCAGAACTAATTTGCACATTTCTTCGAGCCAGGCCTACTGAGTCGTGGTATTATTACATAGTGAAAAAGTGATTGGCAAGATTTGAAGCCTTGTCCTCGTTAGTAACCCATGCTCTCTCGCTACAGGTCTACACAACTCCCCATTAAAATAATATAGCTTGTCACTTTTGCTTTATTGTGATCAGTCGTCAATTGTTAGCTTTTTTATTATGAACCTCTTCGCTCAAAATGAAAATAGTCAGAATGAGAAGCTATTGAATACAGCCGAAAAATGCAATGATGCAAGCTACGCGGGGGTTCGGACCCATTGATTAAACTCGGCATTCTTAGCATACGCGGAAAATCGCAGAATTCAAGATATTTAAATTTTTTCGATTTGAAAACATTCATTGACTTTTAAAAATTGATTATCATACTCCAGTAAATTGATAGCTGAATTGAAAAACACATTTATTTGAATCATATTCAAGGAACGTTTCCGAGTTTAAAAACTCTTAATTTATTCAAATTAAACACTTTTGCTTCAAACATTTTATTTTGTTCAGTTATAACTTTCCTAACAAGCTCATATAAATTATGAGTTTGAGGAAAACATTTTATTTTTATTCGTACGAATAAAGCCTGCTTTCAAATTGCTAATCTTTGATTCTATTACATTTAATGGTATATCTAACTTGAAATAAATTAAAAGTTATTGATATAATCTTATCTCACTTACCTGTTTGCACCCTAAACGGCATTTATAGACAATAAGTATAACTTAGTATTATTTATACTTGTAATGTTTTTCTTAAATAACTTCGATACTTTGGGATAGCATGGATGATTGAAAACGCACAATGTAATGCGAGCTACAGTTTATTTTTTGTTTTTGTAACGCGTTATTTAATATTTTAGTTTTTAATAAAATTGTATATATATATATCACAATAGAAATTAATGAAATCTTATCTTCACGACTTACAGCTACGAACAGAATGACCTATCAACAGGCTGCGAGCAATGGCGAAATGTTGAGAAATGATCAAACACCTAATATTTTAAATCATGATATCAATTTATAATACGACAGAGAACAAAATTACCGAGGGGTGAATGCTTAGGCTGAGAGGAAAATGACTATCGGTTTGTTTAAAAATGACTTAGGTGTAATAACTGGAACTGTAAGAAAACAAATAAAAGTACGGTAAAATTTATTAATTAGATTTGTGAAGTTCCCAAATTGAAAGCGCAAATTGACAAAGTGTTCTCAAAATATAATAATCGCCATTTTAATGACATTGGAATTAATTGAATCCATTTACGTCGTATTTTCCAGCCCCACAGCCCGTCAGTCGCAGGCGCGAGTTGGGCGGACTCATTGTTGTCACCGGATGGCTGCAGGCCTCCGCTTTGTCTTATGTTCGTTAACGTGGCTACTAAACAGCTATTGTAGGTTACTCGTTAATATATCATTAAAAAAGTGAAACAATACCATTTATGTTTCTACAAACTAGCTGAGAGTATTGAAATAAAAAAAAATTATATATTACGGTTCTTATGATTAAATACTGAACAGCAGTGCTTATGCTAATGGTTTTACTTGATAATAGCAAAACAATATTCAAAAGTTGTAAAATATGTAATTTATGTTATAAGGTTATGTACTCGAACTATTAAAACTTTTATTATTGATATATGGAGAAATAGGTTTTAAGTTTAAGTTATTCAGGAGGGAAAAATTTCAGAGCCATTTTGACTAAAAGAGAATTTTTACGCTTACGTTTGATAAAGACTTTACAGAGAGTACATTGTAAGTTTTTTATTTTAAGATTATTTGAAATGTAATACATTTAATTATGAATACACATATTACACAGGTTTGAAACGTTAAAAAATATATAAAAAGAAAAAACTGCGAAGAAACAACACGCAATAATGATATTTACGGAAAAAGCTTCATTGTGAGTGTTGAATACTACTAAAATTAATAAATTGTGCTTTCGTTTTGTTAACTAGCTACTTTGTGATTGTAATGACGCTTTACAATTTTAAGTGTAATTTATTTTTTACGTAGCTTGAGATGCATATTATTGGAAACATCTTCCTTTTAATTTTTTTGAAAATTGGAATAATAATCAACTTAAATAATTCAGCAAATTCTAGATATGTAATTGTCGAAAATAAAGTACTATTAATATAGGGTTTCCAAGAATCATTCAGAAGTGATTTTTTATTTTGAATATAATAGAGGTTTGGGAAATTGCACAAGTAAACGAATATTTCTTATCCAAAAACGAATTATAAGAGTAACTGTACAAGTCTGTCCAAAAAGTATTGTCGAAATTTGTTCAAACAATTAAATATTCTACCATTCATGTTAATGTTCATATTTCATTTACTATTATTTGTAAAGAAGCATATTACTCAGTTTAAAGCATTCAAAACCAACAGTATCATTTTAGACCAAGCAGTTTTGTATTACAGTACCCTGTACGTAGAACTACAGCATATGAAAAAAATACATTTTATATGGGTCTCCGGTTTTATAATAAATTACCTCTTTTTATTAAAATGAAATTCCTGGTAAAAATGTCGTTCAGAACTATTTTCATTCTTATTCGACAACTGTTTTCACAGTACTGAGGAATTTTTAACCATGCAAATTACGGAATCCTAAATTTATAATTATTACTTATATTCTTTTCCATTGTGTTATGCTGTATTGTTTTAGTTATAATTAACATTATAGTTTATTTGACAATTCACCTTCCTCCGAGCAAACGTACTCAATAAGGCGTATTGTGATGTAAGGAAATAAATAAATAATTAAATAACTCAGTGACTAATTAAAAATGTTTGAAACAACGCAAGAGATCATTTTGAAACATAATACAGTAGTTTTTAGGGAGACTGACGATTTTTCAGGGACAGACAATGCACCTGCATAAGTTCATTGTTTTGTCTTCAAGCTTAAAGAGTTTGTTTAATGCCTCATAATCTCTAAAACTAATTCCGCGAAAAGTTTTCTTAGATAATGTATTTAATTAATTTACTGGGTAATGGGCTTATAGCTTCTATAGAAAACACTATCTAAATTATTGAAATTTTAGACTGATCAAAGGAAAGACCCTTCAGCCGGTGAACTATTACGCACGAGGTTCTAAAAATGTCGATAAAAGCATTTTCATTGTTGTTGTGTAGTTATTTAAATTGTGAATTTATTTTAGAGATTAAATTCGCTTAATTTCCTCACTTATTCGTCCTAAAACCTCGTGTACTTATATACTAAGTGATTAACTAGTAAATTGAAGGGGCTAAAAGCCCCTAATGAGTGAAAATTCAAACATTTATTATCGTACAAAATAACTTCATAGCAAACTGAATCTACCTTATTTTGATATCTAGCCAACCACATGGTTTTCAATCAAGTATCAGCATCACATGTTTTATATGAACAAAACAGACGTTTTTAGATCCCAATGATTTTTAAATGACAGATATTTTACGTTACTTCTCGTGTTTGCTGAATTTCAAGCAATTTCATTATTTTTCCCGCCATCACGGAATAAAAACCTTTAATTTTTTTTGGGCATAAAAAAGCTCAATATAAACCCAAAATGTAAATTAAACTTATATTTTGCTAAGGAAGTAAAAATACAATAGAATAAAATAATAAATACATAATTTAAGCACCCTCCCAAAGCCAGAGCAAAAATTATCAATTTATGAACGTAAACAAGAATTAACTTTACGCAGGACGTTGCCTTAAAGAGACTTCGCACTCAAGCGGCCGCATTTATCATCCGATTTACTTTAAATTTGTGGAAATATGATTTGCTATGATCTGATTGGCCGGAAATAGATCGGAAACCCATATCCCAAATTAGGGGAGCACAAGCCCAAATTTTTGGGTTTTAGAGTCTAAAATAGACAATTTAAGTCCTAAAATTTAAATGCGCTCCGTCATGTCGGCGTTCTACGTGAGTAATTGTTACTTTAAAAATAACTCCTTATTTATTAAATTTAGGGTTATTAACAAGATAAAGATTTGTATCAAAGTAGCCGAAACGGCTTCCTTGTAAAAACGGATATCTCGTTTATCGGAGACAGCAATTACGGTAGAAGGTCAAAGGCTCTCGAGTAACAAGCTTCCGCCGCCCTGGGAGAGAACCAATTGAAGCGGCTTTAAATTTCACTTTGGCATTCTCACTACCTTTTTGTGATGCACAAGGTCCTATAGTTAAAAATAAATTCAATGGAAAAAATCTTATATTGATAGCTGATCGAATAAGCTGACGGTCAGTTGAAACGTGTTCTTGAATGTCGTGACTATTCATCTAAAACATTGTAATTTGTAATCACATCAATAGGATTGAAAATTTCGAGAGCAAAACTAAATTAGTAGATAAATTTCAAGGACTTTAACAATGTTGTTAAAAGTTTAACTATGGTATTTGGTATGATTGAAATGAAAAAATGACTTCTTGATGAGTATAGTACAGCTTTACCTATTTAGATAATTCAATGAAAACTACCAACGCATAATCAACATTTTTGATAACATATACTGTAAAAAATAAAAAAGTCTTTGCAGGTGTACTGAGCTTTGCTCGGTAATAGATTTCCAGTTTTATTTTACACACAATTTTAAAGTGAGACAACTATAGCACGTTGAAATTATTACCACTTTCATATTTCTTTACCTACCTACATGACAACCCAAATCAATTCAAATCGGTGCAACTAAATAGTTTATTTTTATAAAAATACTTTTTTTACTGACATTAAGACCAGTATAAAGCCCATTTTTAAGCGAAAATTGGGTTTTTCTCAGCAATAAATTGAAATTGTTAAATAATTTCTTTTATCTTGCATGCATACACACCAATACAAGCAAACATTGGCGATAAACGGTTATTAGAACAATACTAATAAAAATATTAATAGTATATTAAAGTTAAAATTAAAAGGTTTAATATTTATAGGAATAGATACATAATCTCTAATACAATTTAAACTGCTAAAGTAACTACTTTAATTAAATGCAATAACCTCTACAGTTACATCGCTGTTATGATTGTTAAACCTTAAAATATAAAACAGAATACCATATTCATTCATAAAGTAGGACCAACTTCATATACCCTTCATTACTTAACGTATATAAAAGGTTAAATAATAAACTATTCTTTAAGCTTTACAATTAAAACATTTATGAAGAAACAGAAAATAACAGAAATAACAAAAAAACGCCCAAACAAATAATTTAGGACATTCAGAAGCAGTTTCCGCACCGCCTAGGACGCGGAGTTGGTGTAGACGCCCGCCTCTGGACCGCGGGTTCTGACGGAGGTCGTCAGAGTGTGGAACCTCAGGCGGCGCGGCCTCGCAGCTGCCTCCCGCGTGACGACCTCCGTGGTGACGTCACCCACCCTGTCCCCCGCGCCCTCGCTCACCGTCCACACTTCCTCGGCCATAGCACTGCGGGTCCAGCTTACTTCACAAATTTATTATATAAGTTATGAGCAGAAACAGAAATTTTACCTTGAAAGTTGCTTGATGTGCGTTTCCCTGGTTACTGATGTTGTCCTTGGTGATTTTAGCTAGTTATCTCAATTAAAACTTAAATGTCTGTAAAAAAGTATAGCTTAGTCCAGTATAGTCCAATATACACTCTTTTTTGGCAATATAACATGATAAACGATTTATATTGGGTAAAATATTGATCTTTGATGTTGGACGAAGAATTAAATGCTCTCTTTATTATAAAACGAATTCGTAATCGTGAATAGAGTTTAAAATTTAATAACAATACTAAGCCATTGCGATGGGAATATTTTATTATACTAAATTTCTGACGCCTCTACTTGCGAATATTTATTTTACGTTCTAAAATTGGAAACTAACTTTACCATGCTTAAACTATTGCCATATATACATAGTCAAAATAGTTTGTAAATGTCTCGTGATAAAAGGTGTAATCTGTGAAAAGTTCTTAAGAAAGAAAACACGATTTATCTATAAAATAGGACTGTATCGTTCCTTCTGAAATCTCAAATCTTTTATGAGAACAAGTTTATGTAACTGTTCATCGCACGATGACTCGTCTTCGATCTCGTCCACAAATAACTGATAAAATATAATAGAGGACCCTATTTTCCGTTAACTCTACGGGTCACTTTCTTATAGATATCGAGCTAAGTCTCAGAAATAGTTCTTTTTGTGCAACTTTTTTTTAAAGTGGTAAGATAAAATTATGGTTCAAAGGCAAATTCAAACTAAATTATTTTAAAATAATTTCTATATACGTTTTATATATTTCTTTGAATAATAGTATCTAGCATACTCAATATTTCGCTAAACAAAACTAAACGTTTGAGAGAATCCCTCTGAGAGATTTTCTCTAATTTTAGAAAACTGCCAAGAACAAACACTTTTCGATTCACCATTTCAACAAAATTGGGACATACAGGGTGTCCCATAAGTAAAGTGCCAAACTTCGGGAATAGGCTATATGGGTCAAAATAAAGATAAAATGAAGAATACAATTTTTTCCAAAAACGCTTTGTTTACCAGATATCCACCATTTTGTATTTTTAACAAAATATTTTTTGTCTCCCAAGTTTTTGAATCGATTTTTTGAAACTCGGTAGGCACCTGTATCTAGTCAAGGTTAGTTTATGAAAAAATAATCAGCATGATCGAATCGTAAGTTTCAAAATGGCAGCCGTTTAAAATCTTTACATTGAAATACCGAAAAAATGGTACATTTTACAAAAAAATATAAGGAACAATAATATTTAGAAAATGTTATTTCCATTCCAACGATACCAAAATTATGAAAATCGATTATCAAACAACTGAGTTATGGTCGAATTATCGCATGGCTCAGCGCAACAATGGACTATTTTGCTTCAAAAAATGCGGCCTCACAAGCTAAATACGATCATAACTCAGTTGTTCATTAACCGATTTTCATAAATTTGGTGTCATTAGATGGAAAATAACATTTTCTAAAAATTGTTATCCATTATACGTTTTTGTACAACGTACCATTTTTTCGTTATTTCAACTTAAAGATTTTAAACGGCCGCCATTTTGAAATTTATTATTTAATCATGCTCATTATTTTTTCATAAACTAACCTTCACTAGATACAGGTGCATACCGAGTTTCAAGAAAATCGATTCGAAAACTTGGGAGATAAAACATATTTTGTTAAAAATACAAAATGGCGGATATTTGGTAAACAAAGCGTTTTTGGAAAAAATTGTATTCTTCATTTTATCTTTATTTTGACCCATATAACCTGTAAGATTACTAGTTAATATAATAAATTATCACCTTAAAAGTTATTCATTTATTACTTATCTCAAAATCCAAAAAGTAAACATCAACAATAAACATGACATGACATATGGTTAAACTAATCATCTGACATATTCTCTTCTTCATAAACTCAGTCTTTTCGGCTTTACAACCCTACCAGACCTTGTCTTGTAGGGAGCATGATTAGAGACCTTAGGAGTGGGATCTTTAGTAGAGGCCATGGGAAGTTCCACACTTGCTCTTGGCTGTTCTACTATCTTCTCTCCAGTTATTTTATTTTCATTAGAGTTTCTCGACCGAATATCTGCTTGAATATCTTTTTGACTAAACCTTGGTTCTTCAATTTCAAAATCCAACAGTGGAGCAGGCTGCAGAAATACTCTGTTTCGCCTAAAAACTTTACCCTGGACATCAACCAAGTATTCTCTGTTGTTTATCCCTTCCGAAACAATATATCCATATCTCTTCAGGTCTTTTATGAAGACACGCTCGTTTCTCATTAGATTGCTTAGTTCCCGCGCATTGTGTCTTCTGTCAAAATAAAACTTCTGGTTTACCTTATCTTTATCCCAGAACTTCTTGTGGTCGTCAACTCTTCCCCAATTAGGTTTCAACATTCTTTTATCAATTGGGATGTTCGTCCTGATCCTTCTTCCAAACAAAAGCTCTGCTGGAGACACCCCACTATCCAATGGAGTCGATCTGTGAGCTAGCAGACCATCACTTAGATCCTTATTTTTCTTTAAACATTTCTTAACAATTTTTACAGCAGATTCTGCCTGACCATTAGATTGAGCATGCTTCGGGCTCGAAGTAACTGTTACAAAGTTGTATTCCTCAGCAAAGTTTGAAAACTCTGCAGACTTGAACTGGGTCCCATTGTCAGAACGCAATACAAAAGGAACTCCGTGTCTAGCGAATACTTCTTTAACACTGCGGATTACAGTGTTGCTCCTCAAATTTGCCAGAGGAACGGCCTCGATGTACTTTGAAAAATAATCCTGAAGTACAAGGTAGTTTCTTCCCTCAAAATCTCCAATATCCGCTGACACTTCTTGCCAAGGGCCCTCTGGTATTTTAGCCGGTCTCAAAGGTTCTGAAACCTTATCACGGTGCTCTAAGCACACGGGACACCCTTCCACTTTCCTCTTAATGTCAACCGTGATTCCAGGCCACCAAACTGACAATTTTGCCCTCGAAATACATTTGACAATACCTAAATGACCAGTATGAATATGTTCCAGCATTTTGGCACGAGCACTTCTAGGAACAAAGACTCTATGTCCCTTCAACAAAAGCCCATTATGAAACACAAGATCTCCACGTTCCTTGTAAAACTCGGTATGTTTCAAACTTGGCCAGTCCCCAGAAGCAATACATTCCTTTAGTGTCTTACAAGAATAATCATTTTCTTGAAGTCCTTTGAGCCTTTTCATGTTTCTATCTGAAAGGTCGATTAATGTGATTACACTAGATACATTTAACTCAAGTTCATCTAAAACATCCGCCTGTTCATTCGGCTCAGACCTCAAAGGTTCCCTAGAAAGCGTATCTGCAATTAGCATTTGCTTACCTGGAACATGAACCACTTGGAAATCAAATCTAGCCACCCTCATCCTAAAACGTTGAAGTCTTGCAGTTAAATCATCAATCTGCTTCTCACCCAATAGCTGAACCAGCGGCTTATGGTCTGTTCTCAATATAAATCGGCAACCAATCAAGTATTGAGCAAATCTCTCACAGGCCCATGTCGAAGCTAAGGCCTCCTTCTCTATTTGCGCATATCGGCGCTTAACAGAACTTAAAGTTCTTGAAACAAACTGGATTGGCTTCCATGTATCTCTAACTTTCATCTCAATGACTGCTCCTAATCCAAAACTTGAAGAATCTGCTGAAACTCTTAAAGACAAGCTAGGATCAAACAAAACAAGTGCAGTTGCGTCTCCAATCATTTGCTTAATTTTTCTATACACATTCTCATGTTCAAAACTCCACAGCCATTCATTTTTTTCACATAACAGGCTCTTTAATGGTTCAGTGGCGGAGGAAAGCCCTGGAACAAACTTCATCAAGTAATTAATCATTCCCATAAATCTTCGTAGCTCTGTCCGATTTGTAGGCGAAGGCAAAGATTCAATAGCCTTTACCTTATCGGGATCAGGTAGGACAGTACCATTATCAATCACATGGCCAAGGAACTTAATTTTAGTCTTCTTGAAATTACATTTCTCAGCATTCAAGGTAAGTCCACTTAGTTCAAATTTCTTTAACAAAGCAATCAGATTCCTGTCATGCTGTTCAGGAGTGTTCCCGAAAACTAGAAAATCGTCCGCTAAATTTATTACACCCTCAAGTCCATCTGCCATCTCAAAAGTCCTCCTCTGAAAGTGCTCCGGAGCAGATAAAATTCCGAAAGGCATTCGATTGAAAAAAAATCTTCCAAACGGTGTAATAAATGTGGTAAGCATGGCAGACTTAGCATCAAGAGGTACTTGCCAAAAACCGCTGTTAGCATCAAGACGGCTAAAATACTTTGCATTGCCGATCCTTGCCAAACACTCGTCTACAGAAGGCAAAATGGTCTTCTCTCTCTTAACATATTTGTTTAACATGGTATAATCCACAGCCATTCTAATTGACCCATTCTTCTTAGGAACCACTACTATTGGAGAACACCACTCAGTAGGGCCGTCAACCTTAGTAATCACCCCTTCACTAACCATTCTATCTAATTCGGATTTTACTTTGTCTCTTAAATGTAAGGGTATCCTCCGTGGACAACTTATAGAAAAAGGTCTGTAATTTTCCTGAAGTTCAATTGTGAACGGATCTCCTACAAACTTTCCCAATCCATTAAAGACCTTAGGAAAAGAGGTAATTAAGATATTTTCACGTGAGACATTCTCAATATCTCCCGAAATCAACCCCAATTTAATTGCCATACTTCTACATAATAAGGGTTCCCTCTGCCCTTTGATTACATAAGCAATTTCCTCTTGAACTTGTGATTTATATTTCAACTTTAAATTGACACACCCCAAAACAGTTAGTGGAGAATCTCCTGGACCTCTCAAGCGTAATGACGTAGGGAGCAAGTTTAATCTCAACATCTTGAGATGTTCCTATCCCAAGCAAGTAACATCAGCCCCAGTATCTAATTTAAATTTAATAGGACAATTGTTAACTGAACAGGAAACAAAAATCCCTTTACTATGATCAGTTATTTTACTTTTCCTAGGAGCCTTGTTCTCAGCTACAACAATACTGTCGATATTACCATTATCACTGTATGAGGAAGATGACTGCTTGTCAACATCATTTATTTCATCAACCTTACCTTGAAATTTACACGCTCCCTTGCTGTGTCCTCGTTTCTTACAAATGTGGCAAGTAACAAACTTAGCCCAACATTTGCCGACTTGATGCGGCCTTTTACCCCCACAATGAAAACATTTAAAATTAGTAGTACCTCGCTTCTTACGACTATTTTCTGCATCCCAAACTAATTTATTTCTGTCAATACGCATTTGTTCCACTAAACCATTCCCTTCCTTTGAAGTACTACAGACTCGAGGACGGAGCTGGAACTGTTCCGCCTGCCTTACTCTATCAATAATCTCCTTTAAAGAAAGTTGTTTAATTTGAAGTTGTGCACTCAAATGTTTATCAGCTAATCCTGTAACTAATTTAAGCATTATCATTTTATCATTGTAGCTAGTTTTGCACTTTTCACATGACCAGTCACAGCGCCCAGATAAGTAGTAAAGGTCATTTATAAATTCATCAACATTTGTACCAGGTTTTTGAAAATGATTGATAAATCTGGACCGCTCAAAAAATAAATTACTTTTGCAAGAGAAATAGTCAGAAAACTTTTCTTTTACATCATCATAAAACACTCTCGACTCTTCAGGCGTTCCTAAAGCATTAAGCAATTCATCAGCTGCAGAACCCATACAATAAACTAACATACTAATCTGTTGAGATTCACATTTATTGTACAACCCAGAGGCATTTCTAAATAACTCAAACTGCCTTAACCAATTCGACCACTCAGCAGGTTCATTTAAGTTAAAATTAGGTGGTGGTTTTACTTGGAAAGTGGCCTCTGCAGATTCAGGCTTTTCATTTGCCTTCCCTGCACCTGATTGTTTTAGAGCTTCTGCCATTATTGCAACTAGGGCATCTAAAGTTTCTTTATCTACAGGCATCTTAATAAATGAAATAGCCGTGCAAAATGTATAATTTACCTTCAAATAATGTGTTCACCGATAGCCACCATGTAAGATTACTAGTTAATATAATAAATTATCACCTTAAAAGTTATTCATTTATTACTTATCTCAAAATCCAAAAAGTAAACAACAACAATAAACATGACATGACATATGGTTAAACTAATCATCTGACATAACCTATTCCCGAAGTTTGGCACTTTACTTATGGGACACCCTGTATAGTTCTGTAGCTTGACATATGATATCGACAAGCCCAAAATGTAATAGGTTTGTTATTATTCCCTCACCTACAAAAATAATGTAATTTTTAACTACAATAACTCTTTCAATTATTACTCAACAAACAAACAAAAAGAAAGCAGAACAATACTACTGAATGTACTAGTGGATGAAATAGAGTGCTTATAGTCAACAAAATCGGATGTAGTCATCAATTTCAAGTACAGACATTAAGTTCACCCGTAAAGTTTTCATATCCCTTTACTGGGACGACAAAATCTTAGATTGCCACTTCTGAAAACAGAAAACCTGTTTCGTAACCTGTTTACGACAAGCACTTAAGAGGTGAAATTCAATAGTTTTAGCATATTTAAGCGTTATGCGAGAACTCTTTAAAGTAGTAGATATTTATCACCAAATATTATATATCTTTACCACATTATTAAGCTATAACCTTAAAGAAGATGAAATTAATTTTGAGTTGGTGTTAACTGTTCTAAAACACATTTCGTAGGAGGGTTTTATATGACGGTGCATTTCTCTAGAAACATTGATTTCAACAAAATATGCATGTGATTTTTAAAGCACCAAAAAAGAGAAATTATATTACTACTCTCACTTGTCTTAGCGTCCCTTAGATAAAACATTAGATTTTTAGAGATTACAAATGGATTTGAAATAGAACGTTTCCTATAGAATACTAGGTCCTAGAGAGAGGTTTCCTGCTTTTTCGTCATTAAAGCGGAGCAGTTATATTTACATGAAACGATATTTTATTAGAAAATACACTTTTTATGTACGACCAAAAAAAGTTTTATACGATTACAATTAAAGAGGCTTAGAAGGTACAATCTGTCTAGCCAATGGTGTGATGGGCACAGTAAGTGCATTTTTGGATGGATACAGTATGTTGGAAACCCTTTTTGGCCTTTATTCAATTTATTATCTAGTAAGGTTACCATGACAACTTCATAAGCTCCTAAAGTTCAAAATAATTGTACTTTAGGAGTATCATAGGGTGTAGTCCTGAGTGAATTTTTGTTAACCTTTTTCTTATTGTATTTCTTTGACCCTTAGGGAGCGTACATTTCAAATTTTGGCTCTCTATGTCTTGTGGTTGTTAAGATTCTATGTCCATTGTAAAACTCCTAAAATATATAGATTCATAAATAAAAAAATACATAAAAACCAAAAAACTATTTAAACTATCAACGCTATTCACCTCTTGTAATGGAAAAGGTGATTCCAATTTTCTCTTTATTGTAAAAGAGTTAGCCAAATAATTACTTTTGCCCAGTCCGATTTAGCAATTTAAACTTCTGATGGTTTAAATTGACTGAGCTATGTCCTGTTTTTGTCATAGGTAGAACACATTTGACAATGTATGAAATTTTTATACGACTTATCTCTTCTTTTCAAGGAAAGTGTATGCAATATTAAAAGTGGGGGCGTGTAACTCAGTGTTATAGTCACATCACATAATCAATGATAAAAATACAAGTAATAAGCAATGATAAAAATACAAGTAATCTATTAGTCACAGACCTTGAATTAATCAAAGTTCAATGTTTGAAATATATTAAAAATGTTAGAGCTTCGTTTCAAATATTTGGAATGAAAGTTGACTGAAAGACTGAAATTAAAGCAGCTGACAGTTTATTGTCAAAAGAAAATTAATGCTTAGTGGCTTAGTGCGTAAATATATTACTAGTGCCCTGATACATATTTTGTAATGTAAACGTAAAAAATGTTTTTGTATATGTCTTGTTATTTCGTCTTCGCAATTGATAGGATCATGACTGATTGATAATAAATAATAAAATAAAATAATAATAAGAAAATATTTTACTTCCACATTGTTCAAATTGAAAATCAGTAAAAGCTCCATCGCAAATACAATAAGGTAATAAATATTATTACCAAGATCAACGAAACTGATAAAAAACGTATAATTTGTTACTAAAGTTAGCATAATATTTTCATGGAATTGGGCATATAAATTTATAACTTTATGAATTCATATGTACATCTGTTGGCCCTTCCGAGAACATACAGCTTGAATTTTTTAGTAAGTATATAAAGAACATAGGACCTCACTCTGTCTAAACATTTGTTGCTTAGGGATAAAAAACAACGCTTAACTTCAAGGTTGATTTTTCTAGTGATATTTGAAATACTAAGGCATGCTATTTATAACAAAACTCCTTTTGTTAATACAATTTCCAACCAACTGTGGTACGGCTATCAACAAACGAATTCGAAGTAAACATAAATGTTACATTTTGGTTGAAGCTTTTGTAAGCTCAAGGATTGTCAATATAAAGCTTTTCAAGAACTCAAGGATAATAAAAATACTTACTTTCCCTTCTAGTTCTAGTTAAAGATTTATTTTCCAGCTGTCTGCAATTAAAAATAGTCTTTATATTTACATCCGATAAGCCATCTCATAGAAAATTACACTTCTTGATTACAGTAATGTTTTCAGCCCTAAAGATTCAATACTGTATTCCTTTAAACGGAGTTATGCTTTGTGAAACTTTTGATTGCTTATTTATAAAATAGCATACCACTGTGAAAGTTTATATGTAGAAAACTAAAAATTGAAAGCTTAAATTTCGATGTAGTATAGTCTTAAAATGTATTTTATTGTTTCTTAAGTACAACTTACCACTAGTACTAAGAAAATTAGAGTATATAAGAAAAGAAAAACAAGAAAAAAGGCTACTTTACTGACACTACTAAGTAAAATATCCCTAACCCATAGTTTTCGTTTACGTTGAGTACATTTAAGAAAATATATTATTGTAGAGATAAGTTTTCCTATAAAACAATAATTGTTCCTCCCAAGAGCTCAAAGACAAAGGTTCTGAAACACAGGATGGGTTGGAAATCGATTCAATATAAAATTAAAACGTAATTATAGTCTAGACCACTCTGTGTTTATTATAAATAAATAAACCCTTATGATATACTTGATTTAAGTTACTAAACTTCATTTCGAGTACAATTTTGGAATCTACAAATTATTTATATAAATGGAAAAATAAATAAAATTTTCCCTCAAAAAACCAAGTTCAGACAAATATAGTCACTAGAATACGTACATTCGCACAAAATGACAATCGTTATTAACAAAAAAACTATTTTTTTAGCTTATGATCTTCAAACTTTTCTCTTATTAAAACTTCTTTGGCTTTCGTATTACTTTAGCTGGAGTGATTTTTAGTGACGCTTTAATCAAGTTCGTAATATTGTATCAGTAATGAAATATTAAAACTAGGTTGTTTTCTATGCTTAAATTGTTTTGAGTACATAATTTTCTCATTGGACGGTTTCATATATTTCGTTTTAACTTCTGGATGTGTGTTACTAGATTGGCTGGATTGACCATTTCTGATGACAATTTTAGTTTAGGTGTGATATTTTGGGAAAATAATAGTGTTAAGATAAAGTGTTAGGTGTTAAGGTAGAGTTAAGGCATATATTGATAATTAGCACAAAATATATTTTCTCATAGGTTTATTATAGAAGAATTATGATATTAATAATTTAAAAGGGAATTTTTAAAAAGCAGAGCTGTAGAATAGGCCTGTTTTTTGTAATGCTGCAAACTAATGAAATAGTATATTACGTTACTAGCCCAGTAAGAACCGTTTTACCGTACGAGCTTGATAGTTTCCACGCGAGCCGCCAGGCAAATGCGGGATTTTCATACGAGTCATACACTAAATCGCTCTGAAGTAACCAATAAACATACATTAAACGTAGGTTTCCTGCAATCAGCTGATTGTTTTCATTGTTGATTTACGTTTTATCCGTTTTCTAGTGCACGGTAAATTTACTGTGCACTGTACGGTTAATTTAACGGGCAGTGAGCGGCAAAGAGTAATTTTCCAGGCAAGAGTAAGGCACAGAAATCAAATGTTTCTTTGAAGTATGATGTAAATTTACTTTAAGATTTCGAAATATGTAATTGGGCATTGTGGCTCATTAGCGTTTAATATTTGCAACAAAATGTGTAATCTACTTATGTTTTAATTTCATAACATTCGTTAAATCGGATATGTATAGTTCAATCTAACGTATGCCAATTCATCGGTGATTTTAAAGTTGTAATTCATCTGCTAAAATTCAAAGAGAATAAAACTTATAAGACGACTAATAGATTGTTAATAAGTTTTTATAAAATGTAATGTTAATATATTCTAGTTGTGAAATATTAGTATTCTTTCCATGTGTTTCAGGGCTTTAAAATCATAGCTGTATTTTGAGGTGACTAGCGGCTTGAACAATTCTTATGACGTTAAAAGTAGTAACATCCGAAAAGAGTAGAACATAGCTGTTTACAGTAATTAATCATACTAATTTTCAGACACCCACCTTGGTCTTTTGAGGAAACCTTATTAAAAGGTTGCAAATATACAGAAAATGAAGTTGAATAATTATGTTGTTTGAATAGTTCCTGCAAACATTAGTTAAAATTCACAGTTTATCTTATGTCTGCTGAAATACATTTTTGAAATTATAAATATTATTTCCCTTTAATTTAAAAACTTATTTTGATAAATAGATGTTTATCATATTATTAATTTCGTAAGGCGATTCTTTGCGTCAAAATTGTGGCCGCTTGGCAAGTCGTAGAAAGGTGTGAGAGGGCTCAAATTAAAGGTCTCTATTCCGTGATGGCGGGAAAAATACTGAATTTGCTTGAAGCTTACTAGAAAATGTGAAATAACGTAACATATCTGCCATTTAAAAAGCATTGGGAGCTGCTTTGTTTACATCAAAAATGTGATATTGTTATTTTATTTTAAACCATGTTCTAGATATTATCATATGGTAGATCTAAAAGCTAGTTTATAAAGTTGGATCTTTCTATATGAAATAAGAATTGTTTTAATTTAAATTTTCCCTTATTAGGGGCTTATGCCCCTACAAACCACTAGTATTGTTTTATTCTTATAGTACTGGTGTAGTTCACTTTAATGTTACAGTTTAAGTTTTATAACCTATTTTGCCGTATTGACGAAGGTCAAACACCAATAATCAATAATCCAGTAATAGTAAAGATAAAATACCTTTCGACACATGGTTTTAACTAAATTAGTGTTTGTTGTAATAAAAATTAATTACATATCCTAGATAGTTTCACTTTAAATTCAAAACAGCTTTGTACAGGGTATATAATCCTTTAGCAAAGTATTTGTCTGTTCGAAACAAGTTTCGGGCGAGATTGACTAGCTAGCATCACAAATCGTCTTGTCTTAACTGGGTTCGCTTTCTTGTTTTAAGAGTAAACTTTCTGCACTGCTTTCCACGTTCTGACTTTTAACGATGTCATCACAAAACATCACTTTCGTGTAAAAAAGTGTGATGTGTTATGCTCAGACAGAACTACTATGATGAAATCTGTAGTTCTATTTTTGTAATATGTCAAGCAGTGGTACTAAGAAATACAGCATGATTAAAAGATATTAAAATTTATTTTATTTAAAGGAGGATGAAAATATTAGTTCCGTTATTAAAAGGCAAATGTTATGAATATTTTCTTCAATTTAGCAGTTTTTGTTGTATTTTGCCGGAGCAGCCATATTGACTTTAATTGAGTGTATTAACCAACTGATATTATTTTTTAGCCAGTTACAATATTGCTCCATTTGAATTGTTAATGAAGTTACAAGAAACAAAGGAGAAATGGTAATTATTGAATGTCCATAACAATAGCATCGGACAATAAACTGCTTTTTCGGTCTAAAGAGAGTTTAAGTTACACTCCACAATGAGACGTAGATTTTCAACCTAACTTATATTTACTTTCCTAGATATATCCAATGCAGATATACTACAAGTAATCTTCCTCAATTGTTTATTTAAATGCAAATTTATTTAAATACAAATAAATAAATAACTCTTATCTGGTATTTATTAATTATCTGACACTTATTAGAGCCAGATTAATTAGGACTGTGGTGGTGAGGATTCCAAAATGGGCAAATTATTACAATTATTACAGCTTGTATTATTTACAATCAAACCGCATAATCTGTGGAAATAAACTGACCAAGTATTGAAAAACAGACAACTCACAGTCAAACACAGTCTGTTTTTAAATCGTTCTAAGCCTAAAAAATTAATAATATATCCGGGCAATATTTTTCAAAGACGAAATGGTTGAAATATAAATGCATTATCGATTGCATTATTTTTGGTTTCTACACTTTTATAAATATAATTATGTATTTATCTCAGGGATCGAACTGAATTAATGTATGCAACGGTGATCAAGCCACAAGGATTCTTAGCACTGTAATTATAATCCAGATTAAAAGTTTGTAATTATTCTTTGATGTTCCCGGAAATTGCGATGTTAAGATGAGGAGACTCTTGGAGGGAAGTCGCTGTCATTAATTGGCATCCTTTGACCATAGAAACAAGATTACGCTCTCTTTAAACCAGTAAACACTGCTAAGTAATGAAAATTCCCCATAGCTATCTAGAGAGACGCTCTTAGTCTTGAACTGAATTAAATTGAAAGAGAATTTTAAAACAAATTTAACTTCTGACAGTTAAATCTGCTCAATATTTTCTGCTTTACCCATTCTAATTTGTCCATTTTGTATTGACTTAGTGTGAACTCGACTCCAATATTTTATCAGATAGTATTGTTAAACTGTAATATGAAACTGGTGAATTACTGATTCTAACAGAACAATGTCGGTGAAAGATAACTTGGCTTATGTTAATAATTCAAAAACAACTATATTAAAATGATAAATATATTAAATACTAAGGGGATGAGTGTAAGGATGGATTCAATAAGGCCTACAGATGAAACAATGCGGCCTGCGGGCTCGTTTGTGTTCAATGATTTAAATTCCACATTCTCATCATGAATGGAAACATTTCTAATATCAAATTAATTATTTAATTTAAAAATGATTTTGCGTATTACGGATTACGATTTTTGTGTATTATGAATATTAAAATACTTAAGTCCTCCTTGTGAAAATAGGTCTAGTACCTTTACAACGGTTGTTAATACTTCTTCTGAAGATCGTACCGTATCATTTGATGTGAGGATATCGTTATTTATTTATTTTTTTTTAATATGTTTGTATTAACATATCTATAGATAAATATTCATTTATATTTATATAAAATAAATATTAAATAAAAATACCAACTCACATTAATAATTAGTAATATTTTGGAAAAATTCCTTCATCAGACTACTATTCTACTACATATTGACTAAAATAAACAAAAGAAAAACTTTTAGATAACCTATGTTATAAATAAATATTTGATGACATCATATGTGTATTTTGTCTTGATGTCAGGTGTTGATTACTTGTAAGGTTTTATATATACTAACATACTTATACTGACCTACATATTTGTATATGCTTTATATATATATATATATATGCTTGGAAATGGCATTAGCTTCTTTGTAAATTAATTTTACTGCAAAACGTTTGAATTACAAAACCATTAGGTGAAGACATACAAGAAAGATTATGCCACAGAAGACGAATATTTTAAATAATTTTGATGGTAAAGTTTTTTTTAATTATTTCAGCAATAGAACTTGTGTATCTTTCCTTCACATTTAAGGACACTAGCCCAGTCCCGAACCGTTTTACACATTTCTTCGGAATATGCTTTCTCGTGGTATTAATACATAGCGAAAACACTGGTGATTGGCAAGATTTGAAGCCGTCCCCTCGTTGACTAAGCAATGCTCTCTAAAATTAGAACTTCACCACTCACATTAAAATTATGTAGCTTGAGATTTATTGCTTTATTATAATCAATTGTAGGTTGTTAGATTCTTACTATGAACTTCTTTGCTCAAAATGAAAATAGGCTAACTGAGAAGCTATTGAATATAGCCGACCAATGCAATAATTTGGGTTACGCGGGAGTTCGGGTCTATTGATTGAACTCTGAATTCTTAACATGCATGGAACATTCCTGGATTCAAGAAGTTTAAATTTATTCAATTTGAAAATATCCATCGACTTTTAGAATTAGTTTATCACACTTCGTTAAATGAATAAATTGAAAAATGTATTTGAATTATACATTCAAGGAACGTTTCCGAGTTTAAAAACATTTTTGCTGCCTTTTAAAATTTTAAATAAATGTTATTTTGTTAAACTATATACAAAATGACCTATCAAAATCTCACACAACCGGCGTCGAGCAGTGGCGAAAAGTTGAGAAATTACTAAACACTTTATATATTAAATCTTGGAGCCAATTTTAAATATGACAGAGAACAAAATTGCCGAGGGCTGAAGGCTTATAGGCTGACAGGAAAATGACTTTAGGTTTGTTTGAAAGGAACTTAGTTCTATTTACTGGAAGCGTAACAAACCAAATGAATGTACGGTAAAATTTAGATTTAGACCTACATTATTAAACAAAATATAATTCCTTGTGCATAACGTTCTTTAGCGTTGATGAAGTACCCAAAATTAAAGCGCAAACTGATAAAGTGTTCTGAAAACGTAATAATCACCATTTTATGACATTGGTATTAATTAAAATCTTTTACCGTCCTATTTTCCAGCCTCAGCCCGTCAGTCACAGGCGAACCATTGTTGCCATTGGATGGCTGCAGCCTCTCCTTTGTCTTATGTTCGTTAAGGTGGTTACTAAACAGCTACTGTAGGTTACTCGTTAATACCCCGATAAAAACTGTGAAACAATGTCGTTTATGTTTCTGAAATTATGCTGAAAATATTACGATGTTTTAAAAATATTACCGTTCTTTTTATTTAAATACTGAACATATTTAAAGACGATCGGAATTAACTTAATAATAGCAAAACGATGTGCAAAAGTAGTAAAATATGTTATACATATGTTATTACATTATGCACTCGAAATATTACAAATATAATTATATTAATATTTAGAAAAATAGGTCTATGTGAAAATTATTCAGGAGGAAAGAACGTCACAGCCATTTCGATAAAAAGAGAATTTCTGTGCTTACATTTGATTAGAGATTTTAGAGGACATGCATGCTTTTTATTTTATGATTATATTCAATTTAATACATTTAATTATGAATACAAATATTATACATTATTTGAACGTGGAGATAGGTTTCAATTTTTCACAAAAAAACAAAAAGAAAAAAGCATTGCGAAGAAACAACAGTCAATAACGATAATTTATGGAGAGCTTCATTGTGAATTTCAAATACTACTCAAATAAATTTCCCTTTCGTTTTGTTAACTAGCTACTTTGTGATTTTAATGGCACTTTACAATTTTAAGTGTTATCGATTTCTTTTACCTGCTTTGGGAGACATATTATCAAAAACATCTTTCATTTACTTTGATTAAAAACTGAAATTATCCTCAAAATAAATAATTTTGCAATTTTTTATATGTAATTGACAAAATGAAACGACAATTAGTGTAGGATTTCCAGAAATCATTCAAAAGAATTTTTTTATTGAAAATAAAATCAGAGACTCATTAAATATATTTGAAACTACGCAAGAGAGCATTTTGATACATAATACAGTAGTTTATTTTGAAAGACTGACAATTGTCAGGGACAGACAATGCACCTGCATAAATTCTTTGTTTTCTTTGTTTGTCTTTGTTTGGACTTCAAACTTGAACAGTTTGGTTAATGCCTTACAATCCCTAAAATTAATTTCGCGTAATCTTAAGGCCCACGCCGTCCATAAGCCCAATTAATATTAGTCTTATGGACAGCGTGGGCCTTAAGATTTGGCGCCAGTTATAATTTTTTGTCAGATAATGAGGTCATAGGCTAATAGGAAATAGAGCCTATTTTATAAATATAGCACCGGCCGGCCGGTTTTTATGGCTATTTGCCTTAACATGATTGGTTTTATGAGTTTAGCCTGAATAAAGTAAAGAGGGAAATAATAAATGTAAGACTTAAAATAAAAAACATTAAAAGTGTTTATATTGCTTTTGTGAAAAGATTTTCATCGTGAATTAAATTTAGAAAATTCTAACTTTCATGATTGGAAGAACCTAAATGAGACGATGCTTTCATAGTTGTTGGAATCAGGTGAAAATAATTTTGTATCGGAAACCAACCAGAGAATTTTTAAACTCCAAATTCTGGAAAGTTTCAGTGTTTTTGCGTACGGTAACAGGTACAGGTTCGGTAGGGGTTTTGCAAGGTTTTGGTAACTGGAGAAAATTATATTTCCTCACTTATTCATCTTAAAGCACCATGTTTTTGTAAAACAAGTGATGGTCATAACATGTTTTTAGAATTGTATTAATGAATATATTTTACGACAGTTAATTGACCGATTCGTAACTAATGACTGTATTTTACGACAGTTAATTGAATGATTCGTAACAATTTTTAACGAAGTAGATTACCAGTACGAGTAAATACTATACTTGCTAGCACTAACCAATAGTTCATCAAAATTAAACTACGTATCGTACTAATGACGGGGAAGCCGTAAATAATACGGTGGATCTCATACGGTTTTCAGTAATTATTAACATTCAGTAGAATGGTTGTGTTTTCTTCTCCCAAGGTAAAATTAAGTATCTTCAGAAAACCTTTTTTAATAACAATGGCCTTTGATCATTCGAAAAAAAACCTTCTACTACATTCGAAATTTTGATTTCTACTACATCTGTTAATTTAATTTGCAGTCTTTGTCCTCTTCGCAAGATTATAAATAAACATGGAGAAATAATTTGGCAATCAATACTTTAATTAATCAAGGACTTAACATAAAAGTATTCACAAACTCAAATTAATATCTTTGAATATTTAGCTTTCATCTTTAAAGAAACCTTGATGAAAGATTAAATCGAAACGATCAGGCAAGATAATATAGCTTAAGACTCGTTTTAATTTGTAATGCAGTTTTTGATTTTTACATATTTTTAAAATTAATCTGTAACATGTATTTTTCAATGAACCGGCCTTTCTTGAAAATTTTAAGTCGATCAGATATTAATATAATGTTTTCCAGGGTCGAAGTTATATAGGATAATTAAGTTAATACTATTGGTATTAGCCTGTTGAGGGAGCAAGTGGAATTGAAGGGTACAAATCCAATTAGCTTTACGAAAAATCTTAAATCTCTTTTCACCATCCTCAATTTCCGAGCGAGAGAAACGACTTCCTTAAACTTTCCACTAAAAAGGGAATGTTGTTATCGTGCTAAGAGTTTTGTTAATACAATTCACACATCGGTTTACTAGATAAAAATAGCTAGAATTTTCTGTTTTAGTTAATATAAGATTTAGTAAACTCGTTCACTTGATTAAACGATTTAATAACATAATGTGATTAAAAACTATTCGTACAGTCACAGAAGTACCTAATCACGATTGCATAAACGATCATAAGATTTTCAATATTTGCCTAGATTTTCATAGTTACCACTTTTAATGTTTACAGATTAATTGCAATGAAAGCTGAGATTGAAACGCAAGGAAAATAATCCCAGCAAACTTATTTTTCCATCATTTAATTGCCATGGCTTTATCCATTTCAATACACTGTGAATCATGGTGGCTACGATTTGTTGTCTTCAAGGGAAACAAGAAGTTCAGTTAGTCGGCTAACGTTTTAGATACATCCCACTATGAGCAGGATAACCGCATAAATTAAAATCACATAAAAAACGGAAAAGTAAAAATATTTATATGCCATCATATACAACTTTTTCATTGAGGATAACGTTGATTAAATCACATGTTAACAGCAAAAGTGGAACAACTGCGCTTAGTTAATACCTAGGAACGTAAAACAAAAGAGCTGCCTGTAGCCATTCGTTGGCAACAATGAGTCCACATAATGACTTGCCTATGGCCATCAGGCTGAGAGAACGGATAGAAGTTTATTTATGGTTTTATAAATAAATAAATAAATGTATATATATATATTGTTAAATAAAGATCACTTATAAGGGCTACTATTAAATAAATATTTAAAATTAACATGAGTACCCTTTTTTTAAAAATAATTTTATTTCACTGACGCGTTTCGACTATAATAGTCATTTTCAAAGTGCGACATGTTTTACATAACCTCTTATCAACAACTGTAAATAAATACAATATTTTATACTTAAACAGTAGTCAGCTGTCCGTTATTCTTTTGTGGTGCAATTGGATTCTGTTTTAAATTCATGATTTTATCAAATATAGAGTTCTTGTTTTCTATTAGCATGGTATTTAAAATATTATTTTTATCTTTTTTATGGTTTTCATAAATATGATATTCTTCTTGGATGTTCATTTTGTTGCCTTTCTGTACTATGTCAAGAATAAACATGTTATTTTCGTAATTTTTGTATTTGTGGTCTGTTTTTAATATGTGGTCTTATTAAATCTTTTTAAAATTTATTCTTGACATAGTACAGAAAGGCAACAAAATGAACATCCAGGAAGAATATCATATTTATGGAAACCATAAAAAAGATAAAAATAATATTTTAAATACCATGCTAATAGAAAACAAGAACTCTATATTTGATAAAATCATGAATTTAAAATTGCACCACAAAAGAATAACGGACAGCTGACTACTGTTTAAGTATAAAATATTGTATTTATTTACAGTTGTTGATAAGAGGTTATGTAAAACATGTCGCACTTTGAAAATGACTATTATAGTCGAAACGCGTCAGTGAAATAAAATTATTTTTTTAAAAAGGGTACTCATCTTAATTTTAAATATATATATATATATATATATATATGTGTGTGTGTGTGTGTGTGTGTGTGTGTGTGTGTGTGTGTGTGTGTGTGTGTGTGTATTTATTTATTTTTTTATCTATACTAAAAACTCTTCGTTGAATTCGTGCAAAAAAGTCATTTCAAGACCAGAATAATACTCATTTCATCATAAAATACATAAACCTGATCCAAGGCTTCAGAAAGTTCAAAACGTAGATTTATTTCATTACATACGTGGAGCAATATAATACAATTATTGTAAACAATTAATTCTTGCTTTCAATTTTTTTAATTTAATTCAGACGTAATTTTCTTTTTTGTGCATCATCATCACTGGAAAATCTGAATTAAATCTGTTAGTTTTACTTTGACAGTCATATGTGAATCTTTTATTTTTAATATCCTAAATATCCGTTAACTCTGATATATTTAGAGAACATTTTCTTGATTAGCATTAGTGTTGTTGTGTATGAACTTGTGCTGTGTGTACACACATGGCAGTAAATATACCATCGTGTGTTTATTTACCTTATACACCTTAAGCTTAAATGTACATTAAGTATACATTGTAGAGTAATATACATTGGTAAGGTGATTTTTCATTGACATCCGTAAATTTGAATTTTTTTAATATGAGGCTCTTAAATAAATACTATTGCAATATCTAATATTTTAGATATTGCATTAGTATTTATCTGCAATTTTTACTTAAGAACTATTGTTGATAGGTAAAAATTGCAGTTTACTATTAATTTTGATTCCCAAGTGTAATGTATATGAAAAACGCAATCGAAAGTGTTTGTCCAAGAGAGAAGACATTACTCTAGCTGTTTACAGATATAATGTACCTCACGGTAGGTATCAGGCATGTGTGGTAGACTAACAAATATGTAAAGTCGGCTGTTAACAGCGAAACAGCATAAGCAGACCTTTGACTTCAGTAGTAAAAATTAACTTCATTAACAGCTTTCCAAACATAAGACTTGGTGTAGGAGTTTGAATAGTCAATGGTTTTACAATATTAACATTCACATTCGCTGATTCTGAATGATAATATTCTGCTCTAACACTTGTTAGCTGAGCCGCTGAGCGGACGATCTGAATTTCACTAGTTCTATGCAATTCAAATCTAGATTGTCGTGCAATTTAAACAGTACGTAAATAAAGCTTACAGTTCATGGTCAAATAATAATAAAGGAATATTGATTTTTAATTTTAATGTTATACTGACTATAAACAATGGTGTTTTTGAATATTTTTACTTGACGTTCTAAAAATGATTTAATGTTTCAAAGCTACTACTGACAAACATAAATGTTTCTGATCCAGGGTTTAAGTGCTTAAGGTGGTGCATAATGTTTGTTGCAAACTAATTCCGTGTAGAGCACAGCACCGTCTGTCGCGCTAGATACACGTTGAGGACATTCACGCTGTTGCACGTTGAACTAGTAATAAGCTACTAAATGGTAGTTATTACGGTGATTCCTGAAAACAAAAGCGAAATCCCTGTTAATATTATCCTGTAGATTGTCTACATTACTTTATATACATTACTTTATGTACATTGATCTTAACTTCATCTTATAACCATTGTGGTTATAAGACGAAGTTAAGATAATTTATCGGTTACAGGTGAGGTGTTCTGTCCTTTTATCAGAGAAGACCGATGTTCCGCAGGCTTGTCATTTAACAGAAATTTTCGGTGAGTAATTAGGCAGTTATTTTTTCTTTATCGCTATGTTTAGACGCTTTTTACCCCCTGAAATGCCTGAGCAAAATAATATTTTGGCTTCCAGCGGGAGTAAAGTGATTACTTTTGTCTCCCGGTGGGAGAAAACATAAGAATAACATTGAAATCAATAACTAAAAAAATTGAGCGAATTCAAATTTCATCGCACACATGCAAATATATTGCAGCTCAAAGAATGCAGAAGCTAACAGCTGATTTATGACATGAATAATTAAATAAGAATAACATCAACGACAATCAGTTGTGAGAACGTCAAGAATTAAGCAAGTAAGAACGTTGCAACAATCAGCTGGTGCATGAATGGTTGTAGCTACTCAGATACAGGCGCTAATTGCAGATCGAAACAAAATAGATATTGCTTGGTAATTACTAAGTTAATGAAATAGATGTTAAAAGATCGGGTATTTATTATTGCAGATGGGGGAAAAATTTTGTGAATTTTTTGTGTATTTCGAAAGCAAAGTATTTAATTTATCTCCCCCACCACTTATTTTATATTTTTCACTATTTTATTTATCTCCCTCGTGAAAATTGTCGCCCTCGCAAGCTCGGGCGCCAAAATTTATTGTTATACTTTACTCACTCAAAATACAAATAACTATTTCATCCTCAGCAGTCTTTTCTGAGGGTAAATTTATCATGTAAATTTGTTTACCTTACCAGCACTTTACTTAAAAACTTCAATTAAGAATTATAAAAATCGGTTCAAAAGAAATATATTTACTCCAAATAAGAAGAATCGTCTCAGCAAATTCGTTTTGAATACGGAAAATATCTGCACATGAATCTCGCCAGTCTGGGTATCTTTGAATAACAAGAAGATCATTTCCGTCTTTGAAGACCGACTCTGTGAATTGAATGCTGCATTCTAAAGTATATTTTTTCACTCTCATTTGCTAGCAAAAGCGATATCTCATATTTCTTTAAGCAAAATAGCTGAGCAATTGAATGTTCGTTTTCTTCTCAAGCACAGGCGATTAGCAAAATAGTCTACTGTGTATATTTACTTGTATGTAATTCATAAATACTATGACGCTTTAAAACCTTAGTGGTGTGCAGCCTACCTGGACCCCTTTTAGAATATCCAAACTTAATACACTGAAGAGGTAAGCAGTATAAAATAAATTTTATCTTTTTAACAGTTTAATTACCTATTTAATCATGAACTTAAATTAACTAGAACTTTTGAGGTTTTGTAGTGGAACTTTATGAAAATTTAAAGAGCGTTTTATATTTTTACTACTAAACTTTTTTCATTGTGTTCAACATCTAAAAAACATTAATTTTAGTAGTAAAGTGTTTCTCTTTCTATAGTATTCTTAAGTATTCTATACATTCTACAATCAACCAATTTTTAGTACCTTAACATATTTATAAAAAATCCACTCAATTTGTTCACACATTTGTGATTCTACACCAAGGTAAAATACATCTAATTGAATGCCGGTATCAGCAGACCGTAAGGTAACGCTGAAGCTCGCCTTCGTCGTTTCGTCGGGATAAATCAATCTCAATTTCCTCTCGCTCTCTGACGTGGATTTGTTAGAAGTTGTGTGTTTCAAGACGACATGATACATCTTACCTTCTCGCTGCGGTTTAGGTGTTGAATGAAATGTGTTCCTAAGTTTAGGTTAATTGAGTAATTTCATACTCAACAGCGATAAAATGGTTTAGAGAGACCTCTCAGTCTGAAAGTAAAGAGAAAATGGTGGAGCCAACTTGAAGGAAATGAATTTAACAAAATTAATATTTATAGTTTTGTTTTAATTGTTTTTAATGTTACGAGCAAAAAATCTAATTCATAAAGCATAATTTTGAGCTGCCTTTTGTTTTGATTTTCTCTCCAATGTTATTACTTCCAAAATAAAAATTCAAGGGCTTCCCACGGGGTTCTCAGTCCACTGCGTTAAGACTCTTTAAAGGCACATATTAAGACGTTAAGGGATTTTAAGCAACATATGAATTATCAAAATCGTCCCAGTATTTTAGCCAAAATATTGTTCACTAAACTCACCTGATTCTTTTAATATATAGATACGAGACCTTTGGAAGGGTACTAAATTTATCGTCACACCAAAATAATTTAAACGGTTAAATTGGTAAATTTAATTAAAACTTTTTATGTATTAGCGAATTTCCCCTATAGGGAAGAAGCTGTTACCGTAGTACTCATGGGAAGACCTAAGCCCGAGTCCATGATAACTTTTCGTTTTGGGGCCCCCAGAAGCAAAAACCACTATTCGTTCATTTTCATAAATATATATATCTATATATATATATCTATATATATATATATATATATATATATATATATATATATATATATATATATATATATATATATATATATATATGTGACTTTAAGCACGATAACTCGCGTAAAAATGGTCCAATCATAATGAAATTTGGCATGGATGTGTAAAGTAGTAATTATTCGGACGAGTTCGGAATCCAGCCCAATCGGACTACCGGAAGGGGGGGTAAAGGGGGGTAAACCCCCCCAAAAATGGGTTTTTTGAGTTTTTTACATAGAAAAATAAAAATAATCAAATTTTTGTTGGAACCATTGAATTCAGCTCAAAAAAACAAACAATTTAGTATTTTGAATCACTTCTCTATGTCCATTAGTTACCGAGATATTGAAAGTGGTAAATACAGTACGTTGTCCCAATGTTAACCTTATGGGAAATAAGTAAAATTCTATATCTCGCTTATTTCTCAACATATCATGATAAAACTTGGTAAATGGCTTCTCCTAGTTCAGACCTACTAAATATTGAATTAAAACTACCCAGTTTTCATATACCCGTAGCAGCAAACCTGCATACTCATTCCCCATGTTATTCTTATGGAGCTTACAAAAACATGTCAAATCTCGCTATGTTGGATTGAAATATGTTGTTTTGCACTGGAAATTCGCTGAGTATGCAGGTTTGCTGCAACAGGGGTATTATATTTGTATGAAGATAATTGATCTATTCTGTTAATTCAGGTTTGCAAATAATATTTATCTAAGCCTGAGTGTTTGTAAGTTTATAAATTTCTTCCATAGTTTAAAAGTTACACAATATACAACAGAATTCAACATTAAACTTACAGAAGTAAGTAGATATATAAAACAAAGTCAGACATAAACAGATCTTACACACAGTAAAGAGGCGAGATCAGCTGTTTCAGTAAACAAATTTATTATCTGAGGTTCAATAATCTAATGAAAATTAAACATTTTAACCCGTGCGTAGTACGGGTTCTGTAAAATGGATAATTAACGCCGAAAAAATAGTTGAATGAAAGTAATATTGAATTAGCTGAAGAGAAAAAAAAACTAATCCAAAAAGAGATTTGATGGAAATTGCATCACATCCAACCCAATATGTTTTGGGAAGCACTGTTTGTTGAGCAGTAGTAAATATGGCTTGAAAGTAAGTATTAAAAATATTAATTTATTATTATATATTTATGAATTAAATAAATATTAACTTTCCTCTTGGTTATTTTAAAATCCAATCTGCCTTAAAGTTAGTTTAAGCGGAAAAGGAATACGATGCCTGGACATTTTAAAAACAGAATAGGTCGAGGTCGAAACTTCTGTGTAGCGCTGTAAGAAGGAAAGAACACTGTATTAGAAGGGAAACATTCCCTTTCCACACCGTACTGCCTAGGTTGTCTGTATGAGACAAGCCATGCTGAAAAAAAGAGTATCTTTCTGTACAAACAAAATGCTCACATTCAGGTTTAAAAATTTCCATCGCTACTGTTCATACTCGCACACAACTTTCATACTAGATTCAGCGTTAAATTGATTTATTTGATCAACACTTTACTTTATACCGTACGCTAAAGAAAATTAAACTATTAAAATCACAAATAAAACTAACAGATGGAAAATTATGCACAGTTCCAAAATTTAAATAGTTCATGATAGTTTCGAAATGCTCCGGTGATGACTTCTACATCAAAATCTAAAAAATCAATAAGCAAGTTAAAACCTTTTTATCGTTAATCCGCCTGAGACTATAATATCAAAAACCTTGGCTCACTGTTTGAGAGTGATTTTCCTTTAGATGTTACGATTTAATCAGAGCTTACATACAACATTCAACTTATTCGTTTCAAAAAAATAATATAAACCTGATGGTTTGATATGATTGTAACAAATATGTGCACAAACACGTTTACAATTTTTAAACACGTTTTGCTATAGTCAATGCAATGCTCAAGATGGCGATGATGAAGAGTGAACGCTCCCCCAGAACAGGACGAAAGAGAAGCGTTATAGTTTAGGAGTGATATTCGTATAGCTCGTTGCAGTAGTCGTGGACGAGCCCTTTCGTTAGATCAATGTTGATTTTATTATTTGTTTAGCCTGGTTCACATTTCATGTATCGCACTATACAGATGATTTGTTAACTGTTGTTGATGCTGTCACGATGTTAATACGTTTAGTTTCAAAGTAGGATGAGACATAACGCACATTTTTTTAAACACTTCTTTAATAGGATATTTGTGATTCTGAGAAAAAACGTATCCACTAATAGTAAAACTCAATAATAATTCGATTGTACACAAAGAAATAAAAATGATGGAGAGCCACTGAAAAGTTTTACTATTATCTCGGTTGAGATTTTGACAAAGTAAACAAACCGATTTACCTCATTTATATAAGTTCAAGAAACTGCTACTTTTAATGTGCTTTGACATTTACTTTTATACCAGGATTGACCTACCTATACAATTTTTAAAATTTTAAAGAGATTATCTATAACTCAATCACCCATTCTCCATTAAAGAGATTATAATTACTTTTCTGAATTCATTCATTCAGCTTTTAATGTTTCATGTTAAGAGTTAGGATACATGCAGTAACAGTGAAAACTCCATATTTTTATACATCTGTGTAAGGTTAGATAACACAGTAACAATTTGCGAACTATGTATTATTATTGTCTAGAATATTAACGGACGGCTGAAAATAGCATAACATACAGAAATGTACTTGTTTAGAAACACTATACAAATTGCAGAGTTTATTTTTACTTTAGGATGGCATTTGTTGGGTTTCTGACTTAAATATGCCTTAGAAGAAACAGTTCTTCAGTTCAAAGTGTTGGATTTGTCTGGTCAGTCTTCTAGTTTTCCGTTCATTACTTTGGTACTGCATTTCATACACTGTGTTATTAAACAAATCTCTACTTAGCCTTAAAGAAAAACTGACTCTTTTATGAGAAAAATACTTTGACCTACTTAAAGAGAAGAATATTTCAATAACACATATCCATTTAAAGAAGTGATTTTAGTATTTTAAATAAAATATTCCATTAAATTGGTTTACATCGAATAGTTTTATTTTTGGTACGTTGCTTCCTCAATGCATTTAGTTTTGCATTACCGAAATCATAGTTTCTGCTTTAGAATGATGTGAAACCAAAGCTGGTCTAACTGGCTTTACAGTAGCTCTGACTGTTACTGTGATTCAACTGAAGGAAGTTTTAATTGGAACCCTCGGTAAGCGGTTTGTTGACTGGTTAGGCGAGTGTTCACTGTTGTATGGGAGATTAATCAGGCTGACAGCTCCTAACTTATGGTGCTCAGGTAAGTTGAACTCCAGAGTTAAAAAAAACCTGCGATAAGAACCTCGTTTACAAGTTTCCAGCCTTGACAAATAAATGTTGCATTGCTTAGGTTTTTAATGGGTTTAAAGATTTAAATTTTTATTTTAAAATAGTGTTTTTTTCATAGTGTGAACTTAATTATTTTATTTCTGTTACATTTTTATTAGTGTATGGTTTTTGATTGCAGAGAAAAAATGGTTGTAAGTGAAATTTACTTGAACAAAATTAAAAATAAAAGGCAAAAAAGAACAAATTGTTTTTAAGTGTTTTAGAGAAGTTCGCCAACTTATATTAGTACTGTCACACCGTAAAACAAATATTAACACACTGAATAATAAATTTAAATACACACCACAAAATTAATACTTTGTCTTTAAGTAAATATATAAAAATTAGCACACCAGAAACTTTCAAGCTAGTTGTTCTTGGGTAATTATTGGCGGTGTAGAACAACTTTCCTTTCACTTAAAAAGTTTTTAAATAAAACCTAATTTTAACTTATGACTTGTGTATAAAATATCAGCGTATTGGTCACAGTAAAAAAATTTCCCTCCAACTCCAATAGTCTTAAACAGTGAGTTGAGTTTCGAGTTTAAGCTATTTACGAGGGCCTTGACCGGCTAAAAACGCTGATGGAGCCCAGTCGTTAACTTTGATTAACTACCCGACCTTGTGTACCTGCTTACGAAAGAAAATCAATCTTTTATAACCGGAAAAAATTTAGTTTGAAAATAACCAACTTTTAATGACGACCCTAACATTTTCCATTCTAATTTAAATTAAAATTCATATCACAATCTGAAATCATGTTTTAATGATATTCATTCCAGCCTCTGGCTGAAGGCAATTTTTAGAGAGTTCCAATTGAACATTTCCAATATTAGTGGGTAATCAGTTAGTTGAGTGTTGGGACAGAGATTGAATTAAGAGAATTACAGACATAGTGATCATGTCCAATAATAATAGGCCTCACACCTATTAACTGTTTGATAATATCCTCTATATTATTCCTTACCAGACATTTCTGATAAAACTCCTCTCATTTTCAACCACCTCTCTATCATTCTCTACCAGATAAGAGCAATCCTGAATGTTTACAAACCAGAGAGGTGGTCGTTAATGTATTAATCATTTAATCATTTTGCTCGCATGTGGAGCTGAAGTCATTACAACTAAACCTTCAAACGATTTAACTTATTTTTTAACTGGGCAATTTAATTTTATCGGAATGAAGTTATAGTTTTTTAAGGCGGTCTTTAAATCAAGAAAGCGTGTTATAGTTGGAAAAACGCAACTTCTTGTGGGAAATGTGTTATTTGCTTTACTAACTGACTATAGAGATTTTGAAATTTTAACCATATAAATCCTATGCCAAGCTGTTGACAACTATTCTCGCAACTATGATTGACAAAGATTTTTTACTAATAAACTACGATGGCAGTTCTCTAATCTTTCAGGTGATTTTTAGGCCAGAGGATTTTTACGATATATTGGGTTAATACTGATTATGTGTTGTTATCAGGTGGTTAGGTCCCAATGAGGTCCGTGAACCGGAAAGACTCAGGAACGTTTATTTTTTTTTACTATTAAAACATTGTAAAGCAAATCAAAACAAAGTCATAATAGCTGTATGTAAAAGAAACGGTCAAAATAAAGTTTTTAAAACTAAATAGAACTTAAAGGTGGCTTATAGATTTTTAACATTACGCTAGATTAAGATTAGATAGATTTCAACTTTTATAAATCAAAAAGAATAGGGGTTTTAAAATAAGAGATTATTAAGTTTACACTTTTACTTTGTTTAAACCATACCTAATTTCTCAGTAAAATATACTTTACTGGAAATTCTGTTCCTCAAAATGACTCAAAACTATTTAATTTGGTAATGAAAATAATAAATTAAGCTTAAAGTATCATTTTAATCAGTATTGTCATCAAATTTAAAATATACTGAACTTATTACACAGCAAAATTAGTGGCCGAGTAGCAGCTTAATTAATAATATCAATACCACGCCTATAGCGATTCTATATCAATAAACCCGTTTGACTGATACCTAAACTCGTTGGAAGTACATTTGTATGCGGACGATCAAAAGACGTGCTGGAAAGAGTGAAATCATCTCACATTTAGGTAAACGTGTTATGTCAGCCGGGAGGATGGGGGCGACAGAAATAGAATAAAAGTTTTCTTGATAAATATACACTCCCTCATATTGTGGAAAACATTCTACGTTATTTTCAGAACACCTTATTTCAGAACATGTATTTCTCACTCAATGTCTAACTAAATTTGTGAGGAGCTGCATTTTCAGTATATATTGAGCTATCAGGGAGCTATTGAGCTGATTGAGGTGACATCAAATTAAACACGTGACATTAAGGCTATACCCATAAAATATCTATGTTGATAAAAAAAATGGAAACAAATTCTTAAGTTGTTAATCCTTTCCTACTTTGTTCTATAAATGAGACTATAAACTTGAATACGAAAAATCGGACAATTTAAATGCTTTCGAAAATTGAAGGCACTTTATCCATATCTTTCTTATTTCTCATAATATCTAATTAAACTGCGCGTGAGGCTTCTTTCGGCTAAAAAATTAAAATTCTCCATTTATGAATTTCCGTGGTAGCAAGGATTCATACTCATTCCCAATTTCTCTTATCTGTCTTACGTCTATAAGCTGAAATTCCGATCATCGCCTGACCTAACTAAGCATAATTCTTGTATCTGTAGATTAGCCACCCCTCAGAAGAGACGATTCCTAATTCCCATAGGATTCCAACCTACAGAGAATATATTTTGTGTGTTCGTTTTCGTTCAAACAGTAGAATGCTAGTTGGACACCACCAGCTAGTTGGAAATATATTAAATTCTATATTTTCCTTATTTCATCTTGATAAAACTTGGCACATGGCTTCTTCTACTCAGGTCTACTGGATATTGACTGAAAACCTCCGGATTTTTTCCCATTTATGCTGCAGTAAATACACACTAATTCCCCATGTTGCTCTTGCAGTGAATATTTCACATGCTAATCTAGTGACTTGAATATACTCGATTTGAGACTTCATCTGAGCTGTAAAATAGCTAAGTTTTCATTGTTTGTAATTCATTGTTGGTGAAAGTTATTTTATATTTTGATTTGGTTTTTTGCGGACATTTGCCACCACTGATTAGTAAATAAACAAGTTTCACGACGTTTCGGGATCTTGAATATGATCCCGTCTTCACGTGGAAAAACCCTAGAACACAACAAGATTAGTAACACACAGGCAGGAGGATAACCTGGACAAAAAACACAGCTAAAAAAAGAACTGTAAACGCAGTCACAAAAACACTATGCTGAAAAGAAAACATGTACAAAAAATAACACGGAAAAACATAAGTGTCGAGAATCACCAGTCAGCAGAGAGCAGGTCCACACCCAATCATAGCTGAGCTAAGACTGGTGGGAGACCCGCCATTTCCTTTTTATTTTTCCCGCCATTTAATTCAAAACCAGCCTTTTAAATACTGTTCAACGTCGTTTACGCGAGAAGAGGCAACCATTTTGATATCTCAAGGCAGGCTATGTAGTGAGCAAGTGTTAAAAATTTGTATTTTGGTTTTGAAGCAAAACTTTTTAGATGGACTCTTTTAATAATGGTCTTTGAGCGAGTGAGACATCAAGTAGTTAAGTCATGAAAATAAAAGCGATAGAACATCAATCGCTACATGTAATCAATAGAGACTCTATACGTAATTATGTCGTATTCTCGCTTTCCTATTGATACCAATTGCTACTTCCTTCCCTTGTAGTGTTCCTTGCAGGTTTCATCAAACCCAGAGTCGAGTCTGTATCAGGGGTTTAATGCGTCTGTGATAGCATTAGCATTACAATAGGATTCTATCGCGAAACCTAATAAAAATTTCATTTTGTCAGACGATATTTTTAGTTTTCTTTTTGCGAGCTGTTACATAGTACATAGTACATAGTTTACACGTTGGTCTATACGCCCTCATTGCAAGATTTTTATTAAATAAAGTAAATTGTTATCAATAAATTTTACAGTAAACAAATAATTAATATAGCCCGGCGCGTTTACATACGGCAGATGATTCCTCACAGCAGGCGGTGGCAGCGCCATTGTTATGTAGGGAATGCAAGACACGGTTTGGCGGAACAAGGGCAGACTACTGATCGCTCAAGGCTGCATCAGGAGACAACTTTAATGAAGTAAATAAAGTTTGAACATAGTTTAGAAGCTACTTCGAAGGTTGAAAATCGAGAAAAATTCAGAAGTCAGAAATAAAATATAACAATATGTTGAAATAGTAAATATAACAATAGTTATGCAAATTATACGATTGCATGACTGGACAGGGCCTGTAAAAAAGGACAATGAAATGAATTTACTATAAAAATTAGTAAAAGCAGAGTGTCATTAGGGAACTCGCACCGCTCCTCTGCAGAATAAATTAACGTTTGAGATCAAAACATGTTCGTGAATGTTTAATGAAGTTTCAATATTATTAACGTTTAAAATCTTGAGTCCTATGAATTTTTGCTTAACGAATAAATTTAGTCACATTGTGCAGCAGTAAAATGCAAAGGAAAGTCCTTCATTCATGTCAAGTTGGTATTTATTATAGTGAGAATTTAGTATGTTTCAGTGAATAAAGACCGAGTTTCTTAAAATAAAAACGGTTTTTATATGTTTTTATAAAATAAACTGAAAAACAAGTTAACCTTCACCGATAGCTCAAGATACGTGCCTGGCCAGTTAATATTATTTTCGTCTGTTTTTATATTTTAGTGTTATTAGCGGATTTCCTATGGAAAGGTGAGAAAATGTTAAAAATTTGTATTTTGGTTTTGAAGCAAAATTTTTCAGATGGACTCTTTTAATAATGGCCTTTGAGCAAGTGAGACATCAAGTAGTTAAGTCATGAAAATAAAAGCGATAGAACATTAATCGCTACAATATGTGTAATCAATAAAGACACTCTACGTAATTATGTCGTATTCTCGCTTTCCTATTGATACAAATTGCTACCTCCTTCCCTTGTAGTGTTCCTTGCAGGTTTCATCAAACCCAGAGTCGAGTATGTATCAGGGGACTAACGCTTCTATGATAGCATTGACATTACATAGCATTCTATTGCAAAACGTAATGAAAAATTTCATTTTCTAAAACGATGTTTTAGGTTATGTTTTGCGAGCTGTTACAGAAGTACGTAATTTACACGTTGGTCTAAACGCCCTCATTGCAAGATTTTTATTAAATGAAGTAAATTGTTATCAATAAATTTTACAGTAAACATATAATTAATATAGCCCGGCGCGTTTACATACGGCAGATGATTCCTCACAGCAGGCGGTGGCAGCGCCATTGTTATGTAGGGAATGCAAGACACGGTTTGGCGGAACAAGGGCAGACTACTGATCGCTCAAGGCTGCATCAGGAGACAACTTTAATGAAGTAAATAAAGTTTGAACATAGTTTAGAAGCTACTTCAAAGGTTGAAAATCGAGAAAAAATTCAGAAGTCAGAAATAAAATGTTTTGAAATAGTAAATATAACAATAGTTATGCAAATTATACGATTGCATGACTGGACAGGGCCTGTAAAAAAGGACAATGAAATGAATTTACTATAAAAATTAGTAAAAGCAGAGTGTCATTAGGGAACTCGCACCGCTCCTCTGCAGAATAAATTAACGTTTGAGATCAAAACATGTTCAGAATCAGAATCAGAATCAGAATATTCTTTATTGCCGTAAAAACATATTTACATGCATTGGCAAGCGTCAGAAATACAGATATTTCCTAAAGACTAAAAACATATTCTCTCACCTTATTTACATTATGAATAAAATAAAATTCTTTACTGGCTCAGATAGTCCTGGACACTGTAAAAGGTCTTTTCGGAAAGAAATTGTCTAAGTTTCCGTTTAAATAAAACAAAAGACATTTCAATTTTCAGGCAAGCAGGCAGTGCATTGAAGAACCTAATGCTGTTGTATGATGCTGTTCATGAATGTTTAATGAAGTTTCACTTTTATTATCGTTTAAAATCTTGTGTCCTATGAATTTTTGCTGAACGAATAAACTTAGTTACATTGTGCAGCAGTAAATTGCAAAGGAAAGCCCTTTATTCATGTCAAGTTGGTTTCTTTTAATGTAAAAATTTAGTGTGTTTTAATGAATAAAGAATCTTGAATGGTATCTTAAATAAAAACGGTTTTTATATGTTTTTTTATAAAATGAACTGAAAAACAAGTTAAACTCTACCGATGGCTCAAGATAAGTGCCTGGCCAGTTTATGTTGTTTTCGTCTGTGTTCATATTTTAGTGTTATTAGCGGATTTCCTAAGGAAAGGTGAGTTAACTGGCACGTGGCACTGAGCCATGAGACCCTAATTTATCGTTTCGGGGACCCCAGAAGCCAAAAAGCACTATCCGTAAGAGCCATCCCATATTATATTTTTATTACAAATAATCATGATGAAGGGCTACTTCAATCAATAGTATCTTTTTTATACAATTTTAACTGAGCTTCTTTTTTAAAATACTTAAAACTAAGTGATTTAAAAAGAGTAAATTGGTTTAAAGTTCCTTATTGTTTTATTAATATATATATTTATTTTTTGTGTGATGCATTCTAGCAGTCGCAATATCCAATTTTCTGGTTTGTCTAAATTTCCTCATAATTTAATACCTCAATTTCTATGAGATCTTTAAGAAGTTCGTCGGGAAAAATCAAAACCCTCCTTACTCTTCTAGTATTAATCTCTCGATTGTTTAAACAAAACGGTTGAATAGCTTTTGATTTTTTTCATTTTTTTAGATCAAACTATGAGAAGAGCTTATTTTGTATTTAAAAAATATCTTATAGCGTTTTCTTTAAAGTATTTTCGTACTCAGAATCATATCAGTATGCAGCATTACAACGGACGAAGCTGACGGGGTCTCGCTGATGACCCAGAAATATCGAGAACCTTAACTTGCAAGGAAAATGGTTTTCCTAGCATTATTATATCGACAAACATAATAGTTTATGCAAGGAATACGTTATAATTAAAAATATGTTTCTTTTTTCTGAGCAGTATGTTATGAATCGTACATCACACGTTAAGTACCTGTACTTACCGGTACTTAACGTAACATACTATTCCTTTACATGTGGACAATCAAACTATAGTTTACCATAGTTTTTGAGAACAGTAGAAAAATGAATTTAAAATTAAAATAATTAAAAGTAGCTAATTTAAAAATATAAAACAAAAATCTTAAGTTAAAATTTAAAAATAAAAATAAATAAGGGCTTTATGAGTTACCGTGTTGGTTATGGAATATCAACAAAATATAAAAAAACGCAGTCGGAAAAAATACACATGTTTTATTCGAGCTATGAAACAAATCAAATTATTTATTGTTGAATTTCGACCATTGGGTGACAATTAATTAGTTTATTTTTAGTGTAATGTATTTTTAATTTGATTCGTCATAACTTATGTTTCGTAAATCTAGCTTGTTTGACATATAAGTTTGAAGTAACTGATATATATTCTGAGAATAAAACGCATAAGAAAACATGTACACAGAGAAATAAAATTCGTAAATGAACAACATTAAACGAAACACTAAACTGACAGGAGTTGTACACATTCAACTCGAAAAAGGTACATAGCTTTAGAAGTTAAACTCCTGCATAATCCATAACGATAATTTTATGAATGTATTACAACTATTTGTTGTTACTCCCTTGGGAAATGTACTGTTTACCTATAATACTTTCATGAATAGATATAATGTCCTTAAAAAAAGTGAACATTAATTAGTTAATGAATAACTAGTGCGACCAATTAAAACAGTTTTTATTTAAAAAATGAAAATCTCCTGGTAATGAATCTCCCGGTAATGAGAGGAGGCAATGCATTTTACGAGAATGCCCGTTACCGACATTTTAGTTGCAAGTTCTATTATTGAAGCTTGGGGGTCTGCAAACAAATAAATACCGAATTTTTTAACTGATGGAAATAGAAATAACATTCATTGATTGAATTCACAAACATTCAATGAATGATGTCATTCGTTGTCCTTCACTAATAATCTGGTAAAACCGATTCCTTTTATTTTACGAAGAACTTTCTAAGAATTTGAATTGTAATAAGTATGATTATTTTGTGGGCCGATTTCTTCCAATTTCGATTTTATAAACTAATAAGGAATACTACCAGAAAAATACTATCCTAGCTATTGTCAGTTATTGAAATATTCCTTAAAATGGAAAAGATAAATTCTTAATCACTGGTGAACCACCCAAAGGTGTGCTACAAAGTAAAGCTTTTACATTCAATGTATTTAGTGACAAACAGCTTTACAGGAACTTGAGTTACCTAACAATGAGGATCAAAGACCACTTGTGTGTTTCACATAAACTCTCTCCAACTCTTGCTTTGTAATCTTCGGCTTAACCGGGCGTTTACATAAAATGCAAATTGCCCTTATAAGAGCTTAACGTTTAATGCATTTTTTCATCAAAGGCTGGTATGAAAAAAATAGTTTGGTTTATTTTCAATAAAACTACAAGTTCAATAATTTTATCTATTTATTGTTATATTCATTTTTATACATGAAAAAATGTTAGGAAACCGGTATGTATTTTTATACATGAAAAATGTAGGAAACCGGTATAGCCAGAATGTTAACCAATAGTCAAAGTTAAATGTACTTACTTTGCTTATAATTTAAATAGGTTTTATCTATATTTGTCAGTAACAAGGGTATTACCTCATCCATCTCACACTCATCCTTAACTAATATTCGCCCTAAAATACACCTTGATAGAGTCGGTGTCTAAATTTAGCAATACAATAGATATAAATCAAACTAATTTACAAACTATTAACTGTTTTGATGGACTTATAATTACGTACATACGTAAAGTACTTAACTATAAACAAATTTTATCTTAACAGCTTTTACTATCGCGAGCATTATGTTCTTGTTTTACTAACGATAGTAAAAAACAGCTTCAGTTTTTTAATGTGGGAGGCAAGTACAGCTGTTTAAATATAGCATGATGACAAAAGCATTGTTTAGAACCTTGTAGAGTTTGTTCAAATTTTAAGCGGAGTAATACTAAATCAATTTTTTACTATTCAGTTTTTTAGAATGACTACTAGTGCTACCACACTTAATTCCTAGGGCAACAAACTATTGACAAACAACCAGACCCCGTCAACTACCTGCTACTGAATGTGTTTGGGACTAGGGTACAATACTAGATAACAATCACAGATTTGGGCCTACGTGTCAGCACATTTCCTAATTTTGCATGACATTTTGACTACACTTATTCAATTTTTTAAGACATACTGTACATTTATAAAAAAATGTGAATAAAACCTCGAGATTTAAACTGTAAAAAGGTTTTAAATATGTGTAGTCTCATTTTTACTTGACTATTAGAAAGATTGATTACTCGATGGTATACCATGGTTTGAGTTTGAGACAGTGAATCAACATAAAAGTAAAGAAAGGTAATTACCTTAAACCACTTAGAACATTTCGTCGGATTGCCATAGTTGTTTATCAACTAAACCTAGTACACTACCAACATATTAAAAAATAATTTACATTATGAATAAAATAATTACAATTGAATAATAGAAGGGTCCAATAGATCACCGTGAATAATTCAATCGGATGTAACTTTTAGCTGGCAAAGGCTAAAGGGTACTTATGTACATATCATTAACGATTGGAAGGACTGCTTTTTTCCTGAATTACCACATTATTTTTACTTCCATCAGGTGTAACAATTAGAATAAAAAAATTGTGTTCAAATGAGGAAGATTTTTATGAATATATTACAAACACGGTTTTAGGAAAGGTATATTAAGATTCTTTGTAAATAATCATCATTTTACTTATTGATTTTACTTATTTTATAAGATTAAATTTTTTTACAATAAATATGAAAAGTAAACTGTTAATAGCCGTCTAGAACAGTTTTAACATTGGTCGGACCATTACCATTGTTTACAATTATTAAAAGTTAATCGTAATAATCTGTACGGTCACAAAAAAAACCGCTTGAATTGCTGGGATATTTCCAATTAATAATATATTTCTTTATAATTAGTTTTCGATGCTGAAAATCAAAACACCTTAAACAATAATTCATTACTTGCAATTAAATAAGGTAATTATAATCATGTTAGTTAAGTAATTTAAGAAGATTAAAGTTGTTATGAAATCGATGAAATGATGATTAGTCTATGTTTACTTACTTGTATTCCCTTACGGCATAAAGGCTAACAAACATTTACTGCTTCTGACCGTAATAATTACTGTAGTTCCTGATTTTTAATATTTTACCTTTAAGTAAAATTGCATATTTTTAATTAAATATCTAGAGTTTTAATTAAATATCTAGTAGTAGGTTAGTTAGTTACTGGAAGAGTATTAATCAATTATGCTTGCTCATAAGCAATCTGAGTAGTGTAATTGTACTTTTAATTCATATGATAAAGGTCAACCAACAAAGCTAGACAAGGTAAAACGTTTTTAGCACTATATGGTTATGTTTAACAGTCGTACAATATCTGTAAATGTTTTGAGATCCAAATTACATACAATCTTTGTTTAGTTACTTATTCCATTAAATCGTAATCTTAATTCAAATTTACTGAGAAACTTAGTGATTCACAACCTTTGACTACAGTTAATTAAATAAAAACGTTTTGCATTCGCAATAAATGTCAATAATAACAAAATTCACACTTAAAAGAAAACTGACTAGGTTCTGCATCTTTTTGGTGCGGTATCTTATTCTAATTCATAAGAACAAGTGTGAAATTGTTATTTAATCATAAATGTATTCACAGACCTCATTAAATTACAGATCATGGTTATTTAATTTAGTTCAGATCTAAAATTATATATCTTAATTAGCTCTAAGCTCTTAATTTACAACAATTCTAACTTTGAATTTAATTAAGGTCACAATAGAGTTTTTCTGCTGCTACAGACAATCAGTATTGAAATATTTCTATAATTTTCTGTTTAAATAACGTATAGCTTTAAAATGAATGTGATGTTATGTAAAATATTTCACTTAGTTAGTTCTGTGCATTCCACAAATCCACATATTAATTTTTCCTCGAAATTAGTTGCTTCCGTTGCATTTGAGCTTAAACATATTAATTTTTATGGTAAAATACTTATATTTGAATAAATTCATTTAATGATGTTCATTGTTTTCGTTTAGTGCAACATAATAAGTCGAACATTTGTAGTATTATGTTAAAATAAATTATGATAATACAAACCTTGATAAGTAAATTGCTAAACCTGTAACTAAAACGAAATAATAAAATTCTAGGTTAAATTTTAAACTCAATAAAGTTAAGCATTATCAAGATTTACAACTACTACAGGCACTAGATTTTCTTCGCAACAATGTTTTAGCCTCTCTATTCCGTCAGCGTCATGTTTTCCACCTTACGGTTAGTCAGGATCTGTTGCAATTTAGATAGCTATCCACATTTGAATTGCATAGTGGGTAAATTGTATAGCAGCAGCAGGGGTTGAAACCATGGGAAAGGGCGAAAGGGCGTGTATAATCTCTTTTACCCGACTCTGGATGTCGTTCTTGATAACATCAGATGAATAATATTCGAATTGTGCAAATATGCTTAACACATAACTCTTTTTTCCCCTCTTCCCAACTTTAATGACTTATAGAGAGCATATATGACTTTTTTTGACTTCCTTTAGAAATGTTGAAAGTAATAATTGAATTCGATTTATTTATTTATATTTTGTTCACATGTTTTTATACACGTTTACAGTTTTCGCTTTTTGTATTTAAAATAAATCTGCGGACAAACATTGCTGTATGACAGTATTGTCGTATTCTATGACAACCATAGTCAAACCTCTGAGAGATCCTTTTCAAACGTCGATACTTCTTCGGTGAACACATATAATTAAAAATGGGTACAAGAATACTGAAATATGTTTTCTTCTTAAGACGATGTCCTTAAAATGTTGATTAAAAATGTACGAAGACTAATAAAATTCAAGTAACAAGCTTTAGTAATGCAAATGTCGACTTATAATTTAAAAAAAATACCATTTAAATACAATGGGCCAACTTATTATGTATTTAAACTGTACGTATAAACAATTTGCTTTAGAAATTCGAACACCCACAGTCCTGCTAAACTAATTCAACTACGAAGACTGTGCAATTAAACTCCAGGGTTATCAGGTGAGATGAAGTGATTATCGTGATGTTTTGCCTTAGTTGGACCTTAAATAAACGGAAGAAAGTTAATTATATGCGGGTCTACTTAGTTACCGCTATTTAATTTCTGTAGTAAAAAGTTGAGTCCAAAGCTAAATTAACTAGGTTTGAATGACAAAAATGATGATTTTTATTAACCTGCAAAAATGTATAACAACATGCGTATGATTATATAATTCTTGTGTCAAATGTATGAACTTCGAAATTCATGACATTAACTTTGGAACATCATTTTTAGGCCTATTGTGTACCAAGGGTACTTTAACCTGAGGCATTTTAACAAATTACTTTAACTTCGACACATTCAAAGCAAACTGTTCAAAGCTAGAAGCTTGAAAATAGGATTTTTTCTATTTAACGTGAAATATTAGCTTTGCAACAAATTAATTATCCAGAACACATTCCCAATCTACGATCCAAAAATTCATTTACATTTGCTGAGGAATTACTAAACTGGATACGTTTTTTCAATAGAAAATTGATAGCTAAAATTCATAGCGAAAAACACATGGAAGTAAAATATTATCGTCCTTTCCTTAAACAGTTCATTTTCCTAAATCCGGAATCAAATGTAAATTTTATTGACATACATAAGTTTGCATACGACATGGACTTCAAGCTGAATGAATTGAATAGAAACACAATGCAGAACAAGATTGTAAAGTTAAAAAAACTGTTCTCGAAGTGCGGTTGGATAAAGTAAACAAAGTCGTAAAATTTATTTTTTTCTATTTCGAGTGAACTTTACTGATTTGTTTACACTCTCAAAATACTGATTATTTTGGTCGTAAATATCCACTATGACTTCAAACCTAAATGGGTTACGGTAAGCTGAGTTCTCAAAAATAAATAATTCTGTGACTGTGGACAAACCACATATTTTAGCAATCAGCAAAATAAAAATAAATTAATACTACTTATAAAGAAAAGCAAAAATGTTTGTAAAGCACGAAAGCAAGTATGTTTTTTGACGACATTTTAAAATCATAACCAGGCACAATAATTTATTTTTGTGATTAACGTTTATTTTAAAAACAAAGAATATAAAACAGCGGGAGGGATTCTGTATGTCCGAGTAACAATAAGACAGCAAGTGAAGCATTATAGTTTAGATTCAAGATAATGGCCCATTTTTTATATTTAATTCATCATCATTAATCGGCTTTTTATAAGTTATATTTAAAACAAATATTACGATTTCAAGTACTACATTAACATTTCATTGTGCATTACGTTTTTACTTAAAAAAAATATTTAATGATGCATAGATAAGTTTAAAGAGTGTAATATCATGCAGCTGAAATGGTTTTTAGAGGACATAAATGTCATAGTCCGCACTAATACAGCATAATTGGTAATAACTCATATAATAGTCAAAATTAAGGATTTGGAAACCACTTATTGTTCAGATTTACCTACACCAAAATATATGCACTTATACAACAAAACCTCTTCACACTTACATAGTTTTTGCAGCGAAAGGTTTCATTAATATGCTTCATAGCAATATTGTTTATCTTGAAACATATGATTATCATTGTAAAAAAATAAAAAATAATGTACAGTTCGCGCATTATATCTCCGGCTATGACTGAGTCAGCTGATTGTATGGTGCGGGGGGGAGAGGGGGTACTTTTCTGAAAACATTTTCTAAAACACCGCTGCTTGTCAAATGTTGTGTTTACCAATATCATATGTTAAAAATATCATATGACACGGTTAGTAGCGTAGTGGTCATAGCCGGAGATATAATGTGCGAACTGTATTTATTGGTTTCTGTGTTTCATCAAAAATGTACATTTATTAATTATTGTTTTTATTTACGCTTTTAACAATGGATACGTTTTATGTTTGAACAGTCTTGAAACAAAGCGTATATTGTTATGAATATCAAAATGTGAAAAGGCAAAGCATTTATAAAATGTCTGAGGAATTCCATTTTATATATAAAAAAAATATTTGTCAGTTTTTATTCTTTTAGAAGCATTTTTTTCGAGCGTAGAAAATTACTATAATGCAGTTAAACAATAATGATCAGACTTATATTTGTATACTTTGAAAGAATTTTTGAAGCCATAAGCATGAATGTTTTTGTCAGGGACAATAATACATCCCAATGAAAACCACTGAATAAAGCGTCAAATGATGAGAAAGAGAGATTATTTAGGGATGGCGGCGTGGAATTGTTAATACGAAAAAATTCTATTATGCAATTGTTTTTATACGTGACACTTAGAAATAAAATAATGGAGTTCTGGGCAGTTTTAATATTGTTGGCAAATGCAAATTATTTCCTTGTGTTAAAATAAAATGTTTGTGTAACAGCGTTGTTTAAGACTCAATCGTAATAATAAATGTAACAATTTACATCTAATTTATTTAATTTGAAGTTTACTTCACAATCCACTACTATACATAATAAATTATAAACTAAAAACTACTATACATAGTAAACAATTAATTTTATTGATTTTTATTCAAATAAAACTTAAAATCAAGTTTGAAATATATAGATATGTGTGTGTTTTCTCTGAAAATTATTGGTCATGTGAGTATACATGCTTTTGAAAAAATTAATATTAAGGAATAGAATCTTTAATTTTAGCGAATTTCCCCCTATAGGTAAGTAGCTATTACCGTAGGCGGCATGGTGAGACTTAAGCCCGGGACCATGTTATTTTTTCGTTTTGAGGTCCCTAGAGCCCAAAAACAACGTTCGTTCATTTTGGTATATATGTATATATATATATATATATATATATATATATATATATATATATATATGTGTCCGTAGGCACGATAACTCTCGTAAAAAAAGTTCGATCTTGATGAAATTTGGAACAAACATTTAGAGCGATATTCATGACTTTAAGTTCGATAACCAGCAAGATCGGTACATTCTAAGGCAGTTTTTTTGACTAAATAAAATTTATTTTCAAGATTTAACATATTTCTATTAATTTGATGTAAATTTAATGGTCAGAATTGAATTCAGCTTAAAAAATAAACAATATAGCATTTTGAATTATTACTCTACATCAATCGGTTACTGAGATATCGGATCTGCAAAATGCAGTACATTGTCTTTTGTTTTTCCCTGAAGGGACATAAACTGTCCAAATTCTGGTATGAAATACCCAAATTTTTCCTTCAATTTCCCTAAAATGGGATTTAAAAAATAATAAAACAAACCACATGATTCAATTTAATTTGTTCATGTGATGGTTTGATTTGTTTTTATTTCTTGGATCTGAGTAGATTGATAATATTTTTGCTGACATTTATATACTATAACAAGTCATTTTATTAAAAATTATCAGAGTATGAATAATTATTGAGAAATAAGATCATGAATGATAAAATTTACTTAATTTAGATTAATATTTACACAAAATATTCAAAACAACAACTTCCCTAACTTATGTAGAATATGCCCATATATAAAAAATAAATCCTTTAGAAATTAATTAAGCATGCAAGTTTGCTGCAACAAGTTTATTTAACTTTTAAGATAAATCATATGTTTGGATTCAATTTTTTCATGTGACTATTTTATTTGTTTTTATTTTGACTGATTTTAAATCATTGATTGTATGTTTGCTTAAATTTTTATTATACCATAACAAGGATACACTTATAAAAAAAAATATTAGACTAATAATTATAAGAATAACAAAAAGAATATTGTTGAAATGGATACCGATGTGATTCCCATGATCATTTAACACAACCACATCATCACGGAGGGTGGGGGTTTGGTCTGGGTTTTGCATTAATTACATAAAATGTTTGAAATATTTTCCTGTACATAAGTAAATAAGCTCCCATATAAAAATTAATTCTTTAGAAATTCGCTGAGTACGCAGGTTTGCTGCGACGGGGGTATTAATAATAATACCCCCGTTGCAGCAGACCTGCATACTCAGCGAATTTCCAGTACAAAACAACATATTTCAATCCAACATAGCGAGATTTTACAGGTTTTTGAAAGCTCCATAAGAATAACATGGGGAATGAGTATGCAGGTTTGCTGCTACGGGTATATTAAAACTGGGTGGTTTTAATTCAATATTTAGTAGAACTGAACTAGAAGAAGCCACTTACCAAGTTTTATCAAGATATGTTGAGAAATAAGCGAGATATAGAATTTTACTTATTTCCCATAAGGTTAACATTGGGACAACGTACTGTGTTTACCACTTTCAATATCTCGGTAACCAATGGACATAGAGCAGTGATTCAAAATACTAAATTGTTTGTTTTTTTGAGCTGAATTCAATGGTGCCAACCAAAATTGGATTTTTTTTATTTTTCTATGTAAAAAACTCAAAAAACCCATTTTTGGGGGGGTTTACCCCCCTTTACCCCCCCTTCCGGTAGTCGGATTGGGCTGGATTACGAACTCGTCCGAATAATTACTACTTTACACATCCATGCCAAATTTCATTAAGATTGGGCAATTTTTACGTGAGTTATCGTGCTTAAAGACACATAGATATATATATATATATATATATATATATATAGATATATATATCTATATATATAGATATATATATTTATGAAAATGAACGAATAGTGTTTTTTGCTTCTGGGGACCCCAAAACGAAAAGTTATCATGGTTTCGGGCTTAGGTCTTACCATGAGTACTACGGTAACAGCTTCTTCCCTATAGGGGAAATTCGCTAAAAGACGAACTATTGAAAAACTAAAAAATCGTATTGCAACGACCAATAAAAAAACTATAAAAACGCTCTAACCTCCATCATGTATGGTGGCCAACCATTAATTCGTCATTTTCCGGGTCAGGCAAACGCCACTATTTCGTCTGGTTTTGAAAAGTAATAGTTCTTAAATTAATGAATATCAAACCACTCCAGCTCAAAAAGTACGCCTTTAGTAATCCAATAGTGCCAGACAATTGGAGTGGTGTATACTTGTATACATGATAACCTCGTCAAAATATACAAAAATTAGGGACCAAGGAAAAAATTCCGGATGACTGAAAGTGGGCACAGATGTCCATTAGTCCTATCTGAACGTCATTATAAAAGTCCCCAAGGATGGGAAGTCTGCTCGAGGAGAAATACAGTGTGTGGTCCAGAAATGGACTCTTTATTGAATCTAGAGATTTTCTTCATAAACCTATGACAAATGATATATAGATTTTAATGTATTTTTCGATATACGAAACAACACGATGAACAAGGCCTTCAAAACATAAAACACCATGAACAGAATATTAAATCCAATCCTGGAATAAAAGATGAAATAGATTTTATACACCCGCAAAAAATATCAGCTATTGCAACCATGATTGTTTTTTACATTGGGTATACTGTTAATTGTGTAAAGATTCAAGAACTTCGTATTGGCTTGGAAAAGCAACTAACCATAAAGATCGAATGTCACAAATCACCTCTTCGACAATGGCCACTCATTAGGAAATGTATAAAAACCAATCAATATTCTCAAGAATTACAAATCAAATCAAATCAAATAAAATCAAATCAAATCAAAAATCCTTTATTGAACCACAGTAAACTGTACAATAGTGTCATTTTTTTACACCAAATACAAGAAAGGGAACACTAAGAATGCATGGGAAGAATGATTTATTGTTAAGGAAAAATGTTAAAGAAAGAGACTAATTAATGAACAAACAAGTTAACCTATAGAAACCTGTTTTCGGTAGAACTTCCGGCGACCAACAGGATATAAGGGAAGGCCGCCATCTTGATGCTGCCAGTCTCTCATTGGGCCTGATGATGATTGGTGTAACAAATCGAAATCGATCACCATTTTCCAAAAGGGAACTTGGGACATTTGATCTTTCTGGTTAGTTGCTTCCCAAGCCGATACGTGGTTCTTGAATCTCTTAACGCAATTAACAGTTCGTCCAGTTGACCTTGTGTATTGCGGGTGTGTCGAACCTGTCGAAATTAATAATTTTCTTTTTTAGGAATTTGTCTAGCAATACATAAAAATTGCTCGATATCTAGCAACGGTTTTAATAGTTAAAGTTTAATATACTATTTATTTTGAAAGTAAAATATTCAAAAATAGTGGCAGTCCTGAAATAAATTTAATTCTTAATTTTTATTTTTTTATGTTAATGAATAGACTACTATTTAGACTACACTTTATCAACCTTAATTTCCTGAAAAAAGTATAGGCAATAAATACAACATGGAAGAAATTAAAATTTTTAAAATAAAGTATGAAATTAATTGTAATAATAACTGAATAAACAATTGAGGAGAGAATTAAATATTTTTGCTGAGTAAAAATATACTTTGAAACTTGCAACCTCAAATTTGAGTTTTATGAAGACGAGATTTACCTCGTAATCCAAGCTTTAATATCTTTTAGCCAACGCTTTTATCAATGTGGTGAAATTTTTGAATGAATAAGAATAATACTTTATGTTAAATTTTGTGATATATAGTTAGCATTTTTGTAATTGTATATATTTTTACTTTTCATGTGTTTACCTGAGCTTTGGGCAATTGTAAACAAAATATGAATAAACCTGATTCTTGCTACTTTAGAGAGCAGAGCAATCGTCATAAAAAATGTTTTGAGAACATTCTTTCTTCGAAAAATCTTTTGAAAGTTTTGTCTTATTTATGTAAATAAGGGCATGTATTTCTGTTACTGAATTTGTTGTCTGTCTCTTCAAATATGACCTCGCAAACTCAAATACAGGATTCTGTACGTACTGTATTTGAATTCTATATACGTATGTATGTATTCTGTATAGTGAAAAAATAATTAAAACCCAATTAATTATAATAATTTTCATTCAACACTCAAATATAGCATTGTTATACACTCTATGAATAAGTTTAATACTAGAGACAAATTGCGCATTTTAATATTATTTCCGTTTGTGAGGAAATCGCCTAGATAAGAAGAAATTGTATGGTTTTAAACTCACCGTTTTAAGCTAATGTGCTTAAGCTAACCTTTTAAGTGAAATTTAAAGGTCTTATCTAAATAAATAAAAACTTAGCTGAACAAAAAAACACAGATGTTGTTCATCACCCCAGCACTATGTATTTTAATTGGTCTTCTGGCACAACAGTAGTATACCGGGAGTGTTTCTTTGCGTATTCATTCCCTGACATCGTCTTTAAGCCTCTACTAGTTAGTTGTTAGATGGTACAGAGTCCTTCTGATGTTCTGTCAGTCTTCGTCTCTCGGAAGATCTCTGTTCTTGTCGAAGGTTCGCAGGTTACGTATGTTTTCCCCTAATCTCATTGACTCGGTTTTCCCTTTGCATTCTACTTCTTTCTGTACCATAAAGAATGATGTTCCTACCTCAATTGGTTACAATAACCAACAAAGTTGTCCGTTTAAGAATTAATTTTCAAGACATGTATCAAATATTGTTTACAGTTGCAGACTATCTATATTTGTTTACAGTATTACTTATAGGTTAGAATTCAATCTGAAGGTAATTACAATCACATTTTAAAAACGTTATAACTCAAGTTATTCAGCACTGGAGCGTTGAAAGCGCCCTCTAGAAATAAATCAATGGATTTGGGGTCGAGCCGTAAAAGAAATATCCATTTTAATTATCAGTCACCGGTGCGCTATTTCATAGGCTTTAAAATTACATCTCAATCGTAAAAATCGGTTAAATAGGACAGCTGAAAAAGGGATGTAACAGAGAAATGCCTAATTGTATTATGTATATAGATGATTCACGTTATTTCCTACGTTTTTTAATGTAATCATTTATAATTAGGCTTAATTTATTTTCAGGAATGCTATGTGCAAGAATGAAAGAGCTGTTATTGAGTAATGCATATCGACAAATATTTGTGACAAAGGATCGAAGCTTAAACAGTTTTAACATTATTGTATGGACATCATGACCTTGCCATTGCAAAAGGCTGAAATTAAAATTAAAATAGTGATTTTATAATATAAAGTAACAATCTTATCGTTTTGGGGGCAATTCGTTTTTTATAACTCTACAGTGCTCTTCCAATTGATTTTTAATATCATGTGATGATGCAAATTTTTGGCTTCATTAATCATTCGGTTCAAAGAAAATACTCCAACTATGCTAGACGAAACTGGAAAATGAGGCGATTCTTATATCTGTAAAGATTGTATTCCACCTTGTCAGTGACTCAATCAACAAGAATCGTGAATGTAAAGAAATCTGTCTCTGTACAAATTGAAATAACACACCATACTATTAAAACTCTGGCCAAGTTAGGGGGTGGTTTCACAATTAGTCGAGTGCCGTTGAAGCTGCTATTTAGGAAGTTCAGTTCGGGTTCCTGGGCTTGAGATGAAGATAATCCACGTGGGGGTGGGGGACGCTCGAGGACTTGGCACTTGAGTCGCGTCGGGTTCCCTTCTTCGACCTGCCTACTTATTATCCCCACTCGATGTGCTATTTTCAAACTTATTCGAAATTACTTACTTATACCAGTATCATAATTTGATGTCTGAAATTCTTAGGTTAAAAACATGATCTCGATATTCCAAAAATCGCGTGATTCTCATGACATTTCTAGGTACTATACGTATTTATCATCTGTTATTGTCAAGTCACGTGGAATAGTTCCTTGTAAGTTTTAATGTTAAAACTCTATATATTTATATTGAGTTTTCAATATATTCAATAAAAAAATCAATATATACTTATATTATGCCTCGAAAAAGAGAATGGACACTTTTAAGTAAACGAGTCTTGGATACCCCTTTGACGTCTCTCAATTTGTACTCAAAGGTTATTTAACTTAGCCACAATCGATGAAGTAGTATAATTATTTAAAACCTTCAGTTTCACGTTACCTTTATGCGCTTGCAACCTTAATATTCTCATAAAAACACTGAAACTTGAGAAACTGAACTGTAGTAGTATTCAAAAAGAATTCCTGAACGTAGCTTATTTGTATAAATAGCCCCCGGGTAATTTAATATAAGCGGAAATGATTCGAATTACTTGTTTCCGTCGAGGAAACCTTGCTTTGGTAAATTTCAGCACTATTGGTTCGAAACCACTTAAGCGTAACCGAAGGGTCCATTTGCACAAATAATTCCCGAAGTTCAAAAGCAATAGTTTCAAATCAGTAATAGTTGATTACTGGCCAGGTATTTGTGTTTTTTGTCATATGTTTTCGTGGTTTTGTTTGTTTTATACAATAAAGTATTTTTATTTACAATCTACATTAAGCGACACTATAAAATTAACCTCAAAGTCCTTCGTAAGGAGCTATATCGTCAAAGTAGTAGTTAATCAAAGTGCAAAGATTGCAAATGATTGACAAAAGAAAGTAATCAAAACGTTTATATATTGTTATCTCTTCAAGATATCAGGCTAAAATTCATTGACAGAAGCGAATTAAAAACTTATCAACAATAGATATAAATTCTTCCTGCCACAAAAAAATATTTTTAGTTCGAACAAATATTTTCACAAAAAATGCCAACTTGATACAAATTTTGAAAATGTATAGTTATTAGTTTTTTTTAGCATCTAAACTTTGATTTAAGATATGTTGCCCTTTGCCAGGCGAAAGGGTGCAATGAATTTTTAGCATTGTTATAAAACAGATATAGTTTACATTTTCAATAAATATAAATTAAATTATAAAGCTTAATTTATAGTTACTTTTAACATAACTTTTTGGTTTTTAACAAGTATGAACCTTTTACAAGAACTGGAATACAGTGATTGTGGTAATAATTCACCAAATCAGGTGAAGCAACGCAACCCAGCGAACTGTGTGTAAACTACTGTATACTGTTTCTCAGATTCTCCGCAAGATAGGGCATTCATTGATCAATACAGGGTTCTAGAAAGAGCCGGTAGATTGCACGGCACGTCTGTCTCTTTGTTGACTTACAAAATTGCCGAGTGGTAAAATAAAAACTATAAATATCAAACAAAATAGTTTCTTTTAATTTTGACGCAAAATTATCTACTATCAAAACGCTGAACACCCAACATTTTAAATTGTCTAATATATTTTTAATTTCAACATTGAATTAGTCTACAAATGTGAAACAATCCAAATGAATTCCTTAATAGTAGTATAACAAAGTTTCATGTGCTCATTGTCTATGATCTAAATCTAAGAGTTATTTTGTAGCAATAATGGCCCCAAAATGCCATTTAATGGCCCATTTTTGTATTTAATGGGTTTGGTTTAAATACTTATATTACTTTTGAAGTTTTGATGGTTAATGACCCTCAGTGTAAACAGATTTGGATAAACATTAAGACTGATAAAAATTATTTTGTCATTATTATTTATTGTACCATAGGAATTTGGAATAACGATTTCTGGGAATTCAATTTAATAATCTTAGTATATCAAGTCTGTAATCTGTAATTCCAAGTCATTAATGTTGTAGGAAAAGGTAAAAATAAAATAAACAGCTAAAATATGGTTTTACGAATTAGGAACAAAATCAAAATCAACTTCTTCCCAGTAACAGCTTTGTTTACAAAACAAGTATAATTTATAACCTAAAGACATTTTGAAATACACATAATTTAGAAAGCTAGTATTTTTCTTAAGGGAAAATTAAACTTTCAAGAGATTTCCAAGGAATAATTTCTAGTTTTAGTTTCAGGATATTTAAAATTTTAAAACATAATCTACTTTACATGACATAGCTTTTAAAGTTTAAATAATACGAAAACTTTCAGTTATTCTTTTAATCAAAAATAAATATTTGATATGAAGTTATAGAGACAAGGAAACATTTTTATGCAATTTCAATCAAGCACAAACCTTATGCAGTTACTCATATAATATTAAATTTTCTCAGCAAATTGTCCATAGATCGTAAAAAGTGAGTATTTGAATTTAATGATATTATTACAAATATAACAATAATAGTACATTTCATTACAAGGACCTAAAGTGACGCTTTTCGTACAAGGTCAAGTTTTACAACCGAGGCTGTAAGCCGAGGTTGAAAAATTACCGAGTAACGAAAAGCAGCTTTAGGTCCGTGTGATGAACTATATTTTTCGTTATATTGCTCAATACAATACGTAAACTACTTAAAAAAACCAAAATGTTAAAGCTTTTTACCTTTAAAGATACCTTCAAAAGATGCCACCGTCTTGTTCTTGCTATTTGAAACAATCAGCTGATTGTCAGTTTAATTTGTGTTAGGGTAGACTGACAACAATGAACAACTATTGACGTATCGAACGCATGTAATAATCGATTGGTGAAATGAGCGAGTTTCACAAATTGATTAAACTGACAACAATGAATGTTTCGATAATAACGATGAATGTTTCGATTATTTGTAATCGAATGAATATTGTTCGATTATTACGACGTACTCGGCACTTTTTGACTTTTATAGTCCTAGGACTATAAAGAGTCAGCTGGTATCGAGTACATCAGCTTTTAATTCCTAGGAATAAAAAGAGTGTATTTAGGTCCGGAAAACAGGCATTAAAAACATCTGCTTTTGAAGCAGTATAACGAAAAATAATTTAAAGTAGAAACGAGCTCCTGGAATAATATAGTCGTATAATCAATTTATTCGAATATTTTTGGAGATCCAGTCTTAAATTAAATTAATATAAATTTGGCAGGAAATTATTCTTAACAGTAATCAACAACAAAATTAATAGTTGTTTACAACTAATAATTAACAACTTTTGTGTTAATTTGTTAATTGCACATATCAAGGAGATATGTGCAAGGAGATATGTGCAATAATAGTTAGATATTTTCCCATTATAAATGCATATGGAAATTATTGGTAATCTGCAAATCGAAAACGGTTGGGTTAAAATGTAAAACATGTCAAAGGCGAAAGTACCTTAAAATGGCTTTAGTTAGGATTGAATCAGCAAAACTTTTTTGTAGAGATTCACTGGTATACATGTAGAATTTGAATATGATTTTATACCATAATGAATACATAGAATGGCCCAGTTAAATCTACACAACGCATTTCAAATTGAAAGAAAGTCAAACTATTGGGCTTAGGAAGGAATGACTATAGATTAATACTTCTTGGAACTAAGTTTAGAACCCCAAGACGCTATTAAATACAGGATGCTCCATAAGAAAAATCAAATATATCCACATATCGGAAAATGGTGGTCATATTTTTCAATATGGATGTGACCTCACAAAAAGCAGATTTAAAAATAAAGGGAAGTCCACATTAAGAAATTCCTTATCAGAAAAAGTCTTCCAAACGACCAACCATTTGAGCCAAATAAGTCAAATTCAACTTAGTTATTAAGTAAGTATTCTAACTTCTATGAATCACTCAATGGCATAAGCCTCCATCTCTAGGCCTTTTTTATGGTTTGAAAAGTTTTAAGAGTGATATTTTTTTAGTCTAAATCCAGTTTTGAACATGAATTAATTGAAATATAAGTTTATTAATATAATTATTTGAAAACAGTTTTCAAGTTTTTTTTTTATAAAACTGAAAATATTGCGCTTAGCAATTTCGAGCAAAATTCGACGGTTTTAATATAAAATTAGTCTTTCTATTCATAACTTAATTTTCCATGCATATTTTATTCAAAATGATCATTTAGTAAAAAAAATTCAATAAAAAAAAGAGGGTGTCTCATATGCAGGAGTTGTTTTTTAATGTGAATGGGCTTTGTGGAGTAAAGTGAAAACTTTAAAAGGGGTTTTCTCAAAACATTTATATGTGTAATGTATACATATAAATGTGAGTAAAGAAAACATTTATTGACAAAAACATCAGTCTATCATAAAAAATAATTTTACAATTGTTAAAATTCAAAACCTTTTATTTATACTTTTAACAAGACCAGGAGTCACCCTTGGAGATTTTTTCGTCCACATTAAAAAATTATTGTAGATATCGACCAGACCCTTCGTCATGCCGTCTGGGTGAAAACACATAAATTAAACCTTGATAAATCGCTCTATGTTTAAGTGTGTGCAGTAATTTTGGATCTTTTCCGTTAATTCACCACTACTATTTTCTTGCTCATGATTCCGTTAAATCACCACCAATTATATTTTAAATTGAAGTAGGTTTAGTTTACAACATTTTACAGTATTTCCTATTTAAAAACCACAAGAAAAAAATCAGGAAATTAAATAGCGAAATTGAAAACTCACACAATTTATTGATTGACGACGTCCCTCTTTACTGTGGTGGCTGAACTGTGTAATATGTTCCAGCATTTATTCAAACAGATTTTCCGGTCCGTATTTTTTACGCCACATGTACTCGCGTAAGTAGCTATTTAAGGGTATTTTCCGTTATATCCCCGCATTTACAAACTACTCTCCATAGGCTGAGAATTAATCGGGATGGAACTAATACTGCGAAATAATATTTTTACTCACCATTTAAACGTTTAATTATTGGAAAAAGAGTATTATAACAACTTTCTAACATCAGTCTTGACACACAAACACAAAAACAATACACATATTAATTACGTTGTTACACTTTAAAGTTACTTTGGTGGCCAGAACTACTTAATGTTTTTGATGAGTTGGTTAGGTTAGGTTAGGTTGTTAACTCTCCTCACTGTTGCATTCACTTGCGACACTTAAAAATTCATTGTAGCCGCTCGCTAATCACTGGCCGCTGAGCGCGCGGTACGGTTATCGCTGTGCTATAAGATAAGGCTTTCACAAATAGTGCAGGTAAAGGAAACCCCAAATTCAATATTCCTAATTACTCAGAACGACTTTCTTTACTGTATTTCAGATTCTGAGTGGTGGTGAACTAACGGAAAATAAAAGAAAATAGTGGTGGTGAATTAACGGAAAAGATCCGTAATTTTATTTAAGTAAAAATGTTGTCTAATTTTCTTATTGGGATATGGAGTGGTTCTTATTTACGGTGAGAAACTGGAAACATCAACATTTTTTATTACTTAAAGCCTCGGGGGCGAATATAGCAGTCAGTTTAATATATTTTGTCTTGATATGAACGAAAACCCGTTAACGGTAATGTTTTGAAACTTGAGGCATTAAAAATTAATTGTTGTGTTTAAACCACAGTAGGGTAGCCATATGGCTCTTAGTAAATAGCCAGCATTTCTATTAAAATTGTATATTTTAGTGTTTTCAATGAAAGAGAATCAAGGAAAATAGCTCGCTTTTCCTAAAATATGTAGAGAAATTTAAATTAAATTTATCAGCTCGGGGAGAGGGAATACGTAAGACACTGTCTGAACGTCTGTGATATTAACAATAATTATATAATTTTCATTATTTTTTCTGAATGCCTTTTCAGACAAAGATTTTCTTGAAATTTTCAGAGTGTTCTCTAATAATGTTTATGATTCCGTCTAAAACCGTTTTTACTATCTTCACTTTAAACTGCTTTTACAATGTGTGTAATATCAAAAAACGTTTCAATTTGAATTGTGTTTTTGATTGACATTATTCTACAAGGTTAACCTTTGAAGCTTTAGTAGCTCACAAAACGTATTTTTAGGGATCTTAAGGAATAGAAATGCCCTAATATGTTACTCGATGTAATTAGCTACATCCCCACCAAATTATCTGTTAGTTTAGGCGTGGTGGAGCCCTAAAAACCAATCATACATACATACACACAAACTTTCAGGTTTATGATATGTGACGGATAATCAGTACAAAGAATAATAATATTCAACTAACACTTATTATTTTTATATTTTCAGAGTAAACAGAAAATTAATTTATTGCTGAAATAGCTTTTCAGAAAATATTTTATGTGGTTATTACCCTCTCGCACTAATGTTACGTAAAAACAAATGAATAAACCAATAACACAATTATTTATGTATGAGAAGTACATACAAAATTATTTGTAGATTACTTTGGGGAAAGGTTGCTGTAAGGTGGCATTAGGAAGGAATGAGATGATGATATGAAGTCTGGTCATCTGAAGCTCTCTACGAGCCTTGGGTTCTGAACCTCTACCCTTACCCATCGACAATCCTCCCCCGCTCAATCCTCTCCATCATTCACTGCACGAATGAGACTGCAACTTTGGAAATTTCATCAATCAACATTATTTTTCATAACTAAATTTTTTCATTTTCCTCAGTTGATTCTATCGGTATTTTAATTGATTGTTGGGCAATAGAACTTGTAAATTACCAAAAAATTGTAAAGCAAAGCATAATAGTTATTGGAGTCAAAATTAATCACTTAAGTTTGCATTAATGCTTGTGATGTTTAATTTTGAATTCGGTTTTTGAGCACACCATTATTTTGCACACCATAAAAGACATAAGGAAGGTTAATCCTGCAAAGGATGCGTAATAGTAAGACAAAAAGAACAATGGTGAGTAAATAGGAACATTTTATACCAAACTCCTTTCTACGCTCAACAAAATTTTTCTCCAAAAGATAAAATTGTCCGTAACTAGAATATAATGGGGTCAAATTTAAATAAATGTCATGCGAAATCTGAAAATTTACATCAAAATGCTTCGAAAAATATACCCAAGTCCACAATTTTAAATACCGCCATATCAAATATTTTAATTCGAAAGATATTTGTCTTTTGATTACAAAAATACCATATTTTTATTGTAAAGGATGTTTGCAGTTAAACAAAATATATACTTTAAACATGATAATGGATCATTATCTAATGTACTGGATATCATAAAAACGATAAATATGAAAAACAGCTGACTAGTACTAAGCAGCTGATTGACAGAAAAAACGTTTTACGGACAAACGTGCATCTGATTTTTTTATATTTAAACATTTGATTTGTTTGTCAATTAGCTTTGCATTGTTAATCAGCTGTTAACTAAAAAATCAGCTTTTTCTTATTTTATTCATTTTTATTATAAATCCAGTACATTATACTTATTACATATTGTAAATAATGTACTGTACATTTATTGTGCCTTTTACATGATAGGCTGTACATGAAATTCACTTTAAAATTAAAGAAATGTGAAACGTCCTAATGCTCCCCTGCTTTTTGGGAGTCTTTTGCCCAGCTTCAAATGCTGCTGAGGAGTTTATGACCCTCGTCATATAGTTCAAAGAGCACATTTTGTTTTGTGATGATTTCAGTTCGCTCTACTGACCTGTATGACCTGATAGATCCATCCTCAGAACTTATGGGTAATTTTTAATTGCGTTCCCGAAATCGATACATACAGTGTTAATTTAGGACTTAGACAAGAGATTGATCATTGTTGGGGGAGTATAGTTCTTTTTATATTCTGAGACAAGAGCATTTTCTTAATCTTGGCAGCTGCAGAGTCTATAATTATCTTTCATAATGTTAATATTAACATCAGGTTGAACCTAATATCAGGTTGAAGCAATGTTTGGAAGGAAGTGCACTTAGTATCTTAGAAAGAATATCAAGAGTCATGACTACATTATTTACAAGCTTGAGAAGTGCATATATACTACTACAATGAAGAGTTTTTTCTTATTTGTCAGCTGAACAGATTTTACAGCATCCTCACGTTTAAGAGGAATACTGCACCAATCAATATTCAAGGCAATATTGTCAAACTGGATATATACATATATTTTTAAATAGCCTCTACCGTTTCGGAATTTCTCTATAAAGAATGGTGCTACAAGGTCAAAGTTAGACAGTTAAATGCTGAGTCTAGTCCATGTTCCGTAACAGTAATAAAATCAGGTGCGTGATCAAGCGATTTGAAGAATTAATTTAATCGACTAATTTTTGTACGGTTCCGGTCCAATTTTTAGAAGAACACATAGTTATTACTGCGTGGCTTGCTTTTCCCGTCCGTTGTTTTTTTTGGGATTTTTTTGCTCTACAGTAGATTTTTGGAAATTTTCACTTTAGCATTGTCTGGTGGCTACATCTTCAGGTGCTTCAAGTGTTGTAAACAAAAGAGTAAGATTTGACCCAACTGCAGTTGTAATATTCTTCTCTTTCTGTAACTTCATATTTTGCTGCCTTGTCTCTGAATCACTGATATGAACTATAAAAGGTATAAAATTACCTGAGTGCTACCAGAGTGATTTTTAAAATGATTCTTTAAACGTACTAGAAAATGAACTGGGAAAAAAGAATATAAACATAGCCTTCAAAACCTAAAAAAAATTACAAAAGTTACTGAATGTGTCCAACAAAAATAAAGTAAACGTAGATGAAAAAACTGAAATTTATAAAATAGCTTGTAATGACTGTGATAAATTTTATATTGGACAAATAGGCAGAGCATTTCAAACTAGATTTAAAGAACATTTGCCTGAAGCTAAAAATAATTTAAAATCAAACTACGCAGCACATCTCGTATATGAAAACCATAGCTACACCGATTTTGATCAAATATGATCCCTCTACATTACTGCAATAAAGGCAATGTTATGAACGCTGTGGAAGAGTTTGAAATTTATAAGACAGCCAAAATTCAGCCCGACGCATTATTGAACAACAATAGTATATTTCATTACAAGGACCTAAAGTGACGCTTTTTGTACAAGGTCAAGTTTTACTACCGAGGCTGTAAGCCGAGGTTGAAAAATGGCCGAGTAACGAAAAGTAGCTTTAGGTCCGGGTGATGAACTATATTTTTCGTTATATTGCTCAATACAATACGTAAACTACTTAAGAAAACCTAAATGTTACAGCTTGTTAACCTTTAAAGATGCCTTCAAAAGATGCCACCGTCTTGTTCTTGCTATTTGAAGCAATCAGCTGATTGTCTGTTTCATTTGTGTTAGGGTAGACAGACAACAATGAACAACTATCGACGTATCGAACGCATGTAATAATCGATTGGTGAAATGAGCGAGTTTCACAAATTGATTAAACTGACAACAACGAATGTTTCTATAATAACGATAAATGTTTCGATTATTTGTAATCGAATGAATATTGTTCGATTATTACGACGTACTCGGCACTTTTTGACTTTTATAGTCCTAGGACTATAAAGAGTCAGCTGGTATCGAGTACATCAGCTTTTAATTCCTAGGAATAAAAAGAGTGTATTTAGGTCCGGAAAACATGCATTAAAACATCTGTTTTTGAAGCAGTATAACGAAAACTAATTTTCCAGTACAATGCTCTATATGACATATTGATGAGACAAGAACAGCTGGTAAACAAGGAGGCAAGAAGTACAAAGTCTACCGCACGACCAACTACCGCGTCTCAGTCATGAACGATACCTGTTACTGTGCGCACTCGCGGTCGATTTTTGTAAAATCTTTCTCGTGTAGGCCTTATTTTATTCGTTTCGTAATGTATTCATGTGTCCGTATATGTTTGTGGTATATTTATAAATTGTTGACGACCTATCAAAATTTATGATTTTAAGTTCTTGTACGAGGATTTGAAGATGAGGACGTGTCCTCGAAACGCGTAATTCACCAAAATAGCATATACAGGATCACTCTGGTAGCACTCAGGCTTTTCTATAAGCTTTTTTTTGGAGGACAATTGGTACGTGGCTTACGACTCAATGTTGAATCCAACAACGCTTCAGCTGTACGTCTAATATCTCATTGACATTAAATAACCCCTCTTGTATTTGTTGGTCCGGTCTCAAGATCTGATACTTTAACCTACAACATTTTTTGATTATATTTTGTAAATGAAACCTTTCTTGATTCCCTCAAGCTCACTTCCAATATAGTTTGAGTTTTTACATGTTTATTTAAACTAACATCGTCTCTGTTTGGTTTGACCTGAACAAAACTCTCGGATGCGTACCCTGTCGTAACATCAGTTATGTGCTTCCACGCTGGAGTATCTAAGCAGATTACTCCCTAAGTGGGCCTCTCGTCATCAGGGCTGATGAGGGTCAAGTAATTAGTCCAGCAACTTGGCACTCCGTCACGAAATCTTACAGTTTATCATGTTTAAAATATACTTCACTCGTTTGAAGTTTTTAAAATAGTAAAACCCGTCAGGTCAAATTAATAAAATGCCAAATAATAAATTGGAAATCCGTCAGGTCAAAAGTTTTATTGAAGTATAACTTACAAAGTGTAAATGTCACGATGGGGTTTTCGTCATATTCAGCTGTTTCATTTTGTTGTGAAGTCTTGATGTTAATCAAGATAAACTATTGATCAAAAATTTGATTCATTTTGTTTAAGAATACTTAACCGTATCTAGGTTTATTATCGCGACAAACAGGTGTTTGGAAGTGTTTTGGAGAAGCTTGATTTGTGTTATTGCAGTCAATAAGTTGGTCGATTAGTTAGCTTGTAACCGTTACGGGAATGAAACTCGCAAAAAATAATAAAAACTAACATTTTAAGAAAAATGTATTTTTAAAATTATAAAACAACTTTTCAAAGTTACAACAACATTCTAAGGAATTAAATTTCTTAACTAAAATATATAATTTCGTTAGTATTTTATGTCATCTTATATTTAAAGACCTTTTGTTTTTCTAAATAAAATGACAAACTTTCAAACATATAGAAAAAAAATTAAAGTTAAAAATATACTTTTACCAAGAAAGACGACGGTATCAAGAAAACAAAAAGTTACACGGAATAAGTCAAGTCTCAATATAACTGCAATTCCAAACCCTGCAATTAAGAGACTTTCTTTATTTTATTTAAAATTATATGTATTCATTTAATTTTAATTCACATTTAGCACAAATCCCTTTCTTCTAATTCTGTATTGCAAACGTATTTTATACTTTTATATAATAAGTGCAATGCAGTGAAATGGAAACAGTCTTTAATGTAATTAAAATATAAATCAGAGTTTAATCCCAGCTTTGTTGATCGTGTACTTAACTATAAAATTTGAATTGGCCAGACTATCAATTTATTTACATTTTGAACATTAATAACTCCTTACAGCTTTCAGGGTAGGAATTAATTTATAAATTTATCCTATAAAGGTAATTGATGCTGGAATTGTGAAAAGAAAAAATATATTTAAGGGAGATAAAATGTAGTAGTCCATAGTTAGTTTAAGTAAACTTGGGCGCAGCAACATCTTGGGAATCACTTCGTAAGCGGAGCAAGCTTCAAGTTTGATGAGGGTTGAATAATTAGTTCAACACCGAGTTGACCCTCCTATAAAAAGTGAAAAGATTGATAAAATCATCCCTATTTTCAATAACATAAGACAAACATCTTGCTTCATACATTTAATAAAAAATCTAAATAAAGCACTGATTTAGTATTGTAATTACTATTTGTTGATGTGTGCAACTTTATATAAATTGAAATATCTTCCTTAAATATGCTTGGAAATGCAATATATGATAATTTTCATTGTCACTGATATTAGCGAATTTCCCCTATAGGGAAGAAGCTGTTACCGTAGTACTCATGGTAAGACCTAAGCCCGAGACCATGATAACTTTTCATTTTGGGGCCTCCAGAAGCAAAAAACACTATTCGTTCATTTTCATAAATATATATATATATATATATATATATATATATATATATATATATATGTGTCTTTAAGCACGATAACTCGCGTAAAAATGGCCCAATCTTAATGAAATTTGGCATGGATGTGTAAAGTAGTAATTATTCGGACGAGTTCGTGAAACAGCCCGATCGGTCACCGGAAGGGGGGGTAAAGGGGGTTAAACCCCCCCAAAAATGGGTTTTTTGAGTTTTTTACATAGAAAAATAAATTTTTGTTGGCACCATTGAATTCAGCTAAAAAAAACAAACAATTTAATATATTGAATCACTGCTCTATGTCTATTAGTTACCGAGATATTGAAAGTGGTAAACACAGTACGTTGTCCCAATGTTAACCTTATGGGAAATAAGTAAAATTATATATCTCGCTTATTTCTCAACATATCTTGATAAAACTTGGTAAATGGCTTCTTCTAGTTCAGACCTACAAAATATTGAATTAAAACTTCCCAGTTTTAATATACCCGTAGCAGCAAACCTGCATACTCATTCCCCATGTTATTCTTATGGAGCTTACCGAAACATGTCAAATCTCGCTATGTTGGATTGAAATATGTTTTTTTGCACTTGAAATTCGCTGAGTATGCAGGTCTGCTGCAACGGGGGTATTCTATTCTTAATATGTTTGTAAACATTGAAATAATATGACAAATTAATTAATTGTAGTTTAAATGACATTCTCTTGGGTGAAAAGGAACAGTTATTTGAATCATGTCACGTTTTCTATAATTTTAAAGAACCTGAATAAAGCAATATTCTTTATACTTTTTACTAAATGTTGTTTGGACGGATCCAATAGTTGACGTCGATGTCAGATTGGGTACCATTAATTTCCCATAGAATTTTTAAATAGATTTAAATATCACATATTTAGCGCAAACACACAAAATACTTGATACTATAAAAATGTGTACTCGTAACACAAATAATTGTTGAATTTTTATGTACATACATAGTTCGACATAAAATGTTAGTAACTAATGTTAGTTTAGTTAGTTTTGGTGACCTGCTACCCCGGTCAACGGTTAACGTGTCGGACTTCGGTTCAAAAGGTCACGAATTAAATTTCCAGCATTCACATAAGAAAAGAAGGGGTTGGTAAGCTTTCCCTCACCGTTTATGTTTCTCTTTACAAAAATGCCGTTAGCGTTGACACAGAAAAAAACGAACGTATTTTTACAATAGCAAAGCTTGCGACGATAGCTTACATTAAGACAGTGACGTAAATATTGCATTAAATATTACTTTCTTAGGAAAGCTGATGATTGAATCTGCAAATAGAGATTATTCATGCTCTAGTGTAGATATATTTATAATAATTACTTATTTTTTAGTTTATCAAATGAAGCAAGTGTAATGTATATCTCTTACGTTCACTACTGAAATATCCGAGTAATATGAGGGCAGATATCGATGATCATTTATTAATATTTAAATGCGATTGTGAACGGTCTCCATTCCCAAGTTTCCATAGTTGTACATTTATACATGTCAAAATTTGCCTATGCCTCGTTGTAGGAACTTATGGCTCTGTGTGTGACATTAATTTTTGAGAAAATTGAGTTGCGTTTTATTGAAGTTATTGATCCCATAAAATCCTTATGAATTCCAAGTAAGTAGCTAAAGAAAATGAAGCTAAACGGAGACCCAGTCAGGTCTTCGCTAAGCTATGAGGTCGTGAAGCACTCGTTCCTGTTGGTATTTATTAGTGATTCTGCTGAATTTTTATTTCTTGTTTGCTTTCTTTCAGTATTTAGACACAATATGCTAAACCTGTTGTCCAGGTTTGCTTAGCCATTTAATAACAATACAATAAGCTATGACAAATTAAAACTATTAAGGTTATTTTATGTGATATATTAGCGAAAGTTTTTTGTATTTAATGTTTTTAAACTATACAAAAATGTATAAATAATACTATTTAAAAACCTAAAATGCTTAATAGAACTTTCTAAACTCAGTATTCTTCGTAGGAATAAGCCTACATGGTATGGAGAACATTATTTAAACTTTTGTAAAATAAAATTAGAAACATTCCAATCCAAACTATAGAATTAAAAGTGTGTATAATTTAATCACAATTTATCATTTGCTCCCTAATATATATTTCCTAATGTAGAAAGCAACACACCGCAGAATCAACACATGTTATTTTTAAACCAAATGCAGGCTGGAAATGCTTCAAAAGCTGATATAAGAATAAAACAAAGACATTTTACAACAATTGGACACAGCCATATCCGAGACTGCAAAGAGTTCATTACTATAAAACGGCAATTACGTTCCCCTGAGAAAGAAAGGTTTACTTCAGTTGACGCTTTAGCTTCTAAAATTAGCGTCTCCTAGCGCTTGTTCAAGCTAAATTAATCTTTGATGTTGGAGCGATTATCGTCAAAGCCAATTTGATTCACATGAAAAGCTCACAGTTCTATGCTTAGTTAATAATATTACTGGGTTAGTGGATAAATCAAGGGAAATAAAAGGGGTGTTGTACACATTAATCTGTTTGAGAATTAAACTTACTTTAAAATTAATAAAATAGAATCGTAACTTTTTTGTACTACAACTTAAATGTATTAAGAATTTAGATACTCATAGCACACTTCCTTCTATGTTAAATATCCTTTATATGTATCCTTAATATTTTTTTTTCAGAATGTCGTTATCGACATTTACAATTCATTTATTGCCATGAGAACTGAGATATATCACGACAAAATTCTTATTAAAGTTATCTTATTTCATACCTTTAAGGACGTTAAACATTTTTCGGGCTTAACTTGAAAATAAAGATGACAGATACAAGTAAATTCAATCAATGATAGTGCTGTATAATGTCCCAAACTCTTAAAATGGCATATAATTAATAATTTTATAAAAATAATTTATTTTTATATTCCTCATTTTGTCTGCTAAAAATTTAGTTAATTGGTTGTAGTTAGGAATTCATCAATATAAATAAATGTCAAGTATATTTATATAGAGACATTTACATAAAAAGAGAACACTATATGGAAGAAAATAGGCGAGCTTTTACATAAAAATGACAATTACTATTGTAGGTTAAACCACGCCTGAATAATGTTGACCAATATAGGGATCTTTGCCAAAGGATATAGGTACCTAATATAGGTATCTATATCATGCTCAGTTTACATATTGATGATTTAACTGAAATTTATATAATTCTCCTTATAAATTTGTAATGAGCATAATTTGCACAGGGGTAAGAAATGGCTCATTAGGCCTAGCCTAGTAATGGGACTACCCGGGCTAGCCAGTGGGCCTAGGTCAAGCCTATGAAGGGAGTGTTGACGTTATGAATAAACACTACTATTTCCCTTGCCTAAACCCCTTAAGTGATTAAGTGACTCACGTAACAGGAGAGGGTGTTTCTAACCTATCTATTGACGTTGGAATGCCGACCCTATTCGAACCCATAACCGCCGACTATGATCGCCGATTTTAACTTGCAAACTAAAGTGTTTAGACGATTCCCTGCGACTAGGAAGTACTGTGGTCACTTTGTTGGTCATGGAATTAGATCACTACTCTTAATAACTCGGTTGTTACCGAAAGTCAGGTGGTGTTCATAAACAACGAACATAACCTGAACGCGGATCGTCACGGCTGTGTAACGTGAGCAGACGACGATAGGGTTGATAGCCTGCCGTCTTCTTCTTTTCGCCGAGCGCGTCAATCTGTTTTCTGGCGGACGATGAAAAACAGTAACCGAAAGAGCCTTTTTTTCGACCCTTTAACCAGTTCGTTGGTCAGCTGGTGGGTTTTCCCAGCGGAAAGTGGGCTCCACGAGGTCCTGATAAGAGCTTCACTCTGGGCGGTGCTACGTTAGTGTTCGGATTGATAGTCGTGTCGTGCGTCGCTTCCCCGTTCACTACTTCAACCACCTTCGAGAGCTGACTTCGCCGTCTTCCTATACCTTGTGGTATTAAAGGTACGACAGCGTTCTTTTCTCAAAGTTTTTCGATTTTATTTTAAACGCCAGTTTTCAGACTTAGCGTTGAAACTATCGCAGGATAGGGTTCCGAGACCTATCCTGCTCGTCTCTCCGCTGTAACCAAGACTGGTTAAATTAATCATCCTGGTGCCAATTATTATTTAGTGTGCTGTTAATAGTATTTTCCAAATTCTGTTTAACGAAGTTAGAGAAATTGGTGATTTTACTCGTTTGAGTTACTTGCTGGTTTGCCTGCTGTCGTAACAGGCTTATGCTTGTCTAAACCTGCTGTGCTACAGGAGTGTAAGGTTTGTCCTGCTCCTGTAATTATTGGCCACTAGTGAAATAGTTTATTGTTGTTTCTTGGTTAGCGTAAACATAAACTATGGGTAACTAGTGTTAATGCCGAATATATCACAGAGCTAGGGAAAACAGCAGAGGGTGTTTTACTAAGCAGGTGTTCTGAATTTTAGTATTTCTTTCCTCAAGGTTCCTCAGTTGACCTGAGGTCTTCACATTGGCTTTCTGTAAACTCCCTAGGTAATTCTAAATTATTTAGCCTAGGTAGAGTTGTTTGAAATTCTGTGCCCCATAGCTGAGACTATCTGGAGGCAATTATACTAGGTTGAATATAACTAAGCTCTCATATCTGAATATCTGATAACTACTGTGATTTCGATCCTCGACCCCTGGAATTATCCCAGCGACCGAGCTGAGCGATTCCAAGGCCCTCTGACAACCCGTGACGTGATTTCCTGCGGTTCGCTGTACTAGCGTAACCGATCATCTTTTCTCTTACCAGGAAATTTCCGTCACAAATTGTATATATAAGATAATTTAAAATCAACATTTGAGATAAAAAAGTTTATACGATTTTATGACTCGACCGGCTATTTGTAATAGTATTAATAAAATGGCTAGGTGCCACAGGAATCTTCCGAACGGTAATGCGAGTGGGCATCACGAAGATTTCGTAAAACCTATGTCTAAAAAAATCTACCATCTCATGCATTTTATGCGAGGTATTAGTTTGAAGTAACAGGGCAAAAGAATAATCCTACTTATTTTAAATTTACACCTCAATTATTTACGACAACAACAAGGACTCCACTCAACAACAAGGATTCCTCTACCGACTTGAATCAATTGTATCAGATTTTACATGTAAATGGAAAGTTATAAATCGGCCAGAACTTGTGCAGTCTTGATAACCAGCTTCTGTTCCCTCTTGAAATTACGGTCTTCTTCAAAACAATATCTAAAACCTAATTAATAGTGAGCCATTTTATTCTAAAGCTTTAGGAGCTAAATATACCTTTTTCTTGTGCTGCTGGTAGCGTCTTGTATATATATACTTTAGTACTTTTTTGTATACTCTTGTATAAATATATACTTGTATATATATATGCTTTAGGGACTTTAGTTTCCTGTCATGTATTATCCCTAATTAGTTTCTTTATGTGTCTTTTCCTCTGTTCAATCTTTGTCGTCTACTATTTTATTTAATTATATAAATCAAAAGACATATTCTTTTTGTTAAGTTACATTAATTGAAACAATAACTTTTGAAAATTCAACAGCAAAAGGTAGGCGGAAAACCGTTATCAAAAGTTAAGAAAATATTATTTAGTTGGTAGCACGGGGCGTGAGAGGGAGCAAGGGTGGCAGCCCTGCGCGGAGAACCAACGCCAACAGCACTCGTACCCGCGTCTCCATGACAACCACGCGTCACTGATAAGCTCGGGTCACGTGATAACGTACCGCCGAGTGACTAGGACCGAGTGCAGTGATAAAGTGTGACCCCGTCAAGTGTCAGGTGGAATGACCGGAGTAGGATGATTGGCGGCCGGTAGTGAAATACATGTGCGAAATAAGTGTTAAGTTGACACAATGATTAGAGTGAGTGGGTAAATACTAAAAGATTTACACATAATATTAATATTTTAATAAGCGTGTTAATGTGCTCAGGGCGTGTTATCAAGGCTAATGTTGATATCACACCAAGAGCTCATTGTCACCTAAATTTGAATTACATTGGACTGAATTACAAGTACTTAATGTCGGTACCTACTTTATTCTAAAAAGGCTAATTATTTTCTCACAGTATATGCTTTTTGAAAAATTGAAGTTTTAATATTTTGTAGTTTCTGATGGGTATAATTCCTTCTATTTTATTCTCATGCCTACAAATTTAAAAAATCCAAATTATAAAACAGTTTTAAAAATTCATGTCTTTGAGACTTTTTTTAAACTGCGAGTTTTCAGGTTGTGATCTCAAAAGCATGCTTTCATATACTTCACTGAGCCTCAAAGACGATTGGCACAAATGGAAGTTTATGGGGAGTTTCATAATTTGTAAAGAAAGGTATGAAAAAACCTGGTATACTGCCAAATGATTCTTGTGTTGGTTTGAAAGACGATTAATTGGTTTCAGGCTTCGTCTATTTTAAAGTTGTCAGCAAACTAAAATTAATAAAATATTCCTCTTCATAATTTTTTTAACAGGAGACTGAAATGGAGTATTAACGATAGTAGCACTTTTGCTGAAATTTCTAAAGCCTCCTGCATGAAGGTCCTACGGGTCACTTTTTTCAACCTTGTTTGCAACCACTTTTGCCCCCTTTATAGAAGATAGAGGATTCAAACGTAAAGCCGTTTTATTACTCAATAAAAATATTCATTTTATCATATAAATCTATAAGTTTTTCCATAGTTCATTTTTTCTGGAATTTTAAAAGCCTCCTGTATAAAGGTCCTGTAAAAGGCACATCTAGATAATAATCGCTTTAATTTGATATCAAATACATAAGAAAAGAAATATATTTCTGAGGGTCTACATGCTGCGAACGAAATTCCAGAAATTCTTTTAATAATAACGTTTTAAGGGAAATCTTCAAATTGCAGTTTTTGTTTTCTTTACATAAAACACTTAAACATCATGATTAAAATATGAGTTCTAGCTGCATTAAAGTAGTTATAAGTCTTCTTTATTGCGATCATTACTACTGCAGACAAAAAAAAAACAAAGAAAAAAAACAAAAACAACTGTTAATACACTAAAAACAATTTTTATTTTTCAATACTTTTAAAGTTTGTTTTGAATACATATTCTGAAGAGGTAGAAGAATGTTAAAACATATGTTAAACAAAGCCTTTGTTATGTAATTTACTTTGCCAACGACTAAGAAATCATTCGTGGCGCTGAACCATTTTAAACTTAGCCAATAATTTCTTTGTACATAAAGAACGTGCTCACACCAATAGAACACACTGACTGTCAATGAGTTTAAATGCATTTATTCTCAATCTAATTCTCTTGCATAGCCAGACATAAAAAATAATTGCAAAAATGTACACAGTTATGTAATTAGATAAAGTAAAATATACTTATAGCAACACGTTATGAAACTGTTTTTATCTGAAACCACTCCGCTATAAATAGCAACCCAGTTACTCGACTTTGTGTATCACATTTCAAGCCTCACACTGGAGTCACTCTCCTAATGAAGCTCTTCACCCTCGTCAATGCTGCAAACCCTACGTTTTACCCTACGTATTGCGATGAAAAATGATTCTCAGTTGCTTTAGGATTGTGCAGAAAGTTCTAAAACTATTTAAATAAATGTCATTATGCTGTAATTTCAATGTTAGGATGAAAAAGTAAAAGTAAAGCAGTAATCGTTGAACCGCTATTTAAAGATATATTTTAATCACCCTGTAATTCATCGATGGATATAAGAAAGAATAACTAAACTCCTGAATGGCTGATGCATTAGCATTAGCTAATAAACTTTAGTTTAATTAAAAAAAAAAACATAACATTATCAGCCTCTTTCCTTCTTTATCGAAGATAGACAGACCTTATAAGGATTTGAATAAAAATATCCAATTTATCATATTAATGCAAAAGTTAATGCAGTGATGAGATCTTTTTTAATGACTTTTTTCTATTGTCAAATTATTTACATAAATATATTTACTGGCGATAAGTGCAGATTAATATTGATTTATTGTTTGACAAGAACTCTACCTGAATCCTATTTAATTATGATTTAAGTTAACAATTTTAAAGTTAGTTTTTGATTCCACATCTCACAGTACTGTTTTCCTGCAGTACCTGTCACATAGTCTGATACAAAAAGCCCATCCCTTTGTGTATTTTTTGGTATTCTAAAAATATATGTATAATCCGGTGAACCCAACGTTTACAAAAGTCTAACATGTAATTTACAGAATATAATAAAAATGTAACCGTTAGGACATTCATTAAAATAAATGGCTAGTTTATGTTAAACAAAGCTAAAACATGCTAATTTTGTTTGCTTGAATACCCATTACACAAGGAATTAATGTATGTAGTCGGTGGCTAATTAGCTAGTGAAATGCTCTGCTCGCAGGACGAATGAGATTTGGATCTTAATTACAGAGCAGTTTAAGTGGCAGTTATTTTCACCTCAGGATATTTTTCTATTTGAAAATAAATCTCAATTACTTGCCTTTTTATCTGATAAATTTTACGTTCGTTTCCATTAAATAGAAACATATTTTTGAGTAAATTTTATTTCGCCAGGATCTTTGGTCTGGTTAGAGTAAATACAGTTATTGATATGCAAAAGTGTGTATCGTATTGGTTTTGATAAATTTACAGTTAATTTATCTACCGACTGTTACTTCATAATATGAAAACATCATTTTGAAAAAAAATTAATTATTGGGTTTCAGAAAAAGTTAATGGAAAGTATGTGTTACCACTTCATTATGCGATAGAAAATTTTACATACTTTTTCCTATTTATCGCTCTCGTAAAAAGAATAGTAAGCTTTTTCGAAATTATGCCCTGGAAATTGTTTTGAAGTAGGATTCGGTTGAAAAAATTTCATTTGGATATTTTCAAGTTTTTGGTCCTTATTTTAATATCAATCCTTTTATTAAAATATATATTAAAATTAAATTTAGAAGTTAATCTAATACTAGGAAATAGTTTATAAGTAACTAATGATAGTCAAGAGTCAAAGGTATTTAATACATATTTGAAATACATTTTATGATTGCAAGGATTGAATAAATCGAAATGGAAATATAGCTTAATTTGGCAAGTATTTCATAAAAAAACTTAAAATCAACATTTTGTTAAAGGTATGATATACTTTTCGTCTTGCATCAAAGTAAAGTGGTTTGCGGTCTGGGGTAAAAAATCGCATAATTCTGTTGCATTAACGGAGAAAACCCCAAATCAAAGCCGTAAGAAGATCCGCTAGAGCTAATATTCCGCCGTCATTCTGTAATCCTTCCCTTCTTATTTACCTTGCCATTTAAGTTAGGCCCAAGATATCATCTTCCAATATTAAAGATTAAATTAAAACTGAGTTTCACTATTTAAATGACACTTGAAATGTATCAGGCATTATAATTGACTTTATTGTAATTAATAAAGGAATTATTTTTTAATACTGATTGGCTGTTAAATAAAAATTAAGATTTGCAAATAAAAATATCAGTCACTTTCAAGAGACGATTAACTTTTTTAAATGAAGTTAAATACAAAAAATATTATATTTATACATGCAAAGTTCCACCTGGCCCTTTCATACATTTAACAAATTAGATAATTCAAAACTCTATAAAATTAAATGAAACGAAGCTTGATGAAAAAAACATTAATCCCATTATCATTATTTTGTGTAGCTTATGGTTATGCAACATGTATATCAATGCTTTAAAGGTCCAAGGCATTTCCTTGCTAAGGTAAAAAAATCCTTAGCCTAGGGGAAGAAATATTTAAATTGTTTGATATGAGTAAAATATTAAAGATATGTATATACAAAACTTTCAAATATATTCTATCAACGGGGGCGGTACAGTTTTGGTAGGATTTTATTCTTGTTAAAAATATTTCCACTGAAAAAAAACTGTATTAGGAGAGTATTTAGTTAAAACACGTCATATTTAATAAGATTAATAGCTTTAGAAACAACAGGGTTCATTCAGACGTTTGTATTTAAACATTCACTTCCGTCTACGCTGGAGAACCTCCGGCAAACGGTTTTATTTCAAGCTTTCAGAAGTACCATCGTTAGACTATATCTTTTGTTTATTACCGTGTACAACTTACAAATTCCAATCATAAGTTCAATTTGAATTATCACAAAATATTTAAGAAATAAATTTATTACAAATATTTACAACGGGATTAAAAAAGGGGATACGAATAACTTTTATTCGATGTTTTTATTTTGACCAATCAGTGTGAAGCAAAATATATTCAAACGATTTATTATTAAGTTGTTGATTGTTTTAAATTTAATGTAGCATGGATCCAATTATTTTTATTTGGCATAAACTAAAAGTCATAAAAATGCAGAGATATTGAGTTGTATATACCCCTATTCTACAAATCACAGTAAAACTCACCAGCCAATCCACTAAAAACTGTCCTCACATTTTCCAAAGCAGCTCTTAATTTTCGGGTGGCACCACTTATAATTAAAAACATTTTCTACTTCAAGCTTCCATTTCGTTAATTAAAACTTGGGGAGTAGTTGGAGTAGAATTGTAAAAGTGAATACATCCGTGAAAAATGAAGCACTCCGGGCCACAATACACAATGTGATTCTGGGCGTATACAATAGGTCCGACATTTAATGCATCGCCGGTGTGAATGCAGAGCCTGCCATTCATCCAACGGTAATTGGGGCAGGAATTGGTGTGAAAGATAAATCATCGGTTACCACAAACATAACTTTTCCATACTTCCAAAATTCCAAACATTTTTAATTGATTGCTATCAGTCAGAAACTGAACTTCAAACAAGCTGTTGAATGTTTTGTTTTTCTTTGCATGGTTTTAACGAAATGAGTCCTCAAATAGGTTATTGAACTTAGCTTACACTTAAAAACATTAGTAGCATTGAAAAAAAATGTAAAATGTTAGGTTCTGTTTTTTAGAGTTTTTAAATCACATTTTAAGAGTCCGATTTGGAAAGTAAGATTAAGATTAATTGCTTACAATAGTACTAAGAAATTTTGTTTAAATATGCCTGTTCACTGCTTTATAACATTATAATAATAAATAAACCAAAGCAATTTATATGAAATAATGTAATCGGGCGTTTTATAGGCTACGTTGAGGATAACTAACTGTTTTTTATGCAATTTTGATTCGTAGTGTTTAAAGATTATTGGTAAATATGTCTACTTTGTGTAATTCAGTTTTTTGTTAAAAATATTGCAATGTAAATTTTAGGTGAATGACAATTTTTATTTATTTGTTTATTACAACGAGCAGTTAAACTCAGAAGTTATAAATACACCGAGAAAGATATTTGCTCGTCCTATCATCTCCAGTTTTAATCCTCGATGTATACGTTATCTTAAGAACAATATTAAGTTTATGTATTTCCCTTTGTTTAAGTTACAAACTGAATGAAATTTTCTCACTTACAACACTCAAAAAAGAAAATAATGTAGGCCTATTAAGGTTATTGTATGAGAAAAACAAAACAATAGGTCTTGTGTTGAATAATTTCAATTTACAAAATCATGAATGTAATGAATACAATGAAATGTTTTTCGCTTAACGCATTTTCCCATTGTTTAAATGATTTAGGAATTTGGCTGCCACTAAGGCTAATGTTAAATGACCCGATATTCACCGCAACCTGAAGTCTAGCCAAATATTTCTGCCTGTGACACCCTAAATATCCATGGCACAAAATAATCCAGTTTTGGCTATATTAAGGGAACTGATGAGCTTAAAGAATAAGTTAATAGAAATGATCATCGTATTAAGTTTATTTTTGTACTCAAACATTTTTATAAATGGATGTTTTAAGACATATATAAACTGAAATATTTGATTTATATATAAGCACTTTTTGACTTGCTTAATGTCTAAAATCATTTTAAAACTATAAATTCGAAACGTTTAATGCGATAAAGCGATCGCGCTGGTAATGAAACACGATTACATTTTATTATGAGTTAAAAAATAACAGTAACACTAACGAAATTAATCAGCGTATTTTTGTGAGTAACAAGGCTCTCATCCATTCTACACTCATCCTTCATCTATATTATGATGATAATATGTAGCCGTATTCAGGTCTTAACCTCTGACTCCTTGGTTTATTTAAGGATAGGTTAAACCGAACCTTTCCACACCAACTGGAAAGTTTGATACGAAAAAAACGCAAAACCGCTGTGATACGTAAAGGTAACGTAAGTGCTCGCTGCGTAGAACTAAGGCTCCAAGAATTATCCTTTGTATCTTGACCCAGCTGTCATTGATTGTGACGCAATAAGTAATAGTAATCCGAACAATATAATTAAATAGTCTTTGTTAGTAACAAGGCTATCATCCTATCCATCACTCAACCATCTCCAACTCATATTCGCCTTTAGAAACACCTTGATAGCGACGCGATGGTGACTTGAAACAGTGATTTAGTGATGTAATAGAGTGCGCAGTTAGATGCCGTAGCGTCGTATATCAGTTAAAAGTGTTTAACATTTTTGCTAAATATAAAAAACTAAGTAAAAATTGGTTTATAAGTTTTTATGTGAAATCGTTTTTATTTGCGAGCTAAAGAATCCCAAATGTATTTTTTACGTTTTATTAAACTATATGGAAAAAAAGAAACGTTATTAAATAGGCTTACTTGAGATAATTCGAAGGGATCGTGTTTAGTTGTTAGTCACAATAACTGTATATTTAGTCCTATTCGGTTTTAGCCTAAAATTTGCATACCTCTGGTTACTAGTGATTACAAACTGAAACTTGATATGAAAAGAACTGTATCAAATCAAATGAGTGAAAACTGTTTCTTTCAATTTAGGTTAAATGTTAAATGTTATTAAATAATTATTAAATATTTCCTTTCAGCAAAAGCTGAAGCTTTTTCCATACCAATATGATAAGCTTGAGCAGCTTCTTCTCATAACAATTTAGTACATCTCTAGTGTAAAAATTTGTACTCTTAATAAAAAAACGATGCAGTTTATTGATCGAAATGACCAAACGGATACACTATCCGAAATTGCACTTGACTAATATGCCAAGTAACCCTAAACACACCAGTACGGTCTTGATTAATGAGTAGTGTATATATGAAGCGTAGCTCTGGGAGTGGGAGGGGAGAGTGGTTTTAGAGTATGTCCTACGATTGAGGGTTTCGATATGTGACCTTCATATAGCTTAAGCAACGCTGTGATTGTTAGTTACCTTTCACATTAAAGACTCCCACAGGTCAAATTGCCTGTTATTATCAATATTGTTGATTTTATTAAAGAATTTGCTACTTATTTTGTATTGGATATTTTTAGAAGGGGGCGCCACTATTCAAAATTGTATAGGTTACTTATTTATGAACTTTATTTTGTAAAACTTTGCATGTGGCTTTACCTAGTTTAGATCTAGAGGATTATAGCTTAACATCCACTATTTTCGCATTTTTGTGGCAGCAAACCTAAATTCATTATGGAATAAAAAAACCATTTTCATATTTTGTGAAACATAAGTTATAAAATGTTTTAACGTATTATCTTGAATCAAAACTGTACTACTACTGTTATCCAGGAGAAACTATTCAAAAAATTAATTATGTGTTTTATCTTACCATTACATGCACCGCGTGCATAGACAATGCCAGTTTTTGCATGGTTTTAATGATAAATTGCCGGAGTTTAAGAATTTGGAACCTTTAAAATTAAAACAATTCATACTTAGATAAGTTCTTAAGACACTTTACAAACCACTAATCAACGAAATGATTACATATTTTCGGCTATTAAATAAAAATTGATAAATATTTAGATATTTTACCTTATACTTGTTGCCATTCCGTAATAACAGATTAAATGATGACTTGGTGTTATTGATAAATAGGGTTAATAAACAATGTTTTATTAGTTTTCTCACAAAATGCCCATTACTGTTATAGCTCCATAAAACGTTGCCCGCTGTCGTATCACTTCATCCTAAGCCAGTTTATGATCTGGGGTTTATGGTAAGTTTATGGGAAATGGTTGGTTTATGGTCATTTTTTTATTTCATACTGAAGAGAGAGTAAAATAATAACACAGATCTCTCCTTATCATAACACATTCTTTAAAAAAACTACAATATTATATATACAACTGAAAAAGTATGAACACTTTAAAAAAAAACCTGTTATATTATAACAAGAACGTTCCGTTTATTTCATATTAGTACATCAGTTCTCTAAATAGTAAGTTCTATCAGTTTTCTTTCAGGCAAAAGATAGTGAAAATAAGTAATAACAAAATAAATACCCCCGTTGCAGCAGACCTGCATACTCAGCGAATTTCAAATGCAAAACAATATATTATAATCTAACATAGCGAGATTTGACATGTTTTTGTAAGCTCCATAAGATTAACATGGGAAATGAGTATGCAGGTTTGCTGCTACAGGTATGTTTAAACTTGTTGGTTTTAATTCAATATTTAGTAGATCTGAACTAGAAGGAGCCATTTACCAAGTTTTATCAAGATATGTTAAGAAATAAACGAGATATAGAATTTTACTTATTTCCCATAAGGTTAACATTGGGACAACGTACTGTGTTTACCACTTTCAATATCTCGGTAACGAATGGACATAGAGCAGTGATTCAAAGTACTAAATTGTTTGTTTTTTTGAACTGAATTCAATGGTGCCAACAATATTTTGATAAATTTTATTTTTCTATGTAAAAAGATCAAAAAACCCATTTTTGGAGGGGTTTATTCCCCTTTACCCCCCCTTCCGGTGGTCCGATCGGGCTGGTTCACGAACTCGTCCAATCGATTACCACTTTACATGTCTGTACCAAATTTCATCAAGATTGGACCATTTTCACGGCCGCTATCGTGCTAACAGACACATATATATATATATATAGATATATATATATAGATATATAGATATAGATATATAGATATAGATATATAGATATATATATATAAAAATTCGAACGAATGGTGTTTTTTCTGGGGGTTGCAAAACGAAAAGTTATCATGGTCTGGGGCTTAGGTCTTACCATGAGACCTACGGTAATAGCTTCTTCCCTATAGGGGAAATTCGCTAAAACCCTTCACATTGTTGTAATTATAATAAACATAGTTTCAATCGAATCAAAAAATTTCATATAAGCTCTGCGTAAATGCACAAACCAGTCATTGTACAAGCCCCAGATCATTAATTCTTGTGTTGTTTATTCTACTTAAATTTAAATTTAATCAGTAATGCTGTAGAAATAACTGAAAACTTGTTTGCTGCTTTCTATTACATGGTTTTATTTATATAAATCTTTTGTATTGACATTCTTTTGATAATGTCATTTTTAATGAACTCAACTCATGATTGATTTTCAAAGTCTGTAAGTTATGTATTGTAACATTTACCCCATTAATTTAATTATAAATATATGAAATACACAAAAATGCATTCATAAAGTTTAAAAGGTACATAATTATTTTGTGAAATTACAAGAAGTTCAAAGTTCAAGAGGCCACGGGTCTCATTTCCAGCATGCCCACAAACATTTTAGGGCTCAAGAGCCTCGGCCGAAAAACTGTACTTCGTGCAACAAGCGTCACTTTATTATGCAGTGTCAATTAAGCGTCAATTATAAAGTGTCTTTAGTCCATAGTAATGAAATATACCAATCAAACATACCACTGTTGTAGAAAAAAATGACTTAATATATCAATTCACCCAACATGTTTTAAGGAGCACGTTTCAAACTTTAAATTATTAATTCATGTTGCATTTCTAGATTTGTAAAATAATGGGTATATAAATGTTGAAAATCCATATAGAAAATAACCGGGTCAGTAAACCCTTTAGAACGGTCGACGCAATCTTTGTTGCCAGTCACCAAAGAATCGCGGGTTGGTTGACTGAAGTTCAATGATCAAATCCGAAGTTTATTGATATTACATTTTTTGTAAAGGAAAGTTGATGGTAATAATTTCAAAACTCTTGGTTGTCTGACACAATTATCTAAAAGTTTATGTCAATACAGTAACTGCAATTCTCTAATTACACTATATTAATAATATTATTATTATATTAATAATATAAGTATTGATAAATAATAAATATGTACTTAAATAATCATAATCGTTGAATATTATTATTCGACGTTTACCTACTTTTTTCAATAAATTTTTTTATCTACTTTCTTTACTAACAATATTTTTTAAGTTTTTCTTATATATTTGGATGATTTAATATTTTAGTGCCAGGAATTTTTTTCTCTATAACTAGAATTATACTGTTTTGAATGAGTTAATTTCAGAACTTCGCCTAGAATTATAACTAGGCAAATATAATACATGACACTATCGGATATCAGACATTAGATTTATGTGATGCGATCGGATCATTAGAAGGTGGATAAACCCTCCGAAAAATAGTGTTCTGGGATTTTTGCACTGCTTTATATCTAATGGTTACTTAGATGTCGCTAGTAGTAAACACGTTACGTTGCCCTAAGGTTAATTTTATTGGAAATAAATCAAATGCTATATCTCGCTTATTTAACAACATATCTCAATGCAACTTGTTATGTAGCTTTACTATTTGCATAAATAATATTAAATTAAAATTTAGAATTAAGACAGTTTTGCTTAAGAGTGTAATAAAGGAAGAATGTTTTTGAAAACGTTTAAAATGTATTAAGGAAACCAAAACGATTTCATTTTATATCGAAAAATATTTTGTTTGTTAGAAATATCTTCATAATAATGGATTACGGAGACGCCACGAGGTAGCAGACCAACGCGTTGTCCGCTTGTCATGTAATAGGATATGCCTTGAAATACAAATATTACTTTCGACGTTGTTCTTCGCTTCGTTGTTTTGAGATTCTAGTTCGGAGTTCTCTAGCTTACCCGCCTTTTGTGTATTAAATTTATATTTTATACGATAGGTTAAATTTTACTTGTAGGTCCTGTGAATTAAATAGAATTTGGCGTATAAGTATGGAATACGGAAGTGTAAAAAATCCTATCATATAAGATAGATAAAACTCAATAAAAATGTCCTTAGACAGTTTATACAATGCAGATACAAACAAACATAAATTATTTAACATCAAATCAATTTACCATGATCATTTCTAAAAAAGGGCAATTGAATTATGTGACATGTATGCCTTTCAACAGCTAATAAGTAATTATTTTACTTTTATTATCAGGAAACAAATATTGGAGAGTCTTAGAAGCAGGCTTTACAATATTTAATTTACATTTGACTCAGGTCGAATCACACATTGAACAATCGCTACAAACGAAGTGAACTTACTAAGAGACGAGAATATAGAATGCAGAATTTAGTTAAAAATAGTTTTATGTATGGAGCTGTAAAACCAACATTGTAAATTACAAGACTGTAACGTTGTACGGCAGTAATATTTCCAGGCACAGTTCATCATTGGAAAGTAAGTTTGAAGTTCTCATTGCTTGCGATGTTAATTAAAATTGGTTGCTTTGTATAAATGACGAATGTTTGTTTTTTGAGAAGCTAACAACCGCGGATATAAAATTTAATACTTGATACAATATTGTATCTACATATATGTTACAACTAAAAGACTATGGCCAAATGCATGAAGAGGGCGCAATAAGGCTTGTGGAAAGCTTTAAAAATTAATAAAAAGAAAAAAACTATGTTTAGATTAGGATAGAATATTTACTTAAACAAAAAGCAAATAGTGAACATCGACTATTTAATTAAAATTACAATAAGAGTATTTATAAACTTTATAAAGTAATATTTAGCCTACTTATAATTTAATATTTATTTGATGAAAATCAGTACCTTTTAACTATAATTGGATTTTTTTAGTTTTTAAAGGGCAAGTACGAAGTCTCTTATCTGCTGAAATTATACTACTTTAATTCTGAGTCAATATAATTTAAATGAACTATTAAAATCGCAAAGACTCCTTTAATAATATACTAAAATTTACCTATAGTATCTAAAATATGCTTAGAAATGCGTATTCTATCTACTTAACATCAATTGTAGTCTTAAATCATCAATAGCACCTTTTATATGTTAAGCAACAATGTAGCAATTCTTAGATATCGCTTAGAGAACTGAACGAGATAGCCTCTTCTGGCTAAGCAATCTGCATACAAATGGTGCTTATAGTAAATCGCAATCGCTAAGCTAAACACATTATGCAAATTATTCCATCTATTGAAAATAAACAAATTAATTCGTGCAAGAACCGTATCTTTTCTGTGAAATAAATATTGATACATTGCTAAAATCAAATTCAAATATTTTACTAAGGGAAATAAAATTAGGATTTATTTGCATTCCAATTCAGATCATAAATATAGAAAGTACTGAACTGACCACAGTACGAACTCTATATCCTTATAACGCTCTAAGATCTCTGTTATAACTAATATAATAGATTTATAAAAATGGAATATTAGAAAACATATTCTCAAGATATTCTATAAAATAACGCAATCTGGGCACATCAATTTAATGTGAGGAACACAAGCGAACTCACCCAACCTTGAAGGAGCTGCGTCTAACAGATATTAATTAAACTCTTCATCCGCCTAGAGCGTGTTATCTTATGAGCTCAAAGAGATAAGTTGAGACGGAATTTTATTTATAAAATTTAAATTAATAAACACTAAAAATGGTTAAATGTAAAACAAGTTTTGATGAGTTAATACAAAGACACATACTATTTAGTTATGCAACTCATCTCTTTTTTCAACACCTGTTAGCTCGTGTGTCCGCCTCGTTGACCAAAACATGGCATGAGGCCCGTTTTATCATCTCATCTATCTTGAACATCAAGCTTGCTAATCTATCTTTAATCAGACTTGAGAGACGTTGTCAGTCAGGTAAACGGGTAGGTGATGGTACTGAGAAAGGGAAATTGAAGAAGGATGAAATGAGTATGGATGTAAATGATTATGGATGTTGTGGCAGATCATAGCAGCATTTGTATGTAAGATATTCTTTTAACTTAAACTATCGTGTTCTTATTTTAGCAGTAACGGTTCATAATTATTCTACTTTCGATCACTTTTTAAAATGTATTTAAATGTGATCAAAATTAAATTAATGGTGATATCCGTCAACAATGGATTAGATTTCATACAATGACGACGGATATCGCCATTGTTCCAAAAACACCACTTTTACCGTACTATTATGTGTTAAGTACAATGTTATTTTTTAAAATTATGAAAGCTAAATTCAAATATACATTCACATACCTTTCAATTTGACATTTCAAACTTAAAAATCCTTCCAGTCGTTATCGAGTTATGACCGTGATTAAAAAACAACCAGCGTATTAGATTACGGGAGGTTTATAATGATGAGGGTCTCAACCTTCCAAAAGTCTGGACTAATGAGATGGCACGTTACTCGGCTGATGGAATGTGATATGCTCATCTGTCATGGAGCATTATTAATGGGAGGATGGTATGCCTGGCCTGTAGTGTCCTGGCCTGTAGTGTCCTGGCCTGTAGTGTTTATGGCCACGCGTCCTTAGCTGCCAGGGGTAAGATCGAGCATGAAAATCTTCTGGTTAATTTTTAATGAAATTTGTCAGGTGAAATAATTACGTTTTCATGAATAGGGATTTAGGCATTTAGGTTTTGAACAAAATACAAGCCGTGTAACCAAATATGACCAACCACTTTAAAACCACTTTAAAATTAACTATAATTTTAATGGTTTTGTACATTGTATGGTTTTGTATATTGTATTTTAGTTATTGGAATATTTTCTAGGTGTGTTATAATTTTTCTTCATAAAAATAGTTGTGTTTAGATTTATACCGATTTAGCTCTTTTTTTACAGTAAAAAGTGTAAAAATCAGGTAAGCAGGTTTTACGAAAAAGAAATCCTCCGAATGAAGTTTGGAGCCTTAGCACGTTCTTATTGAATCCCTTTTCATTGTAAAAATACGTTCCTATTATATAATTTACATTTAGATTAAACCATTTTAAGACAGACTAGACAGACAGACTAGGAACAGTTTAGACTATTGATTATTTGTGGCGGATAGACAGAGTTGAATTCTTTCTATATTATATACAAAATTTGATTTTAAAAAGTATGGAATTTTATTAATAGTAATGTGGGAAAAAGTACTTCGCTTTTATTCGTCATCACTTTTTTATCATCCTGCAAGGTTTATCGTTAAACAGATAAATACCTTTCACCAAGAGTTAAGGATTACAAAATGTCTGCAAAAATACGTTTTTACTACTCTAAAATTAACTTTTTAAGTAACTTATCAGGCAAAAATACGTTTTTACTACTCTCAAATTACTTTTTAAGTAACTTATCAGGCAAAGATGTTCGTTTTTTTATGATAAATTAAGTGTTGCTTTTTAATATTACTAAAAAATACTATTTTAGTTATGTTTTAAAATTTCTAATCATGTGAAGTATTTTCTTTCTCTATCTAATCGAAGCATTATTAAAGAATATTACTGTGATTATTACTTGCAGTTTTAAGGAAACGATCCGCGTGTTGAACAACACCACAATGAATAGATTTTTGTGATAATGGGGTCTCCTTAACATCAATACACAATGAAGCCGGGGGGGGGGGGGGTTAACTGCAAGGGGAAGTATGGACATGATTCTCATCTGTAAGAAAAATCTATTAATCTTTTACTATAATCACATTTCAAATTTGAGATGATAGAAAATCGTTTACAACTAGTTGAAGGCTCGAAGAGGTCAATTTAACGACCGCAATTGAACTTTATATCTATTGGTAACTTAAATTAAGAGAGTTTATGCAAAATTACCCATCATTTCGTATTGAGTATCATAATAATAACTCATTTTGTATTCCGTCCTCAGAAAAAGGAATGTTTCAAATGTATTATTATTTTTCTATTGAACTACCTCTATTTATTCTTTTAAATTTTTACTGTTAGTTTTTTTGTAGTTAATACAGGAGTAACTTGGTAAGTTTAACCAACTAATTCTGCGACACATAACCAAATTACTGGCTGGTATTCATTTAAACGAAAATTAGTTTATAGTTAGGTAAATTTCGCACAAAATCTAGGGGCAAAGCAGTTTATTTATTATTTTCCTCTTTTCGTATGTACTGTATATTAATTAGAAAGGGATGGTCTTGTTTGTCTAATAATGGATAGTGAGTAAAACAGGTTTAAAAAAATTTGAGGTAAACTTACTCCCATCAAACAAATATCTAAAATTTGTATTTCAGTGACCATGTAACCGTTATCCCGACGAGGCACCAGATTAATCAACGTTGCCCCAACAGTGATTCGCCAACTAATGACTAACGATTTGTAACTTTTGTTTTAGTTTATGGTTGCAATTTTTCTTAAAATTGCGATGGTGTGAAGCTGTATTTGACTTTCAAGCTGTAAGATACTATCGTACTTCCCGTCATATGTATTGTTTTACGAAAAAACGCGTTTTGAACAGTGGATGAAATCATATCCATAAACATTCGAGTCCTCTCTTATCGTCTCGATTCTATATTTCAACATTTTCTATTTTACGTATACGTTTAGACAGGTCTGCGTTTAAATACCATCCCTTCGACCCTTATCGCTTTTCCCCACCACTAAAAGACGCTTTAAAGGTTTAGAGTTAAAGGTTATTTAGAGGTATGAGTTTTAATATTTCTGTAAACCCCTATGTTGAACTGAAACATACAGAAACTATATTTAGAATTACGGTCCCATAATTTAATTTTTACGTATACATTACCATACGAGTGTACCACGTATTAAGAAAAGGTCCACTGATTTCTTTCTTTCTTAAAATGAATTCTAATCTACGGGTTAAAATTGCGAACAAATATTACTACAAAGAATAATACTATTGGATTATGTTATAAGGAAAGTATAAGTGTATTCCGGGCGAAATACTGAGTCTTGGCTTATAAATCTTTACATTGTTTCCAATTGAAATAGCGTTGCTAAAAATAAAAAATAAATCGTTTAGTTCTCTAAATCGAAAAAATGAAGCCAATGTTTTTGTAGAATAACACCCCAAATAGACGAATCGATTTTTATATTGCCGAACATAAATAAGCAAAATGTTTTACTGTCCTGTAAAGGATATTTATGTATGCGTATAATATGATGTATTGAACCGAACCTGAAATAAACCTAACAATAGCAGTTCTTTCGACACTTTACAAATGGTCATGACGCGGTTTCAGTCAATGTCCAATGCTGCTGTCCCTTAGCTATATTTTGTGGTTCTGTACAATTTCATCTACCAAAAACTCAATACTCATTATGTTTGTAAATATTCTACAAATTAAAAAAAATAATAAACTAGGCCTGAAGGTTTTTTTATCAAAAACCTTTACGGTTTTCAAGTGGAACTTCTACTGTGTTCGTAGTTTGGTTAAAAATAACCATAGTTGGCAAACTTAAAAATGAACGAGTGAAACTGATGCTTTTTGCATAAAGGATTTTGGTTGCTGGTGAACTATTTGCATGTATTTTCAGTGTTTAGCTATTTTCGTCCGCCATCTTGAATCAGCCAAATTGGATGTAAAGTATGTTTTCAAATATAAAGTTGGTGCTGTGGTCCATTATTTTAAACCAGGTTTATACACTGGTTCCAATTCCACAATCCGGTTTTAAAAATATCGATTAATTTTTAAGATTTTAAGGCTTTAACAATTTAATTTTTACTCGATTTAACATGATTTACTGTAAAAGATAAGTCCATAATCTCTAAATAAATTTAGATAAAATGAAACATTTTCTGCAGGACCTTTCCAATTCTAATTTAAATCTCAGTAGCTTAAACGTAACTCTCTAATTTATCATGAGTACAAGAAATGTAACAATCTTTGCTTACAAGAGGGGATATAAAAATGAATTATTTTTTATTTACTGTTAAATCCTTTAAAAACGAATCAATCATCATTACAGTTTCAAATTTATCTATAAAAACCATGCTTTACTTAGGTAATTCCTTACTTTTAATGTATTTAGATTTCCAAAATACAAAATCAATATTTTCTTCATGCTAATAACTAGCCTGAATTACTTTTTTATATTTAATTTTAAGCCCTAACTGACTTCAGTAACGGATAGTAACATCGTAATATTTTAATCTAAAAACTATTTTTAGAAAATATAAATTCCTTCTCCAATTTAAGGAAATAAAGTTTATTTCTCCAATTTAATTACTGTATTATAAATAAATTCATTTCCTTATTGTATTCTTAAACTTCCTTTATCAGAACCTCTTTTTAAGTTCTGGTTAGACACGTCATTACACAAACCAAACAATGCAGCAGTGTGGTACTTACAATTAATTTGAATCATCAATATGTATAAATTATTCGACTAAAACATTCTATTTGTGTCTTAATCAAACCATATTTTACTACTGCATAAATAGTATATTTCATTACAAGGACCTAAAGTGACGCTTTTCGTACAAGGTCAAGTTTTACAACCGAGGCTGTAAGCCGAGGTTGAAAAATGACCGAGTAACGAAAAGCAGCTTTAGGTCCGTGTGATGAACTATATTTTTCGTTATATTGATCAATACAATACGTAAACTACTTAAGAAAACCAAAATGTTACAGCTTGTTTACCTTTAAAGATGCCTTCAAAAGATGCCACCGTCTTGTTCTTGCTATTTGAAGCAATCAGCTGAAGCAATCAGCTGATTGTCTGTTTCATTTGTGTTAGGGTAGACTGACAACAATGAACAACTATCGACGTATCGAACGCATGTAATAATCGATTGGTGAAATGAGCGAGTTTCACAAATTGATTAAACTGACAACAATGAATGTTTCGATAATAACGATGAATGTTTCGATTATTTGTAATCGAATGAATATTGTTCGATTATTACGACGTACTCGGCACTTTTTGACTTTTATAGTCCTAGGACTATAAAGAGTCAGCTGGTATCGAGTACATCAGCTTTTAATTCCTAGGAATAAAAAGAGTGTATTTAGGTCCAGAAAACATGCATTAAAAACATATGTTTTTGAAGCAGTATAACGAAAAATTATAAAATTACCAGCCACTATAGAAATTGAAAATAACTTCAGTTCCAGCTGCTAGTTAACTGCTAGTCTATTGACTTGAGTAATCAGAGGAATTCAGAGAGTACATCCTAACAGTCCTGTCCAAGCAACATGTCGGCCTTTGTAATTTTTCATTCTTTTTTAATTTCTTTCTGCTTCCTTCCCGAGCTCCCACCTTCCGGTATAACTCGGTTTTTTCACATTCATTTAGCTTTTTCATTCTTTTCTCTCGGGGGGAATTTTCAATTTCTGATTTTGCTATCAACTAACTTAATTCATCTATTTAATCTTCCTACTCTCCCGTCCCCCCTCCTTCTATCCCATTTTTGTCTCAATCCTAAGTGACCAATCTTTTTCACTCATCTGTCATTCATACTTGGCTTCTTACCTCCCTGGTAGGTCACAAGTTTGAGAAATTGTATAATATATAAAGTAGGTATCAAAGGTCACTGCCCACGCTGTAAAAGCGTCGCGTCGTCCACCGGTCATTCTGCGCTCTTCAAGTGAGTCTACAAACATATCATTACGGGCGGCGCTAACGAGAAGTGCTTCAAACGCGCTCAAACACCAAACAGACACGCCTTGTTTACGGGCGTTTCAGCTAATTTGTCCAGTTTATACCAAAAATATTACATTAGTAGCGAAAGAATAATTTGAAAGAAAATGATACAAAAACAAATTGGTCGAGAAAGATTTGTTTGAATGTGGTAATAATCAATGAAATCATGGAGGTCGTTAGCAGAGACTTTATTTATTTCAAGAACTATGTACTCTAACATGAAATGTATTTCATGTTATGTATGCGTCGTAGATTAATAAGTAACTAAAACATTTATTCATTTTTTTATTCTGCCGGGATAAAATTAGAAAGCTATCAAATGTTAAAGACACCGACCTCAAAACGCGCGAATCATATATTAGTTTTAACGTTAATTTATTTATTTTCTTAAAAATTTACATGCACATTCTATAGGTGCAATTCACAAATTCGTCCATTATTTTTCTTGGTGATGTGCTATATATTTATAAGCCGTCACTAGCGAAAAGTAACACCAAACCAAACGAAAAACATTAACAACCTATGTATATATAATATGTTAGGCAAGTATAAAAATCAAACTTTCAAATCGCCACAAACAACAATGAATAAATGAAGCAATATTACAGCAGATAGATACTATAAAAAATACGTAAAGGATGGCAAAAAAGTAAAAATAAAAAATAGATAAGTTATTACGATAAATTTATACCTTTATCGAAAGGTATGCATTTTAAACACTTAAACTTGCAGTACATTTGCCAAAATAATTATTGTAATTGTTGTCAGTTATATGGCAATGTTGAAAATGAAGTTGTATCACCTTATAGTAAATTCACAACTTTATTTAAAAAAGGCTGCTGAATTATTTAAAGTAGCATTATGCGGGAGTGTTTAAAATATAATCGAGTCTCCAAATTTTAGATGTTAGACTTGGAGTGTAAGTAGTACGGGCGCGCGATGGCTGTGGCAATGTTGAATATAAGATTTATTATCTTGCAGTAAAATCACAACTAGATTGAAAGAGAGGTTGCATAAGTATTTAAAATAGCATTGTGCGCAATTGTTTAAATATTTAGACATGTCTCTCTAAAGTTTAGAGAACATAGAAGTGTCCAAAGACATGAGATATTCCTGATGTATTAGTGCTAATCATCCCATCACACTACTGGTGTCCTTGACCGTTAATTTTAACATACTTAATTGTTTTGTTTACTCTAGTAGCAAATCAGTACAGAACCATTTATGGTTGACTTTAAAACTCATAAAAATCAAACATTTTCAATTTTAATTCTAGAAAGGTATATCTGGCTTTTATTAATTTTATTCATTGTAAAAGGTCCCTCAGATTTGACATTAACAACAAAAGTGTTTAACAAACCTGAATCAGAACAGGTTTGTTAACCACATTTGTTTAACGTTTTTAGAATTGTATAATATCGAACATCATGTTGTAGACGAATCAAGCAATAGATTTCGGCATCCTAATCACTGTAAAAATTTACTTTGTAATGATGTGTCACAGGGTCTCCTTTTTTGGAAATAAAGTATTTGAAAACCAATAAAGTAGCCATAAATGAGGAAGCTAACAAAAGTAAGTACTAACTACCTTACAATTATCCTATCCGTGTTGATTCCGAGTCTTGTAAAATTAAAGATAAAAACGCAGTTGACTAGCTTTTACCAAAATGTTCCTCTGTTGTGAAAATTCGCCATTTTAAATGATAATTTTAGGGTTTTTTCGTGAATAATTTTGGATATGTCTTTTTTATACTTTTATACTTTTCTTGAAATGGCGACCTACCCAGGTAGGTATTTTAAGCCAAGTATGAATGAAAGATGAGTGAAGGATGATTGTGGCGCGATTTTGATGAAATACACATTTAAAAAATAAAAACCTCATAAAAACGTCGTGATACAATCAAGTTTGCCGATGTTGACTACTTGTGATCTTAAGGTGTTTAATGACACCAGAAACACCACATACCAGGAAAGTTTTAAGCTATGACCTTAAATTCTTTAAGGGTGTAATAGGGGACCCATGCGCAAATTGCGCATTTTAATATTATATCAGTTTGTGAGAAACTCGCCTACAATTAAAATAACTTGTACGGCTTTAAACTCGCCGTTATTAATCAATTTAACCTTTTAAGTGAAATTTAAAGGTCTCCACCTAAATAAATAAAAGCTTAGCTGAACAAAACACACACACATTGTTCATCACCTCAGCACTATGTATTTTGTCTTCTGACACAACAGTAGTATACCGGAAGTCTTTCTTCGCGTATTCATTCCGTAACATCACCTTCAAGTCTCAGCAAGTAGGTAGGTGGTGCAGTGTCCCTCTGATGTTCTATCAGTCTTCGTCTCTCGGCAGTTCTTTGTTCTTGTCGAACGTTACGTATGTTTTTCCTTAATCTCATCGACTCAGTTTCTCTTTACCTTCTACTTCTTTCTGTACCGTAAAGTAAGATTTTTGCAAAAAAAAAAAAAAAACGCGTTACGTATTAAATCTTGTTTACAGTTGCAGACTATCTATTTTTGTTTACAATCTGACTAATCAGGTTAAATTACAATCACATTTTAAAACCGTTATAACGCAAGTCGTTCAGCACTGGAGCGTATAACGTGCCCTCTAGAAATAAATAAAAGGATTGGGAGTCGGAGCCGTAAAAGAAATGCCCATTTTAATTATCAGACGCTAGTGCTCTATTTAATAAGGCTTAACATGACACATCAATCGTAAAAATCGGTTAGTAGGATAGCTGTAAAAGGGATGTAACAGAGAAGAGGGGGGTATATAGGGTCTATCTATATATGTATTGTATTAAGTACATATATAGATAGACTTCTTTAAATCAAAACCAAAATGTTTTCATCAAAACAAAACCAAATGATATAAATGAATATTGACATAAAGCTTTGAAGTATAAAATTAATAATAAGGCTTTAAAACAACATTTGTAATATTATTAATCAGGTTTTGGCTAGCTGTCATGGGGGAACAACAATAAATAATAAATAAATAGGTGTGCTACTTAAATTCTATGCTGACGTCATTCAGTTCACAATTCATCATTTCTAACATTTGATTAGGCGTCAGAAATCAGCTGATCATTCGATAAGGGATTATAAAAGTGTTGCAATCTGAGTGACGTCCGCATGAAATCTTATTTCATTTTTATTTGATGTCTTTCCCCGTGGCTTGCAGTAATAAAATATCAGGTACTGATTGATAATACTACTGGGACGGCTCTGGTAGAGACAGGGCACTTCATCCAACCTCAATTAACTTAAACAATCGTTGATAAATCGGCGCATGTTCTGTCCCAGAAACCGAGGACTATAAAAGAAAAATTACATTGTTTTACAATAATCCCATAAACCTTTTTATATCAAGAAGGTTACTAAGAAAAATGTAGTTTCAGTAGCACATTTGTCAGACGGCAGCATTAATTATGATAATTAAAAAAGATACTTGAAGCAGTAGTCAGTATGTGGTGAGGTCTTTTGTAATTTCGCAAACAGTATTCTCTGTACAAATGTAAAATAATTTTCCTGTTGGGAGAACAGACAGACTCATAAATATTACAATGAACGTTGCTACCCGAGAGGCAGAGCTAACAACTATTAATTAAACTCTTCTTGCGTCAAAATCCGTGGATCATGTTGTAGTAAAAAATTCACAAAACAAATATAAACATGGATTGAACGATTTAAAAGAATAAATACTTTAAAAACAGACTATAACCAGTGTGTGCCCTTAAAAACCATCACACTTGGAGAATTTCGTTTCCATAAAGACTTTCTTTCAATTATTTATTAATATTTGCAAAGAAACTAATTATACGCTTACCATAAGTAATCTTTCGTTGAATATTATCTTATATAATATTATACATTGATAACATTTATAAACTAAATACTTTGATGTCATTGTTTTCTTACAGACTTTTTCGGTAATTTCATGATTTATTAAAGTTCTTTTAAAAATGTAATTAGTTGTATTTAATTAGTAAAAAAGATTATAGTGCTACAATTAATAACATGAATGAATTATTTTCGAGCGTTTTACGTAAATTGTTTTTGCAGTGTTTGAGTAGACTCAATTTAGACTCATTATCATATTTTAGGAGAAACGGAAAATGAAAATAAATAGAGAACAAGACACACACCAACACACACCACACCACAACACAAATATCCACCTAAAATCACACTAAAACCTAAACACTAAAACCTTAATGTTTCACGATAAATTAAAAATATCAAAACTTTTTTACTAAATGTAATATACATGGATTTTCCGGTAAACAACTGAATAATAAAAAATTAATGAATCTAACACTTAAATAGTCAAGTATTAAAAATCGTGGATTGAATGTAAAGTATAACTGTTAAAATTAATTTCCGAAACTTATCGTATTGTTTTGAGTCTATTGAATAACTAACTGTAGAGTGTGCGCAGATTACATTCAATCTAAGTCTTTTTAGAAATAACTTATATATCTTTCAGAATATAAGAATATAATAGAGAGTTTTGCCTTACATAAAAAAATAACTTTCGTTATGTTAAGAGTGATTCCGTCTGTTCCAGTGACAGTTTACATATTTTCAGGTACTAATAACAAGAGAAATTTATTGTGAATCCTTAATACTAAAAGGACAATGTCAACAAACTGTAACAAGTCTTATATAAACCAACCAAGGAACTACATCGAAATTAACACCAGATCGATAACCGACACCTTTAAAATTACAATAAAAGTACAATAGGAAAACCCCACCTAGTACATGAGTACTGCACTTAGTTAACCAGGGAGGACCATAAGGCAAACACAATTAGACGGTAAAAAAAGTTATTTAATTTTGTATAATATGGTGATGGGATAGAGCACATAATAGTAGTTTTCATTACTAGGAGCGAAAGTGGCTCTTTTTGGTACGAGATCGTAATTTACAGGCGAGGCGCAGCCGAGCTTGGAAATGCGATCGAGTACCAAGGAGACACTTTCGCTCCGTGTGATGAACAACTATTTTCATAATTTTGTATAAATAGCCGTTTAATCGTTAAAAAATTATACTATATAATTTTGAGGTTATCTAAAATAGTCATCGTCATTTACACATCTGTTAGTTGTTTACAAACACAAGTTAAGAAATCGTTCAACCTTTCAAACGTAACATAAACAAATTTTGACATTAGAGTACGGAAAAATTTACCATATGTTTTTTCAGTACTCCTACTCGAAGTGATCCAAAAACGGTCATTTTGCGTACGATTTAGAGAACTAAAATCGGCTGTTTTCGGGACAGTATGATGAAAAAGTATTATTTTCCAGAACTTCCACTCTAGCTTTCACCTTAATCAAGGTTAACGACCTGAGCGTAAACCTGAACGATGGAAACTGTGATTCTAACTAATACGCTGGCCCGGGTAACGTGGCTACACCGACGTGCTGACTGAGTGACAGCCCAGTGAGTGACAGCAGTGAGTGACCGCTGAGAGCTACCAGCACGATGAGTGACCGCACGTCGTCGCCGCCGCCGGTCGTCATCCCGACCGTGTCCGCCACCGTAGACCCCACCCCCGGCAGCGAGATGGACGCCCTGCTCCTCGGCAGGATCGGGGTGAGTTCATTACAGAATTTGTAACCTTGTTTGCAGTAAATTTAGAATTTTATGATGAGATATGATGTAAATGATTTAAGTTTTATGTATGTTTGTAAAATGTGCGGAAGATTAATACAATAGATCAAGGAGCAAGGACATGATATAAGATCCTGTCCTACCTTGATATTGCATTGCCTTTCTTGACCTTTGTTGTGCAAAGTGATCGCTCACCATATAGTTAATTAACAGTAGGCAAACACACTTCCTCATTTTCCTAAAGTCCACTGTTTTTTACATTCTACATGAACAATATTTACATTGGAAATAAATTTCACACATATTTTACGGTTTTTATTAAGAAAAATAAAACGTTGCCGACTCTCTCAGCTTGATTATAAAAAATATGATAGTTAATTATTTACCCTTAGTAAAAAAATCTACAGATTCATCATTTTAAAACCAAAATTTGTGAGCATAAAATCAATTCAATAGTTCTGGTGGTTGCTAAAAGTTTCCTTTTTTGAAATTATGTTACTGCAAAACACTCTTTTGATTGACTGGCAATGTTCACAATGTCTCTTTTGGTATCTAACTTACACACCTGTGAACGTGAACAGACGTGTAATTTTCGATCAATGTTGATTTTGGGGATTGTAATCAAAGTTATAACTACCCGTGGAATGTTGGGATTTCATAGTCAGAGTTGACAATTAGGGCTTCAACGTTTGAGTAACAGTACATCGTCAAAGTTAAACCACAATACGGTTGTTTTAATAAGTCAATAACAACCAGGATATTATCATGTACAGATAAGGTATTTCAATTGTATCAATAAATAATAAACATACACTTTCGATGGTTAATAAAACATTTCGAAATCATTAAACCATTAGCTGCGTGATGATGATATTTGATAGTTCTACTTAAGCTTTACTAGAGTGAAAATAAATATTTCATTAAGACTGAATTACAAATCTACTTTATTATATTAATTATAAAGTTATTCAGTGATGCTTGGAGACGTTAAGTCAATAATATCAAACCCACAAAAACTCTAAACTACTTTATATGTGGGGCTGGATGACGGTTCTTGTTGTTGTGAGAGTTGAGTGTATTAAATGTAGAGGATGAAGAGCGGTGGATCTAACAAATTAGAAGTGGCGGCTAAACCCAAGATTGACAGGCAATTAATCTAGAGGGAGGCCCGGGTTGACCCTCGAGGCTGGTGGATATATTACTGTCCTTTGAACTGCTGCAGGGCCGAACATTAATTACAACACCCGCTTATGCTCCATTTCTTTTCTCAATATTTTCAAGACCTTTTGAAGATTTTTACCCTCGTATAAAAATAATTGTAATATGTTTAGTTTTATGGCATATTTTCCAGCATTGAGTCTGCTTTCGTTGTATTGGAATTATAATACTCTTCAATAACGGTCTGCATACTGACTGGACATACTGGATATTTCAAGATCAAGTATCGTGTAGCCAACCACTGAATTATGTAGTATATCAAAGGGAACACATAATTTATTGATAGGATTTTTTAAATGAAATTATTCTGGATATAAAAAAAAGACGTATTCTTTGTTTGATACAAACCGTCAAAAATGGAATCAAAAGGGAAACTATGTAGTGCCTAAATGTCATTCAAACATAGTTGGAAGGTCCTTGAAAACCGTTAAGGTTAATAAGATCTGGTTTGTATAGGTTAGTTGCACGGTTGACTTGAACAAATAATTGTTAACTCAGTGTATTGTTTGTCACAAATGTAATTAAAGCTAATTTTTCATAGTTTCTGGTATTATCTCTTTTTGGCTTCTCAAATTTTGTTCAAATTTAGATTTGAAATTAAAATTGCTTCCAGGAATTTCATGATCAAATGTGAACCAAAATATTTTTTATTATTTAAATTATTGAAATTTTCCCACCGAAATCAATGGTAATCGGGTTGAAAAAAAACAACGTTAATGAGACAATATTGAAACGATAAAAACAAAATCTACTGAAAGGATGAAAAAATTATGATAGATAATTGCTACAGCATATCGTTATTTATGAAGTAGCCGGCTGAGTGTTTCTTTGATAAGGTATAAATTATCAAATTACAACTACACTGTTGCATAGTAATGACTTTGTTTGATTTTAGGTTACTTTCGCCCTCAGTCATTTAGAACAGGTAACCCAAATGAACTAATGCATCGTGCAGCTTGTGCAATGCTAATAAGTTGAGTTGTACTTATGTAAACATATGGCCTGTGCCTGCACTGTATTGTCTACTTGAATGTCCTGCTGTCACCGTTGCACGAGTATTTCACACTCTAATGTCATCTGTCTTCTCTAATCACCACTACAACTTACATATTTGATATAATGACTTAAACAAGTAATTTACTGTTATGGTTATCGGCCATTAAAACAAATTTTTAAATTTCGATAGATATAAAACAGTGAAAAACTTAAATAAACATATAATATAACGAATACCTTAAAATACATAGCCTGATATATACCCAATCTACAATTTACAATTGTAATTTATGTGTCCGTTAAAATTTAATTAAATAAAGGAATTCGGCAAACTTTAAAATTAAGATAAATTTTTCGTAAAAATATTATCTTAAACATATTAAAGATTGTTTCATTTTCGTCCAACTAAATACTGCTCTGACTGTCCTTAAAACAAATTCTCGGAAGGAATTTTTGATGGCACGGTTTAGTTTAAAGCAAATGGTGAAATGTAATTTAACCATATTTGAAAACAATTTTAAAAACATTTCACTCTAACGAAGGTTTTTTGAGTAAATAACACGTTAGAAATCATTATTTGTAATCAATCAGATTAGCGTGTTTCTATTTATACTAATAGGCATGCGCCATTAGCAGATTTTATGTCTTTGTTTATTTTTTAGAGAGTCTTCGGATAAACCAATGTTTATTATTGTGAGGTTTATCCTAATGTTAGATATTATAGAGAAATGCCAAGCCCCTAGGGCTTCTAGAGCCCTTTTACGTCTAACCTTCATAAATGTTTTGTCTTTCAAAACTTCAAGCGAGCTCTTTAAACAACTAGATTAAGAAAATTGTTTTATAACTTTATGAGGAGTCTTGGCCCAATAAACTCTTGGGGTATAACATAAGTATAAGGTGGATGTCAGTCTAAAAAATGGAAACAGCTTATAAAAATGATCAAATAATGCTGCATTTCCTCTAAGAACTCGAACAACGCAATTTCTAAACATATAATTTATTATTTAACAACTCTACTTACTGAAGTAAGAAAAGTAAATCTGTTTCTCAAGTGAGTTTTGAATGAATATCGTTATAAATATATTCTTTTAATAATCTAGTTCTTAATATACATTTGTTTTTCAAGTAGTTTTGCTTGTCTAAAATCCAACCTGTACGAAAAACAATACAATTAAAGAATAAGCAATCAAAAGGTTACGAATAATTTTATAATTACGTTTAGAACACAATATTTAGCACATGGAAAACATGGCTCTATAGTGTTTACAGCTTATTTGGGAACGTTTTCAACGTTACACGTCAAGTGCACAACTACCGGCACCCTAGTATCTACGTAACCACGTAGCCTGGCTGTGACATTTACAAGAGAAAATACACCCGATGAACACTACTTTATGTCAATAAAATACTAGAACATTTTTTTTTACTTTATCGTAGTCAGGTCACTTTTATATATTTTTTGTATTTATTTTTTCATCTAATTTTACATGGATGTTCCAAAAATACCTTTATATTTTAAAGAATGTACTATTTAATGCCTATTCAAAGTCGGTTATAACCATAGTTACTGCTCTATTGTGTAGCTGCAACGTCTCTAATAATGATTTGTGACACGGCAGTCAATGTGCAGTAACCGGAGATTTGCAGCGTCACACAGCCACTCACTTCTGCGGCCCAGCGAGGGTGTCTAAAGTAATAGGGCTCATAGGGAAAACACCCAGATGCGTAGTCATTGACCTAGCTAACTGAATGTTGCCAGCGAGTAATGAACATGTGGAATATTTCAGTTGGAAAACCTTTTCCCCATTTTTTTTAGATTAATTTTCATCACCTCTAAAATATCAGTGCAAATTAATTTTAATAGCTCGTGGGAATTCTCTAAAACTATTTTTGGCATGTAGTTGAAAACTTAAAGTATTTTTTTTTATAATTTTTAAAAATATTCGAAGTTGAACAGAATTTTCAAGAATCATTTTAACCAATTTGTTTAGTGTTGAAATAACGTAATTTTTACGTGACAACTCAAAACATAAAAAATAACCGTTTTAACCTTGTTAGGGAACACTTGGGGAGGCAACGGTCCAAAGAAATCTATTATTATTACAAATTCTCTTAAGATGAAAATGCATCTTATTTATTAGGAGATGAAACAAACACATATTGTAAAGGTATAGAATATTTATTTTTAGTAAATAAGACTGGATCAGCAAAATTATTGGGAAAAAGAGCACTGTCTCATCCATCACTGACTTGTTGGCGGATAAAAATTACTTTTCTGATAAGATTTATTGAGGGCTCCCATCTGGGGTAAGTTAAGGCTACGAAAACAAGTGATAGTTCTAGTCAAAGCAAATAGTTCTAATAGGTCTGGTAGAATTACTCTTATTTTAGTCCACTGTAATGTATTATTAGCCACTTCCCCTTATACTGTTTGACTTGAAGTACTAAACTCGGATTTAATCAGAATTAATAATCTCTTTCCTATTTGTGTTTTGGATAGTCCAAAACTGGTAGATTTTGAAACTCAAGTATTGTGAAAATAACGCTATACCTTTATAACAAAAACAAATAAAATGTGCCTTAATTATGTCTTCAGGTAAGGAAGCATGAAAATAAAAATAAACCACATATTAGAAGGGGTTTCCATTGTTACGACTAACAACTTCCCAACTCTTTTTTCGACCACAACCCCAATTTATTAGCAAGACTCGCTATAATTTCTATATAAATAAATCTACACAACATTTAACCAGAAATTGGTTGTTATGTGAATGCAAATATTACATTATTCAACGTAATATCCGTTAAATAATGGCAATATTTTGACCTAATGCAATATTTGTTTGCAAGAAGGTCTAAATATTTTTTTTAATTTTTAATGATCCAATCTTTCCTACGTTTATAGCTGTGATAAACTCAAATTTCACTACTTAACAGTCCTTGTCAACTTGTAATGAGAGTTGAAAAAATGCTTGGAAAGTTAGGTGAAAATGGTAATGTGATGATGATTTTTTTCGTAATAACAAAAACACAATAATTTCTTAGAAATATTATCCTTCTTTGCTCCTCATTAAGATATAAAATGTGATCACACAACTCGGAGTGGTCCTATACCAGATATTTCCCACGGGTGAACATCTGTCACAACAATCTCTACTGATGTGTGAGAAAAAGAATGGCTGTCGTAGATACTTATTTTTATAATCAAGGACTGATATGATAACAAGATAACTCTACATACATGGCAATATAGCTATTTGAAGTATTTAGTATTGTTAGTAGTGAGTTTCTATTTTCTCCATACAAAAGCATACATTCAAAAGTGTATACATATTTCAAGAAAGTGTTTAAATTTTGATTAAGGTATCCATCCTCCACACTCTTGTAAGAAAAAGCAAAACCTCGTGAAAGTAAAAATGAAAAAACAACACAGAGTCAACGATAATGCTCCTTGAAATAAAATTTGTCATGCATGTGACCTGAAAACAAGAATCATTAGACATTTAAGCCTTAATTCTGACAGTAAAATTTAGGATCATAGTGTTTTTATAAGAAAGAAGAAAGAAATTCAACATAAGAAACAGGTCAAAGTTAATGATTATGTGTTATGTTACATATAAATGTGTTAGGTAAAATGTTTCATGTTTTTCATTTTATCAAACAATAATATTTAAATTGACTGAACTTTCAGTTTTACTGATGATGTTTACTGAGTTATTTTGGCAACACATAACACATAATTATTGATACTATTATTTGAAAAGTACATAATTTTAAAACAGTTTGTTGTTTAAATAATAACATAATAATTCATGTGTAGCCAAAATAATAAAGGAAACATCATACAAAACATCATCAGAAGACACCATCATACAAAACATACAGGCAAGAATTGTCTGCTTTAGTGGTAAACAATCTTATTATTAATGTTTTACAAAATTCTTTGTGAAATGTTTCTACATCGTACACATCGTATACTACCAACAGCAACGTAAACAGCAGTTTTACGTGTTTACATTGGGGGTACGTTTATTATTTTCTTATTACATTTTTTTCATGTCCTAATAGTAGTTTATGCAACGATTTTATAATGAATACCTTTAAGCCACGAGTGAGATGTAAGTTATCTCACGAGTATATACCAACAATATACGACAAAATTTCCCCCGAAGTTAAACAAAACTCATGACTTTTACTAATGATGGAATAGGTCAACTAAAATTTGAGGTTAGGCAAATAAGCAGACTGAACCATGAATCGTGGAACAATCAGCTGATGGGATAAGTAAACTCAAACATGAATCGTAATGCAACAATCAGCTGATGTGCGAATTGCGTAATTGTTATTATGACACTACTTCCGTCAAATGCCGATCTCTTGTTGGTCTAGAACCAGTACTCTAAAGTGACTCCAGTACTCTGAAGACGTCATTAGAGTACTGCTTGGTTTTTGGTGTTTTAATGTATATCATTATAATGTTTATTATAATACCATAATTGGTGCTTATTACAATAGTCGTAGATAAAAAATAGGGAAAGGGACGTACCAATTTATTCCCCAACCAACATTACTATCAGATAGTTTAAAAAAATATGTACATAATTTTTAGAAAATCGAATGATAATTTAATGAACCCACAAACTTTCAATACGGAAAAATGTAAACATTTTAGGAAAAAAACAATAAAATTAAGTTTAACCTAAAAATATATGCAAATAGACTTTTTTTATATCACCAAGAAGTTAGTTCGCCCAATCGTTGATATATTTTAGTGATGCTTTTAGATTTATGTGGAATTTATCATTAAATTAATTAATCTTTTCAACGAGCAGACGCCAGTGGTATTCAATTGCAATAAGTTATTATATTGTTGTGTAAAATATTGTCGTTATAATTATTGTGTAAAATACAAATCTAATAATTGAAATCTCTTATCAGTTCAGCTTGTAATATTGCTACATTTTAAGTCTCTTTTGACAGTATTTTTTACTTACATTATGAAATCCTCATGATGTTTTACTCATGTTTAAACCCTCATAAAATCTTCAGGCGGCTAGGTAATTCGATCTAGAACGAAAATGAATCTCTCCGATACAAACTACCAACAATTGCAGTTTTGATTTACATAAATTGTAATTTGAGCTTGTGGGTAGATTATAGGTAAATTAAAGTTTATAAGGCCCGCGTCAGGAGGAACCGCTGTATATGTGACATGTTACTGAATAACGTTTGGTCACTGTCTCGGACGACACAAATGTCATCCTTGTGAAGTGAAGAGCCCTTTAGGTGAGGAGAGTTGGGAGTTGACTTTGCCTTCCTTCCTACGCCTCTTTCAAATACATCTACCTTAACTGTTAAATTAGTCCCAAACCAAAAAGGATAATTTGTTTAACTTTCTAAAATAAAATTGTTCAATACTCATGTACTTATGTTCTAAGTAAAACTTTTAAGCATTTGTTAGTTTTGTACTTGTGCACTAATAATTTAATCCCTCATTGCATTATTCGCTAGACCAATTCATAAATAGATCTGGCAGTAAAGACCAAAGTTAGAATTTTTACCAATTTTGGAAAACATTGGGATATAACAGACACAGTGAACTGTAGAAGGTAATAAATAAACAAAATAATGAATAGAACAAATATTTAGACCATATTTGAGTTATGGGAGTTGAAATTGATTGAGTTTACTGTGCAAACTTTGTATTAGTGATTCGGGCTCGTATTCGAGATAAACTGTTATACTATATTTGAAATACCTATTAGTTATTTTTAGAAATAAACGTAGATTTCTTAAAAAAAAAATACCTCCGTTGTAGCAGCTTTGCATACTCAGCGATTTTAAGGTGTATGACTAAGTCTTGTCTGCATTTCTAATGCGTATATTAACACTGTCTATTTCAAAACTGTCAATAAAGTTTCTTATTTTTTACTCTTATCAACTGCTCTTTTTGACACATTGCTTATACTTACACTTATTTACAGCATAACTAAATACACAACGGGATTATTTCACTTCCTCCTCTACTTTTTATATTGATATCACAGATACCATAAATGAGATACCATAATCTTCTAAACAATAACTACGGAAGATTAGTTCCTGAATTCAGAATAACAAATTCGTTGAACGCTCTACCTGCAGAACTAAGGACTTCGCAAAATAGTAATCAAGTTAGATCAAAATTGAAACATTGAAAGTATTTTATGGCAGTGTCTCAATGACTTCAGTATGCTTCCAAATTAAAAAAGTTTTCAGTAAAACACAAAATGTTTAGTATATTTTTAATTGTTAAGATGTAAATGACATGAGATGTACTTTAGGGAAGGTCTTATCAGCAGCTATAGAAATATATTGTGTTTTACATTTATATTGTTCCTTCTATATATTATTCTTCATGTTATCTTTGGTCGTTAGATATTAACTGTTGTATAAATCAGTGTTGCTCATCCCCTAACTATTATCCTTATTTAAAAACTTGTTTTAATAACTCTTGATCAGCATGATACGTGTTTTTGTACTGTCAACTAGGTCCATATTGTTTATTGTTTGTATTGGTTATCCCATCATTCAATCCCATCATAATAAAAAAAATGTATAAGAATTTGTCACTAAATTTGTATTTTTGTTTAAATATGCAGATATATGAATATAAAATAACTAATTTTACTAGAGCTAAGGATTGTATTGACAATATTTTGTTGATTAACAAATGTAATTTATTCTATGCAAACTCTCAAATAGCTTTAAGCTAGGGAGAGAAACATAATAGCACTGCTTTGTGACTGAACTGCGCTTGTGAGAAATAAACGAATTGAAAAAAAAGTTTCTACTTTTGTAACTAAACAAACTTTTTTTTAACTATTGCCTTGTTTTTTATTATGGTGCGCAAGTATGGGGATATATTGAGAGCGACCAAATTGAATCAGTGCTAAAGCTATTTTTAAAACGTGTTTTTGGCTACCATTTAACACCCCAAATTGGAAACAGGCTTAGACAAATTACATTTCTTTACTCGGAGGATGAATTTGAATTATATTTTTAGAGTATTGCAATTGCCACCAAATCGTTTAAACAAACTTCTAGATGAATAAATTGTAAAGAAGAAAATCAGTTGGGTGAAAAAGTGGGATTTGATAGATATCAAAAATGGCTTGTCAATGGTTTGGAGTAGGATGGGGGAGGAGTAGGGGGGCTGGGTGATCAGCTGATCGCGGTATTAGAAGCGGCGCGGCGTGTGCGAAGGTCGAGCGGTAACGTCACTCCATCACAAACAGTATGTAACTTTGGAATTAATTGAGGCGTGGAGATAAGAGTGTGTTTACGGGTAAATATGATATTTCTTGTATATCTTGGACGATAAAGACGAGAACAGAACTGGTAGATCTGAATTATAAACCTTGGATTCCTGATAAAAATTACAACTGTTCTCTTTGCAATTTGAATTACCAATTTGAAACCGTTTTTCATTTTGTTGCCGTCTGTCCCTTATTAAATAATATTAGGCAATTTTTTTCTGGAAAATTAACTCTTAGTGAAACTGAATTTAATCAATATCAATAATCAATAATAAATGTGAAAGATTGGCGATCGTTTGGTAAATTTATGTCACTTGCTTGGAAATTCCGGTGGAGTTTAATTCAGGAATTTAATTTTTAGTGTGGAAAACTCTTCCACAAAAAACTCTTAGAAGACTAAATATGTATTCCTCTTTCCATCGCAGGAGAAGGTATTAAAACAATTTTGTTAAAACCTAAGGCCACATGTACCTATATAATTTAGCAATTTTTTTTATTTATTTATTTTTTAATTTTTTTTCTTTTGAATGTTTATTTTATGTTTTATGAATGGTAAAAGCGTTATTGTATCCGTGTTTTCTTCATTGTTTCAGTAGGTATCCAAGCAAAACCATTTAAAGAACTAGTTGTGCCAACCAACAGGACGGTCTTAATTGACCATTGTTATTAGTATACATGGTCTTAAAAAATGAACTGTATGCCTAAGAGCATTGAAGGGACATTGATTTAGGAGCTTGGTATTGAGTCAAGTTTACCGATTTTTATGTACATAATGAAAAAAGCCTATATTTTTCAATAATAAAGCACTTTTCTCCTCCTCCTCCTCCTCCTTCTTCTTCTTGATTTTATTATAATAATTTTGTCATACAGTCCATTTCTAGAGTCATTACTCCATTATTCGTGCGACACATCTGTAATTGTTGACCCTGCCTACAGATCATTCGGCCGATCATCCATCAAAAGAGGGATTGCCGATTTGTAGATCCGTCACATGGGTAAACTAATAATCCGTCTTGAGCGTTTCAGTTGATTTGAATTGCAATCCGATCATAACCTTGCTAGACTAAGGGTTAAGTATGAATAAGTAAGAAAGGAGAGATAAACTTATTTTAGGTTGACTGTAATACGTTAATAAACAAAATTTTACAATGTAGTTAAATATAAAAAAAAACAGCCAGTATCCAGCTATTGTTAAATAATAAAAATTCAAAGGGAATTTTATGAGTTACTTTGAAACTATAAGAATACATGAAAGGAGATTGCAGTCACGTTTTTATACACACTGCAGTAAAACCATAGTTTTACAAATAGGATAAGAAATATTTAAATTATCTTAAAAACCATTTATATAACTAAATTAATTTTATTGCATTGATTTAGTAAGCTTTGTATCAGGTGGTCTACATTGGTAGAAGGATTGTTAATAAAAATAGGAAAGTAAAATAAAATCACTACAGTTGTTAATTAATTTAAGGAACATTTACGAAAACGCATATTTCTTTTGCAAGTGTGTACTATAGAGTGCAAGTGCAAGTGTGCAAGTTGCAAGTGTGTACTCTTTAATAGCTTAAACGAAAAGAAGGGTTTTATCAAAACATTGGTCACATAAAACTATTAATTATATAATTTTAAAGACTTTTGTTAGTCCACTGTTGCATTGTTTGGATATTCTTAAGTTCAATCTCAAACTTTAATAAACAAAATATGATGATTTTTTAATGATCGCATTGTCCTTCTTAAATTTAATGAATATAAAACTTTTTAACAGTTTTCCATTTACTCGTTTTGATAGATAAATAAATGTAGCTCTGAATGTTAAACAACATGTAAATGTTAATTTGTTCTTCTGTGCAAAGGGTTAGCTCAGTTTAGATTTGTTATGTCCATAATCAATACTGACTGTGAAAAGACTGTGAAAGCCGAACTCATTTACTTGCATCAATATACATTTATCAATACATTAACTAATTAATAAATGGTTAATATTCTTCAATATTTTTTTAGGAGTATAACATAATATCAATTCTTATGTTGACTATACCTAATTAAATTTGCACCAGGATGATACTTAAGTGCATTTAATTGCATCTCTAATTGTATCAAAATAATGTTACTGATTGATTTTGGGACTTAATTTAGTTTCAATCATGGTTCCTTACTACTTATCTGATAATGCTCTTTATAAATTTTATTTTTGACGACTTTTTAACAATATTTTAAGACGTTCATTTTTTTCATGTGTTATTTTATTTAAGTGGAACCAGGTGGCTTAAGATGTGACTTAAGAAGCCATGTCTGTATCATTTGCATTCGCTCATATAAACGAATTGTAACTCATTTCACCATAAATTCGGTAAAACATGTCTGAAGATCATGTTTCTTGCAGTTGTGTAATCGGAAAAATATTTGAATCTCTTCTTCAGTTTTTGCATGACTTCGTTTTTTCATTAAATAATCCTTTTTGAACTTTTTTAAATTTCTAAAAACCATTAATGAGTGTTCGTGAGAGTAATGTGAGCCATCATGCACCTGTCAATCTCATGTCATTGACGTTTGATTGACACAACACGATCTAACTTGTCTCAATAACAGTGTTAAAACCGGGAGATTCAAAATTACAATTAAGTTGATCATGTTATATTTTAATTGAAGTAACTTCTTCTCAAGCTCCAAAACCGCCTTACACCCAAAAACAATTTTGGACCTGAAATGTAATGGAGAATGAACCGTAACACATATTGTCCTAAAACAAGTGTTTTAATGGATTCTAGAAGATTTAATTGGTATAAACTTGATTATTTAGATTAATATTACATTTTTATAACCTGTTAATTGTTATCTTGTAAAAACTAATTATTTAATCTTTAAAATAACAATGATGTGGACTCGTAACAATTTAATTTTCACTTAAAAAGGTGGGAAAAAAATCATGATTTAATTTTGTGCTTATAAATTATTAAAATACTATTTTTACGTTGATTCTAAGGCTGTTAGCCAAATTTAATTAGTGATTATGATTTACCTTCATTAGTTTGTGGCATGATGAATTAGCATTCAACAATCGTAGGCAAACTTTTAAATCCAAAAGGAAAAATGTCAGCATACACTGTGTGTTTTACTCGAAAAAATATCGAATTAATGTACAAAGAAACCTATAACTTTGTACTTTGTAGTGTGACACATTTGCATTCTGAATAGGATAAAATACATATAATCAGGCTATAAAGAGTTGATAGCACAAAAGTTCATTTAGAAAATAACTTGCCCTCAAAAGTAAAACTGAACGTACAATGTAAGATTTTTACCCAGCAATTTTCTAAATATTTTTTCATCAATACACTCACTGAAAGTAGGACTCCCTGCAGTTGAAATATGAATGGTTCTATTTGTACTGTTACGCAGCCAACCGATGATCCAGAAGCCTTACAAGCCACTCAGTCAGTAGTGTACAGCGAGAGTGATTGTCTGATATTTCGGCCTGGCACAGAGTCAACGGATACAAGATAGTGGTAATTTTTTTATTTTTTGAGTCGTTTGAAGACAGAAAGCTCTAAAAGTTAGATTTATGTTCGAGAGATGATTTGACAAACCACAGGGAGATTTAAGTGCATTGGAAGGCTGTTGCTGTTGGTGTTATGTCCGACGACAACCCCATAGACAACATGCTTTTGGGAAACGTTTCGGTAAGAAAGCTACTTAATTTGTTTAAGTAAATGAAATTTGTTATTATTTTAATAATATTAGTTGTTTTATAAGCAAGCGAAGTGACCATTTCAATTCTAAACGTCTAACGTAATAATTATTCTTCTGCTATAGACTATAAACTTAAGAAATTATATTAAAATATGCAACATACACCAGATATCTTAACAGTGTCATCATTCTATGTACACCACTTGTAAATGGCGTTCGTTGAAACATGGGAGGGGATTTAGACTACGGATAAAATGTTAGACTTATGTTGCACATTACCTATTTTAGTTGATTAACGCAAAGTGAAGATAAAAACTTCACGTCTGGTGAGTTCAACATTAAAACATATACCTTTAAGTAACTTAATTTAGACATAAAAGTAGCGATTCTTGAAATTACATTCCAAACATTAAGTAAACGTATGACTACTATAAGATGAACGTTTAAATAACGTCTTATAAATATTTGCATGCTTTATTTCTATTAAACTATTGTAATTCTATGGAAAAAAGAAATGCTACAGCTACTAATTTGAAAATTTATGTATCGCTTTTTTCTCTAATCCTAGATTTGCTTACTAGTTTATGGTAATATGCACAAGCAATAATTCGTAGACCAATTACTTTTCTTACAAAATAATCATGTATTTTCCACCTTTATTTTGATCTGTTGTAAGTTGTTCTCTCTATTCACCATTGATATTTATTTGTAAGCTGCACAATGTATAGTATACTTGCTGACAAGCTGGGAGAAAAACGCTATATTTTATTTTAAATATGTCAGCCACAGGCAACGACCCAAGAGTAACGGAAGGTTTATGTTTGAAGACGTCTACTGCGATAGCAAAGTAGCCAGTATGTGTTTGTAAATAATGTATATAAGTTTTAAAATACGTCGAGTTATGTTAAAATAAATTGCTTATTTTCTAGACTATAAGCTCTGTAGAGGTGTCTCCAGGTGTTTCCTGCAACAAACTATGAAGATAATTATGAGGGTGTATTCTTTTAAACCATAAGTACATATTTAATTTCTTGAAAAATGTGTCTTATAGCCTAAAATATATACGAGATAAAATAAAAGTACATAAGATTTATAAAAAATAAGATATATAAGATATATTTTTACGGTGTTAGCACTAAAATTACAGATATTCGTTGATGACAAACACGAAAAAAATTTATTATTTGTGCACTCAATACGAGACGTGATCAAAAAGTTTATGAATCCATTGTATAATGAAAGAAGATTTTCGGTATTTTTCCTTTGTTTTCTTCGTTGCTCGGTTTACTGGCAAAAACGCCATCACTAATTACCAATCAAGACCTGAACATAGACGTGGATGCGAATTTTGATAGACAGTTGAATTAACAGAGAGTATAGAAAAAGAACGGATAGTAACAGGTATAAACTTAAAAAGGTAATCTGGTTCATTCGTAATTCTCTCGGTAGAGGACAAGTAAGTGTATACATCCATCTATAGTAAAAAAAATATTACTACTCTCCTTTGCTACTCACTATGATTTTTTCAACAAAGGAAAAGAAGACTGGATAAAGACATATTTTTAACACCTCGAATTAAGAGTGTCCATTTCGCTGGCCCGGCCATGTTTGAAAGTAAAAATTTAAAAGATATCATGATTTAATACTCAATTAGTACTTACTATTACCCGAATACTAGATTTAGTACTCCAAGCATTAACGAGTTTTAACAGTGATATATTGCCGGGCCAGGGAACCGCCAGCCCGGCCACATATAGGAAAATGAGGATTTCAACTGTACCACAGTTAAATTTTAACACTCAATGAGTACCATTTCGTACCCGAGTACCAACCCCCAACCCAAGGGTTGGATTCGGTACTCCACCCTTACCGAGTTATTGGCCATAATGTATAGTAGGGGCCGTATATCCCATCATGGCCATGTAAGAAAATGCGGGTTTCGACGGTGTCACGATTCAATAGTCAATTAGTACCATTTAGTACCCGAGGATTAGATTTAGTACTCACAAATATTATCGAATTACTAATTGAGTTTTACATCGTAGCACCAGTGAAATCCTCTAATACTGATGGACGGGTTAGCATTTCCCTAGCCCGGTATTGTATTATTGTTAATAGCTCGTTAAGGCTTGGACTACCAAATCTGGTTCGGACACTAGTTAGTATTAATTGATTATTAAATCATGGTATGTTTCAAACACTGACTTTCAAAAATAGCTGGGCCAGTGAAATGGCATGTTGGCAGAGGGAGGGGAATGCTCTGATAAATTGCCTTTCCCTCCCTTGCCAAGAGCAACAGGCCTGACTCCAGCAACTACCAGGACGGCAGGCTCGAATAATGTACGGTATGCGAAACAAACGTGGAGTCGTATATTCAGTAGAATTTTCGTTAGAAGCGTTTGCCCACACCTTTGCCCCGTTCAGGAGCACGGACTGGTCTGCGGAAATCAACGTATTTAGCTGACCCTAGGACTCCCAGCATTGGCAATTAGCATAATAAGGTAAGGTAGGTAAGGTAAGGAGACCACCTTAGCATCCTAACCCGCGGTACAAAAGATCTGGTCTCCCCAGCTTAACTTGTTGTCCAGCATCATATTTGGTGGCACGAGTTGTTAGGGCCATTCATTCCCTTTCCTACAGGCAACTGGACGATAGGTTAGATTCTCCCCATTGTTAATAATTTGAAATAGAAACATATTTGATAGTCCCCTGCCTCAAAAAATATAGTCTATATGAAAGTGACAAGTTTAGTTGGTTTCTCTATTGTAATCTGTAATAAAGATAAGGTGACTGACCTCACTTTTAGATACCCCTGTATTAATTAACACTCTTATAAATAAAAAAATAATATTATGCACTTGCCATAAAACTAATTTTGCATATTAATAACTTTATAATACTCACGATCTTGCAGATTCTGAAATGCTAAAGTATGAAGACTACTTATTCTTTTTATAAAGTTCGGTTTACTTCGAAGTTTAAAATAAATATATAATTATCTGCTTCTATTTAGTTCCTTTTTGCAGATACAAAAAAACTAAATATTAGCAGGTATACCATTTTCTTGGTGTATGTTGGTTATTATGAAACCATTTAGTGAATTAAAAAATATGTTTCTAGGTAACTGATTTTACAATGTTTTAGAAATAGTCTGCAAACATGCGACCTTAAATAGTATAAAAAGTCAATATTGAAACATTGTTGCTACGTAACCGATTGATTGTTTGTTACTAAGAACTAGTCTAAAAAACTTAATAAAGTTGTTTGCAAGGCTAAAATGAAATAAAAGTTTGTTAAAATATAATACAGTATATAACCTTAGCAGTATAAAACAGGTATATATAAAATAAATACCTTTTGAAGAGAAATTTGTATTTGAAGAGGATGGGTACTAACTCATTCAGAGCGTATCAGTATTTTTCATCATTAGGCCCGAAAGTGACAATTTTCGTGCGAGGCCATAATATGAAATAATATTATTTTTCCGACCGAGGAAAAATCAACTACTACGAAAATCAACTATAAGTCCGTGTGATAAACTTCATTTTTTCGTTATACCATAGAGCACATTAATTTAATTACTTCTCTAAACGAAGATTTCACAACTTGTTGGCTTTTAAAAGAAAGAACTGTATGTTACGTTTGCGTTAAAACTTAGTTAGATTAATAAAGACGATTACTTCGTCACTGGCTAACTTGTGACTTGCAACGGATGTAATGAAAAGTGCCCGTTGGAAGACGATAGCAGCAAAGTCCAAGCATAGTGAAATCAAAGTAATTAAAATTATATAAAAGTTGTTACAGCTCATGATGAATTGTTTCCTTATAATGATAAACAAGTTTGTTTTTAAAGAGTTTTTACCTTGTACAATAAAAGGCTCAGATCAATCGTTTTAAAGCATTTTTTAATGTGTGCAATAGTCAGTTCAGTTTATTTTCACGTAGCTTATAACAAGTTGTTTTCAAACTGCCGTCTTCGCAGTGGTATGATAAAAAGGTTTTTAATTAGGTGTATTGCAATTATTTACATCATTAACAAAATATAAATTAAAATAAAACTTTTATCTATTTTGTTTTATCTAAAGTTTCGTGCTATTCTTATTTAACTGTTTATTTCAATTTGTTTTCCTCTGAGTTTAAATTACATTTCAGTACAATAAAAGACAGAAAAAAGTTATTTCATAACCATTTGAAGGATAAGGCGAAATCAAATTCACATAACAGACATGAACTGAAACCGGCCTATGTGAACAACATACATGGAAATAACTCTATCTTAAAAACTTTACTTACTGATTACTTAATTCATATCAATAGATTCTCCACTTATACAGTTATACGTTCATACAGCTACAACGGTGCGATAGTGAGGTAATGAATAACAATGACAGTGGTACTGCCAGTAACACTAAATTTTTATAACAATACGTAGCAGGGTTTTAATCAAAATAGTTTAATACCAATTACGAAAAACATAACACTACCAAAATGATTGGAACAAAAATTGAACAATAGCAACAAGAATGTCACTTTAACAGTGTGCTGATAAAAGTAACATAATATATTGTGTGATATTAAAATTTAACAATAAGACTCAGACGTTTCTGCCTTTAAAAATATAGCTAGGTGAGAAAAACTGTATATTTTTTTAAAATACATGGTTGGTTTTTGTGTGGTTAGTTGTGAAAAAGTGTCAGTAATTTGAAAATCAACTTTTAAATTCTTACATTTTGTCATAAACAAATCCAAATAAGGCCAAGAATTAATTACAAAGTTCAAAGAATTTAGGAAATTAATCACAAAAATTTAGCCAGGTGAGAAAAACTGTATCTTTTTTTAAAGACTTGGTTGGTTTTTGTGTGGTTAGTTGTGAAAAAGTGTCAGTAATTTGAAAATTAACTTTTAAATTCTTAAATTTTGTCATAAACAAATCCAAATAAGGCCAAGAATTACAAAGTTCAAAGAATCTAGGAAATTAAGAGAGATAGTATTTGTTTCCTCATTCCTCAAGTTACTGGGTCTGCTCTGAACAATCGGCAGCAACATACACCGACAGATTGGTTGTTTTAGTTGTCGTAAATACTGAAGCCATCGATACTGTGTTTTATCTCCATTAACCTCTTTTACAATTCTTATGTCTTTCGAGATATCTTGTACTTTAAAACAGATTTGTGTTGTTGATATTTTAGAATAGGGATTTTGCTTTAGTTTGGTTTACAGTTAAAAAAATACATGTAATTATTTAACTAATCAAAGTAAAGGGTACATAAGAATGCTCAGTGGTAGATAATTACATTTTACTGTAGGTGTAATTCCTAAGGTTGATCCGTTTTACTACAGATGCCAATAGAATAAAATTGGACCTTTTGTAGAGAAAACCTTTTGTAATACGCTATAAAAATACACCCTACCACTTTTTTATATTTTAATAAATATACTAATTAGGCCTATGAGCATTAAAGGTTATTAATTTTGTTTTGTTTTACTTTACATAAATAATGATTAGTTATTTCATAAAAGCCAGAGAGCTAAAATTAATTAATTTTTTCCTGGTGTGCATTAACTGAATTTTTTATTGTAGGCATACCTTAATTGACCTTATTTCAGACCTAGACTTGAAATCTCTTTAATTTTTGTAAGGGAACAGTGTTGGTCATTTTGTACCAGAACAGATTATTTTACAAACGTCTTGTAAACGTTTTTATGAAAAGTTTATGAAAAAATAGGAAACACTCCTAAACTGTGTTCATATTTGACTTGACATTATTTGTAATGTAATAGTGAATTTCAAGAAGAACTAGAAATATAAACAATCAAAAATTCCCGTAAAAATTATGATATTGTCTGGTTGTACTCACCGACACTCATTTGCTATTTCTATAATTAATATGCATTTTGATAATCTTTAATCAATATGAAATATTTTAAGCTTTCCCGGCGTAAAAAATAAACCTAACTTGAATCGTAGAAGTCAAGTTTTATTTCTGTTTGTCCCTTTGGGATGGAAGGCACTTTTAAGAGTGGCACATTAATGTTTCAAAACTCTCTTGCAGGTTGCAGTGATTTTTCATTACATCATAGTGTGCTTGATTTTAAACACATTTCATAACTATTAGGAGAAACACTTTTTTCCTAAGATAGAATCATCTTTTTACGTTTTAATACTTAAAAGAATCTTTTTACGTTATGAAATAGGGATAGCCACTACTTAATTTATACATACGTACATGGTTTTGAATAAATAAACAAAATATATTTTTCAGTTTTTTATCTATTATATGTCATGGTTCTCTTTCACATAGTCTAGAACACTGGGGAATCTTCGTGATCATGCTGAACTGTCTTAAACAATAAAAAAATGTAATGTTACATTCAAACGATTGATCAAACATCAAATGAATAACATAACTATTAAACAGCCAGGTTAATATTTCAGGAAAAAAGCTCCGAAATGTTAAGACCAAATAAATGTCAAGACGTTTATGTTGTGGAAACCTGTAATTAAAAGAAAAGCACTCACCCTATTTTAAAACCGAGTGAATTACATGCCGAATTTGGCCGGATTTTGAACTAGCATTGTAGCAATAAAAAGTCCCTTCACTTAGTATCATTAGTGAACATATTGTTTGATATGACTTAAACAAGCGAGAAAGTAGCAACGAATAATTAGTTCCCGCCGTAAGAATCAAACGCGAGATAACGATAACCTTCATCAGTTAAATTATGCAGCAATAATAACGGAATCGCCTAATTTGACAAGCTATGACAACTTATTCAGACCATTAGGTTTTTACTCTATATGGCATGTTGGTCTGCAGTTGTTTTCTGTTGATTTTATCGTGCGATCAGAGGGAGCTGGGCCGCAGCATGAGCATGAATATGCAGTGTCAGTGCTCTCATCGATGGCATGGGATTGCTCTGATTCAATTTGCAGTTTTCATTAATGGTATGGCAATCTTAAATTCCACGTAAAAGTGATGTTGTTAATTTACTTTTTCCGTAAGTTAAATTACATTTTTTATATTGATTTACAACACAGTATAAAGGTTTCAATATATATAAAACCATTGTTTATGAGGCTATATAAAGTTAAATGCAAAACGTTTTAGCTTGTAAAACCATAGAAAATTCAGGTCCTGTTACCGAATAGTTTTAATCACGCACTCTAAGTAATTGACAAAATCTTCATTAAAAATGTCATTTTATAAAAAAATTAAACATAATTTTCAATTTGTTGTGGTTGTTGGTAAAATGCAATGATCTAATGAAAGTAAAGTCCTACTAATATTATCAGTTTGAATGTGAGTTTGTGTGTTTGTCATGTTATGTAAAGTCATTTGTAACAATGTATTTATTTGTTTGGACCAGCTGCTTGATTTTAACATATCTAGATTATTTATTCATCAAAAATATTAAGAACACTTTACATGTACTCGTAGCCAATGTAAATAGAATCTTATGAAAATAACTTACTGTGTCATTTTGAATGTGGGGAAAGCCACTGGTAACATCTAGTATCTTATAACTAAGAGTGTATCATATGTTCAACATCTGAGATAGTCCCGGTTACGTAGACTTAAAAGGACTATGGATTGACGTCGTTCGTACACTCTGGGTACTGAACGTGACCATAAAACCACCGAAGCAATTTATGCGATAATCAAAACGTTGTATAACTGTTGCCAATTCTTGGGGCCCAGTGCGGAGGATGCGCGGTAGCAAAAACGGCTAGTGCGCATGCGCGACAACGCGTCGCTAGAGCGCAGCACTGTCATTCTGCTCTCAGCCGTCAACAATAGCGTGTCACTACATGTCGTCCTAAAAACATTAACCGACGGAACATTGACTCTTATTTACGCATTAGGTTAAATACAGCATAAGATTTAAGAATAAAGTTTCATTAGTATTTATTAAAGCGTCTTGATACTCTGAACACTGATAGACAGAGAAACAGTAACTATGTGCGAGCTGCCGAATCTACGCAGCCAGGCTAGTACACTGTCGGCCGCCGCTGTCACTACTACACCCCTCTCCTCCCAGCCTACCCACTCCCCGCCCCATGCGCGGTCTGGGCCCCAAGAATTGGCGCCAGTTATACTACATTAGTGGTTGGCATAACCTATTTTGTTAACTACCGTAGATTTGGTAGTAGGTTTGGTAGATTAAAAAATAAAGGCAAACGTTCAGTGAAATCATCCATATTCCAGTGTGCAATGAGATATATTTGACATGAAACAAATAACTTGTGGATAGTATATAACATTTACATATATACATTTCAGTTTTAATAATAAATACATATTACGGAAAAATTTGATGGTAACAATTAAGAGAAACGATTTTATAAATTACCAGAAGATGCACGTGGCTTCGCCAGCTGAAAGAGTAACTAATATTGATTTATTTAATTATGTAAGTGTAATGTGCAGTTTTTATGGACTGATTACCTTTCATCGTCGTATTTAACAATTGTGTCGTAAATACGAGTATGTAACCGTGCAATTATAACTTCAAGGTTGCGCTTGGTAATAGATAGCTTCCCTGGTTAAACATTTGAAAGTGCTCTATTTCCTCTATAAATGTTTTTGTTTCTTTCAAGATAGACAAAAAGAAATATTATTGGATATAATTTGCCAACAAATTAATATTTTATAAGTTACTCATGAAAATACTAAAAGTTATAAATTGAATCAATATTTAACTTTTATAATTGGGTTTATAGTGGTGTTTTAGTAGGTAAATAGTAATTTGTGTGTTGAGTGAGTAAGTACAACATTTTCTCACGAGTGAAAATGTTGGTGCCCAAGTTTGCAAGGACGACAATTTTGACGAGGGAGACAAATTAAAAATATTTTACTCACCTATTACAAGGAATGAGCCTCTGAACTTAGGAGGAGGGGGGAAATTATTTCCAGGGCGTTCAATGCAGAACTTCCATCACACCGTGCACTCTCCTTAATCCTGCCGGCCAATTCGATTCAATATACTATGGAAATAAACCCGGGATATAAAAATAATATACACAAAAATTGTGACCAAGGTGAATTTTCAGCTAAACGTATAAATCTAGTGAATTTTTACACACAAAAAACTCGAAAATTCGAACTTATTTTACGAATGAAAGTTAGAGTTGGAAGGAAACAAAACGAATGACCGACTTAAATAGAAAATTCCAACTAAAGCGAGCGGAAGACTTTTTCGTTGCTAATCACTGCATAAAACAACCCTTTTGTGTAAACAAAGACAAAGATCTACATTGAAATGTCTGCTTTGTCTCTGTGCTAAAGTACCAGTCCCTGGATGTTATTGGATGTACCTACTTTGTCGATGACTAGTACAAATTATGAGTTAGGTATTTATTGTTAAAGGGAAGAATAAGTTTATTGTTTTATTCGGTTATAATTGAAGGTGTAAAACTCACGGTAATAGTCAAATTATAAATGCTAAACGGAAAAAAGTTTGAGAATGTTTTGTTGGGATGGGTCACCAAGCTTTAATATAAGCTATAGCAACAAATATTTTGATCAACCTATGTTTACTTATTAATGAAAAATTAAATGAAAATTTTTTCACAGCTATAAAGAATGTTTTAAGAAATTATAATGTTTTGCACCAAACACTTTTTTTTGAAAAGATCAATTGTAGGACCTTCTGATATTTTTATTTTTTTATTTTTGATATTATTTCGTTTTTAGGAGTTTTCAAATGAAAAGAATTTGACTACTATAAAGATTTTACATTTTATGACAAAAAAATGTTCATTTCATTACTAATGCCAAAAGTGACATTTTCCGGTGCGCGCTCAATTTCTTTTGTGTGAGGTAGAGCCGAACACTAACTCCGAGTTTCACGTGCGAGATAAAGCAGAGCATGTGAAAATGAGTTTCTGGTGCGAAGCAAAGCCGAGTACGGGAAGAATTGGAGCAAGTGCCAGAAAATCACTTCCGGTACAAGTTATGATCCTTTCATCACGACGCAAAAATAAGCACATACCAAATAAAACAAATAAAATTATAAAAATAAAATAAAATGATATTTCTTAACTAAAGTTTTGTTATAAGGAATACTAGACATATTTGAAGAATTTTAAACACGAGCTAATGTAACAGCACGACAAAATTAGCTTATCTCTATTTATGTTTACTTTTAGATTGTTTTATACAGTGAAAACAGCTGATTCAAACCGTAAAAATAAATGGTACCATAGAAATATAATTGTATCCTTATATTTTCTTGGCATAATGTTCGTAAACATTGGTCCAAAATAAAGTGTAAAAAAATAATAATAGTAACGAAACTGTAGAGCGCGTAGCGGACACATGATAACTAACTGAGAGCAAGGGAAGTAAATTTCGAAGGGAAAGTCAGCTGATCGTTTTTCCCTTGCTCTAAATTAGAGATTGGGAAAAGATAATTTAGCTATCATCGCAAATAGCTACGTCATGTCGGAGTGATGGAAAAACTATTTCAATTATACGAAACCAAGGGTTACGTTGTGATAAAATATTCAGATTTAGACTTAAAGGCAATCCTAGCAGCGTAGTAAAATGCTCAAAAGTTTCTTTACTTTAGGGTTTTAATGAAAAAACCTTTTTTCAAAAGGGCTGAGATAAGTAAGGGCTGCCTTTTACGTAAGTGGCTTTACCACTTTATCCCAAGAATGTAATTATTACATAAGACACAATGAACGTGGCGACAAATGAACATTTTGTTACGTTTTAAAGTTGATATAATTCAAACTTTAAACAAGTTGATATTAATAATAGTTAACCTCAGTAACCATACCTTCAGTCCTGGGCAAGGACCTGACTCTAAGTAGACCGAGCAGGAAGAAGTGGTCACCGACGCCAACGTAAGCGAGGGAAACGGCCTCCTAACGACCAATAAAGGTTGATGTGGCTTTTAAACTGCACGGATCTCTTCCTCTCTCGAACTTCGTAGAACAGCAACATCGGTTCGAAATATAAGTTTTCAGATAGGTTTAAAAGAGAGTATTCGATACAATATTGATAAATATACATTTTGGAGCAATTTGCGTTTAACATGGATGTAACTTCGACAACTTAACTCAGTGATGCAATTACGTGCATGATTTTTTTTAAATATTTGTTGTTAATGTTTTGGTTTTTAAGGAAATTAATTTATTTTGTTGTTAATATTTAAAAAATTATAGTTTGAATGCAGAAATATAAAATTGTTCAAGTTGAAAACTCAATCATTCCCACAAAAAAGTTTCTTTCGTCTCGAGTGAACAGATTTTACGACGGAAAATAAAAACTTAAATTTAAAAAATATTAAAATAGATTTAAAAATTTAAATAAAGAAAAATCATAGCAACCAAACTAGAAATAATGTATGCACATAAATTAAATATATAGTAATTATTTCCTGTTACTATTTCAAATAGCTTAAAACTAAGTCATATCATCCATACTTTATATTCTTAGATACATAAATGTATGAGGCGCTATTGAAAAGTCAAGCTATTGAATAACACAGAAGGCCTTTATCTAATAATAAAAATAATGTCATACTACATTTTTTTCCACATGACTAATACGGAAAACATCACATGTTACTTGTTTTTAGTTATTTCTTTAGTTTTTAAAGAGTATTTTATTGTGATATTTTAATAAAACTATATAAAAATTGCAACTGAAACACTTTAATTGGCATGTTTACTCTTATTTGTGGACTTTACCCAAAATCCATGTCTCTTACGAATCCTCCTTGAAAGTACAGCCCCAGGTGAGTGAGCGGATAAGAAGCTATGAAACGTAATCCCTACTTAACCACGATTATAGGGGTGGATCTCTTTTTAATCTCAATCTCTGATCTGGTTTTGTTCCTTTGAGAGGATAGACCTAAAGTCCAGAATTAAAGATGAAGAATATAATTTTTTATGAGTAAATATTTTAAAATATTTCAGTTTTTAGGCTGTATTATACCAAGAATTATGTCAGTTTTTTTTTAATTTTCTTCTTGATTTGTTATTGGTAATATATACATGGCAATCAGTAAGTTCTTCAATTGCTCACTACTTAGATTATGTACTGGAAGGTAATACCATTCGGGCAACATTCATTGTTTTATATATTAGATACTAGTAGGTTTCACAATAAACTCATCGTTTATTTATTTTGAAAATATTAAATATTTGTTTAATATAAGCATGGTGTAAAAGACATATTCCGACTAAAAAGTTTTAAACGGTGTTGGTTTTGTATTTTTTTTGGACTTTAATTTGGGAATTTCAGAGAAAAACCGTTGAAAATAGTATTTAAACCAAAAAAATTAAGTTTGGGCTAGTAAAAATACAATTTTTCTACAGTCTAAATATAGAACTGATAATTGATAAATGTTGGTGTGTGTATTAAATACTAGATATTTTTGACTTACTTTACGATTTCTATGCATCAAGTGCCCTACATTTATTGAATTCAAACCAATGACATTTCAAAGAAAAATATAGTGTACGAATAAAAAAACGGGGAAAATACATATAATAGAAATTTTCTTCTACAAGCAAGAAACCAATTGAATAAAGTTACAATTGGAATAATCGAACGATGATCTTATCAACCACCTTCGCAGCGATAGGGTGGGTGGTAAGCCTGCATATTTAAGTGAAGAGGTGAGTGTAGTGGCCAGCCTGTTTAACAGGCAGACGGTGGATCACTCTGGCGTCTAGACTCGGTACTTACCACGTGTCCAGTGATAAAAGTTCCTTCTGTTGGTTATTTGACCGCCTACTTGCTTTGAGGTTCTGTCGTTGTGTTAAGTGATACGCGGAGACCGGTTTTGTCACTGTCCAGTTTGATTGATTGAGGATTGTGTTTGAGTGTAATGCAGAATCTTTATTCCTTTAACATTATTTTTGTTTTAAACAATTTTCCTAATATTGTGTCTGTGAATTATGCATTTTAAATACATTTTAATTTGAAGAGGTTAATGTTTGCCAATTAAAATTAATCGCAACGTTTTGTTTGATACATCACAATACTCTCCATAAAATATTTAAAAAAATGTTATTAATTATTTTACTTTGGTAATATTCAGGTGGTATTATGATAATGTCTTCACATTTTTGGCATGTGATATTAAATTAGCTGTGCGTAAGATTATTGGAGCAATTTATAATTTATTTTATGCTGACTGAAACAGTTTGAACTACAGTAATGTAAAATTCAAATCTTAAGTACTAATTTAATAACAAAATCGTTTTCATCAAAATACCTTAAACTCGTAACGTTTTACAATTAGAATGTTAAACACAATTTCAGGTCTGAAGGAAGGGTTTCGTGAATCACAGTGTTTTGGATTTATTTTCCTTATCAAATAGAAATATATTGACATAAATTTTTCGTATAAAACTTCATTGATAACATCGTATTAATAAAGTAACTGCATTCTAAAAGTGACAGAACTGATAGAAGTGACAGTGGTCAGTATGAGTGACTCGCCTCCCGCCTCTCCCCCCACCACTCGCAGGTCGCCTTCCCCCACCACCGCCGAGGGCCCCACCGCTCAGCCCGAGGGGGAAATGGATGCCTTACTGCTGGGCAGGCTCGGGGTACGTAATTTCACATTTTAGAGATAAAAAAAATAATAGTGAAAAGTCAGGTTTAAAGATTAGAGTTGGTTCATGACAGCGTTTTAAATAATGGTGTCGTATACGTTATGAACAGAATTATTTTAAATGAACGTAAAACGATTTTACTTATTGCTATAAGTCCTACACACTTTTGGTTAACAGGAATTTGTAAGGCCACCCGGAATATGTTTCTCTATTTCGTAGTTAATGGTTTAAAAAATGTATGCAGAAATTACAAGACCACCTATAAATGTAGCATTTTTACTAATATCGCTATACTAAGAAACTATTAACTTGATAAATTAATATTACAAGTTTTAAAAGATTGAATTACAGTTATTTAATAGTTTTAAAACGTCCGATTTATCTGTGTTGTTCAGTAAATTTAGTGATTACTTTTAACTTTTATTAAAGTCCTATATGCTACATTGAAGAGACGTTTACAAATACCAAGTAGGCCAGTGTCAGTTAAAAGTGTATTTCCCCTAGCATAATATAGTTTACTATCCATATAGAATAGAATTAAGGCGGTATAACCTCTTGCATCTATGTGTGATTAAAAAAATGTAGATCCGCGGTGTCCATGTTCATAAAGTAATTATACTCGTCATGCTTTTGGCGGCTTGCATCATATTTGTCAAAAACCATTTGTCATATGGGTTCAATTGCTTTCAGTCTATTACCGTTAATATTGTCCGACCTCAGAATATTGCTCGTACCTTCGTCATTGAAGTTGATAATTAAGTACTAATTTATATGATTCCCTAATGACTTTGGTTTGTCGAGAGAGGTATTATTAGCAAAATTGAATGCAAACATACAATCCACATTAACTGTTAACAAATCTAACGCAGCTGTATACGCTGAATACACATCGGTGTCAACATCCACATGCCTTATCACCGGCGGTACAACGATTGATCATACATTACCAATGAAATTGCTATTTTCGGAACCACGGTAAATATGTGCTTGACCTTTCCTTTGAGTACTCAATCGATACCAGGCAAAATATCATAACATGATGAAAACCAATACCATTATTTCATTGAAAACAAAACACTCTTTACTATTTTAAATTAAATAAAGTAAATATAAAATCTAAAATTTTTCAATATGATATAAATTTAAATTACAATTCAGTATTCAAATATTTATAGCTTAAAAATTATAAAGCTGAATTTTTCTCTAGCTTAAAAATAAGAATTTTCGCATTAATTATTTTTAGTCGTAGCTATGTGACTAACATAAAATAAATTATTTGAACTTAATTAGTCATGATGCACAGCAATGATACATCAGCTTGCTTTTTTGTAAGGTGGGTTTGTTGGTCATCAGTAATTGATGTCTCTGTACTGACTTATTTTAAATTAGTTTGTACTATATCGTCCCTTTGTTGGAAACGGGAAGCTGCAACATATTTGTGTGAGTGCGTGAAACTGAATGTAGATTCTATCCGTTCAATTAAATTTTTATGTATATAAATTTATCATTTAAAAACCAATGCGTAGTTACAAAGAGTATTTTTACTTTTAAATTGGTTGTTTCAAAAACTTTTGCGGTAATTAGCCAATGTTATTACAACAATGTCTCTTGACAATTAATATTTTTTGTTATTTGTTCTTAAAAATTATATACAGCACATATTATTGTTTTTGAATGGAGTTGATTTACTGATGTATTGTTTTAAATCGTAATATTTACTTCAAAATGTCATTCCAAATATATTAGGAAACAACAAACATGAGATCAAATATGTGGTATTCTATTCACTGTGACACTGACTTGGATTAATTAAGTATACAATAAATTAATACTATGTAACCGCTTTTTGTTGTTAAGACAACGTCTTTAGTTCCTAAAAACATCATCAGACTATATATTGTATATATATATTAGAGTAATTGTGGCTAATTATTATATAATATGTGGCTATATATATATATATATATAGTAAATATATATATATATATATTTTTTTTATATATATATATATAGAGCCACGTCTATGTATTAATTTACGGTAGTTATCAAATAAATTAATAAAATACCACACTCTCGTCGATACGATTAAAAACTGCCATGTTAATAAATTAGTTAAAATTGAAGGACTTATCACGATTACAGATTAGATAAATTTCAAATTGGCCTAACATAGTTTGAATAGGGTAATAAATTTAATTTTATTATTAAAACGATTATATTTAAATAATTGTGACGGATATTTCCTGGTGAGAGAAAAGACGATCGGCTACACTGGTACACCGAACCGCAGGAAATCACGTCACGGGTTGTCAGATGCCTTGGAATTGCTCAGCTCGGTCGCTGGGACAATTCCAGGGGTCGAGGATCGAAATCACAATAGTTATCAGATATTCAGATATGAGAGCTCAGTTATATTCAACCTAGATGGCATTCAACTTAGGACAGACTAAATATGGAAACACCTTCTAAGTAAAATGCCCTCTGCTGTTTTCTCTAGCTCTGTGAGATGTTCAGAGTTAACACTAGTTACCCATAGTTAATGTTTACCCTAATCAAGAAACAACATTAAACTATTTCACTAGTGACCAATAATTACAGGAGTAGGACAGACCTTACACTCCTGTAGACAGCAGGTTTTGACAAGACTAAGCCTGTTACAACAGCAGGAAAACAAGTAAGACTGAACCAACACATACAAATCACCAATTACTCCAACTTGGTTACACGGAATTTGGAAAATATCCTATCCCAAAAGGAAAACTAAATTATAATCGGCACCAAGATAATTAATTTAATTAGTCTTGGTTACAGCCAAGAGATGAGCAGGATAGGTCTCGGAACCCCATCCTGCGACAGTTTCAACGCTAAGTCTGAAAACTGGCGTTTAAAATAAAATCGAAAAACTTTGAGAACAGAACGCTGTCGTACCTTTAATACCACAAGGTATAGGAAGAAGACGAAGTCAGCTCTCGAAGGTGGTTGAAGTAGTGGACGGGGAAGCGACGCACGAAACGACTATCAATCCGAACTCTAACGTAGCACCGACCAGAGTGAAGCTCTTATCAGGACCTCGTGGAGCTCACTTTCCGCTGGGAAAACCCACCAGCTGTCGACGTGAAGCTGGTTACAGGATCGAAAAAAGCTCTTCCGGGTTGCCCTTTTTTCGAGCGTCTGCCAGAAAACAGATTGGCGCGCTCCGCGAGCAGAAGAAGAAGCAGCGCAGGCTCTGTCGTCGTCTGCATAACGCAGTCGTGACGATGTCTTTTAGGTTATGTTGTTCACAACAACAACAACCGTAGTTACGTTCGTAAATATTACGTTACCCAAGGAAGTGATCTAATTACGTGTCCAACTAAGTGTTTATATCAGATTATAGTCGCCGTTATACGCCTCAACACTTAGCTTTCCACATCAAGATCGGCGATCGAAGTCGGCAGTTATGGGACCGACTAGGTTAGCCTTCCGATGGTGATAATTAGGGTTATAACCATCCACCCCAACACCGTGAGTTACTTAATCACTCAAAGGGTTTAAGTTAGGGAAATAGCAGTGTTTATACTGATTGCCAACACTCCCTCCATAGGCTGGACATAGGCTAGGTAGGCCTAGGCCTACTGGTCCCATGACTAGGCCTAATGAGCCAATTCTTACCCCTGCGCAAATTAGGCTCATTACATAATGATACCTTCTAAATCTGTGTGGCATATTGATTTTAAATAGTATTTTTATACTAAAATGTGTAAAATAGATGTCAATAAATTATAGGTTTCATGGATGAGCCCGATACGTCACCTCCCTTCGGCGGAGGTTATAGTATCTGGCCTGTCTCTGATAGGCCATCTTCAGGTTTTTCCGAGCGTCCTCCATCAACCGTTTGAATTCCGCCTCCCGTTTACGCTGGACTTCGGTCAACGGGAGGTCATCAGGCGTATCAGAAGCCTCAAGGGTTGGGCCACGGAGGGCACGAGGAGGTCTCAGCTCTCGACCGAAACAGAGCATCGCTGGAGTGAATCCTGTCGAGTCATGTACCGCAGTGTTGAGCGCGTACATGAACTCGCCCAAGTGGTTATCCCAAGACTTATGATTGTCCTTCACGAACTGGGCAATCATAGTCTTCACCACTCGGTTCTGCCTTTCCACCGGGTTCGACTGCGGGCTGTAGGGGGCAGTCGTCCGCAGAGTAACTCCCCATTCCGCCGCCAGGTTGCGAACCAGGTTTGAGACAAACTGCGTGCCATTGTTAGTGATGAGCACGTCAGGAGCCCCATGGCGCAGCAGGATGGACTTCAGCCTCGTCACCACATTATGAGCGGTTGCAGAGGGAAGCGCAGCAAGTTCGGTCCACTTGCTAAACGTATCCTGCACAACCAAGAGGAATCGCTGGGAACGCTGGGACCGAGGCAACGGACCTATAAGGTCAGCTGACACCACGTACCAAGGGCCTTGGGGTTGCCGGAAATACATTTTACCTGCCGGTTTGGCTTGGGAGACTTTGTAAGCCTGGCACTGAGCACAGGACCTTACATACTTCTTTACGTCTCGTCGCCAGTTCGGCCAAAAGTATTCCGTACCAACTCTCGCCAGAGTTTTCTTCACCCCAAGATGACCGGCCGTCGCCGTGTCGTGGTTCTCGTGCAGCACCTCCGAGATCTTATCGCTCGGCACGCACATACGCCAGGTCGTCGGTCGATTCTTCTTCACCAGGGCCCGATACAAAGTACCTGATCGGACCTGGTATCGAGGATATCGTTGCGGGTGTTTACTGACCAACTCCCGCATCCGACCGTACCAAGCGTCGCTGGTTCCCGGCAATTCTCGATCGGTATCATCACCGACTGCCTCACCAAGATCACCGTCGTGAGGTTCAGGGGTCACCTCATCAACGGTTTCATTCTGCCGTCGTAGCTGCTCTCTCGCACCTTGTCTCGTCAGGACTCCAACCTCGAACGTATTCAGGTTTACAGGAGAATCCTGAGGGACGTCAGGGACAGGTTGCCGTGAAAGAGCATCCGCTACACGGTTCAAGGTCCCCTTGCGGTATCTGACCTCGAAGTCGAACTGTTGAAGTTCCATGACCCACCGAGCCAAACGACCGCTGGACTCATGAAGTTTCAGGAGCCACTTAAGCGCGACGTGGTCGGTTATTGCCACAAAATGGTACCCCTCAAGGTACGCCTTGAACTTTCGAACAGCGAACACAAGGGCGAGACACTCCTTCTCTGTCGTCGTGTAGTTCTGCTCTGCGTCAGACAGAAGACGACTAGCGTAGGCAACGACCACTTCCCGGTCGTTTTGACGCTGAGTGAGAGCTGCACCAAGACCTGTGTTTGACGCATCGACCTGCAGCACGAACGTTTCTGCAAAGTCCGGGCAGGCGAGAACAGGAGCGGTGCTCAAGGCACGCTTGAGATCGTCAAACGCCTTGGTTTGTTCCTCACCCCAAACCCACTTGGCGTTCTTCTTGAGCAAGCCACGCAGTGGAGCGGAGACAGAAGCGAACTTCTCGACGAAGCGCCGATACCAGGAGGCAAGTCTGAGGAAGCTACGAAGTGCTTTGACGTTCGTAGGTACGGGGAAGTCCTGGATGGCTCGGACCTTCTCCGGGTCCGTCGAGATTCCCTCGGCGCTGACAACGTGGCCGAGGTACTTGAGCTCTCTCCGAGCGAAGTGGCATTTCTCAGGGTTTAAACGAAGCCCGGCGTCTCGCAGCCGGCGGAACACAACCCTGAGAAGCTCGAGGTGCTCCTCAAATGTAGAGGAGACTATCACCAAGTCGTCGAGGTAAGCGAAAGCTTTCGGCTCCAACTCAGGCCCAATGACGCGGTCAAGCAGACGCTGGAAGGTCGCACCAGCCGAGTGCAAGCCAAATGGCATGACCTTGAACTGGAAGAGGCCCATGCCGGGGACCGTAAAGGCCGTGATTGGGCGACTCTCCTTAGCCAGAGGTACTTGCCAATAACCTTGCTTGAGGTCCAAGGTACTGATGTACTTGGCTTGCCTGAGTTTCTCAAGGATGGCATTGATCCTGGGGAGAGGATATGCATCCTTGATCGACGAGTCATTCACCCTGCGCCTGTTGATGCAAAAGCGATACTTTCCAGTCGATTTCTTGATGAGCAAGATGGGAGAGCTCCAAGGACTCTCCGATGGTTCTATCACACCATCCCGAAGCATCGTAGCCACCTCGTCATTGTTGATCGCTTGCATCGCAGGGTTACGGGGATAATGCCGCTGTTTGATTGGGACTGCGTTTTCTTTCAGTCGAATCACATGTTCGACCAACGCAGTTCGCCCGACAACAGCGTCAAACAGAGGAAGCTCCTCCTGAAGCGCTGGAGGCTCCTCAAACTGGAGGCGTCGATCCTCCTCGCTAGACAAGGGCTTCAAGGTGCCAGAAGCACAGGCCATCGGCTCCAAACAATCTGCCTCGACATCACGATTGATGTTTATTTGTATGAGGTTATGGTCAGTGATACACCTCATACCCAAAACAACATCCGTGCTCAGGTTCGGGACATAGTATACTCCCAGTATACAGTCCTCACCCAAGATGGCAGCTGGTAGGAAGTACCTCACTCGGACTCGACAGCGAGTACCATCCACCATTTTCAGCTCCGCATTCGCCTCCTCGGGTTTGACACCACATTCGCGGAGATACTGTTCAACCTCGTCCCCAATGAGGTTTACAACAGCCCCAGTGTCCAGCAGGGCTCGGAAGTTCCGATCGAGCAGCCTCACGTCGATGAAAGGACGTATGTCGGAGACTCCACGCTGCTCGGTCGTACCAAAGTCGAAAGTGACTATCGTCTTGAGCCACTTCGACCACTCCTCGGAGGTTGTTCGGCGTTGGGACGCTCCGGGCTCAGGGGACCTCCGGGCGCCTGAGTCCGCATGGCGTTTCCCGACTGGCAATCACAACGAGAGGTTGAGACACCTGCTCGTTTGCACCGTGCGCACCACTTGCCCTTCGGTTGCGGGCACTGGCGGAAGCCATGTCCTTCGGCTTGGCAGTTCCAGCATTTCCACTGCCGTGACCGCTCGTTTCGAGCCCCAGGGGAAGTGGTTGGAGACGCCCTGCGTGGACTTGGAGATCGGTCGCGCCTCTGTCGCTGATCAGACCAGCCGACGCGTTTATCCTTGCCTCGCGGGTTCGCCACCCGGCCTGGGCTCACAACGCTCTTTTGAGGCGGCTGGATCACAGGCTGCGGTTGCGGCTGCCCCGTGAGAGGCAACACATCATTCACCGCATCGACGTCCAGGGAATTTTCACCCTTCCGCCGACCAGAGTAAGCGGTCTCGGGCACCAGCGCCTGAGAGACTGGAGGAGGGGGACGGAAAGTCTTCCGCTCGCGCACGGCTTCTTCAAACTCCTCAGCTCGTGTGAGGAGCTCAGCCAAGGAGGAGAAGTCCCGACGCCGAATCATAAATTTATATTCGGGGCGCATGTTTTTGTACACCAGGTCCAACTTCTGCTGGTTACTAAACTCCCCACTCCTACGTATCAGGGTTGTAAGCGAGGTCACGAAGTCTCGGCATGCCTCGGTCTCACCCTGCGTCCGTTTGCGAATTTCTTCATCCAAGTTACGGCGGTAACCTTGGGGGAAGAATTGCGACTCGAACATACGCTGGAACTCCGGGAATGAAGTCCATACGTCCCGGTTGTTGCGGTACCAGAGCAGGGCCTGACCATGAAGCAACTGGGGCATCGCCTTCAATATGTCGTCAGGCGTCAGCGAGTATGCCTCACGCAGTTCCTCGAGTCGTTCGAGGAAGGAGACGGCATCACGCTTCCCATCAAACCTCAGGTTTCACTTCCGCACCATGTCACAAAGAGTGGAAGACGTTTTGACAACGTACGGAGGGCGCGCATTGAAGACTGAGGCAGCATGTCGGGGCATGCTGTAATCCACAATGCCATACGGGTCGGCCATCGAGCGCTGAGGCATGTAGTTGCAGCTCTGAACCCGCCTGGGTTGAGCATCGAGGTGCTCAGCCGCTTCGTCTTGGCTCGGCTGGATCGCAGGCTCCGACTGGGTGTAGCACTGGTTACCCTCGAGTTGCCTCAAGGTCCTCACCAGTGTGGTCAACGTGTGTCGGACAAGTCCAGAGTCCGCATCTGGAGCCAAACCGAGTAACTCCCGCAACTGACTGGATTCACCCGCATACGGGTTAACAGTCGAGTACTCCTGCCTTCGGGGCGGCATCTGGGCTGGCGTCACACCAGGGGGCATGGTTAACCCTGGTTGATGGATCGAAGGGCCCCAGGCACCTGTCACCACAAATGGTTGCAAGTCACCATAAGCGGTTGAAGGTTGATGGCCTAAGTGACTGTACGTCATCGAGGAAGGCAGTCGATGAGCATGACCACCAGAGTACACCATGTCAAATGGTTGACAGGTCGTAACGTCAACTTGAGTTCTGGGCATCATCACCGCTGTTGAAGTCACAGCGGTTGTGAAAGCCAGAGTCGTGGTGGTGGTTGTCAGAGCACTCGAACAAGTCACTACAGGCGCTGTGGTAGCTAAACCCAGAGATGTTGTCGACAGTGCCTGCATAGCAGCATGCTGCAGGGCAGCGACGGTTGTGGCCGGCGGGTCGTTCGGCATGGCAGTCAAACTCCAGCCAAAACACAAAAATTCAGAATCCCCAAAAAACAATTTTTTTTTGGCACCAAATAAAACCAGAGATTTAACTCAGAAAATTTAAAGAGTTAGCACCAGTACTAAAACTAGTTAACCAAGTTGATGAACAAGTATCCGATATCACAAATACGAAATTAGTTGCTGTACTTGTCACCAAGCTCTCAATCTGACAAGCACTACTGTTATAACACGACTAGATATCAATCACTAGTCCCTGTTCGGGCGCCATGTTTGTGACGGATATTTCCTGGTGAGAGAAAAGACGATCGGCTACACTGGTACACCGAACCGCAGGAAATCACGTCACGGGTTGTCAGATACCTTGGAATTGCTCAGCTCGGTCGCTGGGACAATTCCAGGGGTCGAGGATCGAAATCACAATAGTTATCAGATATTCAGATATGAGAGCTCAGTTATATTCAACCTAGATGGCATTCAACTTAGGACAGACTAAATCTGGAAACACCTTCTAAGTAAAATGCCCTCTGCTGTTTTCCCTAGCTCTGTGAGATGTTCAGAGTTAACACTAGTTACCCATAGTTAATGTTTACCCTAATCAAGAAACAACATTAAACTATTTCACTAGTGACCAATAATTACAGGAGTAGGACAGACCTTACACTCCTGTAGACAGCAGGTTTTGACAAGACTAAGCCTGTTACAACAGCAGGAAAACAAGTAAGACTGAACCAACACATACAAATCACCAATTACTCCAACTTGGTTACACGGAATTTGGAAAATATCCTATCCCAAAAGGAAAACTAAATTATAATCGGCACCAAGATAATTAATTTAATTAGTCTTGGTTACAGCCAAGAGATGAGCAGGATAGGTCTCGGAACCCTATCCTGCGACAGTTTCAACGCTAAGTCTGAAAACTGGCGTTTAAAATAAAATCGAAAAACTTTGAGAACATAACGCTGTCGTACCTTTAATACCACAAGGTATAGGAAGATGACGAAGTCAGCTCTCGAAGGTGGTTGAAGTAGTGGACGGGGAAGCGACGCACGAAACGACTATCAATCCGAACACTAACGTAGCACCGACCAGAGTGAAGCTCTTATCAGGACCTCGTGGAGCTCACTTTCCGCTGGGAAAACCCACCAGCTGTCAACGTGAAGCTGGTTACAGGATCGAAAAAAGCTCTTCCGGGTTGCCCTTTTTTCGAGCGTCTGCCAGAAAACAGATTGGCGCGCTCCGCGAGCAGAAGAAGAAGCAGCGCAGGCTCTGTCGTCGTCTGCATAACGCAGTCGTGACGATGTCTTTTAGGTTATGTTGTTCACAACAACAACAACCGTAGTTACGTTCGTAAATATTACGTTACCCAAGGAAGTGATCTAATTACGTGTCCAACTAAGTGTTTATATCAGATTATAGTCGCCGTTATACGCCTCAACACTTAGCTTTCCACATCAAGATCGGCGATCGGAGTCGGCAGTTATGGGACCGACTAGGTTAGCCTTCCGATGGTGATAATTAGGGTTATAACCATCCACCCCAACACCGTGAGTTACTTAATCACTCAAAGGGTTTAAGTTAGGGAAATAGCAGTGTTTATACTGATTGCCAACACTCCCTCCATAGACTGGACATAGAATAGGTAGGCCTAGGCCTACTGGTCCCATGACTAGGCCTAATGAGCCAATTCTTACCCCTGCGCAAATTAGGCTCATTACATAATGATACCTTCTAAATCTGTGTGGCATATTGATTTTAAACAGTATTTTTATACCAAAATGTGTAAAAGAGATGTCAATAAATTATAGGTTTCATGAATGAGTTTTTTGGGTCTCTTAAAAAGAGAAATTTATTCAAATATTAGAAAAATAATGTCATCTTAGTAGAGCTAGCAACTTGTTTCTATAACTGTTATTCGCCCGGTGCCAATCATTATAACTGGCTACTGGAGAGGTCTTGAAAAACTGCTGATCAAGTTTTGAATGATGCGCTATCGACCCAAGAACACTGGGAATCTCATTACTTACATGCATAATATGCAACGTTGAAAAGTCTTTTATTATACAATGTATGAAATAATTCAACCAAAAATTAGAAATAATTATCTTGCAGAGGTTTAAATTTAATTTGCTCAAAATATTGACCTAAAAGCGTTTGTAAAACTACATCTCGATTGAAAACAATATGGGGAAATTTAGCACTTCTAATACCCTTAGAATTATTTAAATATACAACTTGCATTCTAGGGATACAATAATTTGCTTGTTCTTGTTTATCTTAAAAATTGAGATTTAGAAGCAAACTAAAGAAAGATTTTTGTTATAGTTTGGGAAATAAAAAAGAAGATATTTACAAGTTATTGTTTATAGAGTTCCTCCATGTTCCTCTAGCAAACTGTATAATCAGACGAAAATCATTCTCTTGCGTTTTTTTACAATATGTCTTTAAACATAAATAAGAACAATTTGACATCTTTAAAATTTATTGATTACTTTGTAAAAGTTTCAAAAACTTTAGAGACTTAATATTAAAAAGGTACTATTGACTGGACAACATACTGTATTAACATATATTCTTGAAAATGCTAATTTGCTAATTAGCAAACACTAGTTGTATTGTACTAGCTGTAACACATTACAAATATGTACATCACATTTCGGGAACGTTTAACCCATTTTCTTGAGTCACATTCTGAGAACATGTTAGGGGGAGGCCCCGGCAGAGAGAAACATGTGTTATTCATATACTCAATCAGCTTGTCAAACATCGATGTGTTATGTGTTATTCGACTTGCCTCCAAAGGGATGTAATTTTAGATATCATCAGCATTGAGGCCTGACGTTAGACATGGAAGAATACCAAAAACTTAAATGAGTATAAATAAAAATGTTTAAGTTAAGCTGCTAAAATATGTATTATATATACTTCCATAAATTAAATCCTAAATCTTAAATATGACATAACGACATAATAGCGTGTTTCGAGTATTGATTACGAATTTTTCACAATGATATTAAGAGCAAATAAATAAATAGTTATTTGTGTGATGAGGGAGTAAAGCACAACATTCCAACGAGTGAAAATCTTAGCGCCCGAGCTCGCAAGGGCGAAAATGTTTACGAGGGAGACAATGTACTTTACTCTCGAAAAACACACACCATTTTTCCCTGACCTACAATTATAAATATCTTGACTATAAAAACTTAATTTTACTTACTCTGTAAGTAATGAAATTGGAAATTTGCAGGCACTATAAGTTTTGAATTATTGATTTCATTGTTATTCTTATGGGTTTACTTTGTCTCCTGCCGGGAGACAATCACTTTACTCACGCTGGTAGACAAATAATTATTTTACTCACCCATTAAAAGAAGTAAAAAGCCTCTAAACACAGCAGGAGGGGAAAAAGGCATTTCAATACGTGCGAGTTTCATCAAAGATAATATAAAAATTTGTTAAAGTCTGTAACCAATAATATAACACAGCATCAAATGAAGAGAAGACTGAGTATATTAAAGTAAAACATTATTAGATCCCCTAAATTATTAGATTTGAATAGCCATATAGATCTATGGAGAAGTTTACAATAAATTATTTTACAGACAGAGGATTCCTGTGTTTTGTAACATTAAGAAGGAGAATTCAATGCCATAAAATATGGTTTAAAAGTTTTATTATTGACATTTTTAAAATTTTAAAACTTAAAATCCTATTTTTAATTAAAAATTTGTTTTTCCACAATCACAATACCTGATGTTTATATTATCATGTGTTACATAAAATCATATACAGAACATTATATGAAATTGCTATTTTTGGAACCACGGTAACTGTATTTTCATAGCTTTGCCTCAAACTGTATACTCTTTTTCCATGATAATTTAATAACTTGCAAATGGATATTCCTAGATGAAGCTTCAAATACTGTAGTTAAATACTCTTTAACACATTAATTAAAAATCCACGCTGGGGATGCAAGCCTGCTACAACCGGAGTATTTTTGCAACGGCTGTAGGCCTAAAATGAATTAGTCGCTAAATAATTTTTGTATTATTTATGTGCGTAACACTTGTACCAAACTTTACAACTTGTAGCCTTTTAATCTCTTTGTAATATCCTCTAATAAATATCTAATTCTGAGGTCGAACTAAAGGAAGTAATAAAAGACCAGCGGAGAGGTAAGATGCTGATGATACTATCGGAGAAACCTGTAAACCAGATTTACAGCCGAGCTTAGACACAAGCGATGATCTGAACTGCAGTTGTCGTGTTCCTCAGTGCCAACACCCTCTACATCAGCAAGTTAAACGTAGTTACTGGCAAAGAAGACCCTTTATATGTCTGGCGATATGAATGACTATTTTTTCGATGTAGAGATTGAATGCACATGGTGGTTTTTTAACGCAACCCACTTTTAACTTTGATTAAACACATATAAATATGAAATAAGTATAAGTTTTGTTAATTTTTACATTTATACATGCTATTTTTTAAGTTTGATTACATTTAGCTTACATTATGTGTCCAAACAATCCGCCATAAACATTAAAACAAAGTCGTGCTCTCTCCATCAATTCCTAAACACGTTCTGCAAAGTACCTCATTGAAGTTATTGTATTAAATTTGTTATGTTTGTTTTGAGATGTTGAATATCCTGTGAATTGCTTTCGTAGGCCTTACTTTTTATGTATCCCCAAAGAAAATAAACACAACAAAAGGTGCGGGTTTGTAAAGTCAAATTCGGGTTCTTGGGGGGGAATAATCCTTCACTGATGAAATAAAGTTTTGGGCTACGTTAAAAAACCCTGTATAACATAGCCTACTCTCTTTGTTGTATTCCATAGTTTGGACTGTGAGTTATGAATTTTTTCGTTTCACAGTTTCTTAGGCTGCGATAACCTGCATTACTGCATCGGTTGCCTAAGAAGGATTAAAATGCACATTTTTGTGATTTATTTATTTATTATGTGAAACACTATATGGTTTTAACTTAATAATAGATGTTGAATACAATTGTAGATGGGATATCTTTTAATAATCTTAAGTGTACCATGAAAAAGGCTTTTAACAACACATTGATGAAAATAATAACATGTTTTGTTATGATATTTCATGGCATAAAAGTGACTGATCCGTAAAAAATCTTCCTTATAAGCTTAGCACGATTATTTTATCTTTGGAAGGAACAATCTGTTTAAGGAAAAAATATTTGTCTCTTAATGTTTTTGTTTTAATAATGTTCCAACCCAAAAAATCTATGAATTTTTAACAACAGAAAATAAGGGTTAGAACTCAAAGGAACGAACACTTTAAATACTAAAAAAAACAATCACTATAAAAACAAATTCTTTAGTATGATTAATTTTAAATATAGTCATATATGCACCAGAATTTAAATAGGTGAATGGCAAATAATCTCTGTAACTCTTTTTATAACTTATATTTTAGGAAATCGATGGGAGTTAGTCATGTCTGCTAATTCTGGCATGGCAAACAGTCTTTAGAGTGAACTGTTAGTATTGTTATTGGAGATGTTACCCATGAAGTTGGTTGCGAACAATCCCATCTTCATAGTTGCAGATGTTCATTCATGTTGAAGTATTTGTGTTGAAATTCTCATTTAATCATATGTCTATCTATGGAAATGTATTAAGGGCATGACACTCATTGTTTACATATGACTCACTTAAAAAAATAACGTGTTTGAAAAGATCATGATACAAAACATCGCCAAGGAAAAATATTTATAATTTTTATGTCTGTTAACTTTTTGGAAATGGTAATTAGACATTTGAGAGATAAAAGTTCATCAAAAATATTACGTGAAAGAGTCGCAGTCGGCCCGCCCGACCTAATGCTTGCACGCACCACGAACGTGGCAAAATATTGTAAACTGATCAGTTACTGAATGAAATTGTTATGTGTCCATATCCGCGCTGTCTCATTGTGTTAAATTGTGTGAAACTTAAATCCAAGACGAATCTGCTAGAGGATAAGGAGCCAGTGATGAAGCCATCGACGCTTCGAAACTATTAGTCAACATAACAATAAGGATTTTGATAACGTAAACATTTAATTTAGGAAAAAGGTTATGACCGAACTCCGTAATTTACTTTTTAACCTCTTTAATAGTGAATGTTCTCCCATTAATTGATGGATTTTTCATACATTTTACATGAAGATAACAAAACGTGACCTTGAGCCCATTTGCATATAAATAATATCCAAACAATGCGTTATAGCTTTCTCAAAACATCTCGGTACGTCGGTTGGAGGTACTGTTCTTATAACATATATGAACCAAAATATATACAAACATTAGCTGCAAGAAGGTTGAAAGAAAGTAGTTAAATCATTATTGAAAACTTTTCATCATCTCTTCAGTGTAAAAAAAACAACTTAAGTCCACTAAAGATAAAGCCTTGTGTTTTGACGATGTCTCTCATCTTCCTTTAAGATTCACTTTATTTATTTGAGAACTGTAGACATATAAGATAAGTAATATTTAAATATATATGGATATATTTAACTTACTTGGCAAAAATAAGAACGAGGATTATTGTTTGTGGGATATAGAAGGTAAAATGGGAAAAAGTAGGTACACGTAATGATCTTTATTTTTTTACTATTGCCAAACAAGTGATTTTTCAGCTTTAGTCATGTAAGTATTAGGAGTAAGTGGGTTTTTAAATAAATGCAAATATGTAATATTGATATTAATATTAAATCATTTGTTTTTAATTAAATTACCCTTTTTCTGATTGAAATATAAATTTGGTAGGACATTATACGCTTTCGTAGTAGATATCAAAGAGATGAATAATAATACTTAAATCATATTTCACTTTTATTTGTTGAGTTACCTAAATTACTGATATATTATGAAGTTAAACTTGCTTACGTCGCCTTAATATAAGTGTTTACTGCCATTCATTTTGTACTTGATAATCATTTTAGAGCAATTCTGTTGCAAAAGAAAAATTGAATTTGCATCATGGCGTCGTCCAATACATCCAACGCTGTTAATGAAACATTGGGACTGGTGGTAAGTAAAATTGTGCTGCTATTTCATCTGATGGTCGACAGGGATGATCCGTCATGCGTCAATCTGCCCAGATTGATGGCTTTATTGACACAATACAGGCTTGCTCATCTGCCCGATTGACGCCAGTATATCCACTTTACTCCATTAAGACTGGTTGCTTAGTGGAACCTTCAATTAAATAGTTATCGATGTAGATATTTTCTTCCGTTTGATATTTTTATATTGAAAAAAAAAACAACGCTGAGCTAGCCTAAGCTGAACTAGAACTGATCAGTAAATTCATTTTCGAGTTTTATTATCAAGGAATCAATAATATACACCAAAGTATCCAACGATTTAGTTTGGGGATCTTTCGTTGTATATCAACGGAATGTGCGGGAGATATGAAGAAGGTCGATTTTTTCTTACTGAAAATTATTATTAACCAGTTAATCCACAAATTAAAAATAATCTATATCCAGAGTAGATGCCCAACTTTTTCGTGAGGCTAGAGTGTTTATAAACAAAATTGAATTCTGGGTCGTCTTTAGTTCTAGTGAACTGAGTGACAATGGAATAATTGATATTTTACTTACTACATTCACGCCATTAGTGGCTAAACGAGTGTCAGATCTTTGAATTCATCGAAAATGTTAGCGTCAAATTAATAAATACTTTCCTCCTACTTTATAAAGCCTGTTGGATTCGGGGAAGACAACCTCAACTTGTAGCACCTTCTCCAGTTCGGATCCTACGGTACCGCAACCAGGTCTACCCATGAGTTGAATTGGCTGGAAATGTTGAAGTGTACAGTATTCTCTGAAAACCCTGGGCTTAAATCTTCTTGAGCCATTGTAAAATCCGATACTGTTACTTTTATCGAATAACCATGAGTTTTCTGCATTTTTTGGGCAAATTGAAACAAAATACATCTGTCGCTGCAATTATTCACTTGTGAGCATATTCAAGATTTGCAAGGGAAAATTATGTTTGGAATATTTGTAGTAAATAATAAACATAAAAAAGTGACATTTACAATTCATAAGCATCGGGTGTGAGGGATATGAATAATAGCATAACATCAAAGTTTCATTACAGAATTGTAAACTTTTTTTAAACATACTTTTTATAAAGTAACAATATAGTATATCAAGAAATATGTGATATCGATGTCTGTCAATGCTTTGTGATTGCTTTCAATGAATTTCAAATGTGTCATCGAGGGATGACTCGGGTTATACGGTATAACAAGTAACTGTTAGATCTATCAAAGTTAATAAAAATTGCATAAGTAGATTTTAAAAATGCCGAGATGATCATAACATTTATAAAGGAATAAGGTAACCTTTGTGAAGGAGGTGGTTTTATAACTACTGGATAAATTTTGATGATTTATGTTTTGATTGAAAGCCTTTAACGCGAAGGTGTGCCTTTTAGGTTCTCAAGACTGTGTGTTGACCCAGAAACCCTTAGAAATCTCTCAAATTACTAATTTGGCCCATTTAAACAACATCGAAGAAGAAATCGAAACAAAATATGCAGTGAAGTTTCAATTTTAACCAGCAGAGAGCTAATTGTAAAAATAAGTTTATGGAAACAAAATTATGGTTTGGTTGTATTTTACGAATTCCGGTTGCACACGTGAAAGGGTAAACAGACGCCAGACAGCCACAAAGATTTGATGTGACCCTAAAGAATGCCACTTTCCTGGGATCTGGAACTGTTAAATTTATTGCTTTCACAGGTCAAAATTCAGCCAGAAGGGACTTGCTTCTATGATTTTATTTTATAAGAGATTTCATCTATAGAATCCTAATTTACTTTTGCAAAGAAAACATATCGAGCTCAGGAATAAATTTTAACTAGGAATGTCTTTTCAATTGGCGTTTTATAGAAAAATAATAATATTGACCTAATAAATAATTGTGGTAACTTTAAAGTACGACGATAGAGTTTAGGTAAACATATAACACTGAAGATTTAACTTTTTATGCAGGTGAATTTTGATAATATTGAGTAGCTTTTATTTTACATGGATTGCATTTTTTTGGCTTGTAAGCTCCTAGGCAACATGGTTGCCCATGATAATCCGATAGAGCTAGTTAAACAGATTTACAGCGATGCCCTTTGTTATCGATTTGCGTTGAAGTCTTCTTAAATAATTTAAGAAGTAAGAGGCAAAAGTTCACGCAGTCTGTTGAAGCAACACGTTTAATATTTATGTACAATCTTATCTACCAATGTACACCAAAAGTTTGTCTTAGACTTGTAGGTTTTAGTAGAAAAACTGCTCTTGATAGTTACCTTAGAGCAACTAAAAACACGGTTCATAGTGAAGGGGGTTTCAATTTCAAGACACTTTAAGGGCCTAAATTGATTATTTCAACGATAACATGTAAAAATGGTATGAAATAATGACTCCCTAAGTTAACCTAAAACATAATTCACGGGTTTTCGAAAGCGTTTAATAGATCTCACTTTTTCCGATAGACCGGAAAACATTTTTTTAATAAAAAATACAGCTTACAAAAATTATGATTTGAAACTCGGTATTTCTAGCTAACTAGGAATCTGTGTATCCGAATAAAAACGTATATCATTATGTTTTGGTTTTGTTTAGATAATGTTACTCATTTATGTACTCAATATGGAACTGTAAAACTAACATCATCAAGTGATACGTTTTTTCAAATAACTTAGCCCAGTTATAAAACTAAATACATTTAAACCTTATATACAGTACGCTATTGTTATAATCTTTTAAACTCCTATAACTTTTATTACTTGATTACTAGCATTGATTCACTATTTGAAAGCAATGGGAGCCAACGAGCCAAAATATTATGAGCTTTAATCACTGGTTAGTGAAAATTTTAGCTCCAAGTTCAAGTTGATCAATGAACGTTCGTCATTTGCTATTTATTTTCAAATCATACTGGTAACTTCCATACGAACCCTGACTCAGCCTGAACGGAATGAGTAGAACATAGTTAGCTAAGCGTGTAATTAAAAAAAGAAGAGTATGAGGGAGGGCTTAATTTACTTTCTACTGATGTTATTGCTACGTGATATGCCTTAATTTACATTGTGTATACATTTTAACTGTCATTAAAAATAACTGTCAATAAATATTCTTAAAACTGATCTGACGAAAAACTCTTTCCTTATTTTTTATCCTTATACATAGTATATTAATTTAAGTCACAATCTAAATATCTCTAAACGATTTCCGGGCAAACCCCAGTTAAATAATCGATATAGAAATATTTAGATTCAGACAGTTGCTTAGGAACGGTTTACTTTACCAGAAAATCGTATTAAAAAACACAAATTTTGTAATGCTTCTACACGAAGGGAAGGGAGACATAAAAGCCCACAGAAAGTCGTTAGATCCTGTTGATAGCTTATAGAATCTCCTAACCTGATTTACTACACTTCGTAAACGCTCCTGGTGATCGCTATTACACTTTCTAGGCGAGCGTTTGTTGGGCTGTTTACACCTTACAATGGATTACATTTAAATTATATCTTTCTTTCTTAAACTTATACAGCTTAAGTTCAATATAACACGTTTTTCAATATGATATCATAAATGTTGTCTATTAAAGTTTTGGAAAATTTTCAGTACCAATACGTTGAAAAGACAAAGTGACTCGGGGAATTGCAGTACTTCATACACTATTTTTTGTATTTCGACTTCAAAAAGGCTGTACTTGAACTAAAAAATACATAAAATGTATATTAAATAAATAATCTGGGCTATGGGGAAAATTAGTCGAAACGAGCATAAATACAATTGGATAAACTGAACTTAATATTTTTTTACGGAATGAAGGAGGCTATAGTGTATTTTCTCAGCAGTAAAAAAGTAGACATAGCGTTATATATAGTTCACCGTTCAAAAATTCAAACAGCCTGGTTTGGAAATGCAGTTATGACTAAAAGATGCGACGTCATACGACAGAGACATTCGAGTACATTCGATTGATAAGATTATTTACAGTGTCGAGCGATGCTATTATACATTTGTAATATAAATATATATGTATATTTTCATATATTTAGAAGAATATGCAACATAACGGTTTGCTTCATAATTGCCTAGGATTTTGTACTGTGCCCTACATTTCATTTCTAAAGACATTTAATACAACAACCTCAAGTAGCTATGTACAAGCTACTTGAGGTTGTTGTATTAAATGTCTTTAGAAATGAAATGTAGGGCACAGTACAAAATCCTAGGCAATTATGAAGCAAACCGTTATGTTGCATATTCTTCTAAATATATGAAAATATACATATATATTTATATTACAAATGTATAATAGCATCGCTCGACACTGTAAATAATCTTATCAATCGAATGTACTCGAATGTCTCTGTCGTATGACGTCGCATCTTTTAGTCATAACTGCATTTCCAAACCAGGCTGTTTGAATTTTTGAACGGTGAACTATATAAATAGGAGAATATAGTGCTTAACTTTTAAGTCAAAACTCCTTCCTTCAGATTTTGAAGTTTCAGTGTTTAGCCTTATAGAAGAATATTAATCAACAGGTTGAATAGGGTAAATCTATTATTACAATGTTTAATAATTGAACAGAGGTATGAACAGTTTTTTCCAGCTATTTCATCACAGTCCAAAATATAAATAACTTACCATTGATTGAAACTAAAATACCCTCCGACCCATGTGATAGACCGATGCAGCTACTAGTGGCTAAAATGGTTACCACTTTTATTTCTATAAATACCCAAAACAACATTCCTGTCCCCTGATTTTATTTGATCGATTACCTTAAACACATGTGAGGAATCTTTCTGTGAAACAAGTGTCAGTGTATCAACGCGATCAGTGTATTAACAAATTTGCATTATATTCCCTAAAATTAATAAAATGAACATCAAAGCGCTCCTTATATCGCTTTGTCGTGGAGGTTGAAAGTTGCCCTGCAGTGATCCTTCAACAATGGTCGCAGCCATCTGTCTTGCTTCACAGGAACATTAGAGGTTCTGTGGCTACACAGCGACAGCTCTCGGCCTCAAACACTTACGAACGGTAAAGTATTTCAACAATAACAAGGTGATTATGACCTCATACTGTTTTCTTAACCAGTCGATTCAAGCTAATATACAGATTGAAACTACATAATACGTTAATGATAACTTGTATTATAGTGATGGGCTTTCTTTGTTGTTAAACTGAAAATATGCGATCATTTACACAAATTTTATTACTGTTTTTTTATTAATAATTAAATATCTGACAACGTATGAAACTGTTATGAATTTCAAAATATAAATAAACTGATTTCCTGGCAAAAGCAAGAATACATGATAATTTTGACGTAAATAGGGGTTCTTTGAGGCTTTGAGGTAACTTTGAGGTTCTGTTTCGTCTTTTTTTTAGAAATACTTACTTCAATATTTTAGAAATTTAGATTATTGAAGTTAATTTGGGGACTGGAAAATAAATACTTATATTATTATCTCCAAATTTACCGCTTTTTTATTTCGAATGGTACATCACTTAGAAAAGAAACAATGTTCAAGAGAATTAAAACAATTATCTTGTAAACAACAAATTGCGGTAAACAACTGTCAGGTAAACACAAATATGAAATGTGTGTTACTGTCACATATATATCGACAAAAACTAGTACGACGTACGTGATTCGAGCGAAATAACTTCGTAGCTCACGTAGAGCTAGTGTCATAATACTCCACCTTAACAGGTAATGTGTCTCCGTCATCGCAAGCATTCTGCTGAGCTATCTGATACTCCCCGACAAGAATAACATTTATCAAGCCTTCCGCTGTAGTCAGCTCATTTAATCTATTCACCAAAGTCTTTTCCTTTTGTTCGTGTTTATAATACACCATTCATAATTAATTACTACCGTTGTATAGTTTTTTTTTTTGAAGTAAGACGATTTTTTCAAGTAGAGTACGCTTTTTTGTAATGTTTAAATATTAATATTATCTATTAATTTTTTGTTGGCGACTCGTTTTAGGAAAAAATCTCATAAAACTATAAACAATTTTAAGAAAGAGATAGGTCTATATTTCGGTCACTGAAGACAAAACCTTATCACTGAGATTGATGGTGTACTCGATGTAAGACAATCATATATATGTATATCTTTCATATAAAACCTTTTGTTATTTCTTACACATATTTACACCCTATGATTAATTTCATAGGTGTTTACCATAACATTTGTAAATAAAAATCAAATCCACATCAAACTCCATAAAATATAAAAAAAATCCATCTCATATCTTCATCTTCACATATCTTTAAGTAGACCTATGAGATTTTGCGAAATTGTTTTCTGTTCAGTATTAACATACAAAATCTAACATCTTGAAAGTGGAAAACATTCGTATATTGTCTTGCTTTAAAATTTCCTCCTGGATGTATATTTTAACATACCCAAAAGCCCTATTGTTAGGTGCTCGGTAAGTAGCCGTCATCTTGGATTTAAGGTACAATTTTAGGGGTTTTCAAAATATCTCAAAAACCATTGACTTTTAGTATAATATATTAAGTTCGTAAGTTCGTAAAGTTCGAAGTAGATTAAATTTGCTAGAATAAAATATAAAATATGTTTTGTTTATACTAGCCATTTTCAAAATTATCACTAGTTTTACATTTTGCTTGTTAGATCTTAACGAATATTCCTTCCATATGTAAATTTGTGTGAAAAATAAATGCCCGACGGAACAAAGTCTACTCACCTAAAGAAAAATAAACTATATTCATTAATTCTCGTCAAAAATTATATTAATTTTGCACCTTAGTCATATAGATAGGTCAAAAATAAAGGTGTGGGCGAGCTCACAAAATCACATATTTGTAATAGTCCCTTAAGAAATAACTTTTTATAACCTCACCAATGGCCTTTATTTTGGACCAATCTTCATAACTAAGGTGTAAAAAATTGCACTAAGTTTTGACAAAATTTCATAAAAAAATATTTAATTTTCCTTAACATGAGTAGGCTTTACCCCGTCGGGCATTTATTTTGCACACATATTTACATGTATTTCTTATGAAAGGAATATTTATTTGTTAAGATATAAACAACAAATATGAAACTAGTAGTTGTCTTGTAAATGGTTGGACCAAATTAAATATATGATGTCCTTTTTTGTGGCAAATTTAGTATAATTTCATTTTTAAACTTTATATAGTTCTTTTATTTTTAAACTTTATATAGTATAATAATAGTTGATAGTTTTCGAGATATTTAGGAAAACCCTAAAAGTAGTACCTCAAATCCAATATGGTGGCCACTTGCTGACCACCGATCATTCGAGCTTTTGGGTATGTTGCAATACACATCCAGGATGTCACCTTAAATAGACTTCCATTCATATAAGAATTTTCACTTTTTCTAGCAAAGCAATTTTTTGGTGTAAGATGAGTGGGCTAATCGTACCTAATTCTAAGTTTATATCTAAGGAGGAAATAACGTTATCGATAAATTTGTACTATACTTATTAAAAAATATAATAAGGCAGCCAACTACGTATCGAAGTTATTTGGTAATATCGTAAAATCTGTTTTTGATGCAATTACCAGTGTCAAAAGAAATCTTCCAGAATTTGGAATCACCCTGTAATTAAATTTCTTGTGTGTGTTATTAAGCATTTTAAAAGAACAGAAAAGAAAAGGAAATATTCTCCCTACATCTGCAACGAGCAATAAATAAAATGTGTGCAATGCATTAAGTTATTTCAAAATATATAAAAAGTTAACGGTAGTGTATCGTTTTCTGCTGTATTCATTTCGTTGGCTCTTCAAGTAATGTGTGTAAAATATCTTGAAAAATAGCATTTTGATATCCTGGCTGCATTTATCCTGGATAAAAGTTTCATGTAGGATTAGTAAAAAATATACTTTTGTTTATTTGTAAAAGGTTTTAAAAAATAAAATTAAAAAATCAATTCAATTTCATCAACACATAAGAAATTACTATTTCAATAAAGAAAACCTAAAATCATAGTACTTTTACCATTAATTTTCATCTAACTATAACTCCCTCCCTTGTTAAAATACTTAATATATTTCACCATGTATTGTAGCGGTTATCAATATTCATAGTGTTAAGGTGTTTTATAAACATTTATTTTTGCAGGTAAGGGGCATAAACAAGTTTTTCCAACAAAGACCGTAAGTACTATATTTTTAAGAATTAACCGCGAACTACACAAAAGACCCAGAAAACACATTGTAAATTTGCTTTTGGTTTCAATTATATGGTGTTTTTGTATTATTGAATGATGCATCATAAATCAAACATAAACTGTCTAATGCAGTCGTCCCACGTATAATCCGGAAGCCCTGCAAGCGTCACTTCAGTCACTCGTCAGTGACGGCGGGCTCTTGACCCAGTATTGGTATATTTTGTTTAGTTGTGAACTGTGACAGTTCCCCTCGGTCTGACGTACATAAATGGGCGGTTTATTGAATGTCTGACGTCAACGAACTGGACAGTATGCTTCTTGGACGTTTTGAGGTAGATTTGCGTATTGTATCGGATTTAATGAGTAAGTCGGTTTTATTGCAACGGTTAAGAAGTGGCGATAGATTTTATTAGCCTATGATGACGCTTTGTTGATGAAAATATTTCTTATTATTTATGTTTTTGCTCATAAAATATATTTCCACTATCAATTGGATTTTTACGAAAATTTTTCATTCTGAGTATCAAAAGTGTCATTTACATTTATTTTGTGGAATCTGGAATAAAATCAAAACAAATTAAAACCCTTTTAAGGCGACGGCCCTAATAGGCCCCCGTGGCAAGCCGTAACAGGCACCCGTCCTTTTTTACCCATTCACTGGCTGGTTGTGTTTTCCAAATGCCACAAAACTTGATATTCCCATATTGTTTTAACCGTCCAAATATCATTTAAAACATGAGTTGTGTGTGTTTGATTTGTTTTGTCAATGAGAAAGAGCAAAAAAAGTCGAGATAAATAATCTGTAAGCGAAATCACCTTTCTGTATGCAAATAACATGGCTTCTGCCTTATAGGCCCAAAACTGTGTAATGTCAATTTTTTTTTCTATCCGCGATAGTTCTAGGTAGGCCTACTTCAAAATTGGCATGCTAGCTGTCAATAGGTTTTACTTTATAGTTATAAGTGGTTTTTGGATGTAAAACAAATTTATATATTTTTTATAAGCGGTGAAAGTAGAAAAATATGAATTAGCTATTCAAAATCTTTTACATACATTTTGTAAAACAAATTTTTTTCTGATACTTTGCAATATATTTTAGTATATTGTAAATCCCATTTAATTAGAAACAATTTAAAAATTGAGTATCTGATCAATTGTGGAAATTCTAGCTCTTTAACTAGAACTATGCACAGCACATGACAAATGGCTTGGCCTTTTTCGCATGTGTCCCAGTTTGGGAGTTGCCCTTTTTAGCACGTAACCCATAATTATTGACGGGGTTTAAATGATTTTAAAACGAGAACTGCAAAAACAGTTACTTACAAAACGCTAAAAGAGATACGAAAAACGCACAGGAGCACAGAAATCACACTATCACCAAACAGAATTTAGAAAATATACACCCAATCACAACATAGAGAAGAGACGGGAGGTGTGAAGTGAGTATAGAACTGAGAGTAGACTTTGTGTTCGAAATATGTTGCATAAATTCCCAAATTCTTTCTTTATCATAATAAATAATTATATCACAGAGCGGGAATTTTACACAAGCCTTTCGAGATAAATGTATGATTCATTGTGCTTTTTAATGTGACCACTGTATAAGGGGTCACGACAGCTGGTCAGTCATAAAACAGTCCAGTTATGTGTTCACATTTAGTAAATTAAATAGTTGTGTGCTTGTTCTTTCACCGAAAAAGAATAAAATGTTATCCTCAAGGTACGTTTTTCATAGTAAATATAATTTGTAACCAGGTGAAAATGTTTTGGGTTTTTAATTTTACTCATGATACACGTCTAGGGTAAAGTTGAAAAAGCTAAATTTTGTGGTAGATAAGACAAATCACCAGGCACTTCCGCTGTTCTCACATTACCTGGCGAGAGACGCATCTTTCTAACATAATATTGTCTGAAATACTCCCCACTCGCACTCCTGTAATAATTTTTAAACCTCTGGTAACTTGACATTTACAGTAGACAGTATGTTTGGTGGTTGAGATAGTTCTTTGTTTGAAATTCATTGTTGGTGATGGTGATTTTATATTTTGGTTTGGATTTTTGCGGACATTTGCCATCACTGATTAATAAAAAACAAGTTTCACGACGTTACGGGATCTGGAATCTGATCCCGAAACGTCGTGAAACTTGTTTTTTACTAATCAGTGATGGCTGAGAAAAATTGTGTCCGTTCTATCTGAGGTTGAACTGCAGTTACATATAATATGTAAAATATTGCGGGCAACTCCTTAACTGTCTGGGTAAATTGAAGTTTTATCAACTTTCTCACATCGACCATTTCGATGTTCTATCATCGTTTCCAAATAGTCGCTTTGTGGGACCAAAGCCTTTAATCAACATATAAATGATAAAAAAAAACTCAAAACATCTTTCTTTATCGAAGTACGTATATTGTGAACTGGATTTTGTACATTTTACTCGACTTCATATCACACTTATACAACTCATTTTAATCCAAGCAAAGCAGACGTTTTCCCATTCCTTTATTTTATTCGGAAATCATATGTTGAGCAGTAGATTTTTGTCGTTAGTAATTTATTTATTTATTGCATGAATATGTATGAGTATTTTAAGTGATGATTTGTTACTATTTCTTGCATGTCATTGTTATCTTGGATATTTATTTATATTTGAAGATGAAGATTAACTATTGTTAAGTTTGTTGTCACTAAGTGATTTCAAGATGGTGAAGAAAAAGATGGTCAAAACACAATGAACATTTTGTTATTCCAATTTTTTAATATGAACTTATTCTTAATGCTGTAATGTAATTGGCCTCGGCTGTTTTATAGCATTATCAAATAAATAAATAAATTTTAAAAATGGTAGATTTTTGTATTATTTTTCGTTTTCTGTTAACTTTCTAGTAATTACGGTATTTTTTCCCGTGTTCTAGCAGGAATCAAGGCTTTCGATTTTAGCTGCTCTTCCATCATCAAAACTACTTGCCAAGCGACCTCAGATTAGATTAAAAAAAGTTCTTTCCACTAGGTATCTCACGAAAATCTGTTATTACACAATGTCTTGCTTTTTAGATATAAGTACACGTTTTCCATGGGTTCACATTTTAAATATTTTGTTTATACAAATTGTATTATTAGTTTATTTTAAGAACTTACTTCTGTGGAGTTTACGTCGCTATCTTTTAACAGTTTAGATACTGATCAATGAAATAAAAAAATAATATCTTCAAATCAATTTCAAAATGGGTTTCCGATACTTTTTTAATAAAATTAAAACCTCAGCTTTTACAAGAAAAATTTTGTGTGAAAAAGAATGAGTACTCTGGTGGCAGGTATTTACCTTTGTCCTTTAGGGAGAAAACTCAAACTGGGCTTTGAAAAACCTTCAGTAATGAAGCCTCTTAACTTGCCTTGTATAATAAAAATTTGTAAACCTCTTTAGATAAAAAAAAACAAATATTATGTGTTTAAGAAAGGAATAAATTTTCCGGTAAATTATATATTTTAAATAACAACTAACTTTGGGTTTTAATTCTGATTATATTGATAAAAGTAAAACTTTTTGAATTCAAAATTCCGCAACAATAATATTTGGATTTATAAGATTTTTTAGGATTTTTTTCAGATTGTATTAAGGAATTAGGTTGTTTATTTGACTTAACTGAAAATGTATGGGAATGTTTCCCAGAAACGTTTTGCAAATTCTTTGAGAGTTGCCGCCGCTCCATTACCGATGCGGGCGCCTTTCTGTTGTTAACCTACTTTTGAGGAAATAGAACGTTTTTAGACATTAGAAATATTCTTATAACATATAGGAGAATAAAAACACCTTAGAATTTTCCGTCGGAATAAATCGCATTTGTTTGCCAATCGCTTGGCACTACAAAGGAATTTTTCTGTGTTGTCCAGAATGCTCTAGAGGAAATCCTTGTTTGACGGGTGAAACTTTTTGACGTTGAAGAAGAGTATTTAATTCAAAATAATGCACATGTTGCCGCATACAATATACTGTATAATGAAAGGATACGTTACTTTTGTTCAAGATTTTCCCAAAAAATATATTTTTCGTGGGTTTTAACAATTTTATTTATTTGCACATGCACAAATGGCCTAGCTTATAAAATATAAAATAGAAAAATTTAATGTAGAAAACCGTTACAGCTCCTAATTAAAATAATAATAATAATATCTGTATATTTTTAAAGCTTTAATTACTCCTTTGTAACTATTGTAATTTACACTGTAATTATTCCTTTCGAACTCCTTTGTAACCATTCCCTGGAAACGCAGGGAATAGTTACAAATGCGATTCCTAATAATCAACGTATTTGACCATGAAAAGCATCCTGCAAGCTACCGAACTTATTGAAAACTTTGAAACCTCTTCTGTAAAATTTACCACTTTTGGCTTGTTTCGTTTTCTTGTGCACAAGCGATATGGAGCTTTTTGCAATGTTGTAAGTACCTCTTTTGAAAATGTTTCTAATATAAAAAACGTTTTACAAGATAAAAAACTTTGACGTGTGGTAAGCCGATTATTAGTATAAGGCATGTAATGTGCATGTTACTGAAACATTAATGAACTGCTTTTTTTTATTGTAATCTGCCTTAGATGATTTGAAATTATTATATTTATAATGCATGGAACCATAACAATTTAATGAAAAATGGGTTTACAATAAACTTCCAAAATACTGTTTAGTAACTGCTTGGCTTGATTTTGTATCTATGTGATGGTATTTTATCATGACGTAAATGTCTTTCTAGGATTTACTTCAATGTTCTTCTTTTACTTGAAATCCGTTGTTAACGTGTCTGTCAGTTAATTTATCTCTCGTAGTTGTATAATTCGCCGCTTCGGCAGCACAGCACGGGCACCCTCAGCTCGATGTAGTGTGTAGTAAGACCACTAGGTAGCAGCACTTAACTTTCAGTGACATAATTTAAGTATTGTCTTAAATTTAAAATTGGCTTAAACTAGCTTAATCGTTTAGTTCTGGAAACAATTAAGTATATTAATGATAGTTTTGATCTCAATAATTCTACTAAATATCATTCAAGATACCATATGAAGTAACGATTACAGTATTGCTAAAATAATTCCAAATCCGTTAAAAAAGTAAAGTGTTATCAATTGGAATTCATATAAAATAAAAAAATATGTTAAATTAAACATAAATACTATTCTGTAATCGATAAAACTGTTCAAAGTTTCAAAATACTGACTAAATTTAAGTTAAAACAAAACATTAACAAAACAATAGAAACTATACAAAAGATGTATAAAAACATAGTGCTTAGAGATATTTTTTGGAATAGCCTTAGATATTTCAGGTGAAAGATTAAATTTCTCAGGGGTTCTACCAGTATCTCCAACTTTCCTTTATTGTAATTTAATTTCTAAAGCATTTAATGAATAATTTTCATCATAATTTGGCCAATTCGAAGGTATATAAAAAGGAAAACATTGCAGGTGGGCTTTAGTTTCATTCATAGAGTCTCTTCATAAAAAGCGTTTTTCAGTTGTATTTTAAGAAGATTTGTATCAAGCCTTTCAATCTAGAGTTTTCTCATTGTTATTTGAAGAGAAATAAATAATGTGATATATTTGACCCAGCATTTTTATGTATTGATAACATGCTTCTGGAAACTGTGACCATAGCATGAACTACACTGGAAATCATAACATTATTTTTGTTAAATACTTCACTTTATTCTGTTGGGAGAGAGTAATTACTTCATGTAATTTTATTCTTTAATCATTTATTGGAGCTTCGGCAATTTCATGCCTGATAGGTCCAAAGCAACGTCGCGTCGTAAGGAAATTTTAGGAAATGGATTATTGTGCTTTTATTGATAAATAAAAAGACTGCTACCCTCTTTAAAAAAATAATAACAATTCTGGCAATTTAATCAACTCATCTGTACCGAAACAAAGTTTTCACTCTTCTATACAACTTTCACTCATATTGTAATAGTAGTTTATGCAACGATTGTATAATGCATGCCTTTAAGCCACGAGTGAGATGTAAGTTAGAACACGAGCGAAGCGAGTGTTCTAAATATCTCACGAGTGGCTTAAAGGCATAATACAATCGTTGCATACACTATTTTATCTACGACCAAGAATATACGACAAAATTTCCCCTGAAGTTAAACAAAACTCATGACTTACTAATGATGGAATAGGTCAACTAACATTTGAGGTTAGGCAAATAAGCAGACTGAGCCATGAATCGTTGTGAAACAATCAGCTGATGGGATAAGTAAACTCAAACATGAATCGTAATGCAACAATCAGCTGATGTGCGAATTGCGTAATTGTTATTATGACACTACTTCCGTCAAATGCCGAGCTCTCATTGGTCTAGAACCAGTACTCTAAAGTGACTCCAGTACTCTAAAGTCGTCATTAGAGTACTGCTTGGTTTTTGGTGTTTTAATGTATATCATTATAATGTTTATTGTAATACCATAATTGGTGCTTATTGCAATGGTTGTAGATAAAATAACTATTACTGGTGGTCGGCGCTTACCTGCCAATGATATACTGTTATTTTGTAATAACTCGCCTTCTTTGTGCTCATACATTTTTATAAAATTAATTTAATGTATTGACGTGTTATCTTTTCTGAGGGAAAAGATTTTGCCACTGCAACAAATACCATTGTTAGGTTCTCTAGAATAATGGGGAGTGTTGCAAGACGTGTCAGCGACTTGGACTCCGGTAAGGGTGGCAAGGGCAGCAAGGGTTTGATTCTTGACTTGGCCATGGAAACTTCTTTGATTCTCTCTTACAAAAACGGCTTTAGTGTTTAAGATAACAAAATATAGACAACAAAATAAATAATACTCCTTATTCTACGTTTTTATAAGGAATATAATGAACGGTGTCAGCAAACTGACACATACTTCCCCCCTTAAGAGCGTTTAAAGCAAAAAATCTATATAATAAAGTAAAACAAATTAAATAATTTTCCACAAATACAAACCAAATTTTATAAAAATCGGTAACTAATTAACGGTAATATTGGTTTTTAAATATTTGCCATAACAATAACATTAGACAATGTACTGCGTTTACCGCCAAACTAAAATATCATATCTCCACAACCAGTTGTGGACTAATTATTTAAATTACTAAATTATTTATTTTGTCAAGTAAAATCAAATTAAATGGCTGCAAGTATATTTTGATTAATTATTATTATTTTAAGTAAATTTGAAAAATTTGAATTTATTAACACTTAACTCCCCAAAACCTCTTAACCTAAAATTTTACAGACATGCATGCGGGTGGTAGTATTTTGTTTGTCAACTTACAGACATAAAAAATTATGAAATTTTTATCAAAATCGTTAGATCTGTTTTTGAGAAATTTTAATTTTTGTACTTTTTTAAGAGTTGCTATAGGGTAAAAAACCTTAAAAACCGAAAACACGATTTTATACCAATATGCCAAATGTCATGAAAATTAGACATCTCTAGCATGGTGTCGTCTCTAGCTTTGTTTACATCCACACACACTGTCGACGCGACGCCGCGACGCGACGTACAACACTACTTTGAAAACCACTTTTTTGGATTCCAGGAGCACTAAAACGGATTTATCCACTAAACTCCAATTCGAAAATTTTTACGAAACAATACTTTTTCATCACTCTGTATACGAAAATTGCCCGTTACCTTACAGCTGAGATCTACGAAAACTCTCGATTTCCTTACGTCAAAACAAGTAATGATCAGCTGCTTTTTCGGTACCCAAACATTTCATTCCCGTACCCAAACAAACCATTTCCGTACCAAAACAAAATTTTGCCGTACCCAAACAAACGAATTCCTTAATTTGACAGTTCAACCAGCTGACTTTATAAACTAAAATAGACAGTTCAGCCGTATTGTGTTTACTTATAAAAAAATGACTAAATTATGAAATGTTGGATCATTTTTTATAAGTTTGGTCACTTATTTGCATCGTGATGAAAAGTTCTGTTCACAACTCGTCACAAAAGTACCATTTCGGGGCAAGATAGTGTTTTACTTGCGGGGCTTGTGTTTTACTTGGTGTTTTTTTTACACCTCGCAAGTAAAACACTATCTTGCCCCGAAATGGGCTACTTTCGTGACTAGTAGTGAAATATACTATTTCCAGGGGGGGGAGGAATAAGAAATAATTTTTTTTACAAATCCATTTCTTAAATAAAAAAAAAATAAAAAAGATTCAACCAATTTTCTAAGTTATGCAACATACAAACATAACAAATGGTTGGAAATAATATAAATTTACTTAAAAACCCGTATTTACTAAATCATAGGTTGTCATTGGTTGCTTCGAAAAGTAGATGAATCGATTTTACGGCTAGTTCGTGGCGAGCAGTCACGTCGGCCAACGCCGGGGAGAAAATAAAATTTAATGATTCCCAGTAACTCAGGTAACCGTCGTCGCTCTCATCACTGAGAAAACGATCGCACCCACACAAATTCAGTCGCTGTTACCGGTACTTATACAGGTTTTGAAAAACGCAACCGAAAACTTTATTTTATCAGACGAGGATTATTCACCCCAAGATCCCCGGATTTCACCCCACTACATATGAAAACAATTTACAGGATATTCAGCACCTCAAACAAACACAAAAAATTGGATACAAGAAATTCAAAGATGTACTTTGCAGAACATGTTGTGGAATTACATAGAGAGAGCCAACTTTGTATAAATGTCAATGGCAGATTGTTTGAACACAAAACGTAAGTTAAATGTGATCTAACTTAGGTTGTATAAAATTTAAAGATTATCAAAACAAAACTCGTTTCATCTTTATATGTGCATTATTGAACCTCAAAAATGGGTTACGTTTAAAAAACACCCTGTACGTTGTTTATCAGAGTAAAAAACTTTATTTCTCTTTCGTAATACCATATTATAAGAAATGCGAAGCTAGGGCTCTCTTGAATTGCTACATCAAAAATTCGTATTTTTTAAAACTTTGCTAACTATAATTTGGTATGCATATATCTACTAAAATTAGACATGTATGGAGCCGATTTACATATTTATTGCATATCTACATGTATAATTAATTGATAGAGTGAGACGGCATATGCATATTATCTTGATTGATGTCTATGACAACGATACATAAACTTTAGCCTTTTTTAATTACTTGGTTTGTTTATTTAGCTAAGTGCCAAATCCATATGCTTCCGAAAACTGCGGTGACATAAAAATTTACTGTTGCTTGTAAACCACAGCCATTGTTCTCAAACCCCCCTGACCTTTTGTGGCGTACATAAAGTTTTGACATAAAGTCAGTTCGAAAGCAGCCTATTTTGACATTTTATTTTCTCCTCCTATAAATACTGTTTGTGGTCAAAGTTAAATTTCGATCAACATATGAACATACTTATTTTACTGCTACCTTTCCTGAATCAAAAGGTGTGTTTTCAGAATGTGAGTATGTGTGTGTGTGTTTGTGAGAGTGTTTGAGAACGTCAACTAAACTAGAGACTATACCATTAAACCTATTTTGGTAAAATGAGGAATGTAGATGCTCAACCCTAATAACTCCAGGATTTTCAAACTGAAAAAACTACAAAAACATAAAATTCTCAAAAAACTCTAACGATTTGGATGGTAATTTCATTATTGCTCGTTTACAGACGCCAAACAAATTCAAACGGTCGGCATGGCTGTTAGCAGATCAGAAGTGTGTTAAAGTTAAATTTTCTCCAATTTCCTAAACATTTTGATCTTAAATCAAAATCTACTTGAAACCATAACATTTGGCTAAAATGAATTAATCAAGTATTTTGAATTAATAATATATTAGGCTACAGAGGTTGTTTTGCAGGAAACTGAGTACGTTGTCTAGTATTATTCCTACTTATCAACCGATTATTATGAAGTTTTTATGCAGGTATACTAAATTTAAAAAACCTTTCTCAAGTTCAGTGGATTATTTTATATTTTTTTGACTTTTTAAGGTTAGTTACCTGTTTTAAAACCTCTAAAATTCCCCAAATTAAAATCTGTTAAAATTACTCTTACGATTTAGTTGAACATTTGGTAGTTTACAAACAGAAGAAAGGAAGGCATTAACTGATGATTATTCCTTGAGCAAAATCTAAAACGGATACAATTACTTGTCCATTGTAATGATGTAGCATTGTACAGTAGAGTTCAGCAGTCAAACACAACCTACAGTTAGTATTGACTTCGAGGTCACAAGTTAATCATCATTGTTTTTAATAATCTAGTTATCATCTTATCAACATATAAAGTGTAGGCCCTAAGCTTAATAACCTATATGACATCTTGAAACACAAATATGACATTTGACTGAGTAATAGTTAACTCTAATCATGTAAAACTGTACGGACTCAGTGTTATGGTGCATTAAACGCCAAGTTTAGAATGGAAATATGCTTAAAAAAATATTGTCAGTTTTTATAATATAAAATACTTAGTAGCAGTGTAATATAGAAATGTCAATTACGTAACATGACAACTAAGAAGGAATGGTTTGTCATGTCTGCATGCTTGTGACATATATAGAGATGTTTGGTGTTGTGACGGATGAAAAGGCTGCTTGACAGACATGCATGACAGTAGATCACTCCGTGATTGTCAGATTCGTAACTGTATACGTTTGAAGGCTTAAATCGTTCACCTATTTGGTAATACTGTGACTCAAACATATTAATGAAAATTAATTTGAGAAATGTGTTTTCAACCAATAGTCTGTTTTGTTGACAGACATGTAATAACATTTAAATGTGGCGACCACTCAAACATATATGGGTATAAAAATTAATTGAAATAATGTGTTTTAACCACTTTGTTTTGTTGATTTATAAAACAATTAATGACAGTTATATTTATTTGTACTGACTGAATGGCTGATCAAACAGGTTTCATCCGTGGGTGGGAAACAGAAAGGATTCTCAGGATTAGGAATTTAATTTGACATGCTTTATAAGGTTGCCATGACAACGTCATAAGCTTCCCTTTAGTTAAACATTTAAACTTTGACTATCGTAGGGCATAACCTTAAGTGTTGTAAAGCCGTTTCTTAGTATGCATGAAGGACCCAAGGAGGGTACATATATATGCCAAATTTCAGCTCTGTAGGTCATAAGGTTTTGGAGATACGATGTCTGTTTGAAAACCCTCTCTTTTCTACATATAGTATATAGATACGTGTAAATTCAGAAGGATTTTGATTTATATTTGGAGTTGTATAACAAAACCATCAACACAACTAACTCAGTCAGTAGTTGGTTTAGTTAGTCTGATAACTAATACCATTTACACAATGTACCAACTGGTAAAGCCCAAAGCCCAGCTTGTTTGTTGATGTTTGAGGTTAGTAACAAAGCTATAATCACCTTCATCCCGCATTCAATCACTTGATAATCCATCATTCAAATTCGTCTTTAAGTGCGCGTCAATGGCGTCATTGGTGTCTTAGAAATAGTGATAGAGAAACATGCAACGATTAAGAAATTCAATCTACATTTGATGTTCACAAAAGTAACAAAACCTTAAAAGATAGTGAAATAAAAAAATTATAGTAAAATGTTTCATAGCTTTCTGCATTGAAAATAGCTGAACTTAAATTTGAAAGTGAATATGAAATGAAAAGAAGTAAATATGGAAGGGTTCGCCAGCCGCACGTATTTCACGAGGAGCCGCAGCCATAACTGAGAGTTATTACCTGGGTGTCGCAGTCACGGATTAAGTGATGAGTTTGTAGTGAAAACTCCTCGGAGGCTCGTAAACTTTATGGCTGTCGGAGGTTCCACTCACGGAGCTCGGATTTGCTTTCATCCCACCACACCATCTTTGAATGCATCATTGTTTTCATCAATGTATCAGATGAAATTGCGATGATAGAATGAATTAAACCTTTCCTCTAATTAAGGTTTATAAGTTACTGTATTAGCTCAATAAAAAAGAATAGTTCGTTGTGTATCTTCATTAATTGTAACTAATGTAAATGGGACTGATTCTTGTTCCACAAATCGTAACACTTGCTTGGGCGAGGTAGCGATTGGCGAATGTTCCAGCGTCTAAATAGAAATCACTTGTAATAACCAACCTATAATTTTAGTAATAAATTCAGACCTACCATAAATATTCTGAGCCAGTTTTGCTAACAGCCACGTTTTACGAAGATCTTAGGTTTTTAATTGTAAACAGTGTAGTATATATTGGAATCAATAATCAGTACCAAAGAATTACCTTCTTTAAAAAGGAAACATTGAACTCATAACTCCCTGGCAGAGCTAAGGGAGCGAATTTCAACTTCAGGGCTCAAAATGCTCTTTTTTTGTCCAAAACCCCCATATTTTGAGCTTTACGCCCCTTAAAATGGAGTTAGGGGTATACCAATTTATTCCCCCAACTGGCCAATTGTATCTTTTTCCCAATAAGTGATGGCAAATGTCCGCAAAAATCAAAATGAAAATAGAAAATCACCATCACCAACAATGAATTTCAAACAAAGAATGGTCAATTTGATTACAGAAAATAAAATTTAAATGGAATCAGGTTTCGGGCACTAGGGATTAGTAAATTAACATTTTTGGATTATTTTTGGTGCAACAACTTTGGCAGAGGGCTTAATATGTTTTGAATTTGAATTTTCTGGAAGACATAATACATTAAACCTACATTTTGGTATTACATAACTATTATTGGGTCGAAAAACTATAATTTTGGAGCATTTATTCCCGAAAAGTTGTGTTAGGAGCGCTAAAGGACTTTTCCAAAATATCATAGAAAGTTATTGTGATGAAACTTATCAATGCCAGTTTAAAGTTACAGTTTTGGTGAGGGGGGGGGGTGGGAAAAGTCATCATGATCCCACGCGTTAGTGCCACCGGCTACCAACAGCTCATGTTTCGATAGTAGATTCGATGATTCAACCAGCCAAAAACCAGCTGGTTCAGCTGGGTTTTCCTGGGTGCCTGTATTCAACCAGTTAAAACATTCTAAATACATGCAGATAAACATTCAACACGTAAGATTCTCAACTGTGTCCCTGACAGCAGAGTGACGATTTTCAAAACCAGCAAACCATCGGCTTGACCGCCGATCCCTACACTACTCCCCCCGCTACTCTCCCCTCCCCCAACAACGCTCAATCTGCTCAGCTCGTGCATCAAAATGGAGCGGCATGCACAATTTAATTTCCGGACACTCATTGTAAACAATTTTAATTTGAATTTCATCACGAAATATAAATAAGTTTCCATTTTTTATCATTCCGTAATTTTTATTTAGGCTCTGATTTCCAATGGGTCTACACACAGGCTACTCGCCCATGTAGACTCTTTCCTATGTTTTATTTGTGGAATTGTACTATTCATAATATTTTTGGAAATAAAGTATATTTCATTTCATTTCATTTAACAACCAACAAACTAACGCATTCCTCACTATACTGAACTGTCTAAATAAATAAATAATACACCAGTGTAACTTAACTCTTTAATATTAGTTGAATCAATGTTATTTCACTTTGATCAAATGAGAGAAAAGTTTATGACTCAATTTACGGCAGACAAAAAAACTACTGCAGTTTATTTAATAGAAAATATTTTTTTATGAAAACATTAAATGTCTAATGTCATAACCATCAATAAATAATTGTTAAAGAACTGTTGGGAACGTATCGAGTAGATACGATTTACAACCATGTCAATGTGAGATATTTATTCACCAGTTTGCTGGATGTGACAGACCAATTTATGTAACTCGCTTGGCAGTATTGAAAATATGTAAACGAATTTACATTTATCATTATTACTGAACCCAAAAATAATGGTTTTAATTCAAGAATAAATGAATTTACATAAAGGTTCAATAATAGATCAATGTAACTATAATATAATTTCAGAGTGTTTGAAAGTTTTTTTTTTAAAAAAGGTCATAAGCGACAGCTAAGTTAAGAAAAATCGCTTTGGAGCATTACATTCTAAATGGTATATTCATAAATATGGATAACGCGCCTGTAGCCTGATCCATCTTAAGGCCTAATGAAAGATTGGACCTTACTCAAAGTGGTTCAGTACCGAATTTAATTCATCATTTTTGTTGTTTTTTTTTTGTTTGATGATCAATAATATGTCTTAAGATAACTTTTTATGGGTTTGAAAGGTCTATGCCCTATGTGTCTTTAAAACAGTTATTTATGATTGATGTCGGCATTCTATATAGTAGAATAATCCTTTCAAAATTAAAACATTAGTTTCATGCAAGAATGATTAACCAAAATCAATGAATCTTTTCACCAATAATCGCTAATTTACTAAATAAAATAAAAAAAGTTACGTTTTCAGGCATACAGTCCAGTACATATTTTCAACATTTTGTACTATGTTGAACTACGAACATCTGTAACACAAACAAACAATCTGTAACACAACTACTACAGAATACTATAGGAGACATTTTAATAATTGTAAAATTCTAAAAATTGTAAGTGTAAATTCCGAAATTTTAAAGTGAATTTTGGAATTTACCTTAAAATTCTAATTTACTTTATCCTATGAATTTTCAAATATTTTATGTGTTTTGAATAAAATATTCTTTCTTTTTTCCTAATTACTAACACTGATTCCAATGTTCGGTGAAAGTAATGAATCACACACCCTCTCCAATAAATATACCACAACGGTTTGCATTGTGATTTAGCAACTAACTGGATTCGTGATGTCCAAATAAAGCATCTGTCATTCGTGAAACTTGATAATCGGATTTGATAAACGTTATAGAAAAATGTATTTGTAGATGTATGTTTTTTAGATCCGGTTTATTTATATGTTTCTAAAATATATTTAATTTAATTGCAATAATTAATTTTTTTAATTTACATAGATTGAACCTTTAACGAGTTTATCAGCAATCACTTCATTATAAAGTAAAATCGAATTGTAGCAGTTAAATTTCATTAATAAGACCAAATAGCCTAATTAGATTATGTTAATAATATTTATTTTCGTCATGCTATTTTAAAAAGAATTATTTGAGATACAAATGCATTTGTATCCTCGTGAAAGCTTGGAAGACTCTTTTTTCCATCTAGGATCAATTTTCTTTCATTTCAATGGATATGGCTTATTGAACTTATTCATTAATTTGATTAAAGTTGGACTGAATCTTTCGATTTAAAATAAACAGTAAAACATCTGCTATTTTCTATAACTTTTATTCCGCAATGGAGTAATCCTAAATGGTAGATCAAGTTGTTGTAATTTGCACATAGCCTAACATTTCAACAATAAAGGTTGACTCGAATGAACTCAAATTGAATTGGAGTTAAGTTTTGTGAGATTGTTGTGTTAGCGTTTTCTGCAGGTGACGGAGGACATATTTACTCCACAACTCAAAGCTTCAAATCAAATAAAAATGTCGCTAATTACTCTTCATAGTTGATATTTGTGCTGTAAAACAAGGGTAGTCGCACATACATTTTTATCTTAAGTTTGTAGAGTTCCAGAAATTTTACACACCTTATATAAAATGAATTATTTACCCACACCTATGAGTTTTATTCAGAATAGATTTTAATAGGCAAGTAAAGGAATATGAATAAGTACGTATGCTTTATTTAACTTATTCGTTTCTCTACAATAGTCTCTGAAATTATCATCAAACGAGATATATATTTGATCGAATTTAAAATTTTGTGGAGCTTAACTTCTTTCGAGATTTTATTTTTATAGGAGATAACGTAATTAGGTATGTTTGGTCGCGGGAATTAATATTTTATTTTTCACAAACCAACTCAAAGGTAAACAGATTGCACGACGAGGCTAGGCAAATAAGGATCAATAGTCAATAGTCAAATATTCTTTAGTCATGTATACATACATTTCTGTACATGAATGGCGTCACTATTAATAACTTAATACTAACATAAAAGATTTGCATTTTTATTTCATAGGTTCAGGGTTAATATAAGTAGATTTAATTATTTTTAGTTAAATTTCAATTGTAATTTCCTCATTTGACTCATGTTTAGAGAAAAATTCTTTAAAACTATATAAATGTTTTTGGAGCATCACTTTTTCAGATGCTTTTTAAATTTTAGTTCATCACCTATTTTTGTAATAACATTTGCTAAATTATTGTAAATACCAACATAGGATGATTTCCTTAAAACAATTTAATAATGTATGTAAGCTTAATCAAATAGATTTTATTAATTGTGTTATAATTATGGTTGGAATAAAGCATTTTAAGATTAATAAATTTTTCATATATAAAATAAGTTAAAAATGTATTGAGAAAAGACTGTCATAATACTTAAAATTTGGAAATGTTTCTTTGCTGAGTAACACCGGTTAACATTCGATACTAACCTGGCGGCATTTTTTTTATAATACTAATATTCTATTTAATTTTTCAAAAGAAGCTGCCCCATGTACCAAAAGCTAGAGATGAGAATGGGTCAGTGAAAAAAAATGTTTTCCTACAACCGCGCGTAAAGTGTCAGTTTAGGCACCGAAAAACAATCGTAAAACATCTGTTTACTGAAGAGCGAGCGATTAAGTCTATGAAAGTCTTTGGAGCGAGCGCAAAAATCGTTTGCGCTCGCCACGTGATTACTTTCACGCTCGCCAGCTGATTTTGCATTGTTACTCAGCGCGCAACAGCGCTCCTTTCCGCTTCCGTCTGGGCTCGACTTGTTTATAACCTAAAACTGGCGCATTCAACTACAATGGATGTAATCATTGATGAGGAATTCGGACTTACTTCACCTGATAGTAGTGAATTAGTGAAAGAAGTTTCATGAAACTTATTATTATTACCTCGTAAATCTAGAAACCCTTACGAAAATAAAGATGAAGAATTATTTATGCAATCATAATGGCGCATTCAGCTACAATGGACGTGAGTAACTGTGATTGCATTTATCCTTTAAGAAATTAAAACTGCAGTTGTAGGAAAAATTTAGCATGTATTTCACGTGTAAAGCGTCTTTCTCGCTTTCGCTAACTTGTTTAGCTCAAGCGAGAAAGACCTACTTTACGCTCTTAATACATAAATAACTATTTAAATGCTTACTGTACAATATTTTGACATTCTTTGCAATGCGCATAAACCTGATCCTATTTTTTATATATTTTATCAACCTAAAAATTCAAACCCAAATTCTGATCCATCTTAAGGTCTAATGAAAGATTGGACCTTATTCAAAGTGGTTTAGTACCGAATTTAATTCATCATTTGTGTTGTTTTTTTTGTTTGATGATCAATAATATGTCTTAAGATAAATTTTAATGGTTTTGAAAGGTCTATGCCCTAAGTGTCTTTAAAACAGTGTTTTATGATTGACGTCGGCATTCTATATAGTAGAATAATCCTTTCAAAATTAAAACTTTAGTTTCATGCAAGAATGAATAACCAAAATATATGAACTGTTTCACCAATAATCGCTTATTCCTTTATAATTACTAAATTCGTGTCAGTTATATACTCGTTACTTGTTTGTTATATACCGTCAATAATTTTAAGTTTGAGAAAATTAAAATTATGCTAATTCGATTATTATGGAATCCTCTGTTGTTGTAAAAACAAAACCCCAAAGAAGTTTATTATTTATAGACTGCTACAGCTGGTATGTGTTATCATGATTCGGCTTGCTTTCTGTCTCCTCCAAGAAGCAATGTTATAATCTGTGGAAGGGAATCTCTGTGCTTTATTTTCGTCTATTTCGTAAAAGAATATAAACTCTAACAAATTATGTCATATTTGAGCAAAGGAAAATACACTTTTTTAATCTGAGTTTCTGATTTACGAGTTAAGTTCAAGGTAGATAATTTTAATTACATTATTGTACTACCTTCTTCATTCCCAAGATGAAAAGTTGTAATAAACCGTTTTCCACGATAAAATGAATTATACTTGCTGTTATTTCTCTTAATGTGTATTTCCTTATTTACAACATATACTGTCTTTAACATAACCATTCCTCTTTTAAATAACCCTAATTAGATTCTTAATTATTTATAAAAAAACATTACTTTATCACATATCCTCTCAACGAAAAAAAATTAAAATTGCTCCTTCCTGTTAACAATAATTAATGGACTGTGTTGAGAGGCTCTTTGCTGTTCTTAGAGCTCCAACCTTTGCGGCACCCTTCGGGATGTTTGAGAGCGTCGAAGGGCTGGTTCTTCTGTTCTGTTAGGTTCTATAACCGCAGCCTTGGTTGGCGATGGTTTAGGCGAAAATACTGGTGAGATACACTTATTATCTGGCTGGAGTGCTAGGCCTAGGACTTTCTGTTGGCGTGGTAACCTTAGAGCTATGATATAACTCTCTTGGAAATTGCAAGATAATTTCATCTTCATCTTCTGCCACATGGTCAGCCCTGAGATGATCAATATGCACAAACCTTGTGCGATCTTCAACATGTACTAAATATGTAACGGGGCTTATAACCTTAGTAATGATTCCTAACCTAACCTGAATTATAACATAACAAGCGTTTCACATCTAGTATAACCCTCTATAAGTACTGGTGTCAATTATATGCAGCTATATATTCAGTAACCACAGAATATATATTTTTGAGTAAATAAGCATTATTGTCCGTAATAATATTAGTAATTCCATGACAAATGTAGTACTTTCTAAATTTATTAATTACCAATTTTTCTATGACACACTTTAGTAAAGAAAAATCATGAAACTAGTTGGCATCTTACCGACTTTGGCATTGGTTCTTGGCAAGGCGAAGTGTCCAATAATGTAATGAGCTTTTGTATTCCGATCTGTAACGATTATAAAGATTTATATAAGGACTTGTTGAGTAAAACGTAATTTACATATATATAATAAGGAATATTTATTGAGTGAATAACATTTTATTTACACTTTATGAAATATATTTAATTACATATGCCATAGAAACATTTATAGTTTGTATGGACACCAAAGGTTTTATATGTGTGCAAGGTTACTTTTAATGATAGGATAATAAATACAAGCCTCTGATCACGGCATAACTGCTGAATTAGGTGGAGTTTAAAAATAAAAGAAACTTAGGTACTTCAGTATTTTATTTCCCATTAAAGTTATTATATATATGGTTTTATTCACAGCTTAGGACTGTAAAAATATTTGTAATAATAATAAACTTGAGCACCCTTTTATCATTATTTTATTTAAAAATCAGTGATTTTTAAATACGGTGTGAAACAAATTGTTCCCCTTCAGTTATCAGAAGAGGAGTGAATGAAGTTTTGATGAACACCTCGGGGATTGAAACGCGCTAATCTATAAACGAGCTTACATATTAAAACAGCAAACGTTTCAATCTATTTAGTTATTAGTAGAAAGTATGTTAAAAAATCATAGTATTGACATAAATGAACTTATTACAATATGCAACGTTATGGAAAGCTATTATCAGTTAATTTTACAAAATATGTAGCGAATATTATACTTAATTAATCTTCCATCTCTTCGGTGATATAACCAATGTTTATCAACAAATCATAAAGTGGCAATTAATTACCACTCATCGTCTACTCATAAACCCCTGTTAAAATATCAGAATTAAATAATTGCTGTTTTATTATTCTTTTTTTGAGGCTTAATATTATAAACAAGATATTTTTTCATCGTAAATAATAAATTTTCTTTAAACTCGAAAGGTTTTAATCCAAAATAATTAACTTCAAGAATAATGTTTCATCAAAGTCTCCTTTTATTGCACTTTTTTGGCAAATAGTTTTTATTTATAGATTGTTTCATCGATGTGCTAAGACCGTTTGACCAAACAAAACTGTTTGATTCATATTTATTAAGGAAGAAATTAAATTACCATGAATAAATAATATAATAACATTAATATAAGTTTTGAAGTCATCGCTAAGATAAATGTCCTTTAAAACAACAATCTTTACGTTTGTTATGATGATTTATGGACCATTTTGGCAACGGTTTACAACAAAACTGGGTTAATGCCCCTGATAGTCGTATATGTGTAATCCTCATACGATATTCCTACCACTTCTATCATACTGTTATGTCTAAAATGACAACGCAATTTTTGTCATGATTAAATGCAGTTCTAAAATCTCGGAAACCTGATTAAAGGAAATCAATCGGGTGTGAGTGGGTAAAAGTACACTTATTTTTTATTTATGAAAAGTTTCAAATAATTTCAAATCTACGAAATTTAATATTTGCTAAATGTAATTTCATTTCCGTCCATTTTCATAAAATATAACTTGACTGCATTAATATGCTTTATTTTACGGATTAAACAGACAAAAACAATAATATAGTCTATAATCATGTTTCCCATCCCTAAACTAACATTCCCTTGTAGTAAAAAACGCCTAATTTTGCATAAGTTGCATTGATATTTTAAGTGATGTAATAGAATAGCTCTAAATTACTGTAAGTGTCAAACAAAGTTACTTTAGCCTGCGAGTTATTGACATGATATTCATTAATTAGGGCATGTTTTTGATTTAGTGTTGTACAAAAACACCTATACTTAATGAGATTTAAACTTTTTTAAGATTCAGATCCTTTTTGATTTGTTAAGCTGAAATTCCTTAAATAATCTTTTGGTTCAACACACCCGTAGACAAGTGTACACCATATGTTCCAAAAGTCCCGAAATGAAATAAAATGTTACAATGTGTATAAAATATTATAAAATATCCTGCTTGACTTTGTGAATTACAATCCCTTGCCAGGCCGTTCTGTGGGCTAACTACAACGTCAAGAGACAAATTGGTGGTTTAACTGCGTCGTGGTGGCGCTATTGCTCTGTTAGAGGCGGCCAATTTTAACTTCCCCAAAGACCTTGTTTTTTTTAATTAACTCTCTCTTTTAGAATACTTTTCGGTACTGAAGTTCGTCGAATAACCTGAAAAATCGACTTATATGAAAAAACGTTAACAGGTTTTCAACCGATCATCACACTCACTTCGATACCTATCATTTGGTAGTGAGTGTAAAAGTGTAGGCCTACCGTAATATTTAGTTTCATTGATGAAATCTTTGTTTTGGTTAATATCACCAGATTAATGTATTTTCCTACAGTTTAATCTGGGACTGATTTTTTTGAACGGGTACTACGTGGTGCAAGTAGGCTAAGTAATGTAATGCCTCCCACTTTTCACGAAAGTAACTACGTCATACTCGCTGGAGAAAAAAAGAAATAAAGTTACTTTTTACTTAGTAGACAGACTATACTACAATATACTATACTAGTGTATGCGGATTCCTCTTAGAACGTCAGCAGCAACTCGTCTTTTACATTTTTATAAATTGTTTCGGTAATTGTTTTCTTTTCAACTTCCATGAATTCAACTTCGATTTCCATGAATGTTTAATATCCAATATACAGCACCGCTTTGTTTTAAAAAGAAATCCAATGTCACCCTTTTATAATTTTGTGTGTGGATAACAAGAGCACAAATAAAAGTTTAAATAAAAAAATACTTTACAGTAGTAGTACTCATAATTTTAACTGTAATTATTTTTTGTTTCCTTAGAGTTCCTTGTGAGACTTGAACCCATTTTAGCTAGCTAATTACACGAAACCTTATTGATGATTATTTAAAAACTACCCTCGTCCATAGAATGCGAGAGCTGCCCTAAAATATTAATTAATCACTTTTTATTGGAATGATTATATACTGGCTCTTAGTAGTTGTAATAAAATTGCCTAGCAGAGTTAAACAGAGTAAACATTTATCAGTAATTTCTTGAAGTAAAAAATACTGACAAATAAAGAAATCGATTAAGCAAATATAAACCTGTATCAGAGGACAAATCCAAGTTTTGCATGAGTTCCATGATCACAACACTTTAGCCCGAAACTAGGTCAAGTGTGCTTGTGCTTCAGTCGCATTTCTTACCCCTAAGCCAAGAAAAACCATAAACATCATATTGCAAGTTTTACAGTTGCATCTAGCCAGAATCAAGGGAGGTTTTCGTACCTTTTGTATAAATATTCCGTAATATGCTCTGGCGGTATCCAAGTGCTGAAAGTTCATTTTATTTCTAATCGGGAGTCTGGATTATAGTTTAAGTATTTCACTTTAAATGGCAGGAACATAATGTAAAGTTTTAAGTCAGGTTAATAATATGATACAAAAGAAAGCAGTGCCATAATCCCGGCCGCAAATCTGGTAACTTTATAATGACTCTAACGAAGATATACGGGAAAAGTGCTTTTCCCTCATTGGTGTTCAGTTTTTACTGTTTGTGTATTTTCTTTCAAGAGCATTTTGATGCATTCAAATCATGCATAAAAAAAGGGAAACCTATTTTTTGACAGAGTACTTAATTTTTTATTACTATCGGAGAGTACATTAAGGCGTCAATCATGAGTACATAAGTAAACCAGTAGGTAACCGTTTAATGCCCTTGCAGAAAATTATTGTTTTACGTCGTGGTATGGTAGCGACACAAAAAGCTTATAAACCAACTTATTGCACATGGCATTAAAATAATTTGTACACTCAGTCATATTACACTTTAACATAAGGATATCCTAATTATACCAAAATACAACACCTGCTAGTGATGCTTGATATTTTTTATCTATAGAGAGTTCATTACAATTAATTAAGATATTAACAATTGAAAGTAATCTTTTTCAAACATAATATTTTACCATGAACATTTTTGTTATAGATTACTAGTAGCCACTGTAATAATCAAGTAGTAATAAAATAATTACTACTTGATTATTACTTGATTATTATTAGTAGCACAAGGAGAAGTGCTACTTTGATCGGCAATGATTGACTGTTGTCACCCTCAAGTGGCTCTAGTGTGGCTGACAGTGGTTAGCTTTCATCCCCTCTGCCCCAGGTACATCCAAAATGATCTACATAATGCACGATATGTTCAAGTATGACCTAAACCCGGCCAGGTTTTTGAGGAGCGGATTTAATATGCTTAGTTATCGCATGATCACAAATGCCAACCGATTATAATAATATTTTCATAAGAAATAAAAAGTTTACGAGTGCTGACATTGATTATGAAAGTATATTTTTGCTGTAGTTTTCTTTTAATTATAGCCATGTTATTTATGAATGGCATTCTTCTACATGTTCAAGAGTGATATTTTTGAAAACGCTTTTAAGTTGTTTTGTGTTATTTACATTGAATGGAATAAGAAAAATTACAAGTTAATTGTGAATGAGAAGTAGGTGAAACGAACACCAACAAAAACATTTCCAATGCTCTACTTATACCATTGTTGTTCATAGCACCCTTTGTTACAAAATACCCTTCACACAACTTTTCAGATAAAGCTTTATGGAAGGTTTTTACTGTATTCGAATTGAACACAATATAGGTTCAAAAGAGAAAAGAAGTCGTATTAATGTTTGTCTTTTGTTAAAGAGAATTTATTTTCGATAACGGTTTTAAATTTACCACAGTTCAGTCAACCAAAAGTTTAGTAAATAATTATCTCATAGTTAATTAATTTTATCCACTTCAAAAATAGATGTCGACACGAGACTTCAGCATCTCAAGTATTAATATGTACTGAAATACAAGTTCATATTATTGTTTTTCGCGAGTTGTGATCATTAAATGATTTAATAATAATGTAAAAACCTGTGTTAGTTTCTTTGCTTATGTTTTTATACATCTATAATAACCAATTTGTTATACATTTTATAATTTCCTGTCGATTACGTTTTCAATTCTATGGCGAAATGAAAAGGAAATTGCTCTGACACCGGTAAAGCAGCACAAAGAATATTGTAATATTAAATTTAAATATTATACAAAATTGCAGCATATAGTCACACAGATTTATATGCCAATAAGGTAATCATAAAAAGTTGTCTATAATAATTTAAATGGTATTATTTATAGTCTGATAACAGATAATAATCTTTGAATACTTTGCAAAGGCTCGAAACAAATACTCGTTTAAATAAAGCTTGATGCTCCATGATTAAAAACTAATATATAAAGAAATGAAACTAGATAAGAAGTATGAAATTTTTAAATCATTGTTATGCTTTTAGCCATATGCTTGATAAGATATCCCTGTAAACTTTAAGAGAAAAATACCCCCGTTGCAGCAGACCTGCATACTCAGCGAATTTCAAGTGCAAAACAACATATTTCGATCCAACATAGCGAGATTTGACATGTTTTTGTAAGCTCCATAAGAATAACATGGGGAATGAGTATGGAGGTTTGCTGCTACAGGTATATTAAAACTGGGTGGTTTTAATTCAATATTTATTAGATCTGAACTAGAAGAAGCCATTTACCAAGTTTTATAAAGATATGTTGAGAAATAAGCGAGATATAGAATTTTACCTATTTCCCAAAAGGTTAACATTGGGACAACGTACTGTGTTTACCACTTTCAATATCTCGGCAACCAATGGACATAGAGCCATGATTCAAAATACTAAATTGTTTGTTTTTTTGGGCTGAATTCAATGGTGCCAATAAAAATTTGAAAAATTTATTTTTCTATGTAAAAATCTCAAAAAACCCATTTTTGGGGGGGTTTACCCCCCTTTACCCCCCCCTTCCGGTGGTCCGATCGGGCTGGTTTACGAACTCGTCCGAATAATTACTACTTTACAAGTCTATGCCAAATTTCATTCCGATTGGACCATTTTTGCGCAAGTTATCGTGCTTAAAGACACGTATATATATAGATATATAGATATATAGATATATAGATATATATATATATATTTATGAAAGTGAACGAATGGTGTTTTTGGCATCTGAGGACCTCAAAAAGAAAAGTTATGATGGTTTTAGGCTTAGGTCTTACCATGAGACCTACGGTAACAGCTTCTTCCCTATAGGGGAAATTCGCTAAAAGGAATTTTAAACATAATCTTTGAAGGAAAGATATTGGCACGCTTTTGTGAAAAAAAAGATATACAGGGTGTCCCGAAATTATGGTAAAATATTTTAGCATATGATAGTAGAGGTAAAAATAAGAAAAAAAGTTCATATAGACATAGGTCCTAAATTGCTTCGTTTTCCGTCTGTGTGTCCGTTTGTGATTTTTACATATTTAATCATATCTCACGAACCGCTAGACGTATAAACTTCAAACTTGGTATATGGATTACCACTATGAAGAACTATTTTGTATGGATTATCAAATTTCTACTTCGTACCATTTCAAAATGGCGACTGTTTTTTGTTTTCAAAACTAAATATCTTAAAAACCGTAAATTTTAGAAAAATTACACAAAAGACAAAAAAGTTGCAAAATGTAATGTAATAAACGCTGATATCAATATTATGATGTTTGGACAACTAATAACAGAGAAATTTAAATTTTTCTGAATAAAAACATGCAAATTGCAGACAAAATGTTGAAAAAACCATGTTTTTATTCAGAAAAATTAAAATTTCTCTGTTATTAGTTGTCCAAACATCATAATATTAATATCAGCGTTTATTAGATTAAATTTCGCAACTTTTTTGTCTCTTGTGTAATTTTTCTAAAATTTACGGATTTTAAGATATTTAGTTTTGAAAACAAAAAACAGTCGCCATTTTGAAATGGTACAGAGTAGAAATTTGATACTCCATACAAAAATAGTTCTTCATAGTGGTAATCCATATACCAAGTTTGAAGTTTATACGTTTAGCGGTTCGTGAGATATGATTAAATATGTAAAAATCACAAACAGACAGACGGAAAACAAAGCAATTTAGGGCCTATGTTTATATGAACTTTTTTTCTTATTTTTACCTCTACTATCATATGCTAAAATATTTTACCATAATTTCGGGACACCCTGTATGTTTCCTAATTTATAACATCACCCCGTCCAAAAAATATTTCGTATTATTTTTCTAGAAAAATGATTGGTTTGAAGATGTAAATTTATTTGTACTTGTATACTAAATCAAACAATCTGCAGAATTATAAATCTGCAAAAGAATTATTTAAAAAATAAACATTACTCTATCCTTAGTAATATTAATTTGCAATTTGCATAATTACTTATATTGCTTTACTTCTAAGTACCAGGGTACCGAGCTCTGCTTGGATAAAATAAAAACAACCTAAGTATGTCAATCGGCTGTTTTGGTTAAAATTGTTTACAATGTAACACGGGAACTTTGAAGCGATGTAGGACAGAAGCTCCCAAGACTTTTGACCAGCTCCAAATGTTTTCTCCTAGCCAAAAACGCCATTTTCAAGAGAAAGAAAATTTTAGGCCGACATAATTTTGCCCGTACAAGTGATTGCTATAGTAGGATTTCAATCTTTTCTCCAAACAACTACTTATTATTCAGACATGCCGAGAAAAAACTGTACAAACCCAACGACTACCACGGGTCCTGGCCCTTAAGCTGTCATAATAATACTGTATCAGTAAAAACGCTCTTTGACAAGTAAAAAGTGCTATACGGGCATTTGAGATATGAAATATAAAAAGAATATCCAGGATATCCAAAATCGAATAAAATCTGAAAAGTCATAACAACACGTTTCAAAATGGTTGTTCCCCCCACGTTTGAACTTTATTTAAACTTATCTCACCACAACACATTTCTCGATGTATCAACTTGAGACCAATGTTGATCATTATTGGATAGCCGGTCCCTAAAACCCTGGTTTACATGACGACCAGTACAGTGAACAGTAACACGTTTACAAAATACAGAAAAAAAGAATCTTTTCTACTGTCCTACTGTCTGGTCGTTGAGTAAACCAGGCTTAGGGCCTGTTTGCACGACGCCCAGTACAATGGACAGTAACACCTTTAAACAAAAGAGAACAAAAGAATTTTTTTCTACTGACTTACTGTCTGGTCGTCGTGCAAACAAGGCCTTAATCCTGATTGGTTTCTGTTTTTTTGCTGCCATCTTTGATCCACCATGTTGGATATAAACCTTTTTTTCGATAAAACGATGGAGTTTTGACCGCCTATTGCAAATTATTTTTTACGCTTATTAAATACTCGAATTTTATGGGTTTTCCAGTGGTTCGATTTTTGTTATGTTAAAAAGCACATTTTTTGGAAACGATTCATGTTGCTAGGTTAATACTACAGGACTGTGAACTAAGCTTACAGACATAAGCCCAGACGTCTACTAAAATTGAAGTCTTAAGAAAATTGATTCATTGACATCCCATGCGCGCAGGTTTAAAAAATAATTTCCTTAGTTTGTTCTTTTCCTCACCTTAACATCATACATGAACATTATACATGCTTTATATCAAATGTGTTAATATTTGTAAGTTAATCAGATATGGTGAATTGCCATGTGAATTTAACTAATAATCACATAATATCGATGAATTATTGTTTTCTTTCTCAAAAATATGATCGAGAAAAATATTGTATTCTTCAAATTACAATAAAGTTTTATCAGGTACTTGTCATTAACACTCTAAATAATGGGACTGCTAGCAATAACATCAAATGTCTAGTGATACTACCACAGGTCGTGTAAAGGTAGAAGCTAGCCAATTTAGCCCGGTAATATTACTTGTAATTCCAGCAGAGCTACAACCGTTATGTTAGTTTTGATAATATTTATGTAGGATAAGCTTATTTTTACAAAATGTAACACCAAAATATATGCTTTACATTACTTATATTTGCATTTCATAAACCACATACGCAGCAGCAAATTTGGGTCAATATTGAAGTTTTTTTTATGTTTTAGCTACATAAAATTTTCATTAATTCAGTTTTTTAAGTATTATTCTATTAAAAGTATACATTTTTAAAAGCACGTTGAATTTTGTATCTTTTTAGCTTGTTTGAAATGGTTTGTATCGTTTAAAGCCTTTGAAATACTAAGCTTTGAAAATTGAAAATGGCTACCATTTTGAAATATGTAAACAGGCTTTGACGAAAATAAAGTTGGCAAACATCTTCCTTAAAAGCAATAACTAATTAAGCAACTAACTAATTCCTTAAGCAGCCCTAAATTAACCGTTAGGCTTTTTATCCCATTATTTCTTCTTTAAGCTAGTAAAACGATACTCATGCAAATAAAAAAGGAAATTCAACTCTTAAAGATTAAATAAATAAAATTGGGTACACCAGCTTTTAATGATAACTCAATAAAATGCATCAAAGAAAAATTACGATTAATTTTTAAGCCTCGAGAGAGGGTTTCTGTTAGGCAGTTGATAAATTTTCGTGTATTGACAATAAATCTCTCAAATTCGATTCGTGGCGATGTTGTGTTGTTGAGGACACTAGTGGTGAGTTATTACCGGGTGACGTAACCAACAATATGCAGCCAAACATTTAAGCTTGTTTTGCGCTTATCATTGTTTATTTTTTTACATATTGTTAAACTCTCACGAATTAACAAACACTTTAACGACTAACAACGTACTTAATACAATAATTTGTGGAAGCATAACAACAGTAACAATCTCCTTTCTGGCGATCCCTTAAATATGGGCTTGGCTAGTTTGTTTTACTTGTACAACGAACTATTGGATCTGTGGTATTGACGAAAGGGGTTTCTTTAATAAATAAAGAAAACATTAAGCTTTCAAGCTTAATGTTAAGCTTTCTTGACTTACGAAGCAATAAATTAAGGATATGGATTGCGTTCTAGTATTAATGTTAGAAATCAAGATTGCTAGCATTAGAAAACAATTATAAATTTTTAAGAAAATGATGTGAAGTGGTACTGTTATTTACACATAATTTATAAATGTATAGATGAATAAACAATTCCACTACGAATGAAGAGGAACACAAATTGTACCAAATCCTCAAACGTATAGTGATTAACCTTCGTCTTTTAGAAACAAACAATCTAGTTTCTATCGGTTCCTCCCTCACCACACGGGAGAGGGGAGGGGTGTAGGAGCTAAGTATATCACCGCCACCTACGTCCAGATTGGCATGCGGTTAGCTTCAATGCTAAGGCGTTAAAAGTATACCCCTGTCATGAAGTCCCATGTGTCAACAATGTTAATTCCCCTTTATTAGTATTATCGCTATTATTATCTTACATCCCCAAGGGTAGAAGAAAAACTGTAGTTATAATTAGGAAAAACGCAATTAATTAATTGTTCCTAATAGTTTAAACGTTACATATTTTAATTATGATATTATGATTTTATTACAGCGCAAAACAATATGATTAGAACTTTTGATTTGTTATCTTGCTTTAAAAAAGGTTCAGTATGATACTTTGATGTAGCACTAATCTATGTCGTAATATATTAACATCACTATCTTTTTAGTTTCTACCAGTAACTGTTTATTTCTACTTAGGCTGAAAAGTTTTAGCTTCGTTTACTAAGTAATGTGGCGAGCAAAAACCTCGTAAGTAAAAAAATTGTCATCACTCCGTATCGAAAGTAGCTATTTTTGATGATTCGTAGACATATAGCCGAAAAAAACACCCCCCCCCCCCTATCCTTGCGATATAATGGCGAAAAAACACCAGTTAACATACTTAAAGGTTGAGTTACCGTATCAAATTGGTATTTAAAAACATATATTATTGAATATGTTGCTCTTACACCCGATTGAAAATGATTTGTAATTACCAGAATCATTTAAAATCTTTTAATCCGTTTTATAAACTGTATTCGTGAGGTAAACGGACATATATTATAAAGGCAAAATTGTATGACGTTTTCCAATCAAACTCGATATTTTATAACTTTTGGATCTTTGATATCATTCAAACGCTGTACTCTAGCAAACTAAGATAAAACATTTAGATAAGAAATAGACAGTAAATTTGTTCCAAGAAAAGCTGATTTTCAGCCAACCTAGTTGTCAGTAGGCGTATTTTTTTTTAAGAAATTACAGTTTGAATAATAAATGTTGTGTAGTAGAAATTTAAACAAATAGTAAATGCAATGTAATGAATGGTTTAAAAAAATTATGAAGAGTTTTAAAACGTTGTTATAATTTGTTTATTGTTTCAACAATATGCAATGCAATGAACGAATTGCCCGTTAATATGTGATATTCCAATTAATTATTACATCAATCAAATCAACTGTTCAGTTAATTATTAGTAATATTAATGACAGCTCCATCCACGCCCGACCTGATTAGCGATATCGATGCAACAATAGCACAAAGGACTCGTTGGAGCCGGGTAATTTCAACCAGTTATAGGTGCGATATCAGTGCACGAGCATTTTACAGCTGCGAAACTCATCATGAATCGATTATTCCACTCTAAACTACCATTGAATGCCGTTTTATTTGTCGCATTCTCGACATCAGCGATGATTACATTTGCATGACCACAGTTATTTTAACAAAAGTGAACAGAGAATAGGCCTAACTATAAAACCTACCTCAGTGATTAGTATAAAAATTTAATTCAACAAAAGCGACAGAGAATATGCCTAACTATAAAAACCAACCTCAATTATAAGTATAAAAAATTCATAATTTGAAATCCTTTCAACAAATAATATTAGGATCATTTGGCTCATTGCAGGTGAGTACGAATTTGATTAATCATTTTATATTTTCAGTGATTCAAAACAAATTGCAATAAATTTTTACATTACGAGATCATGTAATGTAATGTTATGTATGAGTCGTCGATTCTATTCAGTTGAAATTTAATTTTAAAATCAAAATTGTTAGCAAACATTCAATGGATATTGATTCCTAATAAATTTAGTAAAACGAAAGAAGACAATGATTTTATCTTTGAGTATGGTAGACGAATCTTACCATACTATAAAAGAATATTTCTAAAATTGTATTCGTGGTATCGCTTGTATATTTTGTTTATTAAATCCTGATAAAATTAGTCGCTCTGTCTATTTTTGTAGAGTTTCTGTTTGAAATAAAAGAAAGAAATTCATAAATAAAATCTAATGTCCCGCTTGGACCTCTTACTGCATGCTTAAACTTACTTCCGCAATAAAGTAAACACTTTATCAGTCAGGAAAAAGATAATTCGGTACCATCAAGGTATTTGATGAAAAGTAACTGGTTGAGTTTCGAGGTCCAGGGAGTCAATTTGTTACCAGTTCGTCTCAAGCCAGTTCATCGTGGAAGTTTATTTGTACATGTCCAAATTTATATTTTGGGTTGAAAATGAATATTTTTAAAAATAATCCACATATCAAAGAAAATTTCGAAACCTCTAAGAATTTGTAAAATTATCTTTCATTGGAAACTCTTGGACCTTGACAATAAGCAATACGACGATCATCAAAAGTGGTTCTTCTAATCCAAATGTTTATAGAGAAACAAAACCAAACCAACTATTTAGTTAAATATTTATGTCATCGGTTGTCTAAGTTAAGTATTCTAAACGCATTGACCATTGAAAGACCCACGGGGCTAAAGGCGGTGGTCAATGGACACAAACCATCATTTAATTAGATAATATCATGCAAAATTGAGATTTAGAGTTGCTAACGAATATATGTTAAAATAACAACAAGTTCCTTTATATTTTCACTTGAAATTTTTCAAATATATGAAAAAATATAGCTACAGTATATTTTTTTTCAAAAAATAAAGATGTGATAGTTTTTTAAATTAAAGTATCTGACAAATAACTCGAACTTTGATATGTTTAAACATACATTGTTGTATTCTTCTAGTGATTTCCCTTCAAATGTTATCTTATTATTACATAAACAGCTCACAAGGTAATCTAATTGGGAAATTTCTTGTACGTGAAAGATAATTAAATTCATTAATACTACTCCTGAAATTAAATTGTAGGAAGTGATAGCATCATAATAATGGCTAGACTTTGAAGTCAGCAATGTATAAGAAGTATCTGTCAAAAGCAGGTTACACTTCAAGTAATGTTCGTTATTGAACTTGTACATTACGTGGAACAGTTTTATATTGTTGTACTTCTTCTTCTGCAATTTATGTGCTTCATCATGTGCGTAGTTTATATAAAATTTTATCATATTTGATGACAGATTCCTGAAATTTGGTTTCTAACTCAACACGAATCATAGATGTATATCGCATTTCGGGTTGAGTTAGTAGCTGATTCAAATATTTTTTAACCGATCGCCAATCAAAGTATTACGGATGGGACTTTTATTTATACCTTGTAACTGAACCGTTTGGAGTTTCAATATTCATTTCAAATTAAAAAAAAGATCATTAGAAAAGTTTGTTTAACTAGGAAAAGTATAGGGAACACTAATGCAATAACAGGAAACTTCATTTCTGCTGAATGGTCAATGATCATAAAACATCCATTACTTTGACCGTCTAATATGTATTTTTCAATTAGTCAATAAACTCAAAACACTTTCGGTGAAAACTGCTTAATTTTCCCGTCGTTTGGACAAGTACCCATTCCCTCAAGCACAACAAGATAGCATTACGTTGAAAAACTAGGCCTAATGGAGCCGTAAAGCACGCCAGGCTTACACGAGGCGAGTTATGTGGTCGTGTTGCGTAAATGTGAGGGTTGAAAGCAAATCCCTGTTGGCACCTCTTCATCGCCGCTAAGCCAGCGCCGTCCAGTGAGTCCTGTAACGGCGCCCAGCGTAGCCCTCTACATTTAAATATACTTTAATTACTTTAATATAGGACAAGTAGTTATTTAATATATTTAATAGCAACAGTTATTAGTAGTACACAGTAATACTTATTTCAATTCATGTCATAAACTCTTATATCGTGTTTTTATATTTGAATGGTTGCTTGATCAATTTTCTCAGAAGGTGCTTCAATGATTCCCTTCAAAATGAAAAAAACTCATTTACGACTTTAGATGTGTTTATGGAGTTTACTTAAATATTAAAATCTAATATAAGCCAATTTAATATCGCACGTTACTAGTTGCCATGCTAGTAATGAAATAACATCGAAATGTAAACAAAAGTAAACAAAATTTAAATATAAAACTTTGCCCACGTATTTTAATAAAGCTTTTGAGTGAAGTTTGAGGAAAACATGCAACAATGATATATTACTGAGCAAGGCTTGGTTATCCAACAGGTCTTTTATAACAGTTAGATCTATATGAATGATTTTGATCGATTTGATAGATTTTGTTCGCTACATATACAAGAGTGCTCCTATAAAACTACTTTATCAAATTATGCAATACAATTGCTCCTACACAATTGCTTTCTAATACTACATTGTCAATATCTGATTGATTTGACAATTTTTTTATCGATACACATAATCAATAAAACTACTTTATAAAATTATACAATACAATTGCTCCTATACAACTGCTTTCTAATACTGCATCTATATATATGAAAGCCAAAACGGTTGACTGCAGATTATTTTGTTTCATTCTTGATATGATCCAGTATGATCCTTTCTAAAGAACGTATATTTAAAATAAAAGAAAGGTTTTTTTAGGTGCAAGAGTGCTCACTCACTCACTCATCACTGATCACAGTTTCTCAAAAACTATTAATACTTCGGATCATGAAACTTGGCACAAATACTCCTTAAAGGCTCTAGATGTGTACTAAGGCAGGATTTTAAAATATTATTTCTCAAAAGGCTAAAAAAGAGTACATTATTAAATTCAAAATGGCGGCCATATTTGGTTTTCAAAGTTTATTTTCTCAAAAACTGTAAGGCTTTTGGCCATGGAACTTCGCACAGATATTACGCATTGATTATAGATGAGTACTAAGAAAGAATCTTAAAATATTTTCTCTCTAAAGGCTGAAACAGAGTTAATTATCAAATACAAAATGGTGGCCTTTACAGTTTTTAAAGCTTATTATGACAAAATGCGGATGGAAACTCTATGGAATATTTTCAAGAGGTAAAAAAAATTCAAAGTTCCATCTGATAAAGGTATAATAAAACTATCAAAACTATTATGGCCAGCAAGGATATGTTTTGTCAAACATTACTTAAACCACTCGCGATGTATGGACCACCAGAAGTACTCGAACTAGAATCTTAAATCTCTGCATGGTTGTTTTATTCAGAGTATAATGCTTCCAATAGGAACTGGGTTTTTAATAATACAGGTTTTAGGAGGGTTTGAGTGGCCAAAGGGGCTTCAGGTTTCCATAAAAATGACTTTCTTCCATTCTTCTATCCTTCCATCATTAAATGTTGTTTCTTCCATCCTTCTCTAGCACACGAATGATCCGTTCTTCAGTGTGTTTGAGGAATTTTAGGGGAATTACTATCCTAAATCTTTAGGCAATATATCCATTTTCAATTTTTCCTTGCAATTTACTGTCTATTAAAAATGACATAACAAATTAAGATGTTAACATTTAAAATAAAGTGCTATTTATTGCCGTTGAAGGAATGTCATATTCCGGGCTGTATACCTCATATTCTCATCAGCAAACTGGTCGACAGGATTCAAGCAAGTGCACTATGTGCTGTGAAAGTTACGAGTTAAAACCCCTGGAATGGCAATGGCACTTTTTTGAAATCTAAATACTAATTTAAACCCAATTTTTTACCCAAAAATGGATAATAGACCACTTAAGTATTTTTAAGACTTAATTGCTAAATTAGAGTGTGCTGGTAAATGGTAGCTAATTCACGGGACTTGTCTATCTTAAGGGAAGTAGGAGATTCTACAGAAAAAACGTTTCAAGTTCTCATTTCGACCTGGGGTGAAATCACTATAAGGGTGTAACCAAACGTTTACAAATTTATAGCACACAGACATAATATACGATTGAAACTAATTAGTTTATATGGTAATTTGTAAAAAGTAAAAATTGCGTATTGCAATCAAAGTAAAATTTAATTTAATATTAAATCTTTTGGCGAGCGAAACCGCTGGTATCTGCTAGTTGTCAATAAAATTGTCCAAAGTAACCAACGTTAACGGCTAATTTTATTGATTGTCACTATTAAAACGGCCAGATGGAAACGATTGAAGATTGGGGTAAACATGAATTAAAACCGAAGTTTTATTAAAATGTTCTTTCAGTATATTTTGCAGTAACTTATAACGAAAAATACTGTTCATCACACAGACATAAAGAAGCTTTTCGACCCAAGCACATTTTCATCAAGTTAAAAGCGTCACTTAAACATTGGCGATTAAATAACTTTTAAAGTTTCAAATACTATAAACCTGCTCAAATAGGGTTGAAATAATGTATAAAATTTTGAACATATCAAGTACAGGGGTTTTTATTTGTTAAAACGCAACCCATGTTTAAAATTGAAAATACACATAAATAGATTAAATGGAGTATTGATTTGTTAATCTTTCCATTTTATACAACCTACTATTAAGCTCTGATCACTTTTAGCGTACATTATGTGTTAAAAAATCCGCGATTGAAATTAATACAGAGTTTTCTAATATCTATTTGCAAAGTACCGATTTGAATTTATTGTATTAAATTTGTTATGTTACAACTACATTTATTATATTTTCAGCTACTGAATATCTTTTGACTTGTTTTCGTAGGCCTTACTTTTTATGTATCCTCAAAGAAAATAATCTAGTGGGGACAGATCCTAGAATCTTGGGGGTTATCCTTCAAAAAATACAATTAGTTCTGATAAAATTAAAATCCTGATAAATTAGTCCTACAATTTTAATTCTTTTACCTTACCTTCTACGATAGACAAATAAGGTTTCATAAATCACCTACACACATCTATCATGTTGAAGATGTACCTACTTTCCTGTTTCCGCAATACACAATGATCTTATATATCACTACTGAAGTGTCACATGTAATTTCCTTTTACACCCGTTGCGCCATTCCACATTATATTTCATATTTTTTTGTCAGCATCAAAGTTGTATCGAGTTTTCAATGTCTATATAGCAAATACGACTAAAAGTAAATTGTTAAAAACAACGAAAAAAATACAGTTCAAGAATTAACAAGTTCTGGAACAAAAAACTGCACAAAGTGAACAAGTGAATTTTAATCTTTGAGGTATAATATACATAGACCTGGTTATAAGACATAAATAGACCAAAGGGATAGGGGTTGGGTTGATAATGTATAGGATTATCAAGGACCACCATCAACTAACAAAGAAACCGCACTGGTAATTTTACAAACTAACTATGGAACCATAAATGGCACACTAGAAAGCTAATAGCGCATTGGACTGTAAGCAGAGAACCGGTTATGGTGTCACCAAAACCTTGATTTATTTGAATAGCAATCGTAGAATCCTCAAAGAAACCATTTTTAGTGTTTGGAACTGTAAATTATTTTTCATTATGGTACCGACATACTATATTGTTTTTCGTACATTGTTGTTATTACTGTTTGTATAGTCCATTTTGAGGTTGAATATTATTGTTGCATAATATTTCAATACAAATAATGCACGTTTATCCAATTATTGGAAAGGTCATATTATCACGATTGCATTTGAGTTAATATACCGATTCATCATAATTAACCCTTATATAATTAAATGCATATTTTTTGTAGTATGTAGTATTAAGGTTGTTCTTTAATCGATTGTAGCATCGTTTAGTACCAACCTGATCCTATATTAATTTTAAACCCATGGCTTGTAGACTAATATAATATTTTAAGGATGTTGAACTATTTTAATACTGTTTATTGGAAATACTTATTGCACTTTAATATGAAAGTGGAGTAGCCGGTTCGAAAGTAAAAAAAAGGATAATCGTAATAGATATTGGATTAGGTGAGATATACGGTATTTTTAATTCTACACAGGGAAACTAAACATCTAACTCTATAAAATCTCACATATATTAAACAAAATGAAACTACGCGAATGGGAAAAGCATAAAATAATAAACAGGCAAATTAAGTTTACATCACATTTATTTGATTCAATAAAACAATAATTAATTAAATGCTCTTGAAACATTAGAGCATTAGAACATTAGAGGTTAGCTGTAAGAAAGGACTATGAGGTCCTAAGTTCGCCTTAATAAAGAAGTATTTTCATTCATTCATTAATTCAAACATTAAATATCCCATTTTGATTATTATATGGCTGAACTTTGTAGCTGTCGTTTAAATTCTTTCAAATATGGGCTAGTTCCTCAAAATAATAATTTAAAACATAATAAGTGAATTGAAGGATAGTAAAAAGATTGAAGAGAGGGAAATAATTAGATATTGAGATTAAATGGCTTTCAAAACTCATTTATCAAACTTAATTTGTCTTTGTCGATCTAATTGTTATTAATAGTCTTAGAATTGTAAACAAATTAGGGAGTAAAAACGTTTGGCAATCAACATTACTTTTTCATAGTTCAAGGTTTTAAATGATTAAAAGTTTAGCGTATAAAATGAGACACCTTGAACCAGTAAAAGGCTGCTAATCCGGCATCCGATGGCCCGGCACTCTCGGTAGTCCGCCATGATCGCTCTAAGAGGTCTTCCAGATATCTGGGAAGTCTCGTGCACGATCGGCTGACTTGTTTTCAACATTTGCCATCACAGTCTAAGGCAAAACACGAAACGGTCCACTACCAAACACATTATTTCCATTCAACTCTGTGTATTTATCTCCGTGTTTAGGCCGTACTGCATGTTCTAAAAGTCTGACATAAAAGATCAATTAACGTTAAGTTTTTTTATTCATAGGGGTAAAAAAAATAACTTTGAACTCGTCTAAATGATCAAGGAAGGTAGTTCTTTGGGTTTAAGACCTTTTATCCATCCACCAAAAATAGGCCAGTTGAGGGGTAATTTAAAATTTGTAAATACAGCTCTCTATCAAACGTTAAATCACTTAGCATTAAATAAAAGAACTGCGCAAAGTAGAGCTCTCCATGTTGGTCCTAAGCACCATCGGTTACGAAAATTATATTTCAAATTTGAAGAAGAATTTATCATTTCACAGCGATAACATATGGTCCTATTATAACTCATTTGCTTAATATTATAACACTTATTTCAAATTTTCAGCCAACATTTTTAATTTACTCAATCCAATAATGTTTCAAATATTGACCTGTCAGTAACAGAATCAACATATTATAGAGCCCTAGTTTGTGCAATTTTTCGTTTCGTATCAAGCCCGTCCTCATAGATGATATATGATTTGATTGGGGGTTGTATTTCGAAATCAAAACTAGCAATATAAATAATTAGTACTGGAATCAAAATTAAGTTCCTAGATCCTTTTCATCCTCGAGTTCAATAAAATAACTAAATAATTATTCTTACAAATCTAAATGGTCTTGTAATCTCCGTAAATATGAATTATGACGCTTGGTGTACATTTTAACTCTTATTAAAATACCAAAAAGCATGGAGTTAATAGTGATTTTCCTTAAAAGGAAATAAATATTGAGACTACGAAGCTATTTACCTGCAACTATTTCTATTACTCGAGTATAGTACCCATTCCTACCACTCAAGCTTACCAAATTAACCATTAAAAAAAGTTTATTTTTTATTTTTTTTAAATAGGAAACATAAAGTAAAAGAAATTTACATTAACATTATTTTCTATGCATTCCTTATTAAATTTTGAAAAAGGAGTTGTATGAAATTGCGTTGTTATTAATTGACGATTTATTTATTGCTTCGTTCATAATTTGTTTGATGATAACTGTTCGTTGTTTTAGTTTCGGTTTGGTTTTTAATAATTGTTATGTTAATTTTATTGATAGGCTACAGACATAAATTCCTAAATTGTGATGGAATATTAACTAACGTAAAAATATGAAATGGGTGGTCAAACATTAGTAAACTAAAATAATACAATATCTAATTTATCGGATCTAAAATTTGGCTAAAATGAGTACTCAGAAGGAAAAATTATTCACCATTCTGTTTGAGGGGTGGCCTAGAATTTATGTTTAATGGAAACAGATAAAAAAGGATTCATAAAAAATTGCATACCTGTATTCCCTCTTCCTATTTTATTTCTTGTTTACATGACTTTCCTCTTACGCTCGTACTTAGATAGATCTTTAGGTTTAAGCGTTTCTTAAGTATCTTGAAGCTGTTAAGACTGACACTGTTGTCAGAAACATATTCCATTAATCACTTCGCACGTATCTTCCAAGAGTTAAAATAGTGTATTATCCATTACTCCCACATTTATAATATGGGTGAGTAGTTCTCTCCTCAACTTGGTGTTGTAGAGCGTTTCCATAATGATTTATTTGAAGTAGCAAATTTAATTTAATTAGTATTATATTGTAATATTTGCTGGACTTTTTATGTAACGGTAAACGAAACACTTTGTTTATCGTGTTTCTGATGAATGCAATTTTTTCATCATCCTGACACAGAAACATCTGATTACTGATCCTTTTTTGTTGGCTTGAAAGTTACCCGTTGCCAATACCAGTTCAGAAAATGGTATTCAACATTAAAATTGTATATAACGTGTCGCATATATTTTTTTAAAATGTTCTAATAAAAATCCAGCTTTAGCTTTTGATTTAATTTATGAGCTATGTGAGGATAAATTAAATTGTTCTGATCGGTAATAGCCAATAATAAACAATAATCATTTGCAATGCTAATGTATGTGTAGGTCGATGGTAATAAAGTAAGTACTTTTCATGACATTTGATTGAACATTCGTATAACCTGATTAAGTCATTAGCTAAGCCTCTGTTTGCGTTAGAATCAGCATAATAATGGAAACAAAGTCCGAATTTGACCGCTGAAAGCTCATCAGGCGCGGTCACTGTAGATGAAGATTAACATTTTATGACAGCCACTCCCTTTAAAAGCCCATGATGTTGGCCCTGTTATCACTCTCTCAATAACTTTCCAACGTAACGATTCTATTCTAAAACTTAGTCTTATTATATATAAACCAGAGTGATAAATGTTATTCAAAATCAGTAAATTAGACTCTAAATTCTAAAATAATTAGCAAACTTTAATTGTAATTTCCCTTTTAGTGTTTTAATGTTAGTTTATAATAATTAATTTTGACAGAAACAAAAAAAAACAACAAACAACAAATTTTTTTTCTTATTCGGGGAAAAGATCTTTAAAAAAGGAAATAATTTAAATTTACTACTTAATAAAAAAGTATGAAAATCGACAAAACAATAATAGTTATTAGTATTAACTTTTTCATAAGTCCTGCTATGTCGTATATACTTTGGTTGGTGTATCTCAGAATTATATCAACTGAGATCAATTAATTAATTAAGGTATTGCTTATCTCTAAACATAATTTTGAATATGTTGTATTTCTATAAATATCCTAATATAAACAAAGTAATATTTGCTAGTATCTATAAGATTTGTCAGTTTAATGTTTTTTTCATTGATTACATATATTTCTTGGTCAATTACTTTGGTCCTTATTTCAACCTATCGTACTATTTTATTGTACGTATACAGTGTGTGTTCTTTAAATATTATTGAGAAAAAAGTTGTTGGGCGTAAAATTAATCAATTTGATTAGTCTCAGAAGATTACCGTAAAACATCACACAAATTAAAATTGCATTATCATTAAAACCAAGCAGAACAGGGTTATCAAGGTTTACATTGCAAATTACCTTTTACAAATACCTAGTCATTCAACGGTCATATAACTGAAACATGCATGTATTACTGTCATACTAACAAATTAAGACTTCTAAATGAGGATACTGCACTTATACTCAGAAAAAATTATGTGCTTAGTGATATAAACTTACTTTATTCTGGGAGAGGAGGTGTAATACAGTGAGAGGCGCGTTGTCCTCCCAGTGTCCCACTAGTGCCGGACTCCCGTGGGTTCAGTGTCTTTCGGGCTACAGACGAACCAAGCCCTTCGAGGACACTCGCCTGGAACTGTGTTGTTTCATATTACTTCGGGCTAGGCCTTTTGACTTACGCCACTAGGACAGCCTCTGTGGGGAAAGCTGAGGAGGATTAAGGCCACTAAGGTCGACCTTTTTTGTCCGAAGAATGGCCTGGAAAAAGTACCTGACACAGTTCCATTTGCTCCCTCCCAGGAGCATAGCTCCGACGATGTTGAGACGACGCCGATCTCAGCGAAGAGATGGGTACACTGGACGTGCCATCGGTCGCTCAAAGAAAGTGTGCTCGGCAGTGGCTGAGATGCCGGGACAATACAGAAAGTCCGAGTTGGTGACTTCAACCAAAACAAGAAGTGTATCTTTTAAGAACTACTATGTACTTTTATCGGCAAATCAATGTTTATCAAATAACATTTACGGTTTTGAGTTATAAGCAAACAGACGTAAATAATTAAGGATTTTTGCAATTTTTTGTACTTTTGAGAATGTTTCATCGAAAAATGTTGCTAAAAACATCGGATTTGGATTCAGTACCCCCAAAAACATAAGAAATAATAAAAATCAACCTAACCTAAAACTTTCCTACGAAAATAACATTTTGACTGGATTTTAAAGCTGATAAGGAAAAGGCTACTAAATATTACTAACACATTGTTAATTTGTATCACTAGATAAATATATAATTTTTTTCTAGACTTGTATCGATTTACTTTTAAAACTATGAGAAAGAACACAGAGTATGATTTTTAACAAAAATAGCTCAGATTTAGTTAGTTTTGATCTTTTTATAGTTTGATATCATTATAATTTAGGACTAAAAGGTTTGATCCAATTTTACCTTTTTGAAAGCCCAACAATGTATGAGTGTTATACCAGTAACAAAACTTTCATCTGGTCTATTATATACTAATCTTTCACTAATATTCTCCAAAAATTACCACCTACTAGTGGTTAATGCCTTGCATGGCAATGTGTTGCAATGTAAATACTTTAAAATGTTCAGTTTTCTTATTATGAAAATGGAACCCGCAATGCGGTCTCCCAGCTCAAAGTGGGGATCAAGACTGAAGTTACGTATTCATTGCCCTCACAGGACGCGCAGCAGTGCTTTAAAATTTAAAAGGGGACTTATATATTAGACGATCAATTATTCTTAAACAATCTAAAAAAGGTTCGTTATGCCTGTTGATTTTTGAAATTTGTTTGTCTCTTAACAATGTTTAAAAATTATTATTTTTATTATTTGAAACTAAAGTCAAATGAGACTCGCTTATTATACTTAATTCGTGTTTAATACATCCGTAAAAAAGGATTATTTAAATATTTTAAAGCAAATTACATTAAATGAAAATACTGTTAACAAGTAACATTAGGTCATTCTAAAAATCAATTGCCCATGTAGAATGAATGGTAACCGTTACTCAGGAATTCTCTGGAACTAGAAATATTCTAGAGACACTTTTTTTTTAATAAGCCAAGTTATCTATCAAAAATATTGTCATATTCATCGTTCTGGGTTTTAACCTTTGACACATTTTTTTATAGAAATGATATCACTTTATCGATATTTTGTCAATCAATCTTTGTTTATTACATGGGTTTCAGGCATGTCACTAGTTCACTTAAAGATTCAAAATTTAAAATCAGTAACTACAAGATTATGGTCTTCTCTTAATTCATTGTAATACATTAAATCTAGCCATTGAAGTAATATCATTATACTAATAATTTCAAATTTCAATGCAATATTTGTGTCAGTGACCGAAATGACAAACGAGTCTGTCATCCAATTAATCTCCCTTGCCACCTGCGCACTAAGGGTTGTTTATTTTAAATGACATCTTTAATTTATTTACAAATATCTTCTCCTTAACAAATTTTGCTTTAGTTTATTACTTTTTTAGTTACACTTAGGTACTACTACTACTATTTATAATTCACCTATAAAGTTATAATATTAAATAATCGACAGAGGAAATTACAAAATCTGTAAATAAACAATAACCTAACTAACCTAATTCAGTAATGAGTTTTATCGATACCTTTTCACCTCTGAAACTTAAAATTAATTTCCTAATGTTTAAAAATCATCATTTAAAACAAAATAGTTTGTACTAAATCTAAAATTAGTTGTGGTCTGTAAGAGTTTAGCATTATTTTGTTTTGAGATTTCTACGCATTAAGGATTGCTTGGCAAAGTAACGTTTCATTAAGCTTTTCAGTTAGGTGTTAAAACACTAGCTACGATTGAGTATCTACGACTCAAGGGCCACAAACGATCCGTGGTCCTTTCATCTAAATTGGAAAACGGCTTTCCTATTTAGGTTAATAATCTTGTAAGGAGGTAAATACCATTTAATGACTACATCCAGACGGACAAGAACATAATTTACTCGTTTACTGAAAGAGAATGTTTTGTTTCTTGATTCATGCGGCTAAATCCTAGTTTGTATGTGGTATGTCAAGACATGTTTTCTATAAACCCACATAAACGATTCCTCCGTTGTCCAGGGATCACTAACTCATTTTAACCATAATAACTGGGCTTTCTGAGGAGAAGGGGTGTTTGCTTTTATCTACCAAATTAATTGAAGCTTTATGGTAGTCTTTTGATTTAATATCTAAAACAAGCCACTAAATAAAATCGATAACCACTTGATATTTCTGCATAGCTATCGTATGTATATGTTTTGCTTTTTAGAGTTATATAGCACCAACAATTTCGATCATTTATACATTTTCAGATTGTTTGCTAAATTTACCTATATACGCCTAAAACGGAACTTTTTCGAGATCTGAATGTAGGAATTAAATTATCTGTTAGTACGTTCATGAAATGGAATTTCGTTTCAAAATATACTAATGAAATGATTAATAAAAAGGATTTTTTTTAAAGTTGATAGTTAAGTTTTGAAACATATAATGACAATATATTTTAAGAAACCTTCTTAAGAAAGTTTCTTTGTGTTCAGTTTGAAGACGGTGTAATGGATTCCCTAGACAATAATCAAATATTGCACTATAAAGTCTGCATTGCAGTTCATTTACGTTGTAGTTTATTCGTTCAAAATGTAACCAAAAAGGAATTCGTGTATTTGAGTGAATGGGGTTGGTTTATAAGGAACACAATACTTATATACGAGATTGGTTACAGAGAAAATATCATCTCTTTAAAAATAGACATATTTATTTCGTCACATTGTGGTGACTTTTAGCAGCTAAAACTAAATGTTTGTTTGGCTTACGGACTTATGTAATCTTAAATGTTTTGTCAATTTATTTGTGCCAAACATCTGTCTTAAGTAATGTTCAAGTTAATACTTTTATTAATAATATTTTTCAATCTCAAATAGTAACTCGCATTAACAAGTACATTACTGCAGAAAATATGTGTTTTAACGCTTTTCAGAGACTATTAGAGCTAACAATTATAGGGTAATAATATTAAAATGATAAAATGATGATTAAATGATTAAATGATGATGTATTATTTTATTGCGAACCATTTATTTTTAGAACTAGATAACACTAGATAATCAATACATTATTTACAAAGATTTCACCAACCTAAGATGATTTATTTTAAATTACTATATTTGACTTCACTGAAATAATAATATTCCTTTCGCAAGATTTAAACAGTTTGTTAGATTAAATTGCCTCCAGTTAAAGCCTTTACGTTCATGGCGTTGTTGCTGTATTAGTTGAACGCATCCGAAATTCCTCGAGGCGTTATTTAATTAACTTATTTAACTAAAATATCGCTTTAACTACGATATTTACTTCAAAACAGTTTGCTTAAAATATGAAATTTTTACATATTTCAAATTTTCTCGACTCAGATTTTTTTTCTCAAGTACATATTTTTGTGTAAGGTACTAAATACCAATAAAAGTAATTTAAACGTTTTGTTAACGCAGCAGCTTAGGATTAATTCATTAATAAAAATGTACTTGTATTTTGTTTCTAATTATTGGATCGAAGGTTTATTGTTCTTTTGGATCATTCAATATGGGCCTTTTGAAACTACGATTATAATGGCTTAAAATACATAAAAAAGTAAGGTGTTTGAAAGCAGAGCGAACCATCCTTAGTGAGACTTTCCACTGCAATATTGAGGGCCCCTGGTTAGCGGCCCCTGTTGGGGTCCTGGGGGTCCTCGGGCTAGAGGCTGAGTGGTCGCCGGAGGGCGGGTGGGGGTTGCTTCTCTCTTTCTTCAGAGGCGAGGCTGACTGACCACGTCATACCTTTCTTACCACCACAAATCTCTAACGTTATCTGTAAAATATCCCAAGAGGAGACCTACCTATAGCCGTTGTTGTTGGGGGTTACAATTCTTTACAATCTAATCTAGCTATAAAATCGAGTGCATTATATTTATTTTATTTCACTTCAATAAAGAGAAATTATTTTTAATCGTTATTTTTTGAAGTATCTAGTTTGTAACAATTTGTATTAAATAAACGGTTGTCTACAGACAATTTACAAGATAATATACATTGGGAATCGTCCATTTAAATTGTAGTTAGATGGGAAATAATGTTAACAAAATAATAAATATCTTAGTCAATAAAAAAACTAAACATTAATAGTTGCTAAAACAACATCTGTTTGACGAATAGTGCTGAAAAGCTGAGTTTCCGTTCACATCCTAAAATACGACCATGGAAGCCGATACCCCCCATTGTGCTTTATCGTATCAGTTACGTCATTTCCGGCCTGACGTCTCTGGTTTCTTTTTCTTTTGGAACGTATTACTTCGTATGCTACTGATTTACTAGGAACCCCATTAGTTATTACGTTACCTTCTTTCTCTTCGTACTACTTTAAAATCAGTCAGTACAATTTATAAGTAACGATCTATCTTATATTTGAATGTAGATTATTTGAACTTAGGCGATAAATCTTTTAACTACTAAACTTAACTACTAAAAAGAAACCTTAATGGATATCATTCTATTATTTATATGTGTTTCTAAGAGCATGTGAGTCAGGCCACCCGGCTACCTAAAGTAACGTGAAAATCATTCAACATAGAATCACAAAAAATGATAATTTTTTACTTAATCGTATTTCAATAATATAAAATTTGATTTGCATCATAATCGTTGTACAGTGTGTTTCCAGAGATTAATAGGTGAATTTACTCATCTTAAAATGTTCCCATTCAAAACAGTGGTATGCCTACGAAGTTACATTTTCACATTCAAGGGAAACACCTCAGAGTAAAGAAAACTAGATTTTTTCAACAAAGTTTCAAAATTGATGTGGCCATTTTACTGAGTATCTAAGCTTAAAAAGTTCACAGTGTTTGATAGATTATCTAATATTCCCTCCATTACATTACATTAGAACATTATTTGGTACAAGGCAGCTTTTAACTCTAACCTTATAATTTTATCGTCATAGAGAAACTATTTGAACCAGTTATTTTTTAGTATGAGCATTGTTAAGATAAATTTTGTGATTTTGCATTACATGAATCATCTATTGAACCAGTATTAGCATTGTAGTAATTTATAATTTTATAAATTGGTTAACTGTATTTAATTTATTTCTCAAAGTTCTGCTTTTGCACTTAAGGTCACATGGTATTGAAATTGTCTACTAGCTAATAAGTTTTAAATATGATACAGTTAAGAACTGTTATAATTTACTTTGAAAACTCCGTCACAACTCATCTGTCTAAATTGGAAGTAATTATCAAGAAAAGGAGGAAGAATATTTCAGCATCGGAAAGAAATGTTTAGGTGTAATTAGCGTTTTAAACGAGAGGTAAGACCCCTTAGAGCTCTTAACCTTCGGCAAATCACTCTTTACTGCTCACTGTTGCTGAACTTAGGCTACTTATAATTTCGTAAAATAAACTGAGGAGATTAGAGGTAAACTGTCTTTTAATACTTCTATAAGAAGGGCAGACTTTTTATTAATATTATTTTAATGAAAATAACATAACTTGTAAAATATATGAATTAGTAAATTTTGTTCTAGGTTCGTTGATTACAATAATTTTTAAAGTTATCGTTAGCAATTTTTTAAGTCACCTTAATTTTTATAGTTATGATTATATTTAAAATAATTTATTGAATTTTTAATGTTGTTCTTTTGTATTAGTTCATTTGATATTTATTTTTTTATTTTTCATAATGTTGTTAATGGTTTTTGTATTGTGATTCATTTCCATTTTTTGAGTTGTATTTTATTGATTGCACCTATAGTACTGTACTACGTCCTCAATGTCCTCAATGGTGCACGCATCTTTAATTAGCTGTTAAATTGACGTAATGTTTCTTGTAAAATGGTACGTTCGTAAATAAATCAATAGATAAATTGTAATTAAAATCGCCGTATTCTATTCTTAGATATTTTAAAAATCAAAGAGTTAAGTTCTTATTTGTATTATTATAAGTCAAAGTTCATGCTCAATGAGTCAATATTAACACATACACAGCATAAACTTATATTATTTTCAATATAGGAAAGCAAAAGAGTAAAGTATTGGTAAAGTAGTGTACTTCACTGAAAATTTAAGGGCCTGCCAAAACTCCGAAGAACGTGTGTAAACTAGTTTCATAAGTTTAGTCGACCAGAAATTCCAACCTTGTTAGAATATTCAAGTGTAAAATATTGATCTGCGAACTTTTCTATAAAATGTATTATGTACTACCGCTTCCTGCTTTGAGATTTACTTTCAATGATTTAAGATCCTAAGTTTTAAATGTAAAAATTTTTAAATACCTCAAACAAATAAAATCCAACTGTTTTCAGTAATTTGTTGATTTTTATTTGGATCTTACGAGTGCGTCCTAATTTTTAACAAAACTTCGGTTTCCCGTTAAGATCTTCCATTAAATAACGCAATGTCTATTTCCAAAGCTATGCTACTCCCCATTGACCAGCTTGGCGTCCGTTTTCCCAGCTAAGACCCTCCCTTTCTCAGTGGATGGCCCGTTTCTCTGGCTAAAACCTTCTCTTGCCCAACGCAATGTTTCCCCGGCTTGGAGCTGTTCTTCCCTTTCGCAGTTTCTTGACATCTTTGCCCTTGCAAAACGGAACGTCCTTTCCTGGTAAGACCTAACCTGCCCAATGCAATAGCCGTTTTCTCAGCTAAACCTTGCCCTTGCCGAAAGAAACGTCCTTTCCCCACCTGATAAGACCTAACCTATCCTAGCGCAGAGTCCTTTCCCCCAGATAACACCTGCCAAAAGCAACATCCGTTTCACCAGCTGACACCTATTAGTATAGGTCTCCCCAACCTAGGATGGGGGCAGTCCCTTGCCCCCCGCAGCGTCCGTTTACCCGGCTAAAACCTACTTTGCTTTGGAAAAATCAGGCCCTAGCCGGGTAAACGACGCTACAACATCCGTTTTTCCATAATCCAGCTGGTACGCTCCCTACGCAGCGTCCGTTTATCCGATCAACAACTGCCCTTTCCCAAAGCAGCGTCAGTTTCCCCAGCTAACGTTTGCTCGAACGTCCCTTTCCCAGCCAAGACCTCCTCTTACCCAACCAACCGTTTCCCCGGCTAAACAGGTGGCCGGTCCACGTGCCCTGATGCCGCACTGCAGAGCAGGCGGTTGCTAGGCGACGGGACGCTCCCCCACCCTCACCGCCCCCGCCGCCCACCGCTGAGCGCCCGGCCGACCAGCGATGCTGACCCGCAATTCACCGAGTAAATCCGACACCGGGCCAAACCGTATTGACTCGGTCCTACTTTACTGGAGATGCTCGTATTACGGTGTTTTTGGAGCAGATAATGTTTGTGAAAGATTAAAACAGAGAAAGCATTCTTAACTTTTTTAGATTTAAATTTGTTTTTATGAATGTTGAGGGTGAAATGTATATTACATTAAATTTAAAGGAATAAAAATAAATAGACCCTTACAAATTAATGGTGTTTGAGGTCAATTATATTTATAATACTATGATAATTTTATACATTGATCCAGCTTTGTAAAAGAGGAAAACATAATTTCACTACCGAGATTTATCTTGAGCCCTTTGTTATTCTACGCGACGGCTTTGCTACAGCGTCGTTTCATTTTATCGATCTAAGACTACTGATGAAGATGAGACAAAAACGTAGGCAATGTAAATACCTCGTTTAACAGTGTCTTGAAAAATGATAAAAAACAAATTAATTATTTTAAATAAATTAATAGCCAACAATTAATTATTTTTAAAAAGAAAATTTATAATAAAAATAAGATTGTTCTTACAAACATAAAGTCAAAAGATGCTTTAGAGAATCCTTTCATTCTTAAAAAATACCTGTAGGCGTAAAAAGTAAATTTTACAGTCAGGCATTTTTAAAAACATTACTACTTTTTACATTCAAATGTGTACTCTGCTTACGCCCTGTTCTGTGCTTACTGGAAACATTGAAAATATTTAAAGATGAAAAAATATTTCAAGAGATTTATAGCATTGGATTTTTTTACAAATAATAAGTAGAAGATCCGGGTTTGCTGCGTTTTGGTAAGCGCAGAACACCAAAGAACTTGCAACGTTATTTTTACACTGAGGGCTATGAAACTGCTGGTGGTAAAAGGTATTGTCCAGTCTTGGCTACTTAGTTTTGAAAATACAAATCAGTTTACCTCAATTAATTACAATTAGCTTGTATAACAGTTGAATAAACCAATTATTGTAATACCAATTATTATGCGTATCTATATAGAACGAAGGAAACCTTTTATTTTTGTACAGCCTCAGTCTTTCTACTATGCAGTATCTATATATTGCACAGTTTGAACAGTTTGTATTTGTTCCATGGTTAAAATATAGTTCATTTATTACCATTAAATTATGAAACAAAGTGTTGAAAGGGCCTGAAAATCGAGATCTGTTTAAGAGAAAATCACTTTTGATACACTGCTAGTTCATTTCTTTTCGTTGTGCAGTTAAGGACCAAGTAATTTATCTTCCCGTAATGGTGCAAAAAATAACAATTTTGAACCCAGCAGTAATTTGCAGCAATTAGTGAAATAGGAAAGATTAAAGTTGAACGAGTCAAGCAGCGTAATCCCATGACGATTAGGATTATATGAGATAATGTAATTATATAATTACTTCATGATCGTAAAAATATATTCTAGATAATAATACTTAATAAACAAATAGTTATTCACAAAAAAAGATTAAATTCTTAAACAATTAAAAATATTCCCGAATAGCAATTGTATGTGCATTACATTTGTTTTTTTTTTTACAAATAACAGTAACTGTTTACCAACAACTACATTTTAACTAACAATATAATTTTCAACTGAAGTATCATTTTATGAAGTGAAAAATACATTTATCAACGTAAATAACTTAACAAAAATTATATATAGGCCTAACCAATACAATAATACAATCGTTCTTAGACAAGAAATATAAATATTTCTTAATGTATTGTATCTTAAAGTATATGTGCTTGATGCCTTTCCACGAGTTAACCTTTTTGTAAGTACGTTGACAGCCGCAACTTTAATTTCCATCCAAGTGGCCATAGAAATCGTTTTTATGAGATTGGTTTATTGCGGTTTTTTCGTTAATACTGGTTTTGATCTTCTTATATCGACCAAAATAACGTCAATAGAGACTCTGAATCAAACTTTTAACCAACATAATTTAAATATTGTAACTATCGGTTTTGCAACACCATAAATCAGCATTGTTTATATTTTAGCAATAACAAGCCATATATTTTTACCTACTGTTCTCTTCTCCAGCGACTCGTCTTTTATGTTATGCCATTTATCCATGAAAATTTTAGCTCTGCATCTTCGTAAGCTAGTTGGTTGATTCAGTAGTTAATCAGAAAAAAAATATCATTGACTGCTATTGTAGTTAAAATGCTACAAAAATTAATTGATTTTGCTTCATGGATAGACAAATGTAAAGAAAAACTACGTAGCTGTAACTCATCACATCAACATCGATCCCTCAACAGAAATTGGAAAGAATTATTGGTAAACTTTCTGCTGTTTTTGTCTGAAAAATGTTCCTGTCCCAGAACGAACACAGCAAATTATAAAACATCCCAAATAAATTTGTCATGAATTCACCACTAAAACAAATACTTCTTTCATAAAAATAATTCGTTACAATAATAATACCAACACTGCAAATATTATAACAATTTAAAAATTACTATATCATTTTCTAAAGCAAAAATAAATATTATAGGAACGGTTTAGCAAGGAGAAAATTTAATTTCCATACGTAAAGGATTTAATAAACTTCCTCTTTCTCTTTCGTTCATTTTCATCAGTGGCCGAATCTCAGTAATCCGGACGTCTGTATGATCCGATCGTTGTCAGCCATCAAAAGTTGGTCTGATAATTTTTGAGGAATAAAACTGCATTCCGATCAGTGCTTTCAGTTTCGCATTAGAGGTTTGGCGAACAGTTTAGTTTGCCAGCTTATTTATTACATGTCAGTTTATTCTAACCTTGATATAACTGACACTCTTTCATATCGCGGCCCAGTGACCATAGCCAACACGCCGTGTGTTCCCCCCGTCACCAGGGCAGGCTCAGCCACGTGGTAGGGGCGGCGACGGCCCAGTGGCCCTAGCCAACACACCGTGTGTTCCCCCCGTCACCAGGGCAGGCTCAGCCACGTGGTAAGGGCGGCGACGGCCCAGTGGCCCTAGCCAACACACCGTGTGTTCCCCCCGTCACCTGGGCAGGCTCAGCCACGTGGTAGGGGCGGCGGCGGCCCAGTGGCCCTAGCCAACACACCATGTGTTTACCCCGTCACCTGGGCAGGCTCAGCCACGTGGTAGGGGCGGCGGCGGCCCAGTGGCCCTAGCCAACACACCGTGTGTTCCCCCCGTCACCTGGGCAGGCTCAGCCACGTGGTAGGGGCGGCGGCGGCCCAGTGGCCCTAGCCAACACACCGTGTGTTCCCCCCGTCACCTGGGCAGGCTCAGCCACGTGGTAGGGGTGGTGGCGGCCCAGTGGCCCTAGCCAACACACCGTGTGTTCCCCCCGTCACCTGGGCAGGCTCAGCCACGTGGTAGGGGCGGCGGCGGCCCAGTGGCCCTAGCCAACACACCGTGTGTTTACCCCGTCACCTGGGCAGGCTCAGCCACGTGGTAGGGGTGGTGGCGGCCCAGTGGCCCTAGCCAACACACCGTGTGTTCCCCCCGTCACCTGGGCAGGCTCAGCCACGTGGTAGGGGTGGTGGCGGCCCAGTGGCCCTAGCCAACACACCGTGTGTTTACCCCGTCACCTGGGCAGGCTCAGCCACGTGGTAGGGGTGGTGGCGGCCCAGTGGCCCTAGCCAACACGCCGTGTGTTTACCCCGTCACCTGGGCAGGCTCAGCCACGTGGTAGGGGCGGCGACGGCCCAGTGGCCATAGCCAACACGCCGTGTGTTCCCCCGTCACCTGGGCAGGCTCAGCCACGTGGTAGGGGCGGTGGCGGCCCAGTGGCCCTAGCCAACACGCCGTGTGTTTACCCCGTCACCTGGGCAGGCTCAGGCACGTGGTAGGGGCGGCGACGGCCCAGTGGCCCTAGCCAACACACCGTGTGTTCCCCCCCATTACCTGGGCAGGCTCAGCCACGTGGTAGGGACGGTGGCCCAGTGGCCCTAGCCAACACACCGTGTGTTCCCCCTCGTCACCTGGGCAGGCTCAGCCACGTGGTAGGGGCGGCGACGGCCCAGTGGCCCTAGCCAACACGCCGTGTGTTCCCCCCGTCACCTGGGCAGGCTCAGCCACGTGGTAGGGGCGGCGGCGGCCCAGTGGCCCTAGCCAACACACCGTGTGTTCCCCCTGTCACCTGGGCAGGCTCAGCCACGTGGTAGGGACGGTGGCCCAGTGGCCCTAGCCAACACACCGTGTGTTCCCCCGTCACCTGGGCAGTCTCAGCCACGTGGTAGGGGCGGCAGCGGCCCAGTGGCCCTAGCCAACACACCGTGTGTTCCCCCCGGCACCTGGGCAGGCTCAGCCACGTGGTAGGGACGGCGGCGGCGGCGGCCCAGTGGCCCTAGCCAACACACCGTGTGTTCCCCCCGTCACCTGGGCAGGCTCAGCCACGTGGTAGGGGCGGCGGCGGCCCAGTGGCCCTAGCCAACATACCGTGTGTTCCCCCCGTCACCTGGGCAGGCTCAGCCACGTGGTAGGGGCGGCGCCGGCGGCGGCCCAGTGGCCCTAGCCAACACACCGTGTGTTCCCCCCGTCACCTGGGCAGGCTCAGCCACGTGGTAGGGACGGTGGCCCAGTGGCCCTAGCCAACACACCGTGTGTTCCCCCGTCACCTGGGCAGTCTCAGCCACGTGGTAGGGGCGGCGGCGGCCCAGTGGCCCTAGCCAACACACCGTGTGTTCCCCCCGTCACCTGGGCAGTCTCAGCCACGTGGTAGGGGCGGCGGCGGCCCAGTGGCCCTAGCCAACACACCGTGTGTTCCCCCCGTCACCTGGGCAGGCTCAGCCACGTGGTAGGGGCGCGGCGGCGGCGGCGGCGGGCGGCGTCGCTGTGTGGCGCCCTGTCAGTTGGTGGCGTCCCTTGCTCCGCGGCGCAGCATCGCGACGCTCTGCTCTCTCTCTCTCCCACTCTCTCCCTCCCCCACATCTCGCTAGTGCAGCGTTTCGGGCTTCCGGATATGGTGAACAGTGTATACATCTGTCGGGGATGATTTATGGATGTAATGATTATTTTCTGGTTTAGTTGGAAATTTGTGAGAGGTAAATTAGGTGTGTTTTGTTAGGAATAAACAATGAGTGGTAATTTGCATCCTGAAAATTTTTAGTTAAGATAGCTAATTAATTAAAATAAAAAGTACTGCTAGTAAAAAATGTATTATCTTCATTAGATTTATATAGTTAATGAATAAGACGAATCTTTGTTCAGAGGATTATAGCCAAACCAAGCGTTCACTATTAATGAGTTTCTTGTGGCTTGAAAGCCCTTGAAGTATTAATATGTCTTTTGAATGTCTCAAGTCAATGAGTTAACCAAGGAACCTATGAGAATCCCCCAAATTACTTTTTTGGGTCTTTTAAATTACATTGGACAACATTGGATATCAACCCAAAGAATCATTACAGCAATTAAAAACAAGTAGGTAACTGTAAACATGAACCCAAACTTTTGAAACAACCTTCAATTACATGTGTTTATAGGTTTGAGCACTCAATTTCCTTGAGCAGCCAAAACTAAAAAATATTAGCTTTCTATTTTTAATAATTAAAAATTAATCTTGAAAAGTACCGCTAACTTGACCAATACATTATAAGGAAATCCCCGTACTTGTTTAGTTATACATGGTAATGGAATTGAAAACTTCTATTCGGTGTATTTATATCAAGTTTACTAATTAAATTATGGCAATATATACATTCTGTTTGTAGTTATAAACTAAATTATCCATAAAATACGTTACCACGACATCAGACCAAACCTGGGAACAATTTATTTCCTAATTAAAATCTTTTAGCTCTAAAAAGTACACAGAAGAGTTAAGCCAAACCACAAAAATATTATTCATTAAAAATTATTTATTGTTGTTAAATATTTGTCCCAGAGATTTGTTATCTCAATGGAAACTTGGTTAATACTACTTAAGCGATGAAGAACATCAGAATAAAGATGAGACTATAATTATTCTGGATTTACTCCAATTGTAACTGTATCCAAGAGAGCCCTGATGTAATCTGATGGTTTATGGACCATAACAGAGACTGTGGTTAGGTCGCGGCAGAAAGAAACTGGCCCCATACATACACTGATACGCCTACACTGTACACAAATGTGCTTGTTTTTATGGCCTTATCAACCTCTGTTTAAATTATGAAAAAATAATAATTTGTTTACCAGTTGGAACACTTTATTGTGCGCGTTTTACCGTTCGAATGTACAGTAGAATATAAATGTTCAGAATCGTTAGAACTTTGTATATTAACTCAAATATATAAGAAGAAATATTTATTTCAAAATAATATTATGATTACGATTTAATTTAGACATTTGTAGTTATAGGGATAGTATAAACAGGACCATAAATTGATAGATTACAGACGCAATTTGCTTTGTGTGAGCTCTAATAATACCACCATCATGGAGATATCCCCAATAAACTCATTTAAGCTTCACTATGACACCAGGTTAATTTATGATAAATTGTGTTCAAATGTTCCTTATTACTCAACTATAAAATTTAATTCCATCAACAAAAGTGGTAGGTGATAAAAACTCAACAAATTCCGGATATATTCCAAATCATCCTTATTATACAATAGCCTAGCATTAATTTTGTAAAGTAAGTTTTTCGGTTTGCCGCAACACCCAGCTTCATCAAAGTTTGGAGCTACGTCCAAAATTCAAAGGGCGAAAATCGTCGATTGACTCAAATCAATAATCGCTAAGGCTTTCGGTTTTACGATGGCCCCGTCCGCTCACCCTTTTGCGGGTTAGGAAAATTCATGCCTGAGATAGTTGTAAAATTTAGTCAAAGGTCTTTGCCTCTATTTAACTGAGTTAATGACCAAAAGTCTTATATTAGCATTGAAATACAAGTCAAGGTAATAAACAATAATTAATCATACATTTTATAAATTAGGAAATCATTCCAATGTTCTTAGTAATAATTTATTTTTTTTTAATGTTTTGATACCCGAAAGAATTTTCACAGTCCATAACAATACAGCCGTTTATAATTGTCTCAGAAACTACCATTGCTTACATAAAAAACTGAGTCTCGATGTCTATCAATTAACGTTACGTCTACGATCTATCCATGCTAGATTAGCAAATTTATATTTCATCAACTCCTTCATAACCATGCTACCAAAATAACATGTTTTCAAATAATAAACTGTTTCTAGCAGGAAAGAGTTATTTGTGTTTTGATTGTTGTCAATACTAAATCAGCTGTTAGCGCCTGCAATCTGGTTCTACGTCTGCGTAGATATTTGAAGGCTCTAGATTTATAAATTAATGATTTTAATTTTATTCTTATGGGTTTCCTTTGTCTCCCGCCGGTAGACAAAGCAATCACTTTACTCCCGCTGGGAGACAAAATATTACTTTACTCCCTCATTACAAGGAGTAAAAAGCGTCGACACATAGCAGGTGGAGGATTTGTTGTTAAATAATCATTTTCAAATAATTTGGCTATAATCCGTTATATATACATAAAATTATTACTTTTTATTACTTTTCAGTTTATTTTAATTCAAAATCGGTTTTGGAGATAAATATAGTCATTGCTCAACTGTGTGAAACATAAGCTTGAGAACAAAACATGATTTGATAAAAAGTTGGTGATTTAATTTTTTTTCTGAACAGTTAAATTGCTTTAATGAGTCCCTTAAATTAAGATCAATACAAAATTATTTCGGAATTGGTTTATGGCTGCTTATACATGATTGCTTTAGCAACGTGCACCCTATGGCGCTGCATGATAACATGAACTTTTGTGTAATCAGTAAACAACCTTGCTTGTAGTACGTTGCTACGATGCCACGGCATGTTTACCTTCGGAAACAAGGAAAACGTTTCACACTTTTTTATTTTAACCGTCATTTTGGTAATTTTGTCATAAAATTAAAATACTTCCTTTCAAAATTAAACATTCAAATGTTCACTGTCTGCTGTGTTATAAATATTAGTAGAAAAAAACTCCGTACCTAGTTTTCAATAACAGTGATTAACGTTGAATGAGTGCCATTTGAAATTTATAGACATGAAAAAATAACAAGGTATAGGGGCAGTAAATTTCAATGATTTCATGTTTGGGGAACCAACTGTTTGCATATTTCAGTACTCAAAAAAGCGGTATGTTAAACTTTAAACTTAACTTTACTTAACTTCCTTTTAAACTTAAAGACTTCATGGATATATTTCTCATGGTCGTTATGGACCAGGTAACTAAACTATTCGTTCCGATTTCACCCTTAGTAAATCTTCCTTAGCTCTAATTCAACTCCTGACACTTAACAACGAAGCTATAGGTTTTACAGAAAACGAAACTAGATGCCTAGAGAGTGACTGTAACCAACCGAAACACCAAGTTGCATGAAATACAAAATTTAGGTACAAATTTATATTTTGCAATTTTAGGGACCTTGGGAAGTGAAACCGCACCTAAAATGTGAAGTTAACAGCTTGAAACTGTGAGTAGTGAGTAGTCGGTGATAGGTTCAGATAACCAGTGAGTGAGTGAGTCAATACCATGAACACAGTGCAGAGTTCTGGTGGGAACTCCCACCTAAACAAGAAGGAACCTGGATTTGAGGTGAGTTTTACTGTTGGATTTGTTAAATTATGTATATGATTATGAATGTAATGAATTACTATTCTTTCTCGATTTATAATAGATGTATTTGCATAGATTGATAAGTTTCTTCGTTCGCCTAAACGATAAATGGGTTTTCATAAATGAAAATTGCAGTTTCATCATTAATTAAAAAGAAAACCGTACTAGTACATTCATGTTAGTGTTCATCACAAGAGCAAAGGTGGTACTTTTTAAGGCACAATCATGGTTAAGGGCGAGGCGCAGCTGAGCTAAAAAAGTCAGTCCACACAATACGTTTACTTTTGGTGAACCTTGAATTTTCTCGATAATCTCATGAGGATGTTGCCAATCTCAAATTCGAACGTTTTATCTGATAATGTACCTAACATGAAAAGTTGCCTCAGTAGACATCACATCATTTTGAAATGATTCATTTTCTGCAATCTGTTTTAAGATGTAATTCGCACACTCCACACGTTGATTTAGTTTATTTTTATTATTCAGTTTAATCCTATGCAACAGCTGAATTTCATACGGATGAACATGCAGCCATTGATGTACAGTTTTATACAAAATGTCACTGGGATTTCAAGCTCCACACTCCGACGTGGAAGAGATTCTTTTGGACGCAAAGGCGTCGTGCCGGGGGGCACAACATAAAATAGTTTATTTTCGTAAGCGCCAACCAACAATAAAGATCCAAATAAAAATTATTTTTGATTTTTTTCTAAAATCGTTTTTATAATCAAAAGTCATTTAAACCAATTGTTTTAAATAAGTTGTTTATTTTTACCAGATTAATAGTTAACATTCACTTTATTCTTATATTTAATCATTATTATATTAATTTGCTATGAAATAAATCATTTGGCTAAACAAAGAGGTTGGACGAAGTATTTTGATTTTGATTTTTGCGAACATTTGCCATCACTAATTAGTAAAAAACAAGTTTCACGACGTTTCGGGATCTGTGTTTTTTAGCGTCTTCAGGTGAAAAAAATCTAGAACATAACAAGATTAGTAGCACACAGCTAGGATAACCTGGACAAAAAACATAGCTGAAACACAGAACTGTATAAGGAGTCACAAAAACACTATGCTGAAAAGAAAACAAGAACACAAAATAACACAGAAAAACAAGTGTCACAAGTATCAAGAAGCGCCAGTCAGGAGAGAGCACGTCCACACGCAATCGTTGAGGTAAGACTTACCAGCTGTTAGACGGGTCAGATTCCAGATCCCGAAACGTCGTGTCGTGAAACTTGTTTTTTACTAATCAGTGATGGCAAATATCCGCAAAAATCCAAATCAAAATATAAAATCACCATCACTAACAATGAATTTCAAACAAAGAATTGGAAAAAGTGTCATACATTTGTTGAGTATGCGCTGTGTACCTTCTGCGAGGTATGCGTCTTTTTATTCATTGACTGGACCCCTCGTCACCCTGTGTTCTGTTTACCTGTCATCATAAAAAAATCCTAACAACATCCCAAAGATGTTTTTATCCATGCTGTCATTCTGTCATCCACTCCCCTACCACAACACTCCACCCGTCTTCGTCTAGCCGGCTTCTGCAGTGAGTTCACGAGTGAGGGACTAAGATTTGAAGGCAACAGGCAATAGCCAATGCTGTCGATGCGTGAGTGCGGGTTGCATAGTTCTGGTCCCAGAAATGTGAGCTCCCTGTAATATTATACAACTACAAGTATGAAGCGCGAGAGGGAGGGAGATTTCACTTATCTTTCGCCAGCGACGGGCACGTTCCTCACGTAAACAAACGAAAATTCACGAGCTTAGTTGGCAAGATCCCGCCAAGTATATCACCTGGAGCATGTTTTTGTCCTGACGTAGTTTCCTATATTAGAAGAATTATTTAGTTTGTTGTTGTTTTTATCTTGTTCCAATAAAACTTGCCCTAGTTTTCTGATCGTCCGCTGATTGCCCGTTTATTGAGTTTAACCTGCAAGCTGCAGTCGAGAATGACATTTACGGCGAAGAAACAGCCAGAATTGCCAGAAAAGTAGGAGAGTTGTACTGCAATGTTTTTTAAGAAAACATAGCAAGATGTCCTTCAACAGTCACGTGTTCAAACTCTAAATAGTATAGAGTTTTCCTTCAAATTTACCTTGAAATTGTAAATAAACTAAGCTTTTGACGCTGGATATTTCACAAGCTTAAAGGCCTAAAACCCCACTTCTAAGTACCCACCAGACCCCCCGGTGGATTGTGCCCCCCCCCCAAACATATAGTTTACGCGACACCTATGTTTGGACATATAAGACAAGATTATCTATCGTTTCGAATTATTATCTGCATAAGGAATCTCCCCAAAGTCTTCCGTTTTTGCACAGATCTAGTTCCTATGAACTGTTTTAGTCCAACGTTTAATGTTATTTCTATAAGGTGGAGTTCTGAACAATCGCCTAAAAGCCCTTTGCAATAAAAAAACTTATCTTTAACCAACAACAGCAGTTAGCTTTCTCTTGATCAGTAAATGTGATTTTAGATAAGAACAGGCACTATTTCACCGTCAGCAATAAAGTGCTGCTTTCGAAGGCATCATATAATATTTTTGAGCTGAAGAATTTAGACATCCAATACATATTTTTCTACTTCACATTCATTTTATAAGAATCCAAAACTGCACCATTTATTCACAGCAGCCCTGTACAAACTATATTCAAAACATTTAATTTTGAACTTAGGTTAGAGGAAAGCATCAAAAAGCACAATTCTTTTAAAGTTGTCTCATAACCGTCCTCCCATTTCCATCCATATTAAACTGGCAAAATATTTTGAGGTAATCTTTAGTGTGCTATATAGATAGGTTGCTTGAAGATTATTAGAGTTAAGGAAAAATTAAATTCTTAATTCTCTTGTATAATATGTACAACAAACTTAAAATTGTTTAAGTTATTCGACTAAATGCTAACTACTTTTAATATTAAAAAAAACTCCCCATCGTACAATTCAGGGCAAAAGTTATCCCTATAATTAAAATAAATCTAGGCTTATTAGCGATCTCACGTTATGCGGTTTCGTATATTTCCGTTTAATTTATCTTTAAATAGTCCTGGTACATTTACTTTTGTCTCAAGAATAAAATAGTGCGTTCAGTAGGTGAGATTAAACCCCAGAAAAAGCCTTTGTGGTCTTTTAAATGTACTGAGAATTAGAGATAAGATTGTTGGTTGATAGTACCTTTGGGTTACTTTATAAACCGGCCATCCGCTTTTGTTCGTCCGTTTAGATAAACCAAAAATATTCCGGTGTTCAACCTGTCGTACTGTCGTATTTCTAATATAAACCTAATAACTGGATGATAAGTAAATCTAAATTTGTGAGTGAGCTTAAAATGATCATAAAAATAAAAATGTAATGACTGTTGTTGACGATTAGGCAGATGTATTTTTATACCTTTCTTGTTGCTATATTCGTAGACAGTTACTGCAAATTTCGTAACAAATAAATACAAATTATTTGTCATTTGTCAAATTACTATACATAATTTATTCATTTTTAACAAGCTTGATGTAGTATAAGCCTAAGTCGTGTGATGTCTACAGACTTTTAATTCCCGAAATTCCATCTTTTTGAACGTTCTTATGTAGAGTACAGATCCAAATACAGAATGTGCATAGTTTCTTTACTTATTTTAAATAACTTGCTGCGTTTTAATTATAAACATTTTATATGATCATTCATCTCTTTACTCTTATTTTACTCTAATTTTCCTAATTATTTGTTATAGAATCGAATTTGTGACGGTATCAAACTGGTCTAAGCAAGTTTTGTCTGTTTTACTTTTATCTGTTTTACGGCAAGGTCAATTGTGGGATAATATTTTAATAAGTTAGAATGTTTGAAAAACTGCTTTTGTCAGTACATTGTGTCACAGTGTCAGTACATCCAATTTAGAATAAAAATGCATAACTGACACTAAGTTGGCTTTTGTACGGACAAAAATATTCCACGTACATATATTAAATTACTTTAGAGAATACACAAGTTAAAAATTCATTAACTAATTTAACACAATTTCAAATAACTGAGTCCCTATTCAAGATTTTTATCTTGTAAAAAGATAAAAATCCCTTTTATAGATAATTATTTTTCAAATGCAAAGAATGACTATAAATACCATGTTTGTTGGCAATTTTAGTATAAAACAATTCGTCAATGAAATAAAAGTAATGTATTTAATCTTAGAAAATCTAATGTAAGAAGATTCGTAATGAATATTTGCCTTCATTACAATTTGATCCCAGAATAACTTCATACGGTTGTCAAGTCGAACGTTGAATAAAATGTCGGTTTATTCTCAGATTCGATTGTTGCTTCAAAGTACTATTTACTTACTGAATTCGGTTTTATCAGTAAATGTAGCTGGACCAAACAACAAATGCAAAAATAATGTGTACAATTTACAGCTAGTAATCATAAGTTAAAAATATTTTATTTACGTAATAATGGAGCAATTTGGTGTTCACCCTAATTTTTGATTAAGGAAGAGGGAAATATTTGTATTGAGAAAGTAATTGGTTGCTACATCCAAAAGGATCTTAGTCTCACACATGAGGGATTTAGGAGAAACAACCGATGGAAAGAGGCATTACAAAATGTAATACCACAATCCATTTTCCGCCCTCTCTCTGAAGGGATTACATGTATTAATTCAAACACATTCTTTTTCAAAACTTTAATTACGTTCTACGGCAATAACGAGTATGCATGAATTGAAATATTGCAATTTAAATTTACTTTTAATTTTGAAGCTATTTAAAAAATGAACAAGAAAAATACTTTATTCTTTGATAGATTTTAAAAAGTGGCCATTGTCTATATTTAAATAATAAATTCGGCTTAAAACAAAAATTCAAGACCATTATATTTATCTAAAATCATGCATTAAATAATTTGCAAGTGTATCTCATTGTTAAGGTGTGACTTTATCATTAAATGCCAAATAATTCATAGTTTCGAGATTCATTTATTACTTTCATGACTAGCAATCTACTTTTAGCGATATAAGTTAAGAGGTATGAAAGGAAAAAATTAAAAAGTATTCTTTACTATAAAGCTTTTCATGTTACTGACCAAAACCACTGAATAAACCTAACCATTCTATGTCAAATTAAGTTTAAAATATCTCAACAACAAGTAAAACTGCGCACTAAACACATTGGGATCCTAATTTTGGTACTCAACATGAACTTTCTACTTTAGTTTGAAACTGCTGCTGAGGCCGTGTTCCCCTAAGGCTGAGAGTTGACCATGATGTAGGCTTCACCATAGGCAGTGCGAGAGGGAGAGAAGTGTCGTAGGCGTCTCATTTCTATTTTAATAAGCCACTCTACAGCGTGAACTCGTCTCCTCATTTGGGTTTGCGTTGTTAACAATATTTTAATTTATTTATTAACTACATTTTTATTCCAATCGGTGATGTTCGAAAACAAACTAGGAAATTTAATAATTTTAATTGTTTTGTTTGGAAAAAATCTTTTTGAATGGAATTTGGATTTTAATAGTATGGAACTGAGAATTTAAAGTGAAATGAATTTTACGTTACCTATTATAGTAAAACCTATTATTTGACTCCAGCCTCATTACAACCCACAAAATCGTCAATACGTTTTAAAAAAATTGGACAGATACTGCATTCAAAATATTTCAAGGTTATAAAAGAAAACTATTCAAAACTATTCAATAAAACTAGATAGAATGTTTTCGTTGAATAATTCTATATCTACCTTTTGAATATACTCGGTTATTGTTTTTTGATCAAAACTCCTCCTACAGTTTTGAATCAATTTAATGATTTAAGTGTTGTTGGAAAGAGCTCTGCGTAATGCTTTGCAGGAAACAAAATTTTTCACTGTCAGATTTTGGGGAAGAGTCTTATGCACTCTTGCAGCTTTGTATTCCTTCATTGTAAGTCATATGTATTAATGGAATTGTAGATATAACTGCAGACGCTTTGATTTTACTTTTACATACATATATTGAAGGTAATTGAACTGCAATGAGACTTTTTCTGCCCTAAGAATACTTGGCGGAGAAAAGCATTATATTGGTTTAACTCAGGGCGGGGGAGAGCAAGTAGTAGCTGTTTTTAATTCGATTTCGAAAATAAATATCTTAAATCTTGACAAAAGTTTATTTCACAGTTTAAATAAATGTAACAGTTGCTTCCATAACAACTTCAATATATTAGCTACCCTTTACGAATTATTGCTGATTAACATAACATCATAACTTTTATGTGTATTATTCATATTATTAACGCGTTCCAATGCTGAATACGAGTTTAATGTATGTCATGTTGTTTGGAAAACTACAATATCAATTATCCAAAAGTGGGAATCCAAAAGGTAATGTTGGGGTTATGAGAGGGCCAAATTAAGCTGAGCTGGTGACACATTCCTGTATGTGGTGGTGAGGTGAAGAGCTGGGGATTTTGAAGAAGGGCGGGTGGAAGGGAGGTGGTAAAAATCGTTGACGCGCTATCAAGATTTTTTTCTGTAATCAAGGTAATTAAGAGCAAAATATGTTAGCAGAACGTACTCAAAGAGATGTCGACCATCACTTATTTATTTTGATTACTCTATAGATAACCCAAGTTATGATGGACCAATAAAAGATAATATTGGCATGAATAGTTTATTTTTCAATGAAAACTACTTTTAATGCAAATCGTTAAGATCTCGGTACGAACCGATTTTTCCATTTATGTGTTGAATTAATAAAGTTAACGCATAGATTTTTCAAATTTTCTAAGAATTTTGTTTGTTGTTTGGCTAATGGCCTGCAGGCTTATTTAATCTCAATCAATAAAATTCTTATAGAAGAATATATAACTCTATCACATTAATACATATTTTTAAGCAGTAATTTAGTATCAAAACTCAAAATTTGCAGCAAAAGCAGCTATAACGTAAATGTGTAAATGTTTATGTAATTTAAACACAACTATGATAGTATTCTAGGTTTAAATTGTAACACTTAACTTAAAAGAAATATAGTGGAAGGACAGGTCTTATAAATTATTCTTTTGTTTAATTTACAACTAAAACAAGTGTTATGGTTTATAGTACATACTTATCATGTATGTATTGTATGTAAACAAGATAACTATTAGCCTGTTCGAATTTTCTCTGCTGCCAAACCATTCTGAAATAAAGCTAAGTTGAAATGGGACGAAGCCAAATCGCCACTGTAAAACTAAACGCTACTGTTGAATGTTTTAAGAACGCTTGAGTTTCATTCGTTCCTCAGTGCTCCGTAGTTAAACGCATCATTACTGTGATCGCTGTGACATTTAAGGCAATAAAATTGAAATGGCCGGATGGAACTATTGAAGGTAAAAATGGATCGAAATAAGAGTTTGATAAAATTATTCCCACATTTTTTGCAGTATGAAAAAAATAGTTCATCATTCAGCTCTTAAGTTGCTTTTCGATCCTCACAATTTTTTTGTTTGATTTTCACGTTTAAATTTTAGTTTGTGCCAAAAAGCGTCACTTTAAACCGTGATAAAATATAATTCAGCGTTTTAACCTTTAAATCATGATTATTTTTCTTTTTTGAGTCTAAGAATTCATTATGAAAATATAACCACACTCCTTTTTCTAGGTAAATCACCAGAAAATGACTTCAGGGTTGATTTAGTTAAGTTATTGGTAATTAATAGTTATTGGTAGATTTCAGCGGATGATAATAATTTTCAACGCTTCATATCAATATTTCATGTTAATATACCATAGCATAATCATACACAAGTTATGTTTACAATCCACTCAAAATAACTAAAGTTATTTAAATATATATATAATCTAATATTTATTACGATTAATCTTAAATTATCATTTGCGTTTAGAATTTTCACATATGATTGGTAAGTTAAAATATTATTTCTATTGAAAAATTGTTTTACAATTCATTTTACAAATAACAAATGTACTTTGTACGAAACCTGTTTGGATTATTTGTTTGATGTACTTTTCATTAGCGTATCTCCGTCGTCAAAGAATATTATTTCTATCGAAAAATTGTTTAACAATTCGTTTTACAAGTAATGCCTACCTACTTGTAACGAAACTTAAAAGCAGGTAACTTACTTATTTTTGTATCGCGAGCTTATTTTTTTTTTGCAGGCGAGCTTACTTATTTTTTGTATCGCTTGTAGTGTGTTGTACGAAACTTTCGGATTATTTGTTTTATTAGCGTACCTCCGTCGCCAAAGAATTTCTTAGGAATTGTTATAGCTTGGCAGGCTGTACTGATATACATTAAGGTTTTGGAACCTTTCTACATTATATCTACTGTGTTACGGGGTTTCGTCTTAATTTATAACCGACTAACCGATTCAATTTATAAGATAGGTTAGTAACATTACGATAAGATAAGATTGACAAGATTACGAATGATGAAGTTTTTATTAAGTTTGAGTACGAAATAATTACCAACATTTCAATTAGGTGTGCATGCATTCATTGTTCGTGAACTCAACAACAATTCATTAATGAAATCAAAGTCCGTTTGTTAATACCAGATTTACTGATCACAAGATATTCCCTAGAGAATTAATTGAACAAATAAGCTATTGAAAATATGAGTAATATTTATTAATTTTGAAAGTTGACAGAGACGCATTAAATAAGGGTTTTATATAAAAAAAGAGGAAAACAGTATTATTAGGTTTTAACAACAGTCAAAAGTAAGAATTTTATTTACGACAGTATTTTTACGTCAGTTGTTTTTTTTATGATTGCGATTGTTTAGTAAGATCATAAATTAAAAGTACGGTCACATTATCTTTAAAGTAAATGTACTATACAACTAGTTCGTTAATTCAATTTACAGGTGGCAGTTAAATATACAGTGATAACACTAGGTTCTATCAGAATTTATGAAAACATGTGTTTTTTTCAGGTAAGAGCCATGTTTTCAATAATATGGAACATATTTAACAAAACTGCAAAGTGGTAAGTGAATAAAACTAGGACAGGTTTTGTTTTGAACCTTTCTTACCTATTCTTTTTTTAAAACAACACCAACTTTAAAAATAGTTCAGAGGTAAAATATTGTTTATCACACCGGACCACCCAGGGTGACTTTTCAAAACTACAATGTTTTTAGTTAAGAAATTGCCACAGAATACAGCATCTTCACAGCAGTCACATGAACACAAAATCAGTTTTGAGGGAGAAATGTCAATGAGCGATGTGATGTTTCCAAGTTTAAATAATTTTTTCTAATGATTATCTGTGAACATTCAATGATTAAAATTACTTTGTTTGCATTATAATTTATGACTTAATTGCATTTTGGATTGTTTTTCAAGCAAACTAGTTATTGAAAAAGCAAAATAATGTCAAAAGTAAGTCTGGGACTTGCAGTCTGGATATTTGCAGTTTAGAGCAATAGCTCATTGATGCGCTTACCTAGTCAGAGACATTTAAACTTCAAATTCTATAAATATTGTCTCCTAATTTAATTTCATATATCGTTTATCAGCAAGATAATGAATGAGGTTTTTTAAATTGTATGATGGTATGGAGTTATTAAAAATTAAAATTATTCTGGGCGGTAATATTTTCCAGGTAGGTAAAATAAGGATCAAAATTCACATTAATTTTTTTTAAATATTTGTAGCTAAACAACAATAGTGCCAAATTACAATAACAGAACGTTTAATCAAATATTTTTTGGCTTTGAATGTTACGGAATGGATGATTTCATATGTTATAAGAGCTAATTTTTGCTTTAAAACTATAATTCTTTTTAATACATTAGGGAATATAATTTTTTTTTTCGAAAATTCGACTAACTTGATATTTAAAGTTTAAAGCTAACAGTTAGTCTGTCGAAAGCACTCTGACACATTTGCGGAAAACTAGATGTTTTATATCGCCAAGACTGGAACGGTGGTGTCTCCTGTAATCCAGCTACTTGGAGGTCGCGGGATAGTTGTAAGAGATGACTTATGGATACGGCGTTCCCTAGTGTGGATTAACGGCCGCAATAGTGAACACTAAATTCTTTCATAAGACCATCCTCACAACTAGACCAGTTCGTAAGTGAAGTAAAAAAGTGGTTCGGATCCCACGTTAACCTGTAGGTCGCCTTGTTTCTATTGGTTGTTGGGCTAATAATCAACAGTCTGGTCTAAGGATCATGTCGGCCTTATTCAGTAGCAAGACTACAGTATCGCATCAAAATCATTCGACGATCATCTGCCGTTCCTACTTAACTTAAAATACCTACCTAATTAAATCGCCATTTCAATGTATAATGCATAATATTGTATTTATCTAAGCTGGAATGTTCATATTGAAATATTATTATGATGACCTTCTTCCCCAAACTCAGCCCTAGAACCACCCTTCAGGGGTAACTCGATAAATTTAAAGATGATACTTTCCGTTGATATTTGTTTAATCAATTTGGGTTAGAGTCAGTAACAAGTTTTAAAACATGATGAATTAGTTTTACTTTTAAATTGTAAATACATTTGACAGCTCAATAATGCTAATATGAAAAGTTTATGTCAAGTTTTGTTTTAAAACACATTTTTCATATTATATATGAATCTTTTCAGATCGAAATATTTTTAATTCGTAGGGCAAAATTATAAATACTCTATAATAATTATTATACACCATTATGAACGAACCGGGAGGATTTATGTAGTTTAGCAAAGAGCCAGTCCAGTTTCATGTAGGTTAATGTAAAGTAGCGAAGGATTCATGTCTCGCGTTGTTGAACATAAAGTACGTTCCAAGCTGATAAGCAGAAGGCTGTATACAGAATCATGGATAATGTCGACCCATCGGTTCAATGTTTAGGTTTGTCGCATGAGGAAGTGAATTATACTCTTTATTATCATATTTTACTTTTGACATATCTCAATCAAGGCTACAAATATTTTTTCTCTTTTAATAGCATTTTGACATGCCTTTGCCCAACGGGATACAATAATACTCAAAGTAAATGAACCGTTCTGATAAAATATAAAAATAATACATATTTTTCTGGATGTAATACGTTTACTAATATAATATGATATATAATTTTACCCTTATACTTTGACCTTTAAGTTATTCCAGCTAAAAAAAATTATAATTTTTACTGATTTTAACTATAAAAATCGAAATGAAAAAAATTGCATTACCGAAATAAAATCTTTTCTATCGAAACATTCCGATTTGTTATATGTTGTCAAAACTGAATGTGTGGTTGAAACAAGTATAATAATTTAGTTTAAAATAATGGCTCAAACTAAACCTTTACTTTTGAAAAAAGGTTTTTGCATTCAGTATAGTGGAACTTTGATGGCAGAAGAAAATTTCAAATTAAACAAAATAAAGGAAACTAATTCAACGGAGATTTCTGCGGAAGCTTAAAGTCATCGATCAATAGCTTCACGTGATAGGGCCGTGGGATTGTGATTATACTTGACCATTGGGATATGTTAAATCCTATTGTAAAAATTTTATCCAATCTGAGTGAAGTCCGTGAGATTATTAAACCCGAAATAGTATATTACGTTACTAGGCCGGGAAGTACTGTTTTGCCGGACGAGCATGATAGGTCCCGCGTGAGCGAAAGCGAGTAAGGGACTTTCATACATGTACGGCAAAACTTCCCGGCCGTGTAACGTACGGTATTTTTCATCATACTACGCAGAAAAAAACATACCTTCAATCATAACGTAGTCCTTGTATAAACACACGTTTCTCAAACCTTCAAACCTAACCTATAACGAACAGAAGAACATTTACTACGAATGCAGTGCTGCCACTACATTTCTCTGAAAAGAAACCAATAAACCACCAAACCACCAATAAAGAAGCATTAAACATCGGTTTGCTGCAAATCAGCCGATTGTTTACTTCCGTTCTTCCGGCCAAGGTCGAATAAGAGTTTACCCGGCCTAGGCCAGCAACGGGTAACCTTCGAGCCAACAAAAAGGAACTGAAAACATATGTTTCTGTATTAGTATGATGAAAACGTCCATCCTTAATTTTATAGACGTCCCTGAAGATATTATTTTTGTCTCCCTGGATAAAAAGTGGGGGAATTTGGGCTTTTGGGAAACACTATATATTTAAGCTTTAATGTTAACAAAGGTACTTATACTGTTTTAAATACTTTTTTACACCAATTAACTATTATTTTCCAAATTAACAGGTCATAAATGATCATATTTGTTAATGCAACGCAGCAGACGCACAGGCTTTAGCCTATGTCTGCTGATTGCTTGGACCAATTCTTTTTTTATTTTTAACAGCATTTATTTCTGTAATTCTATAATATTTTTATTTTCATTTATAAATTATTATAGTTTTATTTCATTTAAGTTCTCAATGTAAGAAGCTGTACAATTTATTGGAATAAACAAATCATTCATCCAATGTTTTTGGTATTATTAGGTGTTTGTGGCACCATCATTCGATGTATAAAACCTTAATATGTGGAAATACCCCCGTTGCAGCAGACCTGCATACTCAGCGAATTTCAAATGCAAAACAACGTATTTCAAGCAAACATAGCAAGATTTGACATGTTTTGTTAAGCTCCATAAGAATAACACGGGAAATGAGTATGCAGGTTTGCTGCTACAGGTATATTAAAACTGGATGGTTTTAATTCAATATTTAGTAGATCTGAACTAGAAGAAGCCATTTACCAAGTTTTATCAAGATATGTTGAGAAATAAGCGAGATATAGAATTTTACTTATTTCCCATAAGGTTAACATTGGGACAACGTACTGTGTTTACCACTTTCAATATCTCGGTAACCAATGGGCATAGAGCAGTGATTCAAAATACTAAATTATTTGTTTTTTTGAGCTGAATTCAATGGTGCCCACAAAAATTTGATAAATTTTATTTTTCTATGTAAAAAACTCAAAAAACCCATTTTTGGGGGGGTTTATCCCCCTTTACCCCCCCTTCCGGTGGTCCGATCGGGCTGGTTCACGAACTCGTCCAATTGATTACCACTTTACATGTCCGTACCAAATTTCATTAAGATTGGACCATTTTTGCGGCCGCTATCGTGCTAACAGACACATAGATATATATATATATATATATATATATATATATATATATATATATAAAAATTCGAACGAATAGTGTTTTTTGCTTCTGGGGGCCCCAAAACGAAAAGTTATAGTGGTCCCGAGCTTAGGTCTTACCATGAGACCTACGGTAATAGCTTCTTCCCTATAGGGGAAATTCGCTAAAATCAGACAACAAGAACTCCTGGAATAATTTTGGATACATCTTAATGTGAAGTAATGATTAAAATAGCAAATATATGTTTCTTAAGCTAAATTTACGATAAATGTGACGTTTGTTTTAAATGTTTAAAAACAAAATCGGTAATGGATGTCGTACCGTCATTTTATAATATAACATGGTGTTAGGGCGTTCACTCTGAATACACTCTCTACTGCAGAAGTAATGGCTTGAAAGTATTTGCAAACTCTAAAATAAGCTAACTTCCCTTCTTAATTAAATAGGAGTTCTCTGCAGATTACTGTTATATCCAAGCCATGCACTGAAACTGTGATTATCAATCCCATAATCTAAGCAACAGTAATAATATATTATTTATGATCAATGAATAGCTATACCAATTTTTATATGTAGCCTAATACTATTTTATCCTTCAGATTTCACATAGCGTTGAAACAAAGGTGCTGAAAATAAGCCTAAATTAAAAATACTACTAAATAACATTGATCTTATATTCTGCTTTAGTGACTTACTGAAAAAAGGAAAACAATTTCTATTTTGCGTTCTAACTGTTACTTCACTTAAAATAGGCTACTGTATTAGGTCTTACAACGCGTCATTAACAGGGAAAAGTATATTTGCCTCCGTAAAAGTCCGTTTTATCGCAGAGTGCTTAATTGTAAACTTTTGGACTGGCTTATGTTTTCTTATAGTTGGTTTAGTGGTAAATAAAAATGTTATTTTATACATTTTTTTATGTTTAAGCTATCGGCAATAGTCATTTTTATGGTTTTGCAAAATAGTAGCAAAACCAATTTTTACTGTGGTACTTCAATATTTATTATAGTAGGTTTGTTAATTTTTTTAGAAAGGTACGTTGATAAATTATTAGGAATTCATGGGTTATTGCCCATGGGTTATTGCTGGTAGCCAGATATCAGTTATTTTTATACGTAGTGCTATATACTGTGTGTCCCAAAAGTCCCGGACCGGTTTAATATCTTTTAAAGTGAGCCAGATATCAAAACAATATTTTACATACCTTTTAGTACTAAAAAACTACTTTTTGATGTGCAGTCGCACGATGGGGGTTTACATTTAAAATTTTGGGGCTACCCCTCCAAAATCCAATTTTGGGGGCGGGGGCAGAAATGACACATACATTAAAAAGTAGTTTTTTTAGTACTGAAAGGTATGCAAAATATTGTTTTGATATCTGGCTTACTTTAAACGATATTGAACCGGGCCGGGACTTTTGAGACACACAGTATATTTGTAAGCAAGTCAATAATTTGACTGAAGATGAATGAAAAATGTCCGTGTGTTTTCCAGAGTTGAATATATCCACAAAAAGATTACCTAAATGATAAAAGCGATAAATAAGAAAAGAGGTCTTATTGTAGATGAAGTTATTTACAGCTAACGACAGATTACTAAACAATGATGATAAATTAAGTTTGTAAATCTATACAAATCAAAGTTTTTATATTTTAGAAAATAAATATACAATTGAAAGTAAAACAAGTACTGTTTGCAGACATTACTTAACCCAATTCATTCCTTCTCGTATTCTCTGTGGCTTTCACTGCGGCATCTCTCACGCCTTCCTTTTACACAGATTACTTCATTTCAAAGACAAAATACATTTGTATAGATTATAAACAGTGATATTTATACTATCTAACATTTATGTCATTTTCTACGGTATTTTAAGTACATTGAATGATCATAACGAAATGTATTAAATAACTCAGGTAGAACTCATATTATTGAAGGTATGAACATCAGGAGATTTGTGTAATCATATTACAACGACATAATATGATTCGCTCTCAATTACTTTTTTGATTTTAACAGTAACTTTCAGTAATTGACCCAGCTCATATTTTTGATTTTGGTTTATAATTTTAGTGAACTGCCTATATGAAGTATGTTTCTTGGCTTTATGGTATAATCAAGAGGCAAATAGCTAAAAACATCTTTGCATTGGAAACTAGCCATTTCCAAAGTATTACACCATTAACAGTTTGATGCCTGGCCCACTACTTTCACTAGTTAAGAGCCGTCTCTCGGGGCTAGTATAAAATGTATTTTTAAATGGATAGTGTTCCTTTAAGATATAATCAACCTTAAATTACCTTATAGGCTTTAATGTTTGTTAATTGTGTAAATGCTAACTTACCAAATTTTACATCAGATAAATATTTTGTAGATCTGAATATTATGTTATTTAGTTTTTGCAGCAAATAATATTTTGAAGCGCTGATAAACTTACATACACTTCTTATCCATTTTTAATAATATATAAGCCCAAGACAGTCGATCATTGATAAATGCATTTAGTGATTCCCAGCTAGATACATGTTGGGTTTTTTAGTTATACATGATTTCAATTTCGCATCATGGTTGGGAACAGTAAATTCTCCTATTTACATTATGAAAAATGGAATAAATCCTTAAACAAGAGCAACTGGGCCCTGTTGTGAAAATAGGTCGATACCTGGTTGGCATAAAAATCAATTGGGATTTTAATCGTGTCAATATTTAACACAAAATCAAATTTAAAAAAAGTATTTAACAAATCTTCACAAGAAAAAAGTCTTTACATGGCACCCTTGTATTGATACTGGGAATAGATGTTAACTATTTGGTATAATTCCATTACATGTTTACTTCGTGCTCTATACAGGGTGTTTCGAAACTCTCTCCCGAAACTCCGTGGGCACGTTCCTTAGGTCAAAACAAACAAAAAATGTCATATAAGTATAGGGTCTATCTCGCTCCGTTTTCCGTCTGTGAGTCTGTTTGTGTTTTTCAATTAAAACTGTATAACTTTGAAACGGCTTGAGTTAAATTATTGAAACTTGGTACATAAACTATAGTTAGTGTGGCCAAAATTTTTACCAATTTTCAATATTTTATCTTTTGGAATTTCAAAATGGCGGCCTTTTAAAACATTAATTCATTAATATCTAAAAAAGTTGACAAGTTAACACTATTCTTTTGACTATACATTTTATTTGCCATTTCATTACAAACATAACGACACTTCATTTATTAAAATCGGACAATAAACAAGCGAGATACAGCGATTTAAGTAAAGCATGTCATGGCATATTCCACGCGACTAGCGCGAGACATTGTTGCAGTGCGGCGTGGGGCTCCACGGACTCGCGGGCCGGCCTCTGGATGGAAAATGCCATGACATGCTTTACTTAAATCGCTGTATCTCGCTTGTTTATTGTCCGATTTTAATGAATGAAGTGTCGTTATGTTTGTAATGAAATGGCAAATAAAATGTATAGTCAAAAGAATAGTGTTAACTTGTCAACTTTTTTAGATATTAATGAATTAATGTTTTAAAAGGCCGCCATTTTGAAATTCCAAAAGATAAAATATTGAAAATTGGTAAAAATTTTGGCCACACTAACTATAGTTTATGTACCAAGTTTCAATAATTTAACTCAAGCCGTTTCAAAGTTATACAGTTTTAATTGAAAAACACAAACAGACTCACAGACGGAAAACGGAGCGAGATAGACCCTATACTTATATGACATTTTTTGTTTGTTTTGACCTAAGGAACGTGCCCACGGAGTTTCGGGAGAGAGTTTCGAAACACCCTGTATACACAATTCCATTGTACACTGTAATCATAATCGGCTTATAATCTAGACAATCAAACCGGTACAACACAGTGCTCTTAGCCGCCGGGAGAACATGTTAGGACAAGGAAGTTCACTTTAGCGGAGTGACAAAGGATCTGTAGACAGCCATTAAACCACATATATAGATTGAAAACAAACCGGAAAACGAAAATACATGACCGACTTTTGATGTTTGTAACACGATATTGAACATTTTAAAAGTAGGTCGAGTTGATCCAAAGAGTCCCCATACTGAAGGAATGGTTTTGATCAGTTTTAACATTGTACAAACAATTAGTAATACAGTAGTAGCGTATTTTTGATTTTTTCATTTATAAAACAGGTTTTACCAAACAAGTTCTATTAAATTATTTGAAATCACAAAAATGCTCAAAACGCTTTTATTGTTTGGGGGTGGTCAATAAGGGTTATAATACTTGCAATTTCATTAAATTTCATCCTAGGCAGTATTAATATAAGAAAATTAATTCTTAAAATATGTACCTAAGATTTTTTCAAATAATAGAAAAGAATATTTTAATAATTACTTCAGTTTTTTTTATTACTACCGTTTGATTCGAAAAAACCGTTTTCAAACAATAAATAATTGCATAGTTTACTTTATTGACTTAATCTTACTGGTGATGTCTGTGATGATGTGGGTTCAGGGAGCGAACCAAGTGGAGAGGGGGTGTGTTGAACGAAGAGTCTCATCTTAACTTTAATCAACCAACCCTCCCATGTAAACTCTGGCTTGTGTGAGCAGAACAGTAATAACTCCGATGGTTTATCAAGTGAATTTTAATTAATTTTAATTTTTAAGATTCTAGCGATAAATGTCTTATTATGCCCATATTAGATGTTAATGACTTTGTCAAGAATTACAGTATTCTATAAAACAGCTATCATACCTAAGAAGCGCTTTCAAATAAAAACGTTTTTATTTATTTATTCATTCGTGAAATATCACTTAATATTGTTTGCAATGGATTAGTATATGTTTAAAGGAAATTATAAAATAAAGAGTTCTTCATATAGAAACATCAAAGTTGTATCAGGGGAGTGGTTGGTTGGGAAGGGTTTGAAAAATGGTTGTTATTGTCCGGGGTCTGTTTATCTCCCCTGAGATCAATAAATAACAAACTGTGACTTTTGAGACAAAACTTATTTAGAACGTCAAATTGTTTCATTCATCATTTACAAAGTTTTGAGATAATTCATGAGGGCAATGACGTCGATGCTAGGTTCTATTAGGTTTATTATTGTCTTAAGGCAAATGAACTTCGGCATTACAAAGTTGTTAATCCATTCTTAAGCTAATTAATTTAAATAAAGATTTTATTTACATTGTATGACTTTTTTACGATGATCATATTAAAAAAAGTAAAGGCCTGTACTGAATCGTAATGAACGTAATCGAACGCAATATTTACAAATTTTAAATTTCACCCCTACAGTGAAAAATCTAAGTAGACCTAACTCAGAATAAGATTAGAGAATGAAGACTTTTCAGAATAATTTATCCACGCCTGTAAAGTGATCAACCTATTCTAAATATAAAAATTAGAAGAGATGAAATAATGGAAAATTAAATAACATGAAAAATAAAATCAACATATTAAAAACGTTTGTGACACATACATTGTTTAAAAGTCTGCTAAATATTTCCTCCGAGTTGAAAACTTTCCACAACAATAAATAGTCCGACATTTACGCTTCAGTTATAACAATCAAATCATGATTATCAATTTTGAATGAATAGCAAACATAAACCAAAATCAAACAACAAAATTTTACAAGATAATTAAACAACAAAGCTTCAACAACATAAAAACATAACATGCAATCCAACATAAATTTTTTTAACATAAAATATAAAATGTTGTTTTTTGAGTTAGTTTATATGTTTTTGAAAATATATAAACGCAAGTAAAAGCATTATTTACTACTTATTTCGAGGATATGTAATATACAGTGAAAAAATATCGATTGACTGTAACAAATGAATCATTTTTATTAAACGGGAGCCTTTGGACAATATTAACTAAGTTGTTACTGGATAAAGTACTGTTAAAAAATTTAGAATTTCCTACATTCTATGATTAGATTACAAATTCCTTTACTTTTCAGAATATCTTAATATACAGGATATCCTGAGAATATAATGAATAAAATGATCCTATGTAGCAATCATGCAAGTCGTACCAATAGCTCACTATACAACAGGAACTTCGCAATATCTATAAGGTTGTAGACTATGTATAGAGTATATGGAGTTAAAAAAGTCTCAAAACTGTCTAATATTTTATCAACCTGAAGAGGAAAGTAATACCACTCTGTGAACACATATACCATATACCTATTTAAAAACCTACTTTTTAAGCAAGCAACAGTTTTTGTTAGAGGGTGGACAAAAAGGAAGTTTAAATATTGCCTTAAATGTGCTAATTATTGCTTTAACATCAATAACACTTAGGGTGATTAATTTGTGCTATTGAAAGGATATTTAATGTTTATTATAAGTGATTTTCTCACAATACACCTTTGTAGACATTAATATTTTCATATTATGACGGGTTACGTTGATGACGTTTTCCATCTAAATAAAAATTATGTATAAAAACAGTTCTAAATAAATTTCAAAAATTAATAATGTTGTTTACGTGTCTGCAATCTTGATTTTTTTTTCTAGTGAACATGTTTCGGCACTAGACTATCTTCAGCACCTCAAATAAAATCCTTTATATTAGGTTAAGTCATCTTGTTTTCTTGCAACGACGTAAGTAAACAAAATAATTAGTTTCCGGTACTTAATTTGTGTTAAATCACAAATTAATATTCAAAAATCAATTCATTGTTGAACACACGAATCACGGTTGCCAATCTATTTCCATAATTTTTATTACCTACGTTTCCCCAGTCACAGACACTCGAATTTATATTTAGTGTTTTTTAAAGGTTGTCATAAAGAGTAATGAAGACGAGAATAGGTAACTTTAAAATTATACCCCTACATACCAGAAAACTATTAATCACTATTACCACATTTTTTTCTGATTGTATAAACATCTAAACATAGATCTATTGAAAACACATTTAAACATAAACACATGACCGCATACTTTCCATGTAAATTATTCAGATCCTCATCTAAAATCTGCTGTAATATTGTTGAGCGCGCTATTTACATATAACTTGAAAACAACCCTCTTCAGAATCCTCTGCAAGATTACTCCTTTATGCCAGTGTATTTTATGATGCTTCATAATATTTCATTTTAAATTTATTACAAAATGAAATGGGTCGTGCATTATGTTCAAAAGGTCTTTCGTGATTCAATGACTCATAGAAAATTGGCAGAAAATTATATACCAAACATGACTTTTATTTAAACAAACGTAATAATAACAAAGAGATTGAATGATTTAAAAATAAAACTCTAAATCAGAAAAGATGTGCAACATTTTAATAAAAGGTTGGGTGGAACCTTTGTATGAATCAAAAACTTTTGCCTAGAAGGCCATAATTAGTCAAACACCTAGCATTAAAATTTACCGGAATCCACCACTATCTCCAACTTTGTATTAAATTTTAGATATTTATGCTTAATGGATTTTTATTTAGATGTCCAATTTAAAGTTAAATTCGATAAACTACATTGGTCTAAAAAGTATTGGTTTTGAGTGGATTTGAAATTTTTCACATCACTAACGATTTTTTTACAATACAGTTGCTCATATATGCTTAGAACAAAGTTCTGCATCCAACAATGTACCATTAAAAAGAAACAAAATATAGAATCAAATTCTTCATAGATGGTGGCGGTTCCCTAAATAAGGAAACAATTTGATCCGTAAGCTTAAATACAATAAATATCAATTTGAAAAAGTATTATCTTCGTGTTACCATTTCTATTCATTGTTTGAGGTATTTTTACAAAACCTTTCAATTACCTCTATGAAAAAAAACTTGTAATACTTTTATTTTGCCTAAAGCTCTAGGGTCACCCCCTCCTTCCTACTCGTCGTTCAATAAAAAATTCGTATTTATTAGATCTTAGATTGCGCATTAATGGACGTTTACTTTAGGTCTGAATGCGACGTGGAACAGGTTATAAATTTAAGGGTCAAATTCTGTTATTTGCCCACAACTGAAATACTTTTTCCTATTGGCTATATACGTTTTATGGCTAAGTCTTTTGGTTACTGGATAGCTCGGTGAGCATATCGGGATCATTTATAAATAATTTAGTCGGTATTATTGTCGCTCTTGCCTTATGTGGCAAACGATAACGGTAACATTGACGACGCATTGCCGCGCCGGCCGCTGCCGCTGGTTGGGTTGAGTAGGTGAGGTTAGGTTATTTTATTCTATAATACAGTACATAAATACAGTATTAAATATTAGATTAGATTTGATCCTAACGTAACCTAATCAAACCTAACCTAACCGTTCCTCTTGTGTTGTTGCTACTACAGGTAACGGCGACATGAGATAAGATAACGGCTCATAACGTTACTCTTGGGTGTAACATCAGGCCGTGTATGAATACAATTTTCTATATTTATTTGTGTTTTCCATCTCCAATTACCTCTACACATCCTATTTATTTGTTATATTACTGCCAAATGTTATATTACTTTGTTATATTAGAAATATACAGTTGTGGGCAGATAACGGAATTTGACCAATTTATGAAATAATATAAGCCTGATCTGACAAACAGCTTGAATTCTTTAAGGGCCACCCAGAACACTTTAGTTTACGGAAAGCATACGGTATGGCGTCAGTCCTGAAACTAGAAAGGAGTAGGGTGAGCGGCTGGTGAACCCATTCATTGCAGAATTAGACAAGTTGAAGTCGCGTTTACAATAGCGAACGAGGACATTAATATTCAAATCACTTTCAAGTCTTGTTTAACCGCCAGCTCTAGTTTCATTCACTTGCAATTTGCATTGAAGTGGTTCTTAAACAACTTGTTAACGTTTTGTCATTTTTCACGATTTTACGATTCAGACATACAAATAAAATTGGCTATCTGAATATTAGGTGAACATTAGGCGCAGAGTACCTAAGATTTTTCTGACATGATTTTAAGCACCGTTTATGTAAAAAAAATTAGATCAAAACGTTAGTTAATTCATGTTTTTAAAATAGACATTCTTATGTAAAACTCTCAATTTTAAACTGACAAAAAAGAAAAAACCATCCAATCCAATGCTGAAAACGTAATGTGATTATTTAAATTAAGTTTACCAAAACAAATTTTTATAATATTTTCCAGGTTAACCAAAGGTTTTGAAGTAGAAATATATTTTGAATAAAACTCAATAGCCAAGCGGCCAGTTAGTTCTATGATGCACTTTCTTTCGATGATCTATAATTAAGTTCAATTAACAGCAAAGGCCAAGCCCAGATTCGGACCCCTACTAAATCCTCTGAGCAATATCTCAAAATAAACTAAATTCAAATATTTTCACATTCCACTAAGTTATGTCGCTACAAGTAACGATCTGATATTAGAGGTTTGATCTAAAGTATTAGATATCATTGTTGAGAACATAGATTGAAACAAAAGCTCCCCTACCTATTAGTCTTTAAAACAGCAATGATCGGTTTTAAATAAACATATTTAAAAAAAATACTTATTTTAAAATTACTATATTTTTTGTGAAAAAGATATTTTTGGTTGTTTTTGGTTAACGACAGGGAGAATACAAACGCGCTGCTCGATTTGGGTCACAGCATTGTCAGGCCTTATTGATTTACCGAAGTTCATTTATTTCTTGTCTAACATTTCTTGACTTCTTGTAACTGACTGCCCAGACAATTTGTCCCTTGAGATTTTAGGACCTGCTATCTAAATCTCAGTTGAAATATTTAAACTGTGTTAATTTCATTGAGACTAACTACATTAAATGAACTTTTTTGAAACATTAATTGCATTAAAAATGGTTATACTTTATTCTGTTTAGCACGTAGTTCCTTCTTTATTGAACACTATTTTTGCAAACCTTTCCCATCAAAACCTTATGAAATAATTATTGTAAGCTCATAAACCACTAAAATCAACACAACCTTAAAATTAATAATAATAGTTTAAAGGCTGCCAAATGACTTGATACTAAAACGTCCTGATATTTAGATCGGAAATAAATATCATGGAAGTTGAGTTTAGACCTTGGCGTATTAATATAAACCCGAGTTTTGCATATTTTAATGCACTTGATCCTAGATGCTCTTGTAAAATGTAATTTGCAAAAACTTAATTAAAATAACAGAAATCCATAGTATTGGAATAAAAAAATTATAATTCAGGATTTTACATAATCAATAATATAAATATGTTCTTAGATGCGATTATAAATCCTAAAGCTGATTTAGTTTAATGAATTCTCAGGGAGGATGCGCGATCGCGTCTCACATGGGTGATTTGCACTTCGAAGCGGGTGTGAGCATTTGCATAAGTGTGGCCCTGGGTCTCTGAATAGCAAGCAGGCGAGAGGGCCACTTGTATTTAGGAAGCTGTCGGGTTATATCCCTGAATCGACACTAGACCGATTGTCCACAGCTGAAATCCTAGTTACAGCTTCTCCAGAAAAAAGTAATATCAGTAACAAGTGAAACTCAAGAAACATGTGAAGGTAAAAATTTCTCAAATATAATTAAACTCCTTGAAAAACTGTATTTTAATTAATCCTGAGTGAATTACATGACAGTTATTTAGGACGTCTCTTTTTTACTTATCTAAACATCCGATTAAGTCTAAAGAACGTGTAGTTTATTTAGGACTCCTCGTTTGCTACAAACGATTCCCTTCTGTTCTCCTTTAATCAGTCTTAGGTAACAATCGTTTATCAATTGAAAACTTTAGGCTGTGTTTCCCTAAATTAATTTATGTCCATTACTGCTATTCTATTGGCTCCCATTAATGTACCTGTATTTTTTATTCATGAAAAACTGATATTTACATTTACAAACTGAAAAAATATATCATGGGACATCATGTTTTACTTATATCTTAAACAAAATACCTACTCTCGGTGTTGAAATAATATTCGTCTTATTACTCATCTGTTATCTATTCGGCTGTACGCACCGAACAAATATTTTTTGATTACTTATTATTTTAATTTATTTATAAACTGCAGTCCCGTGTAGGTGGTGTCAAAATATCATTCGGGAAAAATATTTCACTTAAATTTACATTTCGATAATTTTGAATAGCACAATGGTCAAAGTACATGCCGGATGTGTTACGAAAATATATTTTATCTACGACCATTGCAATACTCACCAATTATGGTATTACAATAAACATTATAATGATATGCATTAAAACACCAAAAACCAAGCAGTACTCTAATGACGACTTTAGAATACTGGAGTCACTTTAGAGTACTAGTTCTAGACCAATGAGAGCTCGGCATTTGACGGAAGTAGTGTCATAATAACAATTACGCAATTCGCACATCAGCTGATTGTTGCATTACGATTCATGTTTGAGTTTACTTATCCCATCAGCTGATTGTTCCACAACGATTCATGGTTCAGTCTGCTTATTTGCCTAACCTCAAATTTTAGTTGACCTATTCCGTTATTAGTAAAAGTCATGAGTTTGTTTAACTTCGGGGGAAATTTTGTCGTATATTGTTGGTCGTAGATAAAATAGTGTATGCAACGATTGTATTAGGCCTTTAAGCCACTCGTGAGATATTTAGAACACTCGCTTCGCTCGTGTTCTAACTTACATCTCACTCGTGGCTTAAAGGCATTCATTATACAATCGTTGCATAAACTACTATTTTAGTATTACTCCTGGCTGGTAACTTTTAATTTCAACCCACATTACTGGATTGGCTTGCTCGTTGATCCGATCAAAAATGTTTTCGAAGTCATTAAGGAATATGTGTAGTGCAAAAGAGTCACCATCATTTTTTTAAAGTTTTTCGTGGGGGAATTTATCTTGGATGCATATTATTATCTGAAGGCTCAATGCAAGAGCTTGGTCATAAAACATGACTTACAGATCTAAAATAATATACTAGACAAACAGTTATGTTGATGTTGTTCTAAAACGCTATTCCTTTTTTCGCTATCCCCATTCCCTTTTTTTAACATCTCAGGGAAGTCCGTTTTCATAACTTCAATAAATGTCACTGGGTGTTTAAAACTAAAAATAGTGTACAGGGTTTTTATTTATAAGTTGTCGTCTAGGCTACGTGATATTAGGTTCTATTAGGTTATATATATATATATATATATATATATATATTATATATATCTATTATAAAGAAGAGGTGGTTTCTGTATGTATGTATGTATGGGACAAGTAACTTAGCTTTTACAATTTTAGAAACAGGGGCTGCCTTCGAGAAGCCATAATATTTACATGTGACAGCAAATATTTGGCTTCAAAGATGCAGGTAGCTCGACCTCCCAGTTAATTAACTAAAGGGGACAAACAACTTGAAATACGTGATGTGCTTCTTAATTTGACCTCTAACATTTATATTGTGAGCTCTACAACTTCTCCTACTACTCTTATAAATTTTGTAAAATGAGTGGTGAAGTAGTATAAATGATCTAGTTTATGTAGTAAATACTAACTTATATTTTTAGTGGTTAATTTATTCACTTTCAACCTTAATCTGTAAATTATATTTTCATGGAGAAATCGTTTTGAACCTTTTTTTATTATATGATTTCTTACGCCAAAACCTACCAAAAACAATTTCTTACGCCAAAAATGTTACATATAAGTGTTCAACATTATTTATTTATTTAGTTGTACATTATTTATCGGTGCTGATTTACTTTACACATTATTGAGTTCTACTTTATACAAATTTTAAAAAACCATTTACTTGGCGGCATACAATACCGATCTTCGAATATACCTTTTGGATCACTAAATATCATTACTGAAAAATTTACTAAAATCTTTTCGGAAATTACTAAAACTTCATAAAGGATGTGGGTGACCAGCTATTGTAGTAGTTTCAAAGCTCTCAATTGCTTGGCACCAAGTAAAATTATATTATGGGAGTTGTCGCCTATGACGTCACAATGCGTTACTGTTTAAGTGATCTTTAGGAAAACGTTAAACACAAAGAAAACCTAGTATTAGGTATCATAGCATATTTCTAACAGATAATTTAAGTCGCATAAAATAACTATTTTAATAAGAAGTTTAAAATTATTTTAATACATTACACTGACCAAATATAATCCAGCCCCGCAGAATGCTGTCTTGTGTAATCACTGTAGCACAATAAATCATAGCATATTGCCAAAAATATAAATTACGTAAATAAATATATACTAGTGGCTTGTAGGGGCATAAGCCCCTAATAAGGGAAAATTTAAATTAAAACAATTCTTATTTCATATAGTAAGATCTACCTTTATAAACTGGCTTTTAGACCTACCATATGATAATATCTAGAACATGGTTTAAAATAAAATAACAATATCACATGTTTTATGTAAACAAGGCAGCTTCCAATGCTTTTTAAATGGCAGATATTTTACGTTATTTCTCATTTTATAGTAAGCTTCAAGGAAATTCAGTATTTTTCCCGCCATCACGGAATAGAGACCTTTAATTTGAGCCCTCTCCCACCTTTCTACGACTTGCCAAGCGCCCACAATTTTGACGCAAAGAATCGCCTTACGACATTAAATATATATATTAATATACTAAAGTGATGTTACATTCTATTAAATAAAATCAGTATCTCTAATGATAAAAATAACTCAGTATGTTCACAGTTTTATTTTTTATAAATTATTTAACCTCATCAAAACTTAAAGGAAGTTTTTTTAACCCGCAAAAAACTGCCACTACACGTAACTGCTGCGTTGGCAAGTGATTGCTGGTAGGTGCGTTTGTGAATAAAAAAGTTTATTCCACATCTAAAAATCAACAGGGAATGACAAGAAAATATTGGGTTTCCAAGCTTGAATAATCATACATTGAATAGGCACAAGGTAGGCTAGTAAATGAACTGTTTACATTAGGTTGGGAAATTCAGTTTCACTCTTTGAAAATTAAACGTATTAGTAAATAGATTTTCTGGATTTTCTGGCTTTATTGAATTCAAATAACAAAAATTCAAAACATACGAAGCGAATGAATAGTTTAACAGTGTTAGACCATATCATATATCGTATCGTTAAGGCTAATTAAGACAAATCTGATATTTGACATGTGCAGTAACTGTATTTCAATTACGGAAAACTGTATATATGCGTGACAGTTTGGTTTAAGCCCACACACTCAAAGTTTCAATCGCATGTGTCTCAAACAAACAGCAGGTTTAACATAACACATGCTCCATTAGCTCCTCTTTGTTAGAAGATTAAATAGAATTAAGTAGTAGTTTAATGTGGAATATTATTCTGTTGTGGACTTATATATGTCGTAGCCACTTGCTGTAATTGGGCACTTCATGAAGAGCCCAACGCAGCCCGGGCACTTCATGAAGTGCCCAGCGCACCTGGGCACATAGTGTAACTCGATTATTTCGATCAAAATTACAGCATCTGCCCAACGAAACTGGACACTTCATGAAGTGCCCAACGCTCCTTGGGCACATGGTGTAACTATTGAGGCATGTTGGGCAGTCGATTTTAAATCTTTGTCTAAACCAATCCTAATGTTTACAGTAAATCCCAATGTCCGTGTTAAGGTAGCCAATGTTACTGTTTGCTGTTAAACCTTTTAATATTTATTATTTATTTATATTTATTTATTCAAATCAAAATATTTTAACATCGGTTTTAGTTACACAAGCCTTTTGAAAATATAATTAGTCTACGTTATATTTGGACAATGAATTTGTTGGTGTATGAGTTGAGTTCAGACTAAAATAAACGTTAACAATCTCAATCTAGGATAATACAAACACTTATAATAGATTTAAAGTTTAATACAAATATTGTCGGTTTCAAATAGTTATACTGTAAAATCAAACAGTAGTATAAAATATGATATTATTGTATATTATATTATAGCATTATATTATTTCATATAAAAATAATCTATTTGTTCAGACGATGTCCATTACACAATGTACTTGTGAATAAAGACAAATAAGGATATTCTATTCTAAATTATAGGTAATGCGCTATCAACAAAATTAATAATGATTAAAAACCGAACCGCCAGAATTTTCTAGTAACCACTTACTTTTGAATAACGTTTAACATTCATAGGTTATCCCTTTAGACAATGCTTAATATGAATTTCCAAATATTTGGGTTAATAATATAAACTTAGATTTTTAAGCTACTGATGTCAGTACGAATATAATAAAAGGTACATTTTTGAAAAGCTGTCAAGTAAACAGGACACACGTTTTGTAATATTCTATAAACAAATAAGAATAATTACATAGAAAAGGCTTGATGTAATGATGTTATGTTAATTCATTAATACTGACATAAAAGAAAAACTTAAACCTAAATTGTCGTCAATGTTAGTAAAATTACAAAAAAAAGAAATAGTAAAATTTTATATAAATTAAATGTTTTTTCAATTTCTATAACGATAAGAAACTAAAGAATTGTTTTTATTATTTTTTCAAAGACTCTTATTACTCTTTTTTAAACATTTGTTTTACCATGCTATATTTTAATCTATTATAAGTTTATAAAGGGTGACTCAGTATGAAGTTAAAAAATTAAAACATGACAAAATAGGTTAATGTTAATATTTATGTGTTGTGTTACATATAAATGTAATAGGTAAAGTGTTTCATGTATTTTATTTTATTAAAACATATAACATTTAAATCGACTGAATTGATTGGTTTGTGTTTTATGAGTTATTTTGGCTACGCATCACTATTAATATTATTATTTAAACGACCGTTTGTTGTTTAAATAATAATAAGTTTTATAGTTATGTGTAGCCAGAAAAATTCAGAAAACATAGAAGAAGAAACCACGATAAAACATACAGGCAAAAATTATTGTCTGGTTTAGTGGAAGACAATCTTATTCTTAATGATTTACAAAATTATTTTAAAATAATTGTATTTTGTATTATTGAAAATAATACATCGGATACTACCAACAGCAACGTAAACAGCAGTTTTACGTGTTTACATCAAGTTTCCAGCATCTGAACTGGACACATAGTGTAAAATAAATAATTACAGCATGTGCCCAAAGAGCGTTGGGCACTTCATGAAGTGCCCAGTTTTGTTGGTCACATACTGTAATTTTTAATGAAACCATTCAATTACACTATGTGCCCAGGCGAGCTGGGCACTTCATGAAGTGCCCGGTCAGCGCTGGGCACTTCGTGAAGTGCCCAATTACAGCATGTGGCTACGACATATATACTACAGCCACACCTGTAGGACATTCAAAACAGTCACACTCCTCGTATTTTAAATCAATAACGGGCATAGCTTAGTAACGAATCAGTTAAAATTTAAAGAGTTTAATGGTCTCTTACCGTATAAATAATTATCTGTTTAGACTGCGGATAAATCTTATCTTTTTTTAATTACAACCATATCATCAATGTAATGACTGTTTGAACATTTACTTTAGCTTAACCCAAGATATGTAATGGTGATGATTGTAAGAAATCGTGTTACTTCCAATTACCTACAAAACATGAAACCCATTACAAGATCAACTCAATATAATTGTTTACCTTAGGATTAAATTATTTGTTTAGAAAAATGGATCATCAAGATAAGGAAACCTCAGGCCGGTGGCATTGCCTTCCAGCACAGGGAAAGTTCCAAAGACTATAATGAACGAGACAACTTTGTTATGATAGTTTGTGTGAAGTTGTGATTAGCTTCATAGGACAATTATCGACATTTTAATTTAATTTTTTTCTCCTGTTCAGCTAAGATAGTCATAACTTTGTCCGTTTGAATTTACCCCAAAACTGTAACTGCAAAGGATATTAAAATTTTAATGCCTAGTAGCTGTGACGTATAAATTCAAATTTAACCAACTAATATAATTTTAAAATTACTTATTTTTTCCGCTTACAGTTAGCTGTTTTTAAATCAACGATTTATATTATTTTGTTTTATGTATTTTTTTTATTTTAATTCTTTTAAACAATCGGGACTCTTTTATGAATTCTCTTTAAAATCTTCTGGATATCTCTTCAAAGTAGAGGTGTCAAATAAAAAAAGATAACACGTAATGTGCTTTTTACCGTATGAGGTTTTACATTTGGGGTTTGGGTTCCACTTTAAAGACCTTTTAGGGTATACATAATACGTTGTTTGAGGGTTCAATCAATACAACTCTATTGAAAGAATAGAGCTCAATTCTATGACCAACTGTAATTCCAGCAACCAAACAAAAGGTAACAGCTGTTGTATCAAATACCATTAATATTTATGCAATTTAAAGAAAAATTGCAACACAACTTTAAAATGAAAAGTAAACAAAAAACAATGACATCATGAAAAGGGGAATCGGTATAGTTTTACATGGTTTTATTCAACTTCAGAACCATATCTCGAACTGATACAAAAAACCTCTCTCTATTTGGGTGGATGCAAACATGAGAACGAAATAATAGTTTATGAAATCACGTGTGGGGGTTGAAGAATATTCATTACTAGGACTGAAGGTGAAATTTTTCGTAAAATGTCAAATTTGTCCAATTTACGGAAAGCAACTTTAGACCTGTGAGATGAATTATATTTTCCGTTATACCGCTCAATAACTCTATGACACAATGACTTTTACATCTTGTTTAACTTTAAAATTGCGGTTTCCATTTCGTTCTTGCTATTGAATACAATCAGCTGATTGTATCAAGGCCACACTACACTACAGGCCGGAGTCTCCCCCCCTCCTCCCTGATGCCACGTCACAACACCGGCCGAACTCCTAGCGCTGTGTTGTAAATAACAAATAAAATCATATGAAAATCGTAAACATTTACCAAAAAATTATGACATTAGAATATCGAAATGAAAACAATAAGAAACAAAACTGTCAAATTTCCAATAAATCACCTGATGAAAAGTAAACAAATTACTTGCCTGTAATATCTACCGGTTTTTAAGTTTATGAAATGAAGTCTTGTTTTCTTTAAAATTATTTTTGACCGTATTTGGTTATTCATTAATTAATGCTGATTCGAAAAAATAATGGTTTATAAACGAAAACTTAAACGAATTACTTAGGGCACGATAGTTTTAAGAGTGCGACAATGAATCGCCATAAGAGTACATTATGACGGAGTCTGCGATTCCGTCTGATAGTGTGACGTCACCACAAAAGGACTCCGGCCTGTAGTGTAGTGTGGCCTTGATTGTATGCTAAGTTTGTGTTAGTATTATGATAGACTAATACGTCTAATGCAAATATAGATAGGTTGAACGTCACCCTTTTTTTATTCAGTCGACATTTATCAAACGACAAACAAAAGTTATCGACATTTTTACACAACGAATTCATAAACACTTTAATTTAACTACATTGGAAATTTAACTACATTGTATTACTTTATAATCTGTTTTATAGATCAGCAATGCTTAGATAGGACTTCAAAATATATGTCTCTAATTAACGTTAGTGGTTAGTGGCCTATGATTTCCAGGTGACACGTAACCGAAATATTCCCGGACTAGAAATAGATACTTTCCATCAGCTCAACACTGCTTCTCAATATTTTTTCTGAAATCAACTTGAAAATCAATAAAAAAACTGAGTACATGTTCATTTAATCACCTCACAGAAAATAAGTTTGGAGAGGTGTTACGGCTTGCTGTTACCGTCTGTAGTTTTGGACGAGGAGGTACTTGAAAGATCCTCATACGTAGACTGTCTAGGAGTGAGGTTGGACGATAGTCTCAGGTGGTCTGAGCACATTGAAAAACTGGCTTTGACTTTGACTACTAACAACAACATTCTAAGAAACCTTGCTATTTTTAAAAATTTAGCTTTAAATGAATTAGTTTACTTTAGTTTGATTCAAAGCTATATCAGGTATTCCATAGTGCTTTGGGGCAGATCCAGTAAAAAAAATTTGAAACGCATTTTTATTAGTCAAAAAAGAGCTATTAGAAATATCTGTGAGCTCAGGCCTCGAGACTCAGTTTCCGAAAAATTTAAAGAATTGCAGATTTTAACTGTACCATCTTTGTATATTTTTGAATTAATTATGTATGCCAAAGAACAAAAGTTGATTCAGGCTCATAATCATAATTACAATACTAGAAATCACAGCATTAATCCATCTGCTCAACATAGTTTAACACTTTTTGAAACTAAACCTTATAATGCTGGTAGACATTTTTTTCCACAACTTCCTTCAACCATAAAAGAAATAGTAAATCTTAATAGTTTTAAGAACAAGTTGAAAGAATATCTTATAGACAAATGCTACTATGATCTGCCACAGCATCCTTAAATCTTTTACTATCTCACTTCCATTTTCACTCCATCCTTTTTCAATTTTCTTGTCCAAATACCATCAACTACCCTTTTTATAATTTTACCTGATTGATAACGTCTTGAAGACTGATGCAAGATTGATATAAGACTGAAATACAGTAAGAAGACTTCTAGTTATAGGTCTCATGCCATTTTTTTTGGTCAACGAGGAGGACACAGGAGGTAACAGGTAAGGTCACAGCATTTTTCCGGGCAGTCCAATTCTCAGACACTCCATTTGTTTCTGTCACCGATATTCGCCTCCTACAAGAAGCTATCGTATTTACAGCCTCAATTACTTTAACTCAACTGACTTTTCAATACGTTCAGTTTTATAAATCTTACTTTTTATAAATATACATCAATGAGCCTTAAAAACCGATCTGACTTTGACGTTTAATTGGTGTTTATTATAGAATTTAAGATAGGACATTAAGAAGTTTTTTCTACATTACGATTATACAAGCTAAACTTTTATTTATAATGGACTCTGGATTCAATAAAGCAGCTGTTTTTTAGGACAGTTCTTTAAAATAATGGACTCTGGATTCAATAAAGCAGCTGTTTGTAGGGCAGTTCTTTAAACATTTTATTTCATTAGTATACTTTATTAAGAATTCTTTAACCGAAACTGAGTATAAGTCAAGACATTTTTTACTACTTATACCAGTGTTCATTAGTTCATTATTTTTTTCGATAGTCTTAGTAAAGCTTAGACTATCAAACTGGTTCATAGAATTTTAAATCGATACTGGTGTTATAACCTAAATTTTGTTTGCTATTACTTTTGCGAAACAAAATATTAAACTTTTACAAATATTAGCTTTGTAGTACCTGCTAGTTTTTCAATTCGTAATAACTTTTTACTAATTAAATATACAGTAATAATTTAGAGGGAGTTGAAAAGTTTATTGTAAAACTATCATGTTAAACGCAAATAATGTAAATTTTTTATACCAAAATTGTTGCTTTTCATGCCAAAACGTAAGCCGAACGTAAGTCTGGCGGGTATACAACTAGTGACCCTTGTAACCCGTATGATACTGCGAGAATGCTGTTTCTATAGAGGCCAATAACCGTAAACAAGAATAATTTACTGCGTCTGGAGCCTCATACTTCGGCTTGATTGACCGTAAAAGGGTTATCTAATAAAGAGCACTGGGTTTTAAAGCCAATTATAATTTTTAACGTACATATATCTGCTATTTTCACATATATTAGTGGGTTTTCTTTGATAAATTATTTTTGTAAGTATTTTGTTTCCTGTCCATGTATTAAGTTGTAGAGGGAGTTTCCGAGCTTTCTGGAGACCTATTCCCGATTTTTTTCCTGCATCAAGACAAAAATACGTTTTTAAATAACCGAGGTTCCCCATTACCTAATTTTGCGTCTTACTGCGTGTAAGTGTTTAAAAAAAATTAACTCAATTACTTTTGAAAGTCCTTAAACTTAAGATATTATTAGTAACTAAATGAAGCAACACAAACAACAATTTCTATGTTGTCGTTATTTTTGTAAATTAGTTTGAGGTATTTGATATTTTTTATAGTTTTAATAATGAAGTTTTTTCATTTTTTAACGCCTATTGTATAACATCTGAAAATAGTAAACAGCCAATCAAGAGAAAAACTGACCTTGTGTCCCAAAAGTACCGACCCGGTTTTATCTCAATAATAAGAATGTAAGTTATTTTGCATATGAGTTCCAACCACAATAGTTATTTGTATAAAGAGCGCAATGTATATCATTGCCGCTCAAGAATTGTAGATGGCCGCACGAAGCATTAGCTGAGTGCGGCCAAACATTTCGAAAACGGCAATGACTATTTGTGCTCGTAACACACACACAATTTTTCCTACCACCATTATTTAAACAGTTTAACTTATTACCTAACCTGCACACAATAGTTCATTGAGCTTATTTATGTTTGCTTATTCTATTGGAACGAACCGGAAGTTGAGATAGAAACGGTGACAATGAAATCAGCTGATGTAGAACAAGGGAACTAGAATTTAGCGTACGATGAGTGTCATGGAATTTCCGACCAATTTCCGACTGGAAATTTTGTTTTAATTTTTCCGACTGGTTTGTGGTGTATGACGTCATGATTATCTCTCTTGTGTGCCACCTTAACCTATCTACATTTCAAGTAACCCTGATTTAAAGGTCGGGAATTAAATGAAAGCGGAAATGTACCATTTTGCGTACTGTTCACAGGTAAAAACATTTGCTGTGACTTTTATATCTACCACTGTGTTTCAATTTGTAATTTTTGGGGGTCGCCCCAAATTTTAAAATACAAAACCTCATCACTCATTTTAAAGGGATGTATGAAATAAAAACAATTTTGCATACCAGAGATCAGTATACAATAATGCCGCCAGCCAAGGTTCTTAAAAATTCCAAATTTTCTCGATGTTTATAATTAAATTTACTTATTTGACAGGTCTTAGAATGCCATATAAATGTCTTCTAATCTTAATAAAATTGTTTAAAAAAGTTGTTCTGGCGTGAAACAATCCGTTTGGTAATTTCTTTGGTTTCACCAACCCAAGCCAGAAAAACAAAATTATAAAAGAGCGAAAAGACTCACACGAAAAAATGTATTGTAGATTAGATAGGACTTCAAAAATAATTTTATATGCAAACAAATTTGTGTTGTTTCATCGGGGTCTCTTTATTATAAAATCAAACCCTTATCGAGTGACTATTCCATTTGAAGGGCTTGTAAGGAACACTCATTAGTACATATTGTAAATTATTTTCCACAATAAATAATTTTCCAAAATATCTGACTGATTTCTATTTCGATTCAATATTTAAATAAGAAAACAGGGATAATGAAGAGATAGAGCATAGAATTAGCTTCACAACATATTGTGTAAAAGAGTATAATTTATGTTAAACTGTTATACGGACAACCTCCATCCCAAAGACATTTGTTTTTGGGGTTTGGGTTGTAAAATTAAAGTTTAACCAAAGGCTAATAAAGGTGCCGGAATTCCAGTGAGAGTTTCTTGTACCTTTGAAACTATTTACATGGTATTTTATGAAAAAATAGTCAACATGATCGAATGGTAAATTTCAAGATGGTGGCCGTTTAAAACTTTTAAACTAAAATACCGACAAAACGGTAAATTAAAAAAAATAGAAAGAGTAGCAATTTCAATTTAATTTAATTTTTAATCTAACTACACGGAAATTATGAATAGACGACCTAGTTATGGTCGAATTCAGCTAACAAGGCAGAATAATTTGGAGCGAAATAGTCCATTATGCGCTGAGCCATGCGATGAAATAGGCCAATTACGCTTCCCTCTTGGCTAAATTTGACCATAACTTAGTGATTTATGGTGTCATTAGATTAGAAATTAAATTTACAAAAAATATTATACTTTACATTTGTTTATAAAACATACCGTTTTTCCGATATTCCAAATTAAATATTTTAAACGGCCGCCATTTAGGAATGAACTATTCGATCATGTTGATTATTTTTTCATAAACTGATCTTGACTAGAAATAAGTTCATACCGAGTTTAAAAAGTCCGTTGAAACCTTGGAGGTAAGAAACAGTTTGTGACAAATACAAATTGGAGGTTATTTGGGTAAATATGCATTTCAGGATATACGTTCATATCAAAAATTTTTCTTAGTTTAGATGTTAAAAATCACCTCCTGCAATCCTGAAACGTGTTTAATGTACACCCTGTATATTGTGAGTATACAGATGTATCTGACCTTTAACACGATAGCGGCCGTAAATATGGTCCGATCCTAATGAAATTTAAAAGTAAAGTGGTAAAACAGCGGTTTAGTTCGTAAACCAGCCCGATCTAATCTCCCCCTCCCCCATCTTTTGGGGGGTAAAGGGGGATAAACCCCCCAAAAAGGGTTTTTGAGTATCTTACATAGAAAAATTAAAATAATCCAATTTTTATTAGCACCATTGAATTCAGTTCGAAAAACCAAACGATTCAGTATTTTAAACTATTGCTCATTGTCCATTGGTTACCGAGATATTGTAGTGGTAAACACAGCACGTTGTCCCAATGTTAACCTTATGGGAAATAAGTAAAATCCTACATCTCGCTTATTTCTCAACATATCCTAATAAAACTTCGTTTATGGCTTTATCTGATGAGATATAAAGTATATTATTCTTAAACCCCCGATATTTGCATTTTTGTCGCAACAAACTGCATACTCATTCCCGATGTTATTCTTATTGGAAATAGAAAAATGCTTTATATTCCTTATTTATAAACACGTTTTGATAGACTTTGGTATCTTTTTCTAGCTCAGATCTACTAAATATTGAATTAAAATCACCCATTTTTACCTTACCTGTTGCAGTAAACCTATATCCCCATTCCCTATTAGTCCAGTCAAAATATATTTTTCGCGGGAAAGTTTGGGTTATGTTTGATTTTTATCGATTCTTATGTTTTGGGGCGCTGGATCCGAATCCGATGTTTGTTAACAAGATCTCGTGACGGAACATTGTAAAAAATGCAAAATAAGGCAAACATTCAGATTTTTTTACGTATTTTTGTTAATAACTCAAAAACAGAAAATGTAATAAACATTTCTTTGCCAAAAGAAAGTACATATAATTTCCCACAAGAAACACTACTTGATTTAATTTCTAAGACAAGGCTTTATAGGCAGCACTGCAAATTGAAAATTGAAAATTTTTTCTATATAAGCTAATTTCCCTATAATGAATAAGCTATTCCAGTATGAGTTATAGTAAAACCTAGGCCCTAAGACTAGTACACATTTTTATGTCTCCAGACCCCAAAAACACCATCAGTTCAAATTCTTTTACACATGCATATACAGTTACAGCATATTAACATATATAGTTATTAACATATCAATTTACACTTTTTTGTTACGGGCGGTAACTCTCGTAAAACTAGGTTGATTACATTCAAACTTGGTGAATAAATTAAATATATAATCTAATTAAACCTGTTAACAAATTAGCCAGATCGGTCAATTCTAGAGGGGTTAAAAGATTAATATTTGAAAGTATTGTCACTTAGAAATTTTGTGTTTCAAAAATAGGTGTTTTGGCATTTCACATGTAAAAAGTAGTATATTTGAATTTTAAGTTTCATATTTGAGTTAAGCTCACAAAAATGAACAATTTAGTTTTTTCATGATTACTGTATGTCACAGTCAGGGAGTTAGAGAAATATATTAGTTTACTTAGTTTTTATGGGTTAATCATTGACGGATCACAAAAACCCCCCCCCTTAATTCAGTAAAATTGCCCGACGTGGCTAATTTTTCAACTGGTGGAATTGAATCATATGTTTAATATATTCACCAAGTTTGAATGTAATCAAACTATTTTTTACGAGAGTTATCTTCAATAAAAGAAAAAATGTAAATTTATACGTAAACAACTGAATATGTACATGCATGTATAAAAGAATTTTAACGGATGGTGTTTTTGGGAACAGAGGACATCAAAATGAAAGTTATAGCCTTGGAGCCTAGGATGTACTATAACTCGTACTGGAATAGCTTATTCATTACAGGGGAAATTAGCTTATGGAAAAAATTGTAAACTGTCAATTTGCAGCGCTGAGAATTCGTCATAGAAATAAAAACAAGTAGTGTATCTTGTAGGAAATTGTATGTACTTTCTTTTTGCAAATAAATGTTTATCCAATAAAATTTTCAGTTTTTGAGCTATAAGCAAAAATAGGTAAAAAATCTGAATTTTTACCTTATTTTGCGTTTTTGACAATGTTCCGTCACAAAATCTTGTTAAGAAACATCGGATTCGGATTCAGCGCCCCAAAAAACAAAAGGTACAACAAAAATCACACTTAACCCAAAACTTTCCGGTGAAGGGGTTTTTTGAAAACCATTTTATTGGACTATATGTTATTCTAATAGAGCTTACAAAAACATTTCATATCTCTCTATGATGAATTGAAATATGCTCTTTTGCATTTTAAATTAACTGAATATGCAGGTCTGCTGCAACGGGGGTACTTTTCAATTAGTAATAGTTGTTTTCATTAGGACCCAACTCTTTCTTTCCACTGTTTATTCTTGTAAATGTTACATTACTAACAAACTCCATTTAATTAGTTCCCCGTTCGTACTCTGAGTTACTAATAACCGATTTTAATTATTAATACCATTCTTAATGTAAAATGCATAATCATTGTTAATGCTAGAGTTAACTTGTTAATTGAAAATCTAATTTTCATTAGGAGAGCATGCGCCTCGAATGGCGTGTACTGTACAAGTGATGCCAACATTAATATTCAGACCGTTATCAAGTGTTATTTAGCTACAGCCCTACATCTTCTTCGTGTTACAAAGAGCCAAACTACCTGCTAACTAACTCAAACTTGGTCTCGTGTTGGTTGTTGATGCAGCCCTACATGCGTAATAAATATGAGTTTCGGTGTTTCTAGTTTGTCACGTTTGTAACTTTGACATACATGAATTCGTTAAGCCATTACTATACACGAAAGTTATTAATACCATCTATTAAATGGCGTGTTTCACACAGCTAAAGTTAAAAAAGAAAATGAAGAGAAGTAGTATAAACATGGGTTTTGAAAACAACTGTTATTGAACGTCTTTCTTAGTTTTCTAATGAACATAACAGCTGTTTCCTTTCAAACTAATCCTCAAAGGTTTCGTGTTAAACAAATTTAAAGAATATGTTACATTTTGTATTGTCTATACAACATTACACTGTAACACAACTTTTTAAAGTTGTGATGACAGCCGTTTTATTTACAAATGCAAGGTGCAAAACCACTAGCGAGGCGTTTATTAGTTTTTCTTAGATTTTCACTTCGAATGTGTTTAGGAACCTAATGTTAGGGTCTTGGCAGCAGACCAATCTTTCGCCACTTAATCTTGGTTTTGTAGGTTTCCTTGTCGTTAATTGTACTGTCATTAATTATGTACTGATCTCTACAAAAATTTAAATCGCACGTGAATATCCTGTAACCTTTGGTTAGAGTTGGATTAGACACCCCCAAAATATAGCTTTTGATTCTAAAACATCGACCATCGACTCAGTTGGATGCTGAGTTTTTTTAACTGAATTTCTGAATTTTTTAACTTTAACTTTAAACTTTAAAATTAGAATAAAAATAGCTTTTCTTTGCAATTTCTCTCTAGAGGTTTTCGGAGTTTTTTTTATAAATTTTTACAACTGATTGATATGTTATGATTTTGATTTTTGCGGGAATTAGCCATCACCGATAAAAAAAATTCTCGATGTTTCAGGAACTGAAATCTGAACTTTGTCTTTTTTGAAAGCAACTTAGTAGCATTAGTTAAATGGAGGGTTAAAAAACAATGCAGAATTCATTCTAAATTCTGTTTAGTGTACCGTGCTAACATAATGAGCGAATTTGCGATATTTTAAAGTGGAAGAATAAATATCCACAACAATCACAGGAGTGGTAACATTTAGTTGTCAATGATGATCTAGTGAACAAAGTGGATGGAAACATTGGCGAGGAATTTCTGTTTTCATCACGGATCTTTCTCGAAGTATTTTAAAAAAGGCCAGTGCCCCAAGTAGAAAGCAGAATGATTTGGTTGATGAGTATTTTTGGAAAAAAATCCTTTGATTCGTGGGGGGAGCAGGGGGATTCTGTTTAAGCTCTCACATTTTGGGATTAGACCCAGCAAACGCATGGTGGTACAATGATCCGCCTCACTTAGCTGGAAACGTATTTAGGCAATGCACACACTGATATGTAGATTACGGAGCAACTAACTCTAATTCCTGAGCTGTGCATGAACAGAAAATACTTTTTGGATGGGCCTCGTAATTTAAAAAAAATTGTGTTAGTGTGTTTTTGTTATTTTTATGCACGAAGTTAAAAGCAGTGAGTAATAAATATATTCCAAGAAGTTTTGTCAGTGAAATAAAAACACACTTTTGTTCAACAATTAAATTTTATCCCGTAAGTCATATGAATATCCCGTTTCGTGGGGAAAATCCCACTTGGGAGAAAACCTCGGATATGAAACTTTATTATTAACATGAAACAAGACTTTCTTGGTTAAAAGCTAGCGGTATGTAGATAGTATGTTGGCACTCTTGCTGCTGTATTTCTAACTCTTGTTTTACAAAAGAATAGCACGATTCATTGTCTGTAGAGCTAAATTTAGTTGCGAGTTATTTTTAGTTGACAATTAATGTTAATAGGGTGTGATTAATTTTGATCTATAACTAATTTTTTTATGTACAGTGAGAATTTTTACAGTCTGGGCTATAAAAGGCAAGGTCAAAAATGATTATGAGATTTCATCGGCTACCATAGTGCAAAATATTATTTTGTAAAACGTTGTATTCTAGCAGTTTCAATATAAACATAGCCACAGGTAATATTACTGTGTTGCATTCCCGTATTTCATTAGTTTGGAGGTCTACCCTAACCACACGGTTAGTGAAAATCGGTATTACTACACAGCTACCCAGTCGAACATCGAATTATGTAAGTAATATACACTGTATTACAACAAATTAACTATTATTTTTTATGATTATAAAAAATAATAGTTAGTTAGTTAACTCTCTCATCGTAAGTATAACTCTCTATTATATATTTTATTTTTTGGCTTGGAATGGAAGGAGGAACAATCATTCGAATAGACCTTGCTCAAATTTTGTTATACCTGTTTAATATTTATCTAAAACTTAGATTAGGGGCCTATGCGGCTTTAATGTTCTTTGCTTTTACCTGAACAACAACGTCTATAGATAGTTGTACAGTTACAGATTTATAGATAGAGACAACGATCAGTCATTAAGTTGTAGTGAGAGAGGACATTACGTAGAACAGCAGAGGATAAGATAAGGCTTTTGTGTTTCCTGTACATCAATCACGTACTTGAAACAACTCTATTTAAAACAGGTTTATAGGCTCCAGGCAAAACTATATTAATGTCTCCCATTAACTACAACATACTGCATTATTATTGTTTACTATTATTTTTTTTTATACTATGCTAATTAATTTTATGTTTGGCCATTCATTTGTTAATAGATTTATTATTACCAATCAAAACTTTTATTTATTTAACTGAATCCTATCTTTTACAACAGGTGTGTAGGCCTTACATAAACTCACGGGTAAAGTTTTATATTTTGATAGAAATACATGTACATTAAAGTACCAACGTTTGAATTTTTTCCAAATATTATTTTACACGCTTGAACAATAAAAGGAAAAGGTCAAAGGAATAAGGTCAAGAGTCATCTTGTTTAGGTAGATTAAGTTTTTAGAAGAACACTGATGTTCATTGTAATAAAACTAACTAGTAGTAGGCACGGTACTCTTTAAAAACTTTGTCCGTTTGTTAAAATTCAATAAATACGAGATTTAAACTAAAATATATCAGAATATAAATTACTGTCCTTAGTTTATTAAACGCCTACCTAAGAAAATCTTTATCATCCTGAGTTATAATATACAATAAACAAAATAAAACAATAAAAGTTCATACTTTATCTTTGATTTCTAGTGTAAAAATAAAGTATATTCCCCCTCTGATTAATAAATTCAGATTGCCACTTAAGATATATCTCAACTATATAAAGATATACGATTCACTAGATTCTGTAATATACCACAAATGCCACATCCCCTTTGTGTAAAAATCAATTATGTAAAAAAGTAATTAATTTCATATTTTTGTCTTGGGTTTTCCATATTTTAAAGCGAGGAATGTACTTCCTAGTTTAAAAACCTAAATCTATTAGACTTAGCTTAAGGTTTTAGCATATGTCCATGTTATAGGCCACATTATGATTATAAAGGAACAGCAGGATCACCGGCTCGAGCCCTTCTCGCCGGGAGATGTTGAAGACCAATTAGTGCGAGTAGGGCTGTCATGTGACGTCATCTCACCCCCTTCCACTCACCCCCTCCAACCATCCTTCTCTCGTAGACATTTAACTGCAATAAATGTCCTTTTAGTAGTGGTACAGTCATTAATCACGTAGATCCTACATCCTAGAAACAATAATAGTAATGGATATTTATAGAATTTTATATGTACATATATTTTTGAACATGACTAAATTAAACTATCAATGTTTATTGTTTTAAGTAATGTTTAAACTCTAAATTATTATCAGTTTCACAATATTGTAAATTATTTTCTTGCAGTTGCAAATATTGTTTGAAAGGATAACCTAAACGAAAACTCTTATGTTTTATTGTCCTCGTGAATCAGAAAATCTATGGTCTTATAAGCAGACGACCGAAAAGGCTTCAACAAGACATTATGGACTATAATAAACCATATTTCTTCGCTCTCAAAGTAAAAGTAAAATTATTATTTATCTAATCTAATATTTTGAGCTATACCATAGAAATTCTCTAATATTATATAAAATACACACAGTACTTGAAATGAGTATGACATTGAATTAGGACGGCGAGTAAAACAAAAAATGGGTTGAATTTTTATTAATAAAATCAAACAGCTCAGTATAATGTATTATCGTTTCATTTCACAGTTTTTGTAGGCGAGAGGATTTCACTTCTTTAACCTTAGAACTAATATTTCGTCATGTAATAATTTGCTATAAATTCAATGTATGTTTTTTAATGAAATATTTTCGTGTGTCAATAAACGAACATTCTTAAATTGTTAAGCTATACATAAATACTATTACTTTAAATGAGTTTCTTATGTATCACAGACAAACTATTTTTATTGACTGCTGCGTGCTAATAACGGTTTTATGAAATTCCCAGATGTATCCGCTCAAGAGGACTCCAAAGTTTTAATATATACAATTTTTATTCTCCATGATTTCCAGGTGACTGAATAAACATTGTAATTTCATAACCAGCTGCAGTTAGTCGTAGTTTTTAAAACAATTTCAGTGGAGGCTGTAAAAAATAAAGTTATACAGAGCATAGATTTACCTTTTTACACTGTATGTTAGGTATTAATTAAAAAAATTACTACGTATTTTTGTACAATAGTTTTTTAAATTGATAAAACATGATTTAAATTAATTTTATATAAAAACGCGATAGATGACACAAACCGAAGAGCTTTGTGTTTTCGAAAAATTAATTATATTTATTGGGGTTTTGCTGGATTACAGTACAAAATTATTTGGGACGTTGATGAAGAATCTCACGTTCCACCTTTTAGAAGAAAACATTCAACAAATTTAAAAAATAATTTAAAAGTTCTTTGTAAAAACCTGAATTACCGATTATTTTTCATGCAAGAATAGATCTATTGCTCAAAAAGTCGTTGTTGTGACTCAAATAAATGATGCGACGGATGAAATATGATCGTGGGTTGGACGAAATTAGATTTTCCCCACCTTCTATGTCTAAGCGCTTTCTATACCTTGTGATGAGTGAGTGAAAAGGTAATTTGTCTCTAGGCGAACACACATTCAAAATAATACATATTCAAAATATCGGACCAGATCCCAGGAATCATAAAATTCTTGAGGTTCAGATGCTCCTCTAAATCACAGGCTATGAATACAATACGTGTCTTAACTCCACATGAGCCAAGCAAGGGGTTTTCCTATAAGCAATGGTTTCGTATGAAGTAGGTTTAAATAAATATTCTATCTTTTCACCTATCTAATTTAAAGATGGAACCGAGTCCTGACGGAACAAATTATAAATGGATTTTTTTATAACATCAACTCTTGGTTATTAAATAAATTTATGGATGGTTATTATTTAATTCTCCTAATATGTAAAAAAATATGATATATTTTAGCTATATCAAGCCTAAATTGGATTTAAATGTAGTTTTGCAAATGATTATTTGTTTGTATATCTTCATTTTAAATTAGTTTAAGGTTAAATAATTGTATTGCAATGAATCTAGTTTTAAATATCTTTATTAATTATCTTGATCCCAAAACACATTTCTTCATCCGATATGTAAACCCTTTAAGTACTTTTAGGAGTTTTGTTTTACTCTAATTCGTTTTAAGATTTATCTCCCATATTCTAAAAAGTGGTGTAAATACCTCCTTTAATGGTAATCCAACGGTAGGCGTATTGCTACTAGTTTCGACTTCTACATGAAGTCGTCTTCAGGTTTACAAGGATGGTTGTTATGTTGTCATCTTCAGAAGTTGGAGATTTCCCTCAATTGTTTTAAAAAATACATAAATTACAAGATCACGACGGAAACACGTTACGCTTAACACACAACGAAATAGGCCTATTTTAATAAAGGGCGACGCGATCACGGCGGTATCAGAGTCTAGATTGCTTGTGGTCAATGCGGAAACAATGCATCGCATATCTGTTCAACCTTCAACCTGCAACCCTCATATTTGTTCAGGTTGTCTTCCCCTTGCCCACATGTGGTTGTCGTCTATATTCGTTAACCTCTAAAAAGGAGAAAAAGCCACAAAATAATTTAGTTGATTGAACAAGTATTACACTTCACTAGGTCTCAGAAGAACTGTTAATCCAGAATTCTGCCTTATATAAATTTAGTTAACTGTTGTTTGATTGACTAGGATTTACAACTTCCAGAATGTTCTATCCAATCAGGTTGAAGGTTGCTGCAGAGCTACCACATTTTTCAGTAGTCCTGTACATTTGACTAGCTTATGTTTCATACTATTTCCTGACTTTAATATGTAGGTTGCTATATCATGTATTTACCAACTTTTTTTCTCACATGAAATGTTGTAATATATAATAAAATCACAATACTACTTGCAATTAATTAATTTTTCAATATGAATTTTATTTATGAAATTGTTAAAAATAATCGATTTATGTATTTTTACTAAATGCTGTAGAGCTCTGAAATAATACCTCAGACAGTTTACCCGAGTGCACCCGGGTGCACTACCATCACGCAGCGAGCCTATCGCCTCAGACAATTCCCCTAGAGTAAGTGGTGGAAGTCAGGTAGAGCACTGGCGTTCTGCTCTTCATCTCTCATAGGATGGTTATATGTCGTTGTCTGATTTTCAGTCAGTTACCATCTCAGTTGTATGGTTTTATAGGATTGAAGTCAACGTGCTCATATTGAATTTTTAATGAATGGCATCATAAAGATGTGTAGGATTTAATTTGAGGTATTTCTCTTTAAAATAGATTCGTGAGATGGTTACTTCACACTTAAATATCATTATTTTTTAAGCCTCTGTTAGATTTTTATGATTATAAGCCACCATTACAGAACTCAAGCAAAATTATAACACTTTTTTGGTTATTTTATTAGCATAGTTTTTTTTTCAAAGCATTAAAACCAAAACATTTTCAAAGCATAGTTTTAGTTTTTATTTCTGTTTGTATTGGGAGTGAAAGTTTGTTCAAAATCAATATAGTACCCTTATCACTTCTGACTATGGTTTTAAAACTGGTTCGATTAAAAATACATATAAGATTAAAAAATATTAGAAACTGAATCTCAAATAGAAATATTGTTATTAATTAAAGTTTTAACTACAGCTTTTGGGTTTTCATTCAATTTCATGTCAGCTTTATTCTAACTTATGCAATTTATGTAATTAATTTACAAAAGTACATGCAGGATTCCCCACATGTAAGTTAAATATACAATGGTTCATAGTATCCTACAAAAACATATGTTTTATTGTTTTAATGATTATATTACTTTGAATATGCCATTTAACAGTAAAGATGTGGTGGTAGAGGGTTTGAAATACCCCAGATTTGCATCAAAAACTAATAAAGCCTCGAAAGAGAAGATTACCTGGGTTTGAACTCAGACCTAAGTAGAGATTATTTGAATTGGTGGGTTTAACTCCTTAGCTCTTTTCTGGTACATTGTAATTAATACATAAATTAATAACTCCATCAATGGGGTTCCGTAGATGAATATTCTGTGTTCCTATTCATAAATAACTTTTGGAGCAAATTTCCATGATTAAATGGGATTAGTTTAAAAGCAGCCTGTAAGGCTGTAAAGTAATATATATATATATATATATATATATAAACATGTTCTTTCCAAAACATTTTCAAATCATAGTTTTAGTTTTTATTTCTGTTTGTATTGGTTTATAAAATTAAATGAAAAGTAAAACCTAGCAATTCCCAGTCTTTAAATATGGGTTAGACTTAAATCAAGTCGTACTGTATACTATATACGATGTCACCGTTATTTGTTGACAGTCATTGCTGAATCATGGTGTGTCTTCACCTCGCTCACAATTCATATTAATTAAAAAATTAAAAATCATATGTTTTACAAATAATTCGAGTGCTCAATTTCAATTTTTCGTGTTTCATTTAGTGTTATTTTATACAGCTAGAGGTGCGTTAGAGACGTTAGAGGCACGGATCTGCCACATGTTACTGCGCACCCACTGTTATTAATACTATACTATCAGTTACAGCTTCTCTTCTTTAGATTCGTCAGATCTGTAAAACATGAGGTAGTATTTTCTTACTTTAGTCTCTGCCGCATATCTGTTAAAATATAATTGTACTTGGGCCAGTCCGAACAATGCGATGTGAGTCAGAAGTAGCTTGAATAGCACCGATTGTTTTACCTATTTTAATTGTTTATAAGAAAATTATTCCTCAAACAGTTATGTTGCCCTTTCTCTTTTAATGTGTTGTTGTCTGAAATTTCTACAAAGTTGCTATCTTCTTTTATTATTAATTAAATACTTGATCTGTTGACTATAACAAAGGAACGTCTAGAACTTACTCTCGCCTTCTCCCCTCCATCCCCCTCCCACTATTCATAAACATTACCCATGTATTAATGCCATAATTATGCTACTCTCATGTCTCACGAGATTTGAATATACTAATCAAGCTACGATAATCTAAATTGAAATTTAGATCGGGTTTGAAACCATAGTTGACCACGGAAAATTAAACTACAATTCCTTTTTTTAATTTTATCATGTTATGGTGAAAGTTTCCCTTCTTACTGACAACAAACACAACTACGTTAAGCGTGAAGACTATTTCACCAATATTATTTAAGGGAAATTATCAGAACAATAATCTTTTTAAAAGTGTTAATCATATCATTTGTAATAAATTAAATTAGAGTAGAGTTTTTGAACAAAAACAATTAATTAAAGTGTTGGCCTTACACATCAGCGAATCTCGTGGATACCTCTAGACTAATATATTTTATTTGAACTTTTACATATAGCCATTAGTTTGAGACAAAATTCAACCATACGTTTAAATCCGAAGCGGTAGCTTAGTGGTAAACCGCTGGCCCTGTGTGTCAAACATCGCTGGTTCGATCCCGGCGGCGGGCGCTCCTGTTCCATCATGAGCAGTCGCCCCTGGCTGGCCTTTGTGACTATTACAGCTGGTACCTCGCTGTCTTTAGATCGCGCACAGGCTTATTGGCCCAAGGCGACATGCGGTTGAGGTTTTTAAATATCAAAAATATTAAATATCCTAAACTAAACGGCAAATATATAAATTATTACAAAAAGAAAACTATCAAAATAAAAGATTTAATAAGAATGAACTCCCTACAGACTACAAAATCCATTACTCCAATTTATGAACCGACGATATTTTTTAGTTTTCTTATAAGATTAGAACTTTAATTTTGTAATGTCTTTAATAAGGCTCTTGTATATTCAAGTCTCTATTATGGTATGACATAGAAAACCCCCTACTGAATCCTTTATTAATAACTCCTACAATCAAGTGAGACTCATTATTGCTGAAGACATATCCCTTAATAACAAACTATGTGACATGCCACTTTTAGTTAAATTAGTTTCAAATTTATATTTGCCTTATGTTTGCGTTACAAAGGTAAACCTAAATGTACATTACATTAATATCAAACATTTCAACGTCCCGATGAATCTATAATATTCACTCAAATAAATCGAATTTTTAATTTGCCTAGGAAAATGTCTTAACATAAATAAAAAGAAAGAAAATAAGGTCTGAAGTAAAGAGAAATATTTTAATGAACGTTAAATTGACTATAATGACTATACGCATGAAACTAGGAAATTAATAACCTTTAAAGTACCCACTTTTGGTTGAATATTTTGCAAGGACACAATGTGCTAATTAATAATTAACAAGAACAACCACAATGAATCGCCCGCGGGGGTTACACAGTGAATGCCTACTTCTGTATGCAACGCAGATTGGTTCAATTGAAACCAATACAATAAAACACATGCCGATGCTTTCAATAAAAAGTATTTGACTTTTGAGAGCTAACAGTTCATATTTCAAAGCATGTATAGCTAATATGTCATTTACACCTGAATTGACCGTTGGAAATTTTGTTTGGGGCTCTCACTTAATAACGAGTTTGCAGATAAAAAAATAAAAAAGTCTTCGCATTCAAATTTGTTGTCAAGAACGTAAATACGTTAACATTATGTTTTACGGACATCGTAGAACATTTGTTAAATATTCAACCTAACATGTGATATTTTTGGGTGAGGTTGGTTTTGTCCTATTTATAGTAATAATATAAAGGATTTATACATATATTTGCTATGACTGATGAATAAAACAAAATTTTCGAGTCTTCTGGGCTTGATATCATTTACTTCAATGTTAGCTTATTGAATGGGTTTCTTTATAGCTGAGAAACGATTGATTGATAAAAAAACACTTAAGGTGACTGTCCAGTAATAAGGTACGAATACTTTAGGTTTAAAAGTATCCTATAAAATTAGAGAGAAATATTTCTTTTGTCACTTTGTCCCAAGGGAATACTTACAGTTTTAACCATTACTTTTCTAAAATTAGACTTTACATGGCCATTTTAAGTGTTGATTTTATGTAGGGTAGCCAAATTACAATAGATGACGCAGTTTCACTCAGTCGCTAACGGAATCTGCTGCTGTCACTTTAGTCTCCCTTTCAGAAGGGGAAGAAATCCTTGATAAGTTGTTATTACTTCTATTGTGGGGTGTGCGTTAGGCATAAAATGACTCAAAAATCTAATTAACCTCCACTCAGTTTAAATACGGTATGCCTACATACTCTGTGCTAGTCAAGCTATGCCAACATAGAATATTCTGCTGAACATTTTAAACCTAAAGTATTCGTACATTATTACTGGGCAATGGTCACCCAGTGTTTTTTAACAATCAATCGTTGCTCATATAGCTTTAAAGAACAACAATTCAACAGGCTAAAGTTTAAGTATATGATATCAGGCCCAGAAGTGCCAAAAATCTTGTTTTTTTCATCCCAGCATTTATTAAGATATGACAAATCTTTATCAGAAACAAGACAAAAACATGACCACTTGTTAAAAAACGTAGATAACACACTGTCGCCTTTGATAGGGTATATATGTTTACAGAAACCATGAGTTCTCGGTTTGAAAAAAAATAATGAAAAGAAAAAGATTTTTTTTGTTTGTTATAAAAGTGGTTTTATAAAAAACAAAAAGTTTAATTTATTTTTGTCAATGTGTATCTAATGGTAAAACAGCTTCAGTTGTTCGTTTAGCTGCAACTTTCAGATAATTGATTTAGGAAACTTAAATTGTCTATCGTAAACTCTGACAAAGGAAATTCTCTTGTTTACTATACTCTATTCAAGAAGTTAACACTGTTCATTAGTTAAATTGCGTTTTTCAAGAAATAAAAAATATGTAGTTGTCTCTTTAGAGCTCTGGGATATTAAATATATTCTGTAGAATATAGTAATATTAACAAAGTGATTGTGTCTTGTTAACAGTAATAAAGACCAGGGCTGGAGAAGCCAGCTAGTACTAGTTGCTCTTCCAGTCCCTAAAAAAACACCAAACATAACGTTTATATTTATTTATTGACGGACAAGAAATTTTCATGTTTACAAGAATCAAATGGTGATTTCAGAAAATAATAAATAAATGCATACAATTTGTATAAATAAAAGGTTTATACAAAAGACTTTCTCAAACAGAAGTTGAATTTCAATGAAGATCAAAGTCTACATTATAAAAATACAAGAGCACTATATTACACATGAAACTACTACAATATACAAACCAGACCATGAAATCGAAGCAAGTTACAAAAAAAAACAGCACGTTATTTTAAATCTAGTGACAATTCAGTTAACTGAGTCCTAAAGCTAAAAATTGAGGAAAAAAGATATCATTATATGACAATAAAGTATTGACATTTCTTAATATTTGAGGGATGATAGCCATGCAGGCTGTAAAAAAGGCTTTTGCCAAACGACAACTGACATCTAGTCAGATAATGAATCCTGGCCTTCTGCATTGTTTTCGTTCCATTTTAACAGGATCATCTGGTTCTTTTCATATCATCTGGTTAACATATCATCTGGTCAACATATCATCTGGTTAACATATCATCTTGTTAACATATCATCTGGTTTAACAGGATGATATTCGGGTTGTTTTCTTCTCGCTCCGGTGAAAACAAATACATAGTTACCTACTTACTATTAATTGCTCTTTTGTGGACATTGGCAATCACTGAATAGTAAGTATAATCTTCACGATGTTTCAGGATCTGCAATCATTCACAAACATTTTAATGTCTTGAATATTTTTTCCATTTGACCACCATGTTAGAGTAGTATTCAAGCTACAAAGCGAATTAAAGCCCTTGTTTTAAATTTTCTCGTAAGTTGCTTCTTCTAGATTTACCATATCTAGGCCTATGTCGATTAGTGTTTCAACATTCACTAGATTGTATTTTTAAAATAAGACTTTATAAAATATACTTTAAAATAAACATTTATTTATTCTTAACGATATATTAGTCCATTTTTGCATTGAAAGACTTAAAATCTTCATTCGCCCTTTCAATACGAAGCAATTTGTAGTATTCGAATGTATTGTAAAATTATTCTTCACATTCAATAATATATGGTGACTAAATGTAAGATGCATGTCCGGGTAAAAATAAATAAATAGCAAGAGTTCATGTTCCTAAAACTGTTATTTATTCCACCAAGAAAAAAACAACTCAATGTGCTACAAATAAGCCCATTGAGTCCAGCTCTACCAATAAAGTTCTTAGATAGCCCGAGACCTCACCATTATTGTATTCTTTGCAATATGCCATGTCAGCGATATGGTTCCCAGAAAACAGGACAAGAATTTATCCTGGAAATAATCCGTCAGTATTTTATTTTCAGCAATATAACATGATAACTTTCGGCACCTTATAGCATTAATAAAATTAATCTCTTATAATAATAAAAATATATATTCTTTCATATGTATTCTGGTGGAAAATATTTATAAATATCCATTTATTCAATATATCTTTAATATATTTATCTATTTAATTTACGTATCGGAAATTAAAATATAATTAAGTTTTTGTATCAGTTTCATTAACCTAATAAGAATTATTTCAGTTAAACATAGCGATAGAATTACTGAAGGTAAATTATAATATAAATAAACTACATTCTATTTTAAATTATTAATACCCGTTTCGGCAGTAATGATGTATTCATCAAGTGTTTGAACAGCGTTTTCAAACTTCAGTTGATTTCAACCTATTGAATATTAACTGTTTTGTAAATCATTCTATGAATAAGGTTTTTAAGAGCTTTCCTATAATCGATTAAAAGTGACACCTAAAGGGATTATGTACTTCAATAAAAGTAATTTCGTTATTTTTTTGCATTAATATAATATCTCTCTTACAGACATAATGTATTTTTAATATATATGCCCACGACTTTCTTTATTAAGTAAATAAACAGTTAATAAAAATTGGGACAAAATAAAGGGTAATTAAAAAGGTAAAATTATACAACTGCTAAAACAAATTTTTCTCTTACAGGTAAGATGGCAATGAAAAGTAGCAGAATTCATCGTAAGTACTGTTTTTGATTTGATGTAATTTCTTTGGAATTCATAAAGTAGCAAGTTTCGTGTTTTATGAATCAACATTTGTTCAATGATAGTATTTTTTAATTGACATTATGCAAGAACATTGCGATGTAAATGTTAAAAAATGTTGCTAGGCCAGTATTGTATATAGTTATTTATGTATTAAGAGCCTAAAGTAGGTCTTTTTCGTTTGAGCTAAGCGAATATCGCGCGACGCGTAGCGGAGCGCGGAATGTTTAACGAAAGCGAGAAAGACGCTTTACACGCGAAATACAAACTACATTTTTCCTACAGCTGCAATTTTTATTTCATTATTTCCCAAACGATAAATACAATCACAGTTATTCACGTTCATTGTAGCTGAATGCGCCTCTATGATTGCATAAATTCTTCATAATTCTTTTCGTAAAGGTTTCTAGATTTACGCAGCAATAAGCTTCATGAAACTTCTTTCACTAATTCACTAATATCACCTGGAGTAAGTCCGAATTCATAATCACTTATTACATCCATTGTACCTGAATGCGCCATTTTGAGGTTATAAACAAGTCGAGCCCAGCCGGAGGCGGAAAGGAGCGGTGATGCGCGCCGAGTAACAATGCAAAATCAGCTGGCGAGCGTGAAAGTAATCACGTAGCGAGCGCAAAAGACTTTTGCGCTCACTCACAACTGTTTTACGATTGGTTTTCGGTGCGTAAACTGCCACTGTACGCGCGGTTGTAGGAAAAATATTTTTCGAAACGATATATTGCGTATTTTAAAATTGTTTTCTTAGAAATTACTACACATACATAAATTTTTTTGTGTTGATCGATACCTTTTTTTTCTAAATTACATTATTATATTGCATTATCAACAACAATTTTCTATCCTTAAATTTGTATAATAATGGTATCTTCGAAACAACAGCTATCCCTTATTTTGGAATTGGAGTAATAACATATGGTTATTGGTAAACATATTAGTTTGACATTAAAAATTTACCTATGGGTGAAAATTTCCGCAAAATGAAAATTACATGTTGTACCAATACAAAAAAAAACACATTTTGTGTAATCCGAAAAACAAAAGTAGGAAACCTGTAGGCTTAAGACTAATTATGATTTAAAATATAAACTTAGACACCAAAACTGTCTTTACTAAAGGATAAAGTGTGCTTGGAAAACACAAGCAGATTTTGATTTCTAAAGTAAACGACATGAAAATCTAAACTTTTTATTGACTTGACTCTATGGTTTGATTATTTCATAAATAAATCACACATATTTTATTAACGTTGGCAAAATCTAAGAAAAACATTTATAATAGATTTACAGTTGATATTGTCTAGAATATATTTACTATCGGTGTTTTGAATTAATGATTTGTGTTTGAGCGCAAAACTAGTTGCACGTACAAAATGATCAGCAGTCGCAGATTGAAGTATGAATGAGATACGTGAGCTGTAGGAAAGTTCCCCCCTTGGTCGTCCATTTTTCATATTGGGTGGAAAATCTGACTACACGTATAAAATATCTCGAATAGTTTGCAATTTTCAAACTGCATCTCACTCAAATGCAATATAAGGTAAAAAAGCGCATGGCAAACTATAAATAGATTTTTAAAGTAAACTACTTAAAAACTGTAACTTTCAACAATTCAGGAGCCTATAGTGTATAACAAAAATGTTAAAAGTGTATAGTTCTTATGATGTCCTCAATCACGTTGTTATTCTGATATCTGGGTTACACAAAACTTAAATCTAATAAAAACCCTAAGAATGTACAGTTTAAAGCCGATTGGTTAACATTTATTGGGAGTTAATATTATCTATTTTTCAGAGGTTTGTTACTCATGCACCTGGAGGTGAACTTAGCCTCTTTGTGTTTACTGGATCTCTATGAAATCTTATTGAATGGTATTGAATCCAGTCAGTTTCAATATATAAACCGAAAACAAACAATTTTAATACTTTGTATTAGGGTTGCAGGGCATAATTTCTCAAACGTTTACCTTACTTTAATTTTGACTGTTGTTTTGGATCTCATAGAATCAACAAAAACCGGAAGACTGTAATATTTCTTTATAATATAAGATATGGAGATATGGAGAGTAAGTATTTTTTCGTTTATCTTCTTCTTTGAACGCTATTTATATTAACCAAATATTTTTGTGTAATTAATAATTTATTTTTTTGGGAGCAGCTATTTTCAACCAAACCAGTCGTTTTACCTACAGCACCATATAACCAATTTATGACATTAAGATATTTCAATGTATCCTGTGATTAGCCTGTGATTATGAGTGCTCTTTATTACTTAAATTAACTCAATATATTGCTGCATAGTGAAACATGACCTAACATAGAAACTTTTTCAGTCAAGGTTTAAAGGTAGCAGAATAAAACACGATCTCATCAACAAATAAAGTATATTATAATATTATTTCTTCTTAGCGCAACAACGTTTATAACATTTTTACCTCCAGTTGCTTTTAACAACATGGAATTCCCAAACCAATTACTTCATTCTGAGCAATACAATGAATGCAATAATTAAGAAAATAATACTGGCCAGCCAGTAATATATATTAAGAGAGTAAGTAATTAAACATCCAATAGGAAATTATTTGAGCAGAACGTTTAATTAATTAATTTAAGTTAATACAAGTATTGTTAGGCCTATTTAAAACATGACTAATTTGCAGGAAGCTGTAGGCTATTAAGAAATTTTGCACAACTATTTCAAGGACGGATACAAATTCAACAAGGGCATTACAAGGTAAGTCAGGCATTTAAACAGGATTGGATTATCGGGAGAGGGTATAAAATAAAATAGTATTATCAAAAATAAAACTGGACGGATTAAATGAACAGTAAAATAATGAAATGATTACTCGACAATGTAAACGTAATCTAAACTTAAAAATCATTAACGGAAGGAAACATTTACTAAAGGTGGCAATCTGTATGGCCTACAAGGCAGAGTTAGCCGAATTAGAATTTAAAACTAATTTACCGTAACATGTCTATGCAACTGGGTACAGTACCAAAGAATTTTATAACCCAAACCTTGACCTAAAATATCACAAAAAATAAAATGTATTCCACAAAAAGAAATTACAAAACCTGAAGATTCTAACGTATACTAGGTATATAAAAAAATCACATAGTTAATTCTATTTTAGTCAATAAAAGTAATGCCATGTCACTATTTTACAGCTCACAGTGCTTGGAAAGTTTATGTCCGAAAAAACCATTAATAGGCCTATCGTTTATTGAATTCATACTGCGATTTAGTTCACCAGAATCAGAAAATATCAAGAACATCGTCAATATTGCACATAAACCAAATTATAAAACATAGCCTGTGTTATTTACGTCTGAATTTGAAAATTCTTACTGTATTAACTTACTGTGGGCGGTGACGAGGTTAGATTGGGTTCTAGGCCGGGTTTGAACGTTGGTTTGAACCAACCATGATCTAAGAGAGCCCACAGGCACTGCCAGCCGTTGGAGTAGGAAGGTCTAACTATACATCAGCCAGGAGCCCTGGCTTTTGGTGTCTAAATTATTAAAACCTAATTACAGTCGGTTTTCTGATTTCTTCAACTAAGTCATATCAACTTATAACTCCATCCTTCTTTGTTTGCTGTGACAACACAGAAAAAAAAACCGGGATTCAGCGACAGCTGTTTTCATGCCCGCGGCAAATTTCTCGAAGTTTCCATACAGGACAGTAACATTGTGCACACAACCGCAGTGCAGCCAACTGTCGTCTGAGCCGTGACCAACATTACTCTCACGGCACAATAGTATCTTTATTTTCTCAGTTAAAAAGCTTAATATTATTTTGTGTCTACAACTTTGTCAACTCTTCGAATAATTTCCAGGGATGGAAATTACGTGTGGGTTAAACGTGTGAACTATTGAACTTTACCACAGTAATCTGATAGAGAAATTGATGCGGCTCTTCCCCCACAACTCGATTTTTACGCCCAAGAGGGAAAATATTTAAGATGTTTAACATATGTTATATTCATCCAAATTTTATTTTGATTTACAATTTAGACTTGAAAATGGCATAATTTGTCGAAACTAGTTGCCTACTAAAATTGATGAAAGAAGAAAGGATACTTTATTTCAACTGAAAAATGTTCATTAAAATAATCAGAATAAATTATATTCATAATTAACTATATATTATATTGCAGAAAAATACATTTCAATTCCATTGTTTTTATTATATGTACATTTAATCCCATTTAATTGTCATTTGTTTTCTATCCACTATTGAAACAATCGACCCTGAATTTTTATTACAGTACCTATCTTAAAGTTTTCTATTGAATATTTACATAAATTAACCGAAAATGTTTCTTAATGTTTGAAGTCTGCATATTCAATTATTCAATATATATTCTGTTATTACTTGCATGTTTGGTAATGTAAGTCGTTCCTGGGACCAATAATAGTAACATAAGAAGCCGCGGATTGTGAGCAAAATTTTGAATATTATTATGCATATGGCCCATGTGAGGGGGGGGGAATGTAAGGTAAAAAGAGGCCGCCACCCTCTTTGAAGAAAACAAAAACAAACAAACAAAAATATATATGTACGTGGTTTTGCTATTATTAAAATTTCGATTTCAACAACTCTAACTGGGAAACAAAAACCGGAGATATCATGAAGCAGCGTAATCCAGAGTCACATCTAAATCTTGAGCCGACGTATGAATACAATACGTGCTTTAACTTAGAATAGGCTCTGGTGGCCCCTATCCTGAGTAAAGTTTAAACAGTTACGTATTTTAATCCAACTGCTGTGTACCTTTAGAACTTACAAAACAGAAATTTACAGCAAGATTCGCTAGTCCATAAAAATTAGCTAATACTTATTTTCCAAAAGCCCATATTATTACTGTATCATGAATTGTGTCTCATAAACTAAAGTATCAAGATTTTATTGCTTTATTTCGATTTAGGTTCTGAAATGATTTCTTTTGTAGCTGTAATCGTATTTTAAGCACTGAGATAGTAGACCTTAATACAAACAATAAGCTCGGATGCGTGATGAATTGTTAACTAATACAATAAATTAAAGGCCAATTTAAAAGGCATACAATCAACTTATATCAATAATACTCAAAGTCCAATGTAAACTCTGCCTAGTAATAGAATTTGGGATGTCAATTGATATATATCCGTGTTTGTTATCAATTGGTTTTCATTATAAAACTCAAATCAAGGGACCGGTAAATTTATGTGATACATTTAGAGGGTTCATATATATTTAAAATCCTGGATCCTGGACTGGCCAGTACTTCTAAAGAGCTCATGCCCAGATTAACAAACAATTCTTGATCGCATATTATTAATCAATCATTTTATTCAGGGAACTATCCTTAACTTCAAATCCAAGCGTTTTTTGTATTTCATTTTTTAATTCATCGAGCGCAGGAAGAATAACTTTTAAACAAAATGATTTTACAATAAACAAACAAAAAGATAATAATATTTCCTCAACTGATACAAATTCAGATAAAACAATAATAAATAAAATGTTTTATCCAACAAATTATTTGAAGATCACTGCCGAAAAATAATTATCCGTCATAATTATACAAAAAAATCCGTTAAAATATAAAAATTAGGTTGCACCTTAATGAAAAACTCCTGAACATAATTGCGTTGAATGTGAATCATTTTGCGTTAAATGTGAATATGCATAGCTTTTTTCTGAGATGAAATTAATAAATTACTAAATTAAATAAAATATATCATCTATTGAAATGTTTATGCCCACTTCACTGAACACGTGAAATAGAATGTTCCTATGCAATGGCTAAATAATCAACCTCACTCGTTAAAAAACATCTGTCACTGTGTTTAGGGTGTACTACAATCGAGTTAAATAATTGGTGATGTCGACTTTGGTTTAATTTATCACATGTAAATTAGCCACTTGTAGCCGTTGTGTAAAGAGTATTCGTTAGTAACGTAGCCCCAGTGACCACCATTAATAGCCTTGACATCAAGTGGTGTTCACAATGTCCTCGAGCAATGGAATATCCGTTAGTGTTTGTTTTACTTGAATGTCAATGTCAAGTAATCTTTTACAGGATACCAATCACTATGTACTCAGCAGAATTTTTTTTCTAAAATTGATTCTGTGATTTCTTATTGTAAGAATTCTTAATTATAGTTCACTTTACTGCACCAGAAAGAAATGGTCCATATTTCATTAATTATTGGTTCATTTGTTATCCACACCAATGGGATATCGTAAACTGTAAGAGATGTAAAAAATAAACTACTAATGCAATGCGTCGTAATAAGATAGAAACAATTGCAATGAGCAATCAAAAATGTCCTACCAAACTCATGATAAATCCAGTATTTCACGACCCATTACAAGATAATATTGTTTTATGTTTACCAGCCTATAATTTTTAGAAATATATCACATTCGTGGTATTTTTAATGAAGAGAAATATATATTTAAAAAAAATGAATTAAGTAACTTAGGTTGTTATGTAAAAATGTAGACTTTTTTCTCGACAAATCCAAAATTATGATCTATTTTAATTAGATTCTACATTAAGTTCCAAGTAAAACTTTCCCACTGACTCTATTGCATCTTAAAAATCAAGGGAGTTGTAGCCAGATTAAAATGTTGGCAAACATGTTTTTGAGCGTTCGGTAAAGTGATGTGATCGTGATCGTGAGGTTTTTCATTGCTCACCGACATTTAACTTGATTTATTATTACACTCTACTTTGCAAATTTTACCCTCCTAGTATCTCTCATTGTTAAGGAAATCCCTATGATGGGCATAAAAAAGGTGCTCTTTGTACGTGGAATACAACCAGTTTTAATTTAAAAATACGTTGTATTAATCAAGCAATTGTTCAGGCTGTAAATGAAATACATAATAACAACATAAAAATTGTAAATCTTTAATAGTTCTTCCATCACATATTTTAGAATTTGTGTTGTACATTGTGTTGTATTCCTCAGTAGTATGCGTATCGATTCAAAAATTGTTCTTTCCTTCCCAACAATTCACTTAATACCTCATAGCTATTAGTTAATACCTCATTGGTATTAGTTTTTTATACATTACCAAATCGAAAAATAAATTCAAAATGGAAATGATTTTGAAATTGCAACAGAACAAAATGTAAAATCGGATACCGAATTGAGGCCTATCTACATACGCCAAATCGGTACAGTCATACCGATATTTATTCTAAGTGTTGAAAACAAGGCTAGGTTATATTGTGTAGGATGTTTTTGATTTGTTTTTAAATTAATGTTTCGCACAATATAAGATAGACTGTGGACACCATGTATAGTTTGTTTCCAGATATTTCTACAATCTCTCTGTTGCATCAATTAAACATGAAGCCACAAACAATATTGTAGGGCATTTGGGACCAGAATTGGTACAACTGTTTCCGGACAGAGTGTTTTCGCTTCGTGTTTTGCGGTTGTGTCAGCATTATCGATGTCAGCAACTGTGACGTGTTTGTTGGACCTGAATGACTTGTTTATTCACCCAAACACTTTTTAATTTCTACTAATAAAGCATGAAAACTGTGTTTCATATTCTAAGATATTATCCAAGGCTAAGTAATTTAATTAGTTTATTCATAAAACTTCTATAACATGAAAATAATAATAATTATTATTGTAATTACTTTTATTACTAATTGATTATTTACTTCTCATTTATGATTAAGTATAGTATATTTACATTTATGACAAATTATTGTGACGAAAATATCATAGTAATTATTGTCGGTAAATAATTGTAACTAAAACAAAAATGAATAATTATCTGAGTGTTTTTTAAAGTGAACGGGATTTTTTTAATGCTAATTTTAGCGAAAATCTAACACAGAATGTGTTATCTTATATCTTCTATTTTAAACTATAACAGTTCATTCTGTAATTATTTAAGGTAAATACATATATTGACAGTATAATAAAAAGTAGTTGATTAAAGTAAAACACATTTAACGATAAATGTCAACAATTCGTGGAACCACTAAATTACAGGTTGCTTTGTGAATGCGAAACGTGACGAGATTTGAAGAGCACCTCGCTATTATGAATTTCGGCTTTATCAAAGGCATTGAATTTCATTATTGTTTGTTACATATAGCTGAACTATGTTTTTCAATGGGGGTATAATTATTTTTACACATCGGACAAGCTTAGACGAATGATTATAATAATTAAATTTGACCCCATAATAATATTTCAAGATCAATCTAATATTGCAAAAACACTCTTTATAATATCATCATACTAATAAAATTCTCAAAATAATATTTATTAAATGTAATAAACGTGCATAATGGATACTATAACAAACCTTGTACGAGCAATTTATATGCAGGAACTTTATTTTGAGTTTGTAAAAGAATTCGTTGTTGCTATGTTCTCAAGATTTTCTGAGATGAGCACCAAGTTAACAATCGGTGCAATTATCTTTTTATTTATATTAAATTATAAAATTTATTTTTTATCTTAAAAAACAGCCTATCCATTAGAGGTTTTTAGTGAATATTATAAAAATATATTTCACAATACTACTCTTCAAAAATCAAACAAACCCGAACAAGTCTATAACATAGTTTAGGTTCTATAAGGATTGAGGATGCAATTACATCTAAATCCTTTAACAATGCTAATCCTAGTGAAAGCATTACCATTTATATAGGGACAGGAATGTGTTGTTTAAATGTATTCGTACCGGAATTTAATTTCCCGAGGAGCCTTAAGCTGTCATAAACATCGAACTCTGACGCTCTATTTTCAATCCATTCCCGGGATTTTTTTTTAACTTTGTGCTTGAGCGTCTTGGTTTCTTAGTTATTTGTTGTGTTTATGGTGACAATTGCTGTGGATAAAAGAATACTAAATAATCTTGGATAAACTAAATTTCTATACTTGTTATGTTCTACTGGTATCGAAATACTAAATCATTTAAATTGAATTATATTAGTGCATTCATTACTTCATTCTAACGGTAACGTCTATGTCTTATTAAATACTTTTATGATTTATTAACAAACACAAAAATATAAAACTAGCGTAAAAATGTCATGATTAAACATAGGTGTTTGTAAGAAAATATATTAGACTCGTCTTCGGCTTGCTGGGGGCTTCGCCTCCAGGCCCCTTATGTGAGTCCCTAGTGAGGAGCGGTTTTATGTTAAAGATCACAAGACAAAATGCATTTGACCTGTTCGAAACGATTCACTTCAAGATGACAAAAATAATATCGACAATATTTATTTGTTACATTTAGGCGTTTAATGGAGTCAACATTGGTGGTCGATTATGATCGTTTATAATGATTTACCTATGCTCAAAGGGCGATACAGGAAAAACCTCCAGTTGTAAAAGTTTGGTTTGAAAGTCCAAAAGATAATTATTAAAAAACAAATAAGTAAAAACCACGAAGACTATTTAATTACTTGAAAGTTCAGCTTTAGACGACTCCTTCAAAGGTTGAAATTGATCAAAAATAATAAATGACATACAATGTAGAGGAAGGGTTGTATGGACCTACTCCAAGTAAATATTGAACATTTTAAGTTCAAAAATTAAGTAGGAAAAAATAATCAAAAAATAAAATAGAAAATTTATTAAAAGTTCAACTCTGTTGGGGTTTAGTGGACTTTTTTTGGAGGGTAAACGGGATAATGATATATTACAAACGCAAATCGGTCATTGAAAAACTCCAAGTAAAAAGTTGGATACTAAGTTAAAAAACTATTTAGAAAATTCAAAACCACGAAAAATATTTAAATTTAAAAAAAGCCTTTGAAACATTTTGGGGGTAAACAGGTGAAATGGGGCAAAATGATCAGTTACACCTGATCATTTCACCTGTTTGGGGGTAAACAGGTGAAATGGGGCTTCATATGTATACATATGAAGCCCTTAGCTGGAAGTGTCCTCCGTTTTTATAGCATCTGTCGCTTAGGCGCTACAAAGAACTTTTTTGTGTACAAGGTGGTATGTACAATCACCCTCTGGAGAGTTTTTGAGGAGACAAATTTTAGTTTTATGATTTTTCCTTATATTTATATCCCTCAAGGAATATTCGAGTGAAAATTCGGGTTTTTAGCTTATTGGGAAGTTGACTACACATTACCTAATGGTAACTTTTAAATATATTACACTAACAAAATTCCCACCTCCTTCAAAGGAAAATATTGAAATTTTTAGTGATTTCCAAGGAATTCCTGTCGTGGTTCAGAAAATACTAGTTGATATTCAAAGAGGTTGTTTAATTTTTATTCTGAAAAATTATTTAATTTAACTTGACCTGAATGGCACCAGAGTTCGAAACATTAACTAATTTTTCAACCGTATTTTGCAGTTTTATCAAAAGACTAAGGCAATTTGATTATTATTGGCTTATAATTTTAATTTAAAACATGCCTCATGATTGTATGCCATTTGACCATTTTGCTTAAAACCTACGACTACTCTTTGCAATAGTAAACATTGTTATCTCATTTAATAACACAAATTTTAAGAATTATGAAGCAAATAATCAAATGCATTTAAATTGCATTATAAAATCAACTAAATGTAAACTAATACAAAAGTATTTTTCCTGACCTTGTTATATCACCAGAAATGAAGTCAATCTTCTATTTCACTCTCGGGCTGTGATCTGCGAGAGCCCCTGAGGTGGACAGATGTTTCCCTAAGGCCTCGTTTCTAAAAGCAGCTTGGTTTCCCTGAATGTTGACTTCCGTGTAGCCTACCATTACTATTCCAAGAATAATATATATATATTATATATATATATATATTATTCAGTGTGGCAAATATATATCACAGCTTTAGACATGGAACATAATTTTTCCGTGTCTTTCAACAAAGCTTTTTTGTTTAAATAAACTTATTTTTTGTCAATATATTATATGCTGATTGATAAATAAAGATCACTGATAAGGGCTCCTAAAACATTAGGACCTATTAAAAAAATAATTTTATTCTCAGTGCAAGTCAATTATTTTAAAGGTACTCAAATTTATTTTAAATATTTATATGTTTTATTATATTATAAATTTGTGCCTCTAATGTAGGTATACAATATGTCATCAACCAATTAGTGATTGATGACATATACCTCATTAGGAGGGCGTCCCAATAAGAAATAAATCTTACGATTAAGCATGGAGTGTTATGTAAATAAGACTAATGTTTTTCCAACAGAACATTAAGCCGCATATTCAAACTCATTGGGCCATGTGTGACTGGGCCAATAGTGGTTCCTCGCACATTTCTTAACTAGGCTGACGTTGCGTTGGCCGAATTATAAATTGTGATTGTGAACGTTTGCGTCGCTCTTAAAGAATGCGGTTTGTGGTGTTACGTATATTAACATAATTTAAGCCGTTAAATATATTTTTCATTATCTACTGTTTTTCATTGACGGAACTCTTAACTGACATTCTTCAGTCATTCTTATTCTTTTAGAATTTTGTTCCAGCCTTTAGTTGGCCGTGCCACAGAGGAAGTAGGAAGGTCATTCAAGCCTTTAAATAGACCTTTAAAATTTAAAACTATGTTCAAAATTTTGTTAGTGCATCCTCTTTTGTTAGTAATAATTACTGTATCTCTACATAAGAGGCCTATTTTAAATAAATATATAAAACCTAATAAATATTAATTAATATTCTCATAAGCATTTACCGTAATTGTTTTATAATTTGAAATTGGAAACACGAATTAAATACTCCAAATACTTAAGAAATACCAATATTTTTTAAATGTTGCTCCCGATAAATGTGACAAAAAAGGTTAGCGACGTTCAGAAGGAAGGTCATAACGGAGTTTACAACTGTCAGTGGATGTGGCGGTTTGTGGCAATAGATTACAAGCTATGTGAAGGATATTGTTTGGGTCACGTCTCTACATATCTACTGTGAATTCAGTTTGAGTATAAGCCCCTTATAAATTTGATACTCATTAATTCAAATAACCGATCGAATACAAAACAACAGTTTAAAAAATAAATAACAATTTATTATGGTAATTATAGATTTGTTGAGATTCATTATAGCATTACAATTTAAAAAGTATAACTATTTATTATTGCAACGTTCAAACGAAAGAATCAATGCTTATTAATTTAAAGACACTAATCTGCGTGAGTACTTATCTAAACACCTGGGCCTAGAAGGGAAACCCGATCTAAAATAGTTAGATCTTTATCTATGTGGGACGGAAAAATTTTTGGAGGGCCCCGAAAACCGCAAAAAATAATTCACAAAGAAGCAAATCACAAAACCAGTCGAAAAATCACACGTAAATAGAGTTATTCAATTAAACAGTCAATAAAGACAAACGCACTCAACACATTTAGATTGATTTCATGTTTGTATTCAGACTGATGATTCTAATTGAAAATTGCAAACTCTTCGGTTTTAATTTTCCCAGCTTCATAATATTTCTGTGTAATTTTTAGTGTTGAAGCTGATGTTAATACTAATTCAAAACCCTTTAATGGAAAGAACAAACGAGTAGTATTAGCGTGTTCAGAGGAGATTATCGGAATGGATCCATCAGACTGTTGTGATTTATCACAAACTAAGCTACCTAGCGGATATACTCCAAGAGCAATAACTCGTGCAAGATGGCAGCCGTGCTATAAATGGCTAATCCTGGAGATATATTGGGATTATTCATGAACCTTCTAATTCCTCTATTCCAATACAAAATATTTCTACAAGCTGGAATTAAATAAAGCATTTAAAGGTCATGATTTAAGTGTGATTACAGGTAGGGTTATGTGAGTAAAGAAGTTGAATACTTTTATATTTAACGTGAATTCTTCATAATGTTTATAATTTCGACGCATTTTAATTTGTTTAACATGTCGAATGAAAAAACCAACTCAAATATATCACTTGAAACATACCAAAAATTAATTAATAAATACATTGAAATATTAATAACACATTTGTTAGCCAGGAACACTATTAAATAATTGTTAAAAATTAAAGACAAACTCATTCTTATAGTACCTTTTTTTCAATATAAACTTATGACATTGTATTCTAGCCAAACAAAACATGGTACAGAATTTGTTTATGCTTTGTTTTTGCTACATTAAAGTTATCAAGCGTATATCTTTAAAACTTGAACTTCAGTTCCCAAAGTGCACAAGAGTGAAAAGTTAATACCCGAAAACACGCCTCGAGTGCTCAGGTCCTCAGATTTATTCAATCACCTGTACAGATGTACAGGTTGCTAACTTCATCTTATTACTTTTTATTATGATAAAATGGCAGCCAATTTTCAAAGCTTAATACCTCAGATATTCTCAGTAACCATAAATTAGTATTATAAACTTTCAAGAGAAAAAGCTTTGTGATATTTAATTAACCCTTCGATGATTGCATAGTTTTATTTTTGAAACTAAATATAAGATTATTCCTAGCATATTTTAGTATCCTTTACAATTGAACGGAATTAATGCAACATGATAAGTACAACATGATACACTTACTAGCATCATACCGATCATAATACTAACACAATTTCATGTAACGGTATTGTCGTGCTATAAAATGACAATGTTACAGATTGTAAAAATCGGTTTATAACTGTTTTATTTACTGTTATATTTGGACTTAATCTTTTGTCGTAACTTCACTTTGTTTAGCACAGACAATAGTTACAGTGGTAGGAATTCCTTTTTTAGTACTTGATAAAAAATAAATTTTTTTGAATTAGAAGTTCCCTCAAAAACTTCAGTCTTTAGTTTTTTACTTTTAAAGACTGAAATATTGTGTTTATGTCCAAACTCACATTTTTTCGAATATTTATTTTGCACACATACAAATAAACGTAATCGATTATTATAATATATTATATTTAAGAATAATGACGACGACTAATGTAACGACTAAGAATAATATTTTACATAAAACATAAAATAAAATAAATTTTCATCCAGGCCAGATTTTCATTCTGATAACTATGTTATAAATTGAACGTCGAGACACCCCACCCACGAATTTGGATTGGTGCCACAAGCTCCGTTGATTTCGATCTTGCCTCCAGATTAAAAACGGAAGTGTACATTCTTTGCTGTCATTTTGTGTTATTTGCTACTTCCTTCTGAGCTTTTCAGTCATTCTAACAACAAACATTATACTGAGGAGTGAATTGATTAAAAACATATTTTTATGGATATAATTAGGACAATAGACGGAGAGCCTTACAACTTTACAATTGTTTAATCCATAAAAGATATTTTATAATATCTTAGTCATAGCAATTAAATTCATGTCATTTGCTAATCTAAGGTTAAAATCGCCAAAGGCTGGAGATACGGACCATACAGAATTCGTTGGTGTAAATAAAAAAACCTTATACATAAACCAACATCGAGTAGTTTTGAAAAATTGTCCAGATAAAAGTACACGCTCGATTTGGTAAAATGTTATCTATCGCTTCTATTCAGCTGTGATTTAAAAGAGGTTTTACGAAAATCCCTCTCTAAAACGCAATAAAAAGCGTGGATGTTTTAGACGATTAAACGTTTACAACGTTTGATTGATTAAAACATTGATTAAAACCATTTATATAATCAGTTTATTTTAGTATTACATTTTTAATTAAATGTTAGATAGAAATTAACTTGCACAACACTTATTATTCAAACTTATTATATTACACTTAAATGGCTTGTAAGAGCTTATGCCTCAAAGTGTAAAATTCAAAAACAAGTTTTAATAAGGGCTTTTCATAAAAACAATAGAGCGATCTTGAATTCTTGTAAAACAAATTACAGGTGATGTAGAAAAATCTGATTAATACGGCTGGTTTTACAACTCAAATTGCATTCAATATCTGAAAAAACTTTATTTGGTATCTTATTAGGCCTACTCATTATTTGGTAAGATTTTTAATTAATAAAAAATCGAAGACTTATAGCACTTTCCTAAATTTTCATTCTTCAATCACGTTCATTTTATTCGATATTCATGTTATTTTACTGAGTCAAAAACATGTATGAAAATATATTTTAAAATTTATGTTATAAAAAGGTTCACACGACAAGCCAACTATTAAAACAGTCGGATTTTGAAGAAAAACAATTACCTAGCCATAGTCTAAATATTTTGCGTGAAGAATTTTAGCAGATTTTATTTTTGATGTTTGTTTTCTGTCTTTTGCAGCACTATATTCAAATCAGGTTTTTACAAAACAAAATGCCTTGACAAAAAATCTCTGTTGTTTTTACGTATAACTGCTTGCAACTCAAAAACAGTCATTTTTGGTAACGAACATTTTAATTCAAAATGAAATAGCATAAAATGCCCGAAAGGTACACTAATTTTAATTTTTGTAACGAAACATTTTGGCAGTGAAGCTAATTGGCAATTGGCCATATCTGTCCATGTGAGTGTATCTCTTTACAATAAATAACTTATTCCTTACGTAGAATGGTAAGACATTGGCTCAAAATTGTGATAACTTCTCATTTTCACTAACCTCCAAAAACACCATCCGTTAAAATCACATACGGAGCTTTTTATAAAAAATCCGAACATTTTGTTCTTTGAGAGGGTAACTCTTGTAAATGTCCTCAAATTATAATTAACCTTGGTACAGACATATAGCCCATCATAAAGTCGCTGGATAATAATACACATAGCTTAATAATACATGGTTTAAGGGGATAGCTCATTAACAAATCACTAATTCTAAAGATTAAAGATTTTCGTAGTTTCTGATTTTTAAAGATTGTTGATTAATGATTTTGGTAATTTTTATTCGCTTTTCATGGGAACCACTGTAATTTCTAGTTTAACTACACGAAGAACGGATACAACAGCCACAACAGCTAATGTAGTAAGTTTAAGGTTTGTAGAATGCTGGAATATATTCGGACTAAATTTACGAGCATTATCCTCTAAATTTGCTAATGTATATATTTTTGCATGTTAAACACGTGTGCTTATTTAACATGGAGAAAAACTTTACTTGATTGTATTTTTGTTGAAAGTTGGAACTCAAAATAGAAAATTATTACAGGTTTGGCTAGTGTGTTACCATTGCACTTTTGAGAACAGCTTAGTCATTACAGGGAAATTCTCTCATGTGGAAAAACAACCACAAGGGATCATTTAATAAATAGCTCCATATGTATTTACCTATCTAATTATAACGGTCGGTTTTGTCAGACTTAAGGGAAAATTAAAAGAATCATAGTTTTGGGCCTATATCTTCCCATTCTACCTAAAGACTAATTTATTTATTGAAAAAAGGTTCGCTCACATGGAAAAAAATGCCCATTTTTCAATTAGCTTCGCAACCAAAATGGTTGAAGTCACAAGGAAATGTAATTTAACCTTTAGGGCATTCACGTTATTTCATTTCGTATCAATCAACTGCGATACACTTTGTTGTTTAAATAAAAACAAGTAGTGTAACTAGCAAGCTACTTTTCGTACTTTTCTTTGGATCTAGTGTTCTCATTTCTCATTTCCCTTGGAATAATGATCCTGATGTTCATCATGTTCATAAAATTGGTGGTTGAATCTTGGATAGTAAAATATTAAATTGCTCCCAAAAACAGAAGAAACAACAAAAAACTACTACGCTAAAACGTTCACATATGGAGTTTTAAGCCAATTATAATACTGAACCCTTTTGAAGAATAACGTTGTTTTTTACATTATACCAGAATTTTTATGTTCGGAGTTAAATGTAAACTTCATGAAGAAGAAAGAGTTTACTCATCTGCTCCCAATACAGCATGAAATTAAAATTTACTGTCAGATAGGTCAAATTTATATTACGTGATTTAATCTGTGATTTAATTTTACACAACATTCTCTCGAGCGTATTAGAGTGCAGAATTTGTTTTCATTGACCTACACAATCTACTTTTTCGTTATACTGCTTCAAAAACAGATGTTTTTAATGCATGTTTTCCGGACCTAAATACACTCTTTTTATTCCTAGGAATTAAAAGCTGATGTACTCGATACCAGCTGACTCTTTATAGTCCTAGGACTATAAAAGTCAAAAAGTGCCGAGTACGTCGTAATAATCGAACAATATTCATTCGATTACAAATAATCGAAACATTCATCGTTACTATCGAAACATTCATTGTTGTCAGTTCAATCAATTTGTGAAACTCGCTCATTTCACCAATCGATTATTACATGCGTTCGATACGTCGATAGTTGTTCATTGTTGTCAGTCTACCCTGACACAAATGAAACAGACAATCAGCTCATTGCTTCAAATAGCAAGAACAAGACGGTGGCATCTTATGAAGGCATCTTTAAAGGTAAACAAGCTGTAACATTTTGGTTTTCTTAAGTAGTTTACGTATTGTATTGAGCAATATAACGAAAAATATAGTTCATCACACGTACCTAAAGCTGCTTTTCGTTACTCGGTCATTTTTCAACCTCGGCTTACAGCCTCGGTTGTAAAACTTGACCTTGTACGAAAAGCGTCACTTTAGGTCCTTGTAATGAAATATACTATTAATAGCTCAATCTACTTTTAATAGCTTTTAACAAATTTCTATCTACAAAGAATTCTTATAATAGTATATTTCATTACAAGGACCTAAAGTGACGCTTTTCGTACAAGGTCAAGTTTTACCGAGGAAAAATGACCGAGTAACGAAAAGCAGCTATAGGTCCGTGTGATGAACTATATTTTTCGTTATATTGCTCAATACAATACGTAAACTACTTAAGAAAACCAAAATGTTACAGCTTGTTTACCTTTAAAGATGCCTTCATAAGATGCCACCGTCTTGTTCTTGCTATTTGAAGCAATCAGCTGATTGTCTGTTTCATTTGTGTCAGGGTAGACTGACAACAATGAACAACTATCGACGTATCGAACGCATGTAATAATCGATTGGTGAAATGAGCGAGTTTCACAAATTGATTGAACTGACAACAATGAATGTTTCGATAATAACGATGAATGTTTCGATTATTTGTAATCGAATGAATATTGTTCGATTATTACGACGTACTCGGCACTTTTTGACTTTTATAGTCCTAGGACTATAAAGAGTCAGCTGGTATCGAGTACATCAGCTTTTAATTCCTAGGAATAAAAAGAGTGTATTTAGGTCCGGAAAACATGCATTAAAAACATCTGTTTTTGAAGCGGTATAACGAAAATAACATTATTTGCAAGTTTAATATAGGGGTTTTCATAAAACAATAGAGTTATCTTCAATTCTTGTAAACATAATTACAGGTGAGGTAGAAAAATCTGATTAATACGGCTGGTTTTGCAACTTAAATTGTTTTGCTCTCATTACCTGATAGTACTGTTGGGTCTTTGGTAAGATTTTTAATTAATAACAAATCTAAGATTTATAGCACTTTCCTAAATTTGCACTCTTCACTCACGTTCATTTTATTCGATAATCGTTCAATGGTAATTTTAAATTAGGTAAACTAAAAGAATTTTTCATTAAAATCAAAATAATAATTGTATAAAGTCAGGTCTGGTCTCTCATGACAACGCTATTTACCTATTTACTATTTTAGGGTCTTTATTCTAACGAATTTATAGGTGTTTAATGTAATAAATACAGCCTAAATAAAGATATCTTTGATATGGGAGCCCAGACGTGACTGTATGTAATTTACCCCTCATTTTAAAGAAAACAACAACCTTTTAGCTTATCGAGGTTAATATTACTATCCATCTTGTTTACTATAGTTTTATTTAAAATAAACATAATATATAATGCTAAAATGACAAATGTTAATAACTTCCAGCCTGATAACTCTCTTTTGGCTAGTATTTTTAAGCATTAAAAACAGCTTCATTCTTTTTTTTTAAACCCCAACATTGATAAAGTTTTGGCTCTAGAGTTGTTATTTGCTAGTCAAGTGTTCAAGCTCTCCCAGATTAATTTTTACTTCAAATATATCATGAAGGTACATTAAAACTGCCGTCAAACTGGTTAAACGGCAGGAAGTTTTAGTTAGATTAATGATGGTTAACTTATGTTGAAGAAAATTAATTTAAATATATGTGTAACTCAAGCACATTGTTTTCAATTTAATTACCTTTTGGTAGCCTGAAGGTGTCAATTATTGCAGATACAAGCGGCGATACGCGTTTCGTACTATTTACAGTACATCATCAGTCGCGTCCGACACAGGTTAAAACAGCTCACATGAGTGTTTGTCAGAGTTTAAATAAAACAGTCGTAGACACAATACATAGTTTACAAAACACATTTTTACGGGAGACACGGACATCAAACATTTATAAAGAACCGACACGCAAGTGCACTTTCGGAGACGACGGACAACCGGTACCGCACAAAGTTGTAGGCCTACTGGTCATCTCTCCTTGGTCGCTTCGTGACGTCACCAGTCAGCTGTTATCAGCTGATCCATTGTCCTCTTCCTCTAACTTATTATACAGGCGATAAGTTATTTTGTCTGAAAAATCCTCTTTAACATTTAGAAGTTTATCGCTGCCTATTGATTTTACGTTTTTAAATATGAAATACTCCTCCCATATTCTGGATTTCCGGGCATCATTACAAATCTTTAACACTTCGAGGGAATTCTCAAAATCTATAATATGCGCGGGGTTGTCTTTAAGATGTTGCGCCACTTTTGAGGTGGGGGTTTTCTGGCCACGGGCACAATGTTCTTTAAAACGTTTTTTAAAACTTCTGTTTGTGTGGCCAACGTACATTTTCCCACACACATTTCCCTTATCACATTTAATTTGACAAACCCCTTTACTTTTATCCTTACCAATTTTTGGCGATTTATTCAGCTTTGTGTTTTTGTTTATCTTATACCCTGCTTTGTATGAAAATTTCTTAAATATATTGCCAATGTGTTCAGAATTCTTGTTTATGTACCCAAACGGAATGAATTTATATTGTTCTTTAGCCTCATCATCCTGTGATTTCATTAGTTTGAACTTAGTTTTCCTTATTAGATTATCTATCAGGTCAGATCTGTATCCATTATTAAAAGCGATTTGTTTCATGGTGGATTTTTCTTTTTCAAATTCAGTAGGTGACAGACTGTAAGTAAGGAGCCTGTAAACCATGGATCGGAACGCAGACAGCTTATATGACATGGGATGGTTCGATTCATGTGGGATTACTAAATCGGTTTGTGTTTCCTTTCTGTAAATACCAAATTCCAATCTGTTATCTGATTTGATTACATTTATATCCAGGAAATGAACTGAATTGTTTTTCTGCAGGTCCATTTTAAACTTAATAGAAGAATGTATGCTATTAAAATGGTTAAGCATCACGTTTGCTTGTCTAGGCGTGCCTTTAATGACCATGAAGCAATCATCGACATATCTGCAATAAAATACAATTTTATTTCGATGAGGATTTATATCATTCATGATATTGTTGTTTTCAAACTTTTGTAAGTAAATCTCAGCTAATAAGGCCGATAATGGACCTCCCATAGGCAGGCCGTTCGGGTCGTGATAGATTGTTTTATTCCATTCGAAATAATTTTGTTCAACAATTTCTCCCACCATGCCAATTACGTCATCAATCTCAGCAGGGGAAAATTTGCCAGACTCGACCAATTTCGATTTCAAAGCATCAATAGCTTCTGTTTTAGGAATATTTCCATACATATTGTCCACGTCTATAGTTGCTAAAATATGATTTTTATCTAAATGTAGGTTTTTAACCTTTTCAATGAAGCCCTTAGAGTTTGTACAAGTGAGTTCAGAATTAGTGCAAATTCTCTTTTTAATCAGGTTACAAAGAAATTTTCCCAGCTTATAGGAAGGAGCATTAATTGAGTTAATGACTGGTCTTATTGGGTTTCCAGGTTTGTTTGTTGTAAAGACACATTGTTTTGTTGTAAAGACATTTTCATCAACGCAGAGTCATTCTTAAACCAAACTAACTCTTTCACAATCAATATGTGTAATTTGTATGACAAAATAAAAATTTGTTGCCTTTAAAATTATGTTTGTGAACTTACAGCTGCGATTGTATATTTGGCAACAAGGGCAGAAAATTTGTGTTTTCCAGCTTGACATCGTGTTTCAAGTTTGAGAGGAAGCCAATAAGAACCAGCGAAACACTTTCGCTTGAGATGTAAATATTATTTTCCCCACTACCAATACTAGAAAAAAGTTGAAACAATTTGAAAACGAAGCTTTGAAATTATAAGCGATGACACAACTGCCATTGTCTTATTTGCTAGACAACGATAGCAATGAAAATCATATGATCGCGATTAGGCTGTCGTTGGAACTTACTGAATGCTATTTCGTTTAGTTATGTGTTTTACGCCAAGTTTCAAGCATGTAAACGAGCAGCTCATTTTACAGCTCTATGGCGGAATAGTGTTTCTTTCGGTCTTCTTATGACCTTAGTAGAGCAGGTGATTACGTGTAGTATATTTCACAGCTAGAGCCGAGAATGAGGTTTTGCGGGCTCGAGATCGTGTTTGACATTCGAGATGAAGTCGAGGATTTTAAACTAACAAGAGCTGCAAAACTTTAATGGCCGGGGTGCGAACGCTATTTTTGACCACATTACTCGATAACATTAAAAATATAATTATGTATTTGGCACACTTTAAAACTAAACTTTGAGGTTATTAGCGATTATGAAACCTCTTTGTCATTGTTACTAAGCAGAAACAGCAGTGAAAATAACATTATTTTCATCACTCTGTATACGAAAATTACCCGTTACCGTACAGCTGATATCCACGAAAACCCTCGATTTCCTTACATAAAACAAATAAAGATCGGCTGATTTTTCGGTACCCAAACATTGCATTTCCGTACCTAAACAAACCATTCCCGTACCCAAACAAAATTTTGCCATACCCAAACAAACGAAGTCCCTATATTTTGACATTTCAAGCAGCTGACTTTAAACTAAAATAGACAGTTCAGCCGTGTTGTGTTTGCTTATGCAAAAATGACTAAATTATGAAATGTTGGATGATTTTTTATAAGTTTGGTTACTTATTTGCATCGTAACGAAATAGTATATTTCGCAACAAGGGCCGAAAATGAGGTTTTGCGGGCTCGAGATCGTGTTTCAAATTCGAGACGAAGTCGAGGATATGATCGCAACTATCCTGTCTTGAATGCCGTATAATTTTGTGATGTTCTGACGTTGTTTCAAGCAAATAAACGATCAGCTGACTTTCGGCCCTAGGGCCCCCAACGTTTTCGGTCCTGTGGCGGCAAACGGTGTGTTTCGGTCCGCGTTTGACGTTTGTAAAACAGGTGATTACGTCGTAGTGTGGTGAAAGTATTGTTCACAACTCGTCACGAAAGTCCCATTTAGGGGCTCGATAGTGTCTTACTCCAAAATGGGCTACTTTCGTGGCTAGTAATGAAATATACTATTGTTTGAGATTCATTGTTGATGATGGAGATTTTGTGTTTTGATTTAATTTTTGCGGACTTTTGCCATCACTGATTGGTCAAATAATTTGCAAGACGTTTTTAGATCTAGGATCTAATCCCATCTTCAGGTGGAAAAGATATAGAACATAACAAGATTAGTAACGCACAGTCAGGAAACCTTTGACAAAAAACATAGCTTAAACACAGAACTGTAAAAGCAGTCAAAAAACAATAATGCTTAAAACGGAAAAAGAACACGATATAGCACAGAATGCACAATTATCACCAATCATAACAGAGCATGTCCACACCCAATCAGACTGAGTCTTTGTTATGCTCTAATAATTTCCGCTCTTGAACCTATTATAATGATAACACGCAACTGATTTTATAATGTTCGGTCCTATGGCGGAAAAGGGCCGGTTTAGGCCTCCACATGACGTTTGTAAAACAAGTAATTTTGTCAAATTGAGGTGAAAAGTTGTTTTAATCAAATGTTTCAATAATTTACTCTTTTAAGATTAACGACGAAAGCTTGCATAAAAAAATTAATACCTTTCCATTTGTTTTCAGTTTTCAAACGTTTTCAAAGATATTGTCAGGATTGGTACTATTTTTTTGCTCACTCATAAAAAAAACAATAACATGCCTAATATTAATCGTAATGATTTGTGTTCAATCTAGTTTAATGAAACTACTGCAATTGTATCCGATAAAATTCAACATAAGCAACATAGATAATAATGATAAAACAGAATATTTACAACTAAAAGCAAAACTTGGTAAGTGGATTGTGGATCAGCCGGAGAAGCTCTTAAGATGATAGAGTGCATTTATAACTGTCGGATCGCAGGCTGTATGGCTTTAGACTTTACCAGCCAATTACTGAGCTCGATGTCTGCAGAAGTGCTATCCCGCTTTGTTAAATGTTACTTAAATCACCTGTTGACTAAATTTTGCTTCGTTCCGGCTGAACGATTTTTCACTAAAAACATAGAAGAGTTGCTTTATGCACTTTCTGTTTCGTGATATAACCTCAAAATAAAGTAAAATATTAGAGTGTAGCATTTTTCATTTGTTTAAATTGCGGAATAAGAGGTGTACACTTGGCGCATTACATCTTAAGCCCTGGGAACCATTTGAACACCACAGCTGATGTATTAAAAAATAAATTTTAACCAGAAAGCTCGGTCATGTGATGTAACATTTTAAAAGGCATGATTGAAGAGAAGGAATGGTAAAAAGTTTAGGTATATACGTCGATCCTACGCAAAGATACAGTAAATCAGTTTTAAGGTTTGTAAAAACTTCTGCAGTTCTGTGTAGGATTGACGTAGAGTTCTCTAGTTTTCACCATTCTTTTCTTTTATTGTGTCCTTTAAAATGATATATAATTTGACAGGAATTTTTCGTTGAATTCTACCTCTTCTTACTTTGTAGTGGGAACACAAATGTGAAAATAATTAATAAATTGTCTAAAGGACCACAAACGTTCATTCCTAGCCATTTTAAAATATTTGCTAAAGTTAGTTTTTATTTATAAGAATCAAAAATGTGAAGAGGAGCACAAGGAGGAAGGATTTGGGGTATCCTATTGCTATTAAAAAATGAAATAATACTTTGAGAGCCGTTTATTGTGATAAGTAAGCATGGTTTAATACTTTAAGATCCGTCTATAGTGATACGCAATGCATAGTTTAATTTATTCAAAACTTAATAAAAATTATTTTTGTAATGTATAATATCAAAAAAAGATTATCTTTTTTTAATATTCGTAAAAAAGTGTGAAAAATACCATTTCTTTTTTTTCAACATTGGTGGAAGTGTCTTGAACAATTTTGCGGTAAATGGAAACATTCTTGGATGTCCAGGTTTATGTCTAACGCACCGTACTTAAAAGCTTGTAATTAATTCAAGCCTAACCTGGCAAAAAAAAATTAAAAAAAAATTGTATGATCAAAAATTGAATAAGCGAGTAGCTTGAACGAAATGGTTTGATTTTCATAATATCTAAAAGCTTTAACGAATGGTTTTCAGGAAGGAACCGGGTCAACTGTTCCCTTGAATGACCTTTTTATCGTCTTTTATCGAATATTTAAAGTATTACCTTTGATTTATAACCTTTGCTTTTTCATTTATTCATAAAGTATTTTTAAACTTAATTTTGATAAATAAAAAGAATAAATTTTTCTCTTCCTCTACATATTATCACGTATCATGTATCGATTTACAGTTATGGGGTGGTTTTGCTTTTATTAATGGTAATTACGGACGTTTTCCATTAAATATTTTGATTATAACATTAAACATCAATTAAGGTGTGGTGTATTCTTTTCATAACGCAGTTTGTATTTAGACAATTCCACATTTAACCTTGCAGACTGCAACTTTCAATCCCATTGTCCAAAAAGGCAAGACACAAAGTTAATGGAGCTCAAAGTAAGGGAAGAAATAAAAAAAAATAGTAGAAGTTTCAAACCTAAAGATTCTAGGTGAACGTTATTAATAATCTTCCTCTTACAAAATATTTCAGTTTTTGAGTCCAACATTTCTTAAAAGCAGTTCACAAGCATAATTAGTGGAATTTGATTATTTTAGACTTTTTTTGATCAGTTGTTACACATATTTTTTGCTTTTTACAATCATGACGATACGTTATATTCGTAATGGAGGTTTCCACGTAAATTTTCGATCATAACTTTTAAGATTTTACGGTGACCAAAAAGGACAATTACCAGAATGTGACTGCAGCAGGTGTTTCATCTTCAGGCGTCGTTTAGCCCGACATGAGAGGGTTTTGTCTGCTCAGTGTTGTCACGGTGTGACAAAGTAATTGTTCATTTTACTTTTACAAATTGCTTTTTGTGCAGGTTTGACTTCACACGATTTTGAACAAGAAAATAATTAAATAGGTTTGTATCCTATATAAATGATTCAGTCGATATTTTTTGTTATTTTTTCTGTTTTTGATGCAAATGACGTTGGAACATTGCCAAGGGATTGAAACGTAATTTCTGATGCAAATCATGCGAGCTAGAGAGGTCAAAATTTCCAAAAACATGGAACAATGTCAATTTTTTAAAGCAGAAATAGTTTATCCTTCAGAGTCTATATTTTGTGGTTATTCTTCATTAATGAATGCCTTAATCCCAAAATAAAGAAATAAACAAATATTTTAAAATGCTTGACGTTGTCAGAAAAGAATATATTTTTTCTTTAATTTTAAGTGTTTAGGCCATAAACCTTTATTTTGAAGACCAAAAGATACCATATTATTTTTTAAAAATTACCCTCTAAATCTCTCCCTGAAATGATACGTTAGCAATCTGAACTTTGCACTGGCATAATTTAACAAGGCATTCCGCATTCAACAGAATGAGACTGGAACGGTCCTTTAGTTGGTGCGTTATATCTTGAACCATCGCCTACTCCATTGCCGAAGCTGTCAGACAATGTTTATTCTCAATGGTCTGGCACAGTGAGTGAACAGTGTAAAAATTGATTTGATCAATTATCAACTGTGCTGTATACAAATTTGGATCAATATATAAGTAGGCAGTAGATAAAACATTTTAATACATCAGGCTTGTAGGCTACGACCTCAGAGATCAACTACTGTGGTGTTCTGATGACTTTCTCTCCATTCCAACTTATTCTGATGTTAGCGGTTCCACAGCTCAATAATATAACGCACAAACTGTATCACATATCCCAGTCGCGCGTATAGTTTTGAAGAATTACCATAAACAATGATAAAACGTTATACAGCTGATCTGCTACATGGCGGAATTAAATGGTTTGTCCTTATGGCGACTGCACAAGCTTATGTGAAAGTACATAAAATATTTACTGCATATTAAATTCAGATTTGCATATTTTTAGATTTACAGATGAGTTAAAAATTATTTTCTAAATTTATTGTTTCATACTTAAAGACAATCATGAGAAAGATAAGTTAAACTTTGTTTCTTTGTTCAAATCTGTTGAGTTTTTTTTCAAATTACTTGCAACGTCTTATAGTAGTTATTAACAGGCCATTCTAGGACAGGGCGTATGAGGGTATGAGGGTATGAAGTGTATGAGGCGTATGAGGCGTAGGAGCGCAAAGTCCAAGGCCATCGCTACGTCATTATTTCTCGCGCGCGCCACGAGCGCAAAGTCCAAGGCCATCGCTACGTCATTATTTCTCGCGCGCGCCACGAGCGCAAAGTCCAAGGCCATCGCTACGTCATTATTTGACGCGCTTGCCACCACCGTTGCGCCGTTCGCTCGGCTCGAGCGCGCCGGTTCCTACTAGATTCTGCCGCCCTGATACTTCGGAAGAATAAAAAACTGAATAATTCGATAATCGATTGTCGATTTCGATTTATCGAATCGTTTCGTTAATCGATTTTAAAGTTTCTACCGTATTCCGCCCTCCTGATACATAAAAATCAATTTTGAAAGCCATTTTAGGACTTGTAATTTTTTTCAATAAATACAGTTTGGGACTTAGAATATTTTTAGCTAGTTTGATTTTAGGACTTGTAAATTTTTTCAATAAATACAGTTTGGGACTTAGAAAATTTTCAATAGTCAACTTTTTCGGACTTAGAAAATTTCTCAACAAATATTTTTTCGGACTTTGAAAATTTCTCAACAAATATTTTTTGGACTTGTAAATTTTTCAGTTGTCAACTTTTTCCGACTTGTAAAATTTCTCAAAAAATATTTTTTCCGACTTGTAAAATTTCTCAAAAAATATTTTTTCAAACTTGTAAAATTTCTCAAAAAATATTTTTTTCGACTTGTAAAATATTTTTTCGGACTTGTAAAATTTTTCGGTTGACAACTTTTTTTGGAGTTAGAAAATTATTTTTCAGGAACGAAAAAAAAATAAAAATAACAAGTATGATCGAAATAATAATAATAACGGGTATAATCGATTAAACGAATATTCACTCTCTCACGAACTTGATATCGTGTTTAAACATATCATTCGACATCGGGATCTTTCCGTGGTACACCACATACAACGGTTGCTCCGATTTCAATAGCGCGTTTATATTTTTCGTACTCATTCTCTCGTTCCAACTCTCGGGTAGTTGAAACCGCACATCATCGCATGTAACCAAAACTCTTACTCCGTAAGCGTAGTGCATTCTCTCTATGCTATTGACCAAATATTTTTTACCGATTTCTAAATCGCTTATCTTCGCGAAAGCGTTACCGTTCACTTCGTCGAGGATATCTTTATAATAATCCTTTTCCATTTCCATCTTTCTTCCGTCTATATATAAAAATATATTTTCACGGTCGAATAAAAAATTGAGAGCGTTTCAAAAGATGTAATAAATCATCGCTTTTGACGAAAACTAATTCATATTTAATTCCGACTCATCGACTAGTTTTAAATAAATAATATAATCGGCCAGAGCGTTTCGCAGGGGAACTTTGTTTTCATCCGTCAGATAAATGTTGATTTCTCTTATCGTCTGCGTGTCAGGTTTGAGCGGCATGTAATTTAAAACGGACGGTTTCTCGTAAATTTTATCTCTGTGTTCTCGCGGACTCGAGTGATACAACAACGAGGAGTTATCGTGTCTGTGCCAATGCTCCGCGTGATTGATATACGAATGTTCGACTAAATCGCAATGCACTTCGATCATCTCGAACGGTCTGATTTGTAATTTACTCTCTTCTTCGTAAATTGATAAAATAGTTTCCGACTCGAACATCAATTCGAACGCGGTTTCATCTTTTTTCAATTCTGTAAACCCTAGAAACCGTCGTAGCTCGTTGTTCATATGGAACTTAACTGGAGATTTGATACATATCTTAGACTGTGGGTCTCGAAAAATCTTAAACTTTTCCACATCTATCGCCGGTGTGATCTTACCAATCCTCATGAATTCCCTGATTTCTCTCTGCATAGTTTTCAAATCCCAAAACTCCGCATCAAAAGTTAGTGTAGGACGATCCTTCTCACTCTTAAAAAAAGTAATCGAAGCCGGCTCTTTCAAGTTATAAAAATAGTTATGAAATGAAAACCCCGTGAGCGCGAGATAATAACGCACGTCCTCTTCCAAGTGTATGGGGTTTTCGAGCTTCAACTGCAGATGCGGTTTTTGACCGATCAATTTGAAGTACACCATTTTCTCTATATATACTTTTAAAACATTACGGTTACGATTATTTATTAAGAGTGGGGGAGAAAAAAAATAAATTATTCGAACCATCTCAAAAATGTGTATTTATCGTTTTGTAAAGCACGTTCTATCGTATTGAAATCCTGTCCTCTGGAAAAACGCCGCAATACCTCCAAACACAAATGACCGCATATCGGGGGATCTTCGTAATCTTGATATCTCGCGTGGTTATAACAAATACCTTCGGGCATGTTTAGGTATTCCTTCAACTCCAAAGGTGGCGGCGCCTCGCCGAACGAATCGAAATATATGACATAATTATCTTTCTTCGTATAACAAGTCCAATGAGTGCCGCCCGACTCGGAATCGTCTAAATTTATAATAGCGCATTCGTTTTTGCGCGGGTTCTCGGGTAAACGCTCTCTCATGAAAACACCGCGAAAATCGTCAATTTTCAACTTATCCGCCCACGTCTCCAAATCGGACATTGTCAGCGGAACTAGTTTTTTTTAACCTCTCTCGCACCGTCGAGACACTTATTCAATTTACCGTATACACGTTTAGCCAGACCGGCGCCGCTCGCGTCTTTCTTCATCAATTCGTCCAAATCATCGTCTATCAACTTTTTAAGCCAAGGTACGAACTGATTTTTCAAGATGGGCGCGACTTTGGTTTTTATCAGCGGCGACACGAATTTCTTGACATAAGGGATATTTTGTTCGGCTATCTCGAGTAGCTCCTTTAACAAGCCTCCGTCGATCATCTCTTTCAACTGCGAATAATCGAAAATCAATCGCAGCCCCCTGTTGTTTTTTAACGCCTTTTCGATCTGTTTGTTTTGATCGCCGTCGAGCGTGACTTCGATATTACCGTTTTTCAATTGATCCTTAGTCAACGTTAACACGGCGCGTTTAAGCTTCTTATGAGCTAACCGCAGCTTATTCAGTTGACCCTTGGTCAAATTTATCTTCCTCTTATGACTCGCCATATCTATATATATACGAGAGGCATTATCGAATTTATATAAAAAGTTCGAACTCGTCGAAAGTTCGTAACGTTTTCCTTCGAACGAAATTTTAAATTCGCTAACGTAAGAGATGAATTCCTACTGTCGCATGTGTAAAACGCAAACGGCTTCGGAGAACGTGAAGACTGTGAAAACGAAAAATAAAAGATGGTCGGCGAGTTCCGATTGCGCGGTCTGCGGCGGCGTTAAAAACTCGTTTATCAAAGAGCCGCCCGAAGTGGTGGAGGCTAAAGAACTGCACAAACCGGTAGTGAAAAAATTTATAAAACGCAGGATAATCATGAAAGGTCTGGATAATCTGTGGGCCGCGGATCTGCTCATCATGAAACAATTCGCCAGAGAGAACAACTGGTACAAATACATCTTAAACGTGATAGACTGTTTTAGCAAATTCGTCTGGTCCGAACCGTTGAAGAAAAAAGACGGCGCAGTAGTGACGGCCGCTTTTGAGAGGATAATAGAGAGAGCGAAAAAGGACGGTCACACTACGCCCGAACTGCTGCACACGGATAAGGGGACCGAGTTTAAAAATAAACCTTTTAACGACATGCTCAAAAAACACGGCATAAAAATGTACCATACGGAGAGCGAGGAAAAGTCGGCGATAATCGAGAGATACCACAGGACGTTAAACGATAAATTCAGAGTCAAATTCCAAGTGAGAAACTCGCACAAATGGTACGACGTCCTACAAGAGCTCACCGACGAATACAACAAACACGATTACCACAGCACGATAAAAATGCGTCCGGCCGATGTCAATAAGAGCAACGAGTCCGATCTGTTGAAAATGTATCAGGAGCTCGAAAGTGAAGTGCCGCGTAAAAAACCGAAATTCGACGTCGGAGACAGAGTCCGTATAACGGCGAGTAAAGTCGTATTTAGAAATAAATATAAACAAAACTGGACTAGCGAAATTTTTGTAATCGCGCAAGTTTTAAACACCAAACCCGTCACGTACAAAATCGAGGCTCTAGACGGTGAAGAAGTGATCGGTGGTTTTTACGAGAGGGAACTGCAAAAGACCGAATTTTGAGTATTTTTAAAAGTACCATCACAGTACCATTACCAGTACCATCACAGTACTATTAATATTTTTTAAAGTACCAGTACCATCACAGTACTATTAATATATCTTTTAAAGTACCGGTACCATCGCAGTACTATTAATATTTTTAAAGTATCAGTACTATTACGGTACTAATGCACCGTCGTAATAAAAGAACCATAATAAAATCAAAAGTACCGATACAGTACCATTTCTTATTTATTTCGAAATTATCGTGGCAATATTAAATCGGATTTTCTCATCGTCTAATATTATTAATTAGAGTCTCGTAGCTCGACATTGTATTTTTTAAATAAGTCGAAATAGCTAAAGTGCTTATATAGAATAACATGACTGACACGATTGACGTTTATCATACCGAGCTTACTTTTAAAAACCGTAATATCTCGATAGTGCGCGGTGTTGATAAAATATGTTGGTTTAAAGCGAACGATATTACCCATATACTGGGATACAAGAACCCCAAAAAGGCGATTTACGATCATGTGAACGAAAAATATAAAACTACATATCGCGATTTAAAAGTCAATAATCCGAATTTACATCTAAAACGAACGCATCCCGATACGGTTTTCATAGACGAACCGGCGATCGGGGTTCTGTTGAATAAATGCGCGAAGGAAAGTGATGAGTTTCGGGAGTGGTTTTTCAAAGAACTCGAAAATATACATTCGGAACACGCCGACCGAAATATCGAGAATGACGAATCGACCGAGTCGGAATCGGATTATGAATGGTTAGACGACGAAAGCGAGGATACCTCGGACGATGTCGCCCGTTTGAAAACGGAAAACGAAAAACGGATTATTCCGCGAGATGATAGATAGAACGCAAATACAACAAATTTTCGGTGTATCGAAGAGTGTGGATAATAATAAGGAATATAAATTCATAGACACGCAAAAACGCTCTTTTAAAAAAGCCGTCGAGGATTCCTGCGGATACGATTTATGTTTCGAAACGGAATACATAATTATCGACGACGAGAATATGATAAAAAAGGTTTTGAGAAAAATAAATGAAGAGGGTGTGGAATACGAATATAACGGAAAGAGCAAATGTATAACGATTCGCGATGATGATTTCGACCTGATCGACCTGGTTAAAAGAACGATGTCGGAAGTGATGTTGTGGTGAAATAAATACGTTTCCGATCGCGCGAACTATATGATTTTATTTTTTTATTTTTTCGATCGTAATAAAACATTGACGTTCGATCGGTCGTTTTTATATAGTAGGTACGAAATGAATAACGATATTACGATCAATATGGGAATTACGCGTGATGAGATTTCCGACGAAAGTTCTTCATCGTCTCGTTCCTCCGATGCGTCCAACGCGGATGAGAACGAAAGTTCTCGTTCCTCCGATGCGACCAACACGGATGAGTATGACATGGAGTACGAGATGGAGGATGATATCGCGAGTAAATTCATTTTTAAAAATTAAAAGGTCATAGTGATTTTCGATGATGACGATAACTCGTGGTTTAAGGGTAAAGATGTGGGCGAAATATTAGGATATTCCAATCTGAAGAAGGTCTTACAAACGCACGTTAATGATCGTTATAAGAGAAATCTGGCCGATTTAGTTGGGCCCCGATTTGGGTCCCAACCTATTTCGCACCATAAAGGCTTAGAAGTATACATATCCGAGCCCGGATTATACGAATTAATATTTTCATCGAGGTTACCATCGGCGAACGACTTTAAACGTTGGGTCTTCGAAGACGTTTTGCCTTCCATCCGTAAATACGGTGAGTACAAACTCAAAAATAAAATTGTAACGCTCATGGAATCGATCGATCGTATGGAAAGTGAAAATCGTCGTTTAAACAATACGATAAAAATCATGAAACCTAAAGTAGCTCGTATGCCGCGAAACCCGAACCTAAGACACGTCTTCGCCGTCTTTAAACGATATTCTTATGTAGGACGTATTTATACATACTACTGCGTGAGAACTGAAGATCGGTATTTTTCTAAGGTTTTTAAAAAGAAAATCGATGAAGGTTATTCAATCTCGTTTTACGAAGAGGAAGTGCCGAACAGTATAAACGTTTTGAACTGCGTAAAAGATATCATGAGATGCCGCTATATAGCCTATAAATCGCGCAATAATGTCGTAATAACGCCGTATGATTTCATAGAATTAGTAAAAGAATTCTTCGAAGATTTGACGAAATAAATAGTAAACATTTTTCCCTCGTAATAAATTCTTATTTCTCGTAATATATTTTATTTTTTTCTTAACCGACGCGTTATTTTTTTCCTCATAGAGAGTGATGGATATCGTGCCATATTACGAAGAAAAGATCGAAGATAACCTTCTTCCCCGACCGTTACGTTGTCTGATAGTAGGCTCCTCGGGCTGCGGAAAAACGAACTTGTTGTTGAATTTTATTTATAATCCGCGCGGTCTCGTGTTTAGAAATATATACGTGTTCAGTAAGTCTATAGAGCAGCCGGCTTATGCGGACTTGCGTCGAAAATACATCGATATCGAGAACAAGTTGAATAAGAGGATAGCTTACTTTTTTAACAATTGCGAAGATTTACCTCCGCTGGACGAGTGCGAGAAAAACTCCCTCGTGGTGTTCGACGACTGTTTGATGGAAAAACAAGAAGCGATAAAAGACTACTTCATCAGAGGTAGACATAAAAAACTGTCCTGCGTCTACCTCAGTCAGAGCTACGGTAAAGTCGACATGCAAGTGATACGGAACAACGTGAACCTGCTATGCGTCTTCAAACAGAACAAGTACTACACTAAACGTATTTACGACGATTTCGTAGGATCGGACATGACCATCGATGAATTCGAAAAGATGTGTGTAAAGTGTTGGAGCGAGCCGTTCGGATTTCTGTCTATAAACACCGCTAAGAAAGCGCACAACGGAAAATACATGTTCAAGTTGAAATACGACTTAAACGAGCGATAATCGATGTGTACGCATCGTTTTCGATAAACGATTCGTACACGTTATTTTTTTAAAAACGACGTGTACGCATCGTTTTATTTTAAAAAACAACGTGTACGCATCGTTTTTAATAAACGACGCGTACACGTAATATTTTATAAAAATAACGTGTACGCGTCGTTTTCGGATTTTTATTCGAATTTATTTTTTTTCTTTTGTTTTTGAAAAGCGAAACTCCGGACCCGAAACCTATATATATAGATAATACGATGAAGAGGAAAAGCGATGATAAGGAGATCATCAGCACGCTGGTGAAAAAACAGAAGATGGCCGATAAGATGTGGCCGGACGATGCGGATGTGCGAACGGCTAGAAAGAACGAGAAGTTACAAGAAAAATGGCTCGAAGATAGTAAGAAGAATCGGATACGCGAAGCGGAGGAGAGGAGAAAGCTTTTCAGTTCACACCCGACGTCGTTAGTAAACGCTAAACCGAAAGAACGATTGATCGCGCCTCCTCCTCCTCCGCGTGAAAACAAACCTATAACCGTCGCGGAGGCTAAGAGGTTGGATAAATTGGAAGATCGATTAAAGAGCGAATTCGACACGTCTAGAAGAGCGGAAGTCGAAAAGGTTCGCGAACAGGAGAAGCGACACGAACCCGTAGTTAAAGCTATAAAAGAACAGACGGAAACTTTGAAAAAACCGACCAATACACGCGTTATCGTGAGGAGACCGATCGCCGCCGTCGGGGAACAGTTCAGACCCAGAGTGTCGAGCACGCCCGGTAGGAGTAAAAAGGATGACACGTTAACTCCGCTCGCGGACCCCGACGTATTCGACGCGCCTACGATTACGACACCGTCGAAAGCATCGCAGGAATTACAAAATCGTTCTATCCGCGAATTTACCGAAAACGAGGATATAGGTCACATCGCGAAAGAATACCTAGCGAACTGCAACGATATGAGTTTCGGCGTTTATTACGATTTCGCGAATAGCAAACTCGCGATAGGATCGCAAACCATATCCATCGAAAACAATGATATCATACTGGACAGAACTATGGATAGATATATCGGCACCGAGGGACTGTGGTCACTCTTGACTAGAGCGGAGATCCACGGTGTACAATCCACAGCCGCGGTCGGTACGACACCGAAGGAGAGACTCATAAGTATAGGCGCGTTCACTTCTCAGGACTTTGAAAAATATAAAGATATTTTAATCAAAACACACGCTCTACATCATAACAACGATCCCACCTCACCCAGACCCAAGGCGAGCGGTGGTTGGAAATGGAAGAATTTAATAAGTGACATATGGAAAGAACTCAAACAAAAGTCGTCTTCGTCCGGCAGTGGTCTACTCGTGGATACGAACAACCCCGTGGAATATAAATATATAGGCGATTACGACAAGTTGATGGAGAGAATAAAGTTTATACAAGCCGAGGAGGAAGCGGGAAATAATAATTTTAATAATGAAAAAATCGGGATCGTCAAGTTTATAAATAACGAGATCGAAAAACTGATCACTCGGCCGGAAGGTGTTAAACGGATAAGTCGGTGTTTGTCCGCGTTGAAGGAAAAGGGTGTCGAAGGAGGTAAATTGACTAACACCGCGGATGTTAAGTTTCGCGTAGATAAATTGGGTTTGGCGTCGGATAGGAAGAAACGTATGCGCATGTTCGGTAGGAGATGAATATTTTATTTATCCGAAAATTTTAAAAGTATATTTTTCATTAAGTTCGAATCGCGTTTTTTTATTTTTTTATTCGAAACCGAAAACTTAAAATCTATATATAGATATGGAGAAGTATTACGAGGAAGCGTCCGACAAGATAGAACGGTGCGAATTCTATACCGTCGAACCGGTGTCCGATCTGAATTTCAATTCACCCAATCAGATGATCACGTTCAGATTAGACGGCGGAGACGTTTTTTACGATAAGGAAATATATTTTCACATACGAGGCGAAGTGTTGAAAATAGCGAATGGCGCGAAGTACGAGGCGACAGACCCGATCAAGTTGGTCGATAATTTCCCGGCGTTTTTATTTAAGAGAATCGAATTGAGAAAACACGGTCAGTTGATAGACTTCGTCGACGAAGTCGGTATCACGAGTACGATCAAAGCTCTGACGACATACGGCAAATCGAGCGAGAGCACTTTTCACACGAGCGGATTCAAATCTAAATTCGATAAAGGAGTCGGCAAGTTCGAAGCTTACGGCCCCTTATCGCATCTCGGTTTAGGGTTTTTCGACGCGCTGAAATATCCGATGTACAGAGGAGGATTCCAAATAATTTTTACACGCAACGAAGATAACGACGCGATATACCGTTGGAAGGAGGGTACCGGCGCTAACGAGAAAACTGCGGACGAGGGAAAGATACAAATCACAAGGTTCGATTTAAAAGTGCCCCTGGTCGATTATGACGCTGCGAAAAAAGTACCGCTCATAGAGGGACTGAGACGATTGAGTACGAAGGGCGATTTGACATACAACTATTACCAGTGGCAGTGTATCGAGAAGTTCGGTGTGTCGGGGTCTTCGTTCAGTTTCGACTTATCCGGCTTATTCGGGAATATATCCGACCCGCTGTTCGTAATCATAGGTCTACAGACCAACCTCAAAAACAATCAAGAGAAGGATCCGAGCCGATTCAACGCTATAAACATAAAAAACTACCGCGTCAAAATCAATGGACTAGGGTATCCGCATGAGCCGCAGAATTTGTCTATAAACGATAAGGTGTACGGTATTTTATACATGAGTTATTGCTCGATCAGGCGGGTGTTATTCGGAGACGAAGACGTTTATTTAAGCGATATCGATTTTATAGACAAGTATCCGTTGATGGTCGTCGACACGCATCACCATCCGTTCTCCAGCGATAATAGGCAAAAAGATATTAAAATAGAATTGGAATTTACGAACCCCGTTGCCAGTCCGGTGGCGGATCAGGGGACGACCGCTTATGCGGTAGCCGTTTCAGAGAAAGGTTTCACTTACGATTTGGAGAGGAATAGAATTACAATGTTTTGAGATATTTTTTAATGTGAAGATGATGATAAAAAAAATAAACCGTCTACAGCATAGACAGTTGAAAATTGTTTTCGTTTTTTATGAATATAATTATATGTTAACTTTTTACACGTGAGAATGAATTTATTTTTTTTCCAAAGTGTGTAGTTTAAAGGGAGGAACGAAACGTTCCCTTTATAAAAAAAAAGAAAAGAAAAAAAAGGATTTTTAAATAATAAGTCGGTTATGTATTTATTATCTTTTTTTTAATCCGTGTACAAGTCAAGTGTGACATTTAGTTTAATTATTCCGTAGACGAATTAGCATCAAGTTCTAACGCAGTCTCGACCTCTCGCGGTATCTTGTAGTGCCCCCAAGGGAGACTGGTGATGCCGTCTTCTAAAATAAACCTTTTTTTGTCACTCGCCGATAATGCTTTCTTGTGCAGTTCTACACTATACAATTCATGCTTCTTACTTCTTATCATATTCATACATCTATACATGTCTCTCTGTTCGAACAAGCATTCCTTGTAGTCTTTAAAAGTAATTTTAGTTTCCACAACCGATTTCTTAATTCCTTTCGCTTTTTTAACTTCTTTCCCATTAACTTCTTTCCCATCAAAATCTTCATACGAACTTAACCGATTGGAGTACATCTTCGCTCTGAGTCCTACATATTCGGATAATGGATCACCCCGCATTTCATCCTTAAATGTGCCGAGTATTTTTTCTCGAAATAAGTCATATCTTTCACCATGTTTCCCCATATCCGAGTAGAAATCCGGAGTTTCTATTAGGTATTCCAAACTGTCGGTGTCCGTATACTGCAATTTCGCTTTTTCTCCGTATTCTTTTTTAATATAATTATAATGAAAGTCGTACATCTGCGTTTTAGCGATGTCTAATATACACATTCCTATATATATGGGTTTGTTAAATAATAAACTAGTTTTTCTCATGTGAACGGCAGAAAGATCTTCACAAAATATCGTTCTATGCTTAAAAGTCGGTTTCGCCACCCATTTCTCGATCTGTTTAGTCTGCGTAGCGAGTCGTATGTCCACTCTATTTCTGACATTTTCGATGGTTTTACCGAACACGGAATTGTTTAGAAGCTTGTAAAATTCCTTTGCGGGTTTATTAGTAGCGTTTTTCCAACAGCGTACATTTTTATTGATAAAATCCGACATCCAATAACTCTGACTGAAACTTAGAATTCTATGTATTTTTTTTAGTTTCAACCCTAACGAAAGATATAATTTTAACGCTTTGTAATGAACGACATATTTTTCTTTATCGTATAACGTAGTCAAGAGTTTGATCTCCTTTGAACCGGGGGGTGCCCGTCTTTCGACCGCTAGCGGTAGGTCGGAATGTAAATCGTGTAATTCTCGCGGATATTCTAAATCCACTTCGAATATATATCCTACGTCGCTATTATTGGGTATCCGCATTACATCGATTTCCTCTTCGACCCATTTAAAATTACCCGTAGGCATTTTGTGTTTAGACATAGCCCAACCGTATTGGTTCACGGCGTCCAAGTACATGAGATACGATATAGGCTTACTCTCATCATACCCATCGACACGCGGGTTATTCGCTTTCGCGTGTCTGTTCGACACTTGAGCTAAACCGCCTCTAATCCCCCTCGTGATCATGAGTATCATTTCGTAGTCGTACAAATAGTCTAAAACCACTCCGCTTTCTTTTAATAATATGCTCCACGCCAGACCCGGCGTTGTAAAGTACCACGCTAAATCCAATCCGTATGATCCCAGAGAAATATTTCTATAATCTTCCATCACATCGGCTAGTAATAAAACATCGAGTCTGTTATAAAATAGTGTATATTCTTTCATATTCTTTATTTTAAATGTTTTCCAAACCAGTTCCGCGTGTTGATAATCCCACGGACTAATACCTTGATTGTTCAACTCATTATAAAATTCTTCTCTCGGTGGTAAACTAGTCTCGAGATATTTTTCATCATCGTCCATATAATCGTACGGATAAACTCCTTTTCTCAATAATAACTTCATGGGATCGGGATTTTTATATTCATGTAAAAATAAATCAAATTTCATTTGAAATTCTATACTCGATTTATATTTATGCAACCCAGCATCGATTAGTCCACCGAACTTTTTCTCTTGTAAAAATTCATAATATTTTTTTTATGGTCGGACCAATTATTCATATCTTTATCTTTGAAAGAGTCTTCAAAAAATCCTCCACCATCCGAATCGGAATCTGAACTGGAATCTGAATCGGAATCATTTTGCAACTTTCTCGATCTATTATACTTTTTGATATCATTATATTTATTTTTTATCTCATCTCTCTCCTTTAACCATCTCGTATAATACTCTTTTTGTTCCTCAGGCATTCCATACTTTTTTACATGTATAAACTTAGATTCACTCAATCCCTTAGTTAAAGTGTCTAACGGATAAAGTGTAAACTTATACGAGTCTAAAAATCTCGCTTTTATTCCGATCCCGAAATCGACAGTATACGAGATATATCTCTCTTCGTTATTCGGAATGATATCGATACGCGTATTTTCATCTAATCTCAACATTTTTATTATTAAATGCGTATCATAACCGCTCAAGTTATGGATAAATATGGGAATAAACTTCGGAATTTTAAAGTTCAAATTACAAGACTGGTGCGCCGCACCTCTATACATTCCAGTCAGATGACAATGATCGCGAAAAGGATATCCTCTTTTTTATCCTTTTTTTTATCATTTTTTCCATGATCAAGACGAATAAAGCGATAAGGCCGTGTGAATAAGTTAGCGATATCCCGTTCATCATCATTTTTTTCATCAATATCATTTTTTTGATCGGTTTCGAATTCATTCCCACATATGTGACATATTTTAGCATCTGAAAAATCTTTTTCTTGTTCAGCGGTTAGAGGAAGCATGGGTTTTTCGTTGTTTTCATAATAGTCTTTAATCGCTTGCAATTCAGATTTAAGTGTTTTTGCAAACTGTTTCCCCGCATCACTCCCGTAGTATAAAATCGGTTCTTTATACTCGCCGAAGGTATAAACCGTGTAGAGACAGAAGGATCTCGCTACATGATGTTGATATGTGTCGGTGTAAGAAACATATTTCGCATACCCCTCAGGTGTTCTTATAGTGTTAGGCGGTTGACACGTAGCTTCGTTTTCAGCGACTTTTTTGATTAATTTCATTGGGGGCGGTTTACGCCTGTCTACATTTTCTAATAAACACTCAAAATCCGCGTACATAACGAAAGGAATTTTCATCCGACATTTGTAATCTTTAAATTTTATAACTTCCCCTTTTCCTGGTATATTTACTTTTACAGAGTCGTGTTCTTTACAATACTCTTTGTGTCTAATCAATAAATCTTCTCTACCGAAATATTGCAGGCATCGTCCTACAAGTCCTAAAAAAATATTTATCGAAAAATTTTACAAGTCCAAAAAAGTATTTTTCGAAAAATTTTACAAGTCAAAAAAGTTGACTATCGAAAAATTTCAAAGTCCCGAAAAAATATTTATCGAAAAATTTTACAAGTCCAAAAAAGTTGACTATCGAAAAATTTTACAAGTCCCAAAAAAATATTTATCGAAAAAATTTTACAAGTCCAAAAAAGTATTTTTCGAAAAATTTTACAAGTCCGAAAAAGTTGACTTACGAAAATTTTTAAAGTCCCGAAAAAATATTTATCGAAAAATTTTACAAGTCCAAAAAAAGTTGACTATATATACCCGGAAAGTCACGTGGCTCGCGAATACTGTAGAACACTCTAGAATATTCTAGAAAAACCAAAATAGATTAATGGAATTATTTAATAAAATCCAAAAATAAGAAATTATTCAGTTTTTATTCGCGCGAAGTATCAGGCTGGCAGAATGTAGTAGGAAACCGGCGCGCTCGAACGGCGCGACGGTGTGGCGCGCGTTAAATAATGACGTTTTAAGAGAAAACCGCTCAAAATTGATTTTTATGTATCAGGAGGGCGGAATACCGTAGAAACTTTAAAATCGATTAACGAAACGATTCGATAAATCGAAATCGACAATCGATTATCGAATTATTCTGTTTTTTATTCTTCCGAAGTATCAGGGCGGCAGAATCTAGTAGGAACCGGCGCGCTCGAGCCGAGCGAACGGCGCAACGGTGGTGGCGCGCGCGTCAAATAATGACGTAGCGATGGCCTTGGACTTTGCGCTCGTGGCGCGCGCGAGAAATAATGACGTAGCGATGACCTTGGACTTTGCGCTCGTGGCGCGCGCGAGAAATAATGACGTAGCGATGGCCTTGGACTTTGCGCTCCTACGCCTCATACGCCTCATACACTTCATACCCTCATACCCTCATACGCCCTGTCCTAGAATGGCCTGTTAATAACTACTTCTTATAAACCAAACTTTGGTTTTAAGCTTCTTGCCTGTTTGACAGTTCATCCCTCTTATGTAACAATATGCGTGGTACAGTCTTCAACAAAAATATTTTCATATTTTCATTTATGATGCCATCGTTGATTATGATTCATATATACACTCAAACATAGATTTTTTATATTTTTCAATAATAATTAGTTTTGGAACAATCAACTTTGACTCTTCTTTATCGCAACTAAACTATTGTCATTATATCTCTTCAACATGATGCAGACTCAACGTCATTATTTGAGAACATTACGAAATTTATACAAATGATATGTTAATAAATGAAGTTCCATCAAGTGAAGTTATTAGTGAAATAGTTTATTAGCATCTAAATTTTTGCCAGCTTTGTTTTAACACAGCAGTTTGTTAAGTAGACATGTTTATAAGTTTTAAATACTGTATACGTGTACAAAGCTCTTCTATTCTGTTATAAACTCTAAAACGCTTTTTTTTCGGCATTTTCGCATGTAAAGAAAAATTCCCCTATTAACAAGACTTTTTACCTATTGTCACCAAGAAAGTGATAGGAATTATACACTAAGCTCCAGACTGTCATTAATTTTCGCTTGAAAGTTCCCAAAATACCAAAACTTTTAAGTAGTATATGTATATACAATTATTTGTCATGGTTTATTTACTGATTTTTTAAACTACGTAATCAGTTACGTTCGGTTATTACTGAAAAAACACATTTTTTATAAACTAAATACATTTATATTTGAAATGTGTCACCAATAAACACCTATTCATCAATAAACTATGCAATGGAACACACTATAACTTCATAATAAAACTTCACAGATGTAATAGCCTACCAAAACATTTCAAAGTGCTTTCTGGCGTGGTTTGTAAATCACATCTTTCACTGATTGCTTTGGGACAATTTCACGTCCCTAGTTGAGTCAAAAATTGAATTCTCGCTGTTATTGTTGCTTTTTCGTGACTGTTTTTTTCAAAACAGAGTCAGACAAAGTGTATTAAATACAGAAGTTCTTTGATTTTTTACCATAACACAGTAATTGTAAATAGGTGGAACTGAAATTTATTTATTCAATTTTTTGTCAATATAATCATAAGTTACTATAAATTTCTTCACCTAGGAAAACGTGGCTTGTTTATCATTCCCTTATATTTTGGTACTACTCAAAAGCACAATTATTGAGCTACTATAATACTATACCATAGCTAATTACACATTAACATAAATCAATACTTACACTGAAAGAAATCCCTACGGTGTTTTTAGCTAAACTGTCTGGCTAAACATTTTCTCACAGAATTACATTTATTGTAAGAAAATTAGCTTTATTTTATGATAGCAATAGTAATAGCATGATGGTGATTTTCCTAAACTATTTTGGCAAAGTGAAATATTGCTATTCTAGTTAAGTGCTTAATAATATCAATAAAACAAATTGTTGAAACACATCGAACATTTAGCTCCTTTAAGTAAATTAAGGACAGCTGTTACATTTTAATTGTTTACCTGTTTTCAGTTAGATAAAAATGAGTAGCTGTTTTAGCCAAACTTTTAACTGTCCTAATTTTAGACATTCAGTTTGGCAAAAATTATTCAATTTCTAGCAGAAACTACCATAATTTTCTTTCAGTGTATGAAACGAATTTTTCTGTAATAAAAATATACCATCACATATTATAGTACTTATTAAGGACAGCCGAATTTTAATTTGCGATACGGTAGAATTTTTAACACGTTACAAGTTTTAGAATTATTTTTCATTTTTGACTCCAACCAAAAATCGGTTCACAAACCCATAACACATCCATTAAAACTGTGTTGGGCAAACTTTTAAAGGGAGATAAAATAGCATATACGTATCATAAAGTAGTATATTTTTATAAGTTCCATCAATGCCTGATCCCTACATGTAAGCAACATGTAAGGAAAAGAATTGCTATTACGCGTATCTTGAGGCAGGGTTGGGGTGCTTGCAGAATTTATTAGCAGCTTTACTCGCCTTAAGAATACGGAAGACAGATCTTTATTGTTTTTAGCTGTGAACAACCGATAAATTGAGATTTCTTTTTATATTTTTATTTCATAATAATAAAAATATGCTTTAAATTTATGAGACTGAGTTTTGTGTTTGAGATTTTTCTGGTCTAAAGGCTGCAATTAAATGCAAATAATGTTATGATACATTCATTCGTACAAAAGAGATTTTGTAATTAACTTAAGTTTATCTTTGACGTGTCTATATATATTTACCTCCATTCATATCGTCGGTCTCAAATTAGACATTAGCAAAACTGCATGTGGTTAGGTGAATATTAACATTGATTACTAGTCCGTAAATATTGTGGTTTATTTGAAATTCACTCAAAACCTGATTGACCGTTTTGTCATGGAAGTACCTAAATCCTATAAAAAATTGTGAATTTGTTGATTTTCATCAAATACCTCGCCAGACGCTAAAACAAATAGAGGCCAAAAATTATAAATTATTATATATGCTAAAATTATAAATAAAAACTAACATCCTTAAAGAAGAGACTACAGAATAAAGTTACACAATGGTGGTATGTTAAGATAAAATAATTCATCATGTACTTAATCTGTATCGGAGTATATCTAACATAATCTTAACCAATACGAAAGCAGTAGCATATAGCTTGAATTAAAACGTATGCTAGACTCATCTTCGGTAGATTTTTTTAAATAAATATATTTTTACATACATTAGTATTTTACAGCTACTTTAAACTTTAGGAGACAATCAGTATACTTTATTTTAACAAAATATTTATTTTAGCTCTATTTTGAGCAAAACGTATCCTCGGAGCCGGCTGAAAACTATATTTCTTCAAGAAACCCCGTAACAATAAAGTGTTATTAAAATTGTTAGAATCTTTTCATAATGTGAAGCAAAAATATAGTATTGTTAGAGGTCGTACAAAAATCCTCCAACATATACACAGAATAAACACTTTTTTGTTCATAAATATTTTGTGGCATAAACAACCTCCATAACAGCACAAGAATTCAAAAACATTTGGAAAACGTCCAGCTTCCAACTCACCTTGCGGTGTAACCTAGTTGGGTTTGTTTGTAACGATCGTGCTCGTTATCCGGAATTTGAGGTATATAATAACTCATCAATAACGATATCAAAGAGCACTTTAGTTTAACGATTTAACCCGACATATACTCCAGTTTACATATTAAAAATATTAAAAAGATGTGATACATGTTAAAAACATGTTTAAAAGTGTGTGATATAAAATATACCTCGTGAAACACCAGCTGATTCAAACGCGTGAATAGAAAAACTATAATAGATTAAATTTTTTAATACCTCATTTAATTGTGTTACAACATGACTCTTCTCATAAAATATTGAAAGGAGAAAAGAGCAATGGAAGTTTTATCAAACGGCATGCGGCAGTTTTACTACATTATGTTCTCCCATTCAATAAATCTGCTTGTTAATTGTAAATATCTTTAATGGATATATACGACTTAAAAAAATATAATAATGAATAATCATCCCTACAATATTGATCAGTAGTAAACCTAAATTAGAACTGATGTCGTTTCAGACTCCTCGTTGGATTTATTAAAGCTAAAAGATGACGGTTGAAAAGAAAATCCATCATGAATGTTTAACATAATCAATTTAGAGAACAGATAGGCAATAGCAACCAACGTACCAACTTAGCTTGAAATTAAAATAATAAAATGCAATTGCAAATAAATGTTATAGCAAAAGTTTTTTTAACCCAAAAAACGTATGTCTTCATTCGAAACTATTCTAAGATCGCTGAAGTAGAGAGAATCCAAGGATAATCAAAAAGGATAAGAACAAAGCGTCTCCTCTCTCTTCCCCTGTTTTGAAACACCTAAAACGCAATTCAAAGGATAATTGTGGTCCTCCCTCGGGAAGCCGCTGTCTAATGTCTCGCATCCACGGTCGTGAACTTTCTCGCATGCATTATCTTGAGGACGTGTATTCTGGCTTACAATTATTTTTTGAGCTCAGTTACTTTACAATAAGAATTAATCAGCGAGAAACCAACAAAAATATATGAAAAAAATCTTGCGGCATAAAAAGAAATAAGTATTTTTAAAATATTAAACAATTATTAAGATTTATCTTATTCGATCCTCATTCTAAACTAAAAAAATTGGTCATTTAAATTGTTTTCATATACATTTTAAATACTATGTGAAGTCTCGGTTATTATAAACCTATGTTACTGTTTATCGTGTTGTCATATTATGTGTGTGTGTTTATATTTTTTCTTCAACATCCCTGTAAAAATGTATTCATTCGATTTGTTTTTATTCAAGTTGAAAATAAATAAAATCTCCAGTCATTCCATTAACAATTGGAAACTGGAAGCAGATTCAAAATGAATTAGACCTACAGGGTGAGTTTTAATTGTCCTTCCCCCTTACTTTTTTTACATTTCTAAAAATAACTATCCCAGACCCCACCCAAACATTATTGGGTAGTAAGTACCTCGTTTTGAGGGGGTACTCATTTTCGGCCGCCATCTTGGATCCGCCATATTGGATCCAAAATAATTTTTTCAAATGTAAAAGTGGTGTTGTGACCCATCATTTCAAGCTAGATTTTTTTCACTGATTACAATGCCGCAATCCGTTTTTAAATATCTCGATTCGTTCTCAAGATATGAGTACTTTTAATTTATTTATTTTCAACCAATTTTAACATTACAAATTGATAAAATAGGACCATAATCACAAAATAATGCTAGATAGTGACGAATAACCACCATCAGTCATTGTTGAGCGATTTACACTTAACCTTAAATAATGTAAATTTTTTGGCCGCCATCTTGGATCCGCCATTTTGAAATGAGGTAAGTTATTTCAAATATGAAGTTGGCGTCGTGACCCATCATTTTAAACTAGTTTTTTTGTGCCGAATTCAATGCCGCAACCCGTTTTTAATTATCGTGTTTAGTTTTCAAAATATTGACAAATGTCTAATAAAAATCTCAAAAAATATGAATTTTTCAAAAACTAAATTTTACAGCTGAAAACGGGTTGCGGCATTGAATTCGGCGCAAAAAACTAGTTTGAAATGATGGGTCGCAACACCAACTTCATATTTGAAATAACTTACCTCATTTCAAAATGGCGGATCCAAGATGGCGGCCAAAAAATTTACATTGGTGAAAGTTAAGTGTAAATCGCTCAACAATGACTAATAGTGGTTATTTGTCACTATCTAGCATTATTTTGTGGTTATGGGCCTATTTTATCAATTTGTAATGTTAAAATTGGTTGAAAATAAATAAATTAAAAGTACTCATATCTTGAGAACGAATCAAGATATTAAAAAATGGATTACGGCATTGTAATCAGTGAAAAAATCTAGCTTGAAATGATGGATCACAACACCACTTTTACATTTGAAAAAATTATTTTGGATCCAATATGGCGGATCCAAGATGGCGGCCGAAAATGAGTACCCCCTCAAAACGAGGTACTTACTACCCAATAATGTTTGGGTGGGGTCTGGGATAGTTATTTTTAGAAATGAAAAAAGTAAGGAGGGGGACAATTAAAACTCACCCTGTATAATCCAGTTGGGGCTAGATCAGTTCCTGGCTGGCACTGGATTTATGGGTTTTTTGTGGGTTGAACTCAAAAAGTCGCCGACTTTGAAAGGCACAATTATGATTACTATAATAAGAGAATAAATAATAAAACTATAATAAGAGTTTAAGGATATCGGAGTGCTTTGGGTGATTGAATCGACCAAATAATTTATCACATAGCAACATTTTGAAATAAATATTCATATTTATGAGGTTTTTTTATATTTAACTTACATTTAGTTTTTTTGTTATATACAGGATGTCAGTAAAAACGGTTCCTAACATCAGTAGCTGATTGCTTGATTCTAAAATACCCCCGTTGCAGCAGACCTGCATACTCAGCGAATTTCAAATGCAAAAACATATTTCAATCCAACATAGCGAGATTTGACATCTTTTTGAAAGCTCCATAAGAATAACATGGGGAAAGAGTATGCAGTTTTGCTGCTACGGGTATATTAAAACTGGGTGGTTTTAATTCATTATTTAGTAGATCTGAACTAGAAGTAGCCATTTACCAAGTTTTATCGAGATATGTTGAGAAATAAGCGAGATATAGAATTTTACTTATTCCCCATAAGGTTAAAATTGGGACAACGTACTGTGTTTACCACTTTCAATATCTCGGTAACCAATGGACATAGAGCAGTGATTCAAGATACTAAATTGTTTGTTTTTTTGAGCTGAATTCAATGGTGCCATCAAAAATTCGATAAATTTAGTTTTTCTCAAAAAACCCATTTGTAGGGGGGTTTACCCCCCTTTACCCCCCCTTCCGGTAGTCCGATCGGGCTGGTTTACGAACTCGTCCGAATAATTACTACTTTACAGGTCTGAGCCAAATTTCATCCCGATCGGGCCATTTTTACGGCCGCTGTCGTGCTTAAAGACACACACACACACACACACACACACACACATATACATATATATATATATATAGTTAGAGAGATTATCATTTTTACAAACAGAGTACCCTTTCTTTTTTTTATGAAAATGAACGAATAGTGTTTTTTGCTTCTGGGGGCCCCAAAACGAAAATTTATCATGGTCGCGGGCTTAGGTCTTACCATGAGTACTACGGTAACAGCTTCTTCCCTATAGGGGAAATTCGCTAATAAGAAAAAGTGAATGTTAAGGTATGTCTTAAAATGTATATTTACCCATATATACGCCATTTTGTACATTTAACAAAATATTATTATCTCCGAAGTTTTTTCAACGATATTTTTTTTACTCAGTATAACTAGTAAAAGTCAGTTTATGAAAAAATTATTAACATGATCCAACGGTAAATTTCAAAATGGCAGCCATTTGATATCTTTTAACTAAAATTATGGAAAAACGGTAAGTTTTACGAAAAGTTACATTGGGTAAAAAGTTTTATCAAATACATTCAAATACGTGACAATGTTTTTAAATTTTCCCTTTCCTCTCGAAAATGTCCACTAATGTTCCTTTAAAAATTGTATAATAAGTATCTTAAAATTATAAAATTTAGGAACCGTAATTATTTTACATTGGTTTTTGTTATCATTGAACCAAAATAAAATCTAAATCCAATCGTTTATGGAGGTTAAGGGAAGAAGGGGTTAATATAGTTATGCAACCCCAATAAATCATTGTGTACTGATGAATACTATGATAACCTCTGGCTGTGCCTGCTATCTTGAGTTATTGACTTCCAACTCGAAAGTTATTGCTTTAGAATGTTCAACAAAACGTGTTACACGAGTTTATTATGATCGATTGTGATATGTAATAACAACCAACGTATATTATGAAAACAAAATTTCCAGTTTGAAAATACTCATTCATTTTTTGGAGAAACCATTAAAAATAGTTATTCAGATATTCAGCTAATTCAGCTCATTCCTTCCAAGCTGTACATAGGAAATATTCAAAGTGCAAGACATTTTTTTCAGTGTAACCATAATTAATTTTGTTACAAAGTTTAGAATATTAACGTATTTCGTTTTTAAAGAATATTTATAACAGTACGCACTTTATCATACGATGGACGTTAAATTAAATGTAATATTTTGAAATAATTATTAGTCGATTTTTATTTAAGTTTCAATAATGAGCTTCTATCAATATGAGCTTGCTTGTGGACAAGACAATAGAAGGTTCAAGCCGGCTTTACCGACAAGCTATATGGCCATGTAGCACAAATCTTGAGTCACACACGCAATTGTTCGTTCTCCAATCTATTTTTATACATAAAAATTATGTTAGCTAATAAAAGATAATTTTATAACAATATCTAAAGATACAAACTGATGTAAAGTACAGGATTTTCATGATTGGTGCTGTTTTGAATGCTTATTAAAGATTTACTATGTAAGGTAAAAAAAAGATTGGACCTCTGAATTCTTCAGCTCAAAAAGTTTTATTACTTGTCTTCGAAAATAGAAGTTTCATTGTTGACGGTTAAGTTGAATAGTAACTTTAAATATTCTATTCAGCTATAAAATGGTGTTTTCTTATCAAGAGGAAACCAACTGCTGTTGTTGAGTGCATTAAGGCCAGTCGTTTTATTGCAAAGGGCTCTTAGGTGATTATTCAAAGTTCCACCTCATAGAAATAACATTACTCGTTGGAGCAAACAGGACGGAGGAACTGGATCGGTACGAAAACTAACTTCGGGTAGAACACTTATACAATTCAAAACATCAGATATTCTTGGTTTAGAAGTCCAAAAATATTTCTTCCGATGGAGTCTGGAGCTTGGAAACCTTGTGACAATTTTGCATAAAACTTTACTTAAATAGTTGCATTTCCATGTGTATGACATTCAACAGTTGTATGGGTTCAAATTTAAAGAAAACGTGTGGTGTATGAAACTTACTTCTTAAATCTGACTGAAGTATGTATGTACATTCATTTTCATATTTGAATGTATTTGATAAATATTTTTACCCAATATAGCCTAAATTTCCGTAATACTTACCGTTTTTCCAAAATTTTAGTTTAAAGATATCAATTGGTTGACATTTTGAAATTTACCATTGGATCACGTTAATAATTTTTCATAAACTGACTTTTACTAGTTATACTCCATACTGAGTATAAAAAATATCGTTGAAAAAACTTCGGAGATAATTAATTTTGTTAAAAATACAAAATGGCGGATATCTGGGTAAATATACATTTTAAGACATACCTTAACTAACATTTACTTTTTCTTATTTTGGAATTAAGTAATCACCTACTGATGTTAGGAACCGTTTTTACTGACACCCTGTATATAATAAACAAACTGAATGTAAATAAAAAATAAAAAAGTAATTAAAATGAATATTTATTTATCTGACTGAAGTAAATTATTCATTTAAAAATGATGAGATGTTTACATTTGAGGCAACTTTTCGTGCTGATGGGTGTGTTAACAGACACAACGTTTAGATTGGTTCACAACGTCCTGATGTGACCATCGAAAAAATCCAAGACACGCCAAAAGTAAACGTCTGGTGTGGACTGAGAGAAAATCCAAGAAATTGAACCTTCTTATTTTTGCCGATAAAAGTGTTGATGGTAATGTGTTCCTGGAAAGTAAATGTATCAGTATCACAGTATTTCAATAAAGGTTCTAAAGACGTAAATATGTTTATGCACTATGTAAGGCTATATATTTTAATAAAGGTTCTAAAGAAGTAAATATTTTTATGTACTATGTACGGCTCTTTTTTACTACACTATTGATTTTGAAAACCATGAATAAGAATAACTTGTATTTTTTGTATAAATTTATTGCTTATGAAACAACTTAACAGAAGTTTTCATTATTAGTCTCGAAAGTGACCTATTGCGGGCGAGATTGCATTTACGCGCGAGGCGCAGCCGAGCGTGGAAAAAGATATCGAGCTATTTCGAGGTACAGTAATGCAACAGCTGATCGGTCTGCACCGCAAAATCCCATAACGGTTACTTTCCATCCACCACATACGTCACAACGACTATAACCTAACTGACAATGTCAGTATTTAATAAGCGTTGAAACGGTTTGGTTTGAACAACAGTACAACAGCAAATAATGCAACAGCTGATCGGCTTAATCCAACAGCTGATCGGTCTGCATCGCAAAATCCCATAACGGTTACTTTCCGTCCACCACATACGCACAGAAAGTTAACGTTATGTAATTTTGCCGTGCAGCAGCGGGAATAACCTATTTTCTTAGCTCATTTTACGTCTAGAAAGTGTACTTTAGTGAGTAGAGTAATGAAAAAGATTATATACATCATACTGGACAGAAACCTGTGTTTTCTGTGCCTTACTCTTGGCTGGAAAGTTACTCTTTTACCGATCACTGCATGGTACGCAAGCTCGTTAAAACGGTACTTACCGGACTAGTTACGTAATATACTATTTGATCATTTAAGTTTCGTTGTGTTTTTCAGTATTTGAAATTCGTATACAGGATTACGTCTTCATTTAGCGCAAGGGGCCTTTGAAACAAGTTAACCATATCATTGGTGTAAATCTCACAGTTTTCGCTAACTGTCGTACTGTACCGGCTGCCTCCTTGCTTTGTCCGAAACCCTCCCACACACAGGACTGATGTGGGGGGGAGCAAATTTAACGTAAAAAGGGCCGCAATCCCTCAAAGATATAGTAACATCATAAAATAGTTTAATAAAGACACTTAATGTAAATATGGAACTCTCTTTTTAAGGATATCTTTAATAGCATTTCAATGAATTCTTGGTTTTGTACGGTTTAAATTTGTATTCTAGTTGTATTATGAATGAATTTGAAAACTCAATGAATGCAAAATTGACTAACGTATCTTTCATGCTGTATTTTCACACTCATTTTTATATTTCAAAAAAATTTCTGTTTTGAAAACTATATTTTGCCTAGGCATTTGATGTTTACACAAAACCTAAAAATCTGATCTGTAAGAAACAACTTTGAAACGTCATGAAGACTAGAACTACAAAACAAAAAAACACATTACAAGATAAACACTGAAATAATGTTGAGCTTTATGAAATGAACATCTCACTATATTGTTTATGGTATGACAAAAATTGTGTTAACACTTTAAGCGAAAGGGGTTTGGCGTTCTCAGTTTAACGTCTCGAGCATGAAGATCTCTAAGTTAAGTTTCGAGTCTGCAAAAACTGAACTTTCGGCCCTGAAGTGAAATGGGCTATTTGCATAATGTATTTTAATTTTTAACCACCACGGTATCAACTTCAAATCTTTACTGCCAATTAAGGTAAAAAATCAACAACAAAAGGTTTAAATTACCTGTATCCGTCAAGTGATCCTATTGTAGTTTGCAGACTACAGCTGTTTCGTGTTATAATTAACACATCTTCAGCTCGTCAGAACGCCATTGCATTGATTTACATATCCTTGGATATGGTCGTCACTTCGATAAACGTTCACATAAACACACGTACACGTACACGGGACACGGAACACTTAAGTACATTGTTGGCCAAACACAAAATTAAAAAACGAACTGACACTTGCGGCGCCGGTAGTAGGTAGGACTGCCGTGTGCCGGAAGTGATAGCCCCCACCCTCTCTCCTCTGTTACCAGGACCTGTCCTTTTGTCATCTAAGATGCGTATGGCGGTATTGTAAATAATGTTTGACTCGAATGACAATATTTCATTTAGGACATGATCGGGCTGTTTTTTAGAAGCATGATATATTTCAAACTCTTCTATCGTGTCCATGTATTTTCCTTTGTTACACAGGTGGAGGACGCTGAGATTGTTATGTATATCGGTATAATTGTCCGTTCCGTGTTCCGTGTACGTGTGTTTATGTGAACTTTTATCGAAATGACGACCATATATAAGGGTATGTAAATCAATGCAACGGCGTTCTGAAGACCTGAAGATGTGTTAATTATAACACGAAACAGCTGTAGTCTGCCAACTAGAATAGGATCACTTGACGGATACAGGTAACTTAAACCTTTTTTTGTAAAAATCAGTGATCCAGAGGCCATACCATCAAAATAAAAAATCAAGTTTACTTTAGTAACATTTCAAAAAGGCAGTTATTGGTGTTCAGCTCATATAAATATATTATCCTTATAATAATCTGTCAGGAGCCAAATTTTTTTTTTGTTTACAACCATGATTAATTAATGAAAATAAACTAAAACGGATAGTTTTGAAATTACTATTGTGATAACCGCAAAGTTTCTTTTTTAGAAATTTTTTATAGAAGTAACCATAGAAAACCTTAAATTGCACAGATATTTCCTTTGTAACTTCAATATCAATATTATTGTACATTCTTGTAACGAGTAAATTTTACATCTTTATAAATATTTTTATAAACATAATATTCCTCTTAATTTGAGCTTCGGGTACTAAACATTGCTGCCATTTTCAAATGATGGAAAGTTAAAAGTTGATACTCCACACTTCTTATTTAACTTATTCTTAATTCTTAACTTCTTAAACTTCTCAACTTTATTTCCAGTTTTTAAATTATTACCTTCAGTGGTTTGGAATTTATGAATAATAATTTGACAGAGCGATAGACGGAAAATGGAGATTTTAAACCCGTCGTTAAAATGCATTTTTATTATTTCTGTCAGATAAATCAATTTTCGACGTCATCGCTATGTTTCTTTGTGAACACCTGCTAAGAGAAATAAGATAACTAATAAAATAAAGATTTATTTAGCAGTTTTTTGCAACATCAAAAAAATATAATTTTTTAATTTCTCAGTTTTAGAGCTGCTATACGAAAGGCAATCGAACGGGACCGGAACACAAATAAAGAGTCATCTTTACCGCTCACCGAAAACTCAATTCTAAAGATGATTGTGGTCTTTTGCCAAAACATCTTCCGACGTGATCAGAATTTATTTAGACGTTTTATTAGAAGAGCCAGTGTTTTTATCATTATAAAGGCAATATTTTAATAATGTTATACTGTAATATATATAATGAATATTTTGTAAAACATTGTAATGCACCAAATGGTGCCATATACAATAAAGAATTATTATTATTATTATACAGCATATACTGTATGCAAAGTAATAACAAATAAATAAGCATACTTGAAGAACAAAAATCATGACCCACATTTAAAAACGTATTAAGTAGACAAACCCATAAAAAAATTGAAGATTTTATATGAAACAAGTTTTGAACCCTTAATACCCTAGAAATGTAATGATATCTATAATTTATACATTTATTTGGATATATATATATAATAAATTACATTCACTTGTTAGGGCTACTATATTAATTGGAGAGATTATCATTTTTACAAACAGAGTACCCTTTCTTGTTCATAATTAATATTTAATTATGAACAAGAAAGGGTACTCTGTTTGTAAAACTGATTATCTCTCTCATATATATATATATATATTTATTTATTTATTTATGAATTTTCCTTACACGTTTTGTATATTAGACCTTGCTTGTCAAGGACAAGGGTATATATTCTAGTAAAAATTTGAGACGTCAAGGAAATGTATACGATAGTTTACTGCTGGTGAAATATTCGTTTAGCACGGAGGGCGTTTGGTTGAATTTACTGCAGTATTTACATGGAAATCATGGCAAACAAGTTCAAACTGCTTGTTTTGTGTTGTTATTTTGCCTACAATATCTACAATATTACAATAGAGTAGTTTTGATTTTGTTGCATGATTAAACAGTTCCCTTGATAAATCTTCTTTGTTTTTAAAATTGTACACACTACTAAATTTGTTAATATGTATTTAGATTTTAAACATGGTTAATATTTGGGGTATTTCCTGAGGCCCTGTAATCTGTATACCTTATAAACTAGCACCACTACAGCTTTACGTCAACACAAATTTCGTCTACAGTCAATACAGTCTAACACTAATCTCGTTTGGAAGATTGCCAACACATTTTGTGGCGCACAATATAAATAATGTTTGTTTGGTTGTCCTTTTAAATGTAAAAGTGTTTTAAGCAGAACATTGCTTGGTCATTGAACATTTATCTATATGTAGAATATTGTATTCTGCATTATTGTAAACGCATCTAAATTATCAATCCAACAAATGTATACCATTATTTACAAAAACACTTTTTTTACATAAAAAGCTGCAAAAATAATTTTACGATTTACTCATATTTAACAGTGACAAGTCTCATAATCATGTTCGAAAACATAATTTTTCAAAAAGCGTTTTAAATATAACAGAGCTTACCTTGAGAAAGTTAAATATTTCGTAAAACGAACTTGCTAAGGTACCATGTGGAACTAATTGAGCGATAAATTTTAAACGCGACAGTTACAAGAATTGTGCTCTTTCAGTTTTATTTTTCTTGTATTGTAAAACGTTAGTGTTTTCACTACCCATGTAAAATTCCCACATTGTACGTGTAATGTGTTTAAATGTCATCCCGTCCGACAGTCAGATGAGGATTTGACATTCAACCCAGATTTGTTGGATAAAGTATTGTTTACTGTTTTACATTTTACGTTCAGAAGAATTAAATCTTAAAACCGGCCCTCCCTCCAAAAGGGGTTTTGTCTTTTTACAATAGAAAAGTAATCTAATTTTTGTTTCTATTATGGAATTCAGATAAAACAACTAATACGTTTTACCTTAAAGCATAAGTCTATGATCATTGGTTAGGAAAATGAGATGTTGATAGTGGAAAACGCAGTAGGTTATCCCAATCTTCATTTCAATCCAATTTCATTCATTTTATTATATCCACGACGACAGTAATTTCACAATAGAGTGCAAAATAATTCCAAGAACGGATCATGATGATTTCCAGCATGATAATACGACGCCATCCAATAAATCAACTTTATATCTTCCTTATTTTTGAAAATATCCTATGAATGCCTGATAATGCTTCATCTTGATGAGATCTACTTGATTGTTTCAAAAATACGCCATTTCACAAGTTTATGGGACCAATCGTGCGTCCTCACTTACCATACTGTTGTTATGGAGAATATTTTTGGACGCTTGGACTGGTGAGACCTCATTCGTGAACTCACGTTGTACTGAAATATTTATTTAAGCATTAGAAATTCTCGAAACATGCATGTTTGTTGCAACGGGGGTATTTTATAATTAAGAGCAAACCATTGGTGCTATCTACTTTTTTTGTATTTATAGCTATCAAATAATTATTGTTATGCCATTATTATATGGATATTTATGGGCAATGTCATTTAAATATGGCAATACCGTACTTAAAAGGCTTCTCAAGGGTTGCTGGGTGCACGTCTCACGTGGGTCTCTCTGTTTTTAGAAGTTGCAAACAAGACGTTAATCAATAGCGACCCGTACAGCATCACGTATGACGCAATAGTTTGGCCCAACCCTCCTTCACAAAAATTCCCTGAGCCTGCTTATACCTAAGGTGAGGTGACTGTACGTGTACAACGGGTGCATATAGTGTGTAAAAAAGTCCGTTCCCCCTTTTTAATATTTTTGTTTGTTAAGAGAAACAATTAACCTTTGGGGAATGATTCTAACTCAACTCAAATTATTTTGACGTTACCAAAAATTTTAGGTGTCCCCCGAAAATGGGGGATTTTAGGGGAAACTCAAAATTGTCAAACGCAAACTCCTTTTGAGTGACCCCTCATTTTAAAGAGCTTTCAAAAAGTAGGTGAATGGTGAAAGTTGGAGGTCTCTAACGTGTTTCTATCCAAAATAACAGCTTGTCAAAGTTTTGAATACAACACATCCTTGAAACCTGGTGTCTAGGACGTTTGGAGTTATAATTCACCTTTAGTGATTTAAAAACTAAACGACCGTGGTGAAAATGTTATTCAATGAAAAAGTGGTCTCTATTTGTTGATATTTAAAATTTTGCGTCTCCCCCAAAAATAGGGGATTTTGGGGGCAGCTCATACTTTTGAAATGCAAACCCCTTTCGGGTCGCCCCTAATTTTCAAGAGCTTTAAAAAAAATTGGCGAATGGGAGAGGTTGGAGGTCGCTAACGTGTTTCTATCAAAATTGCCAGCTTGTCAAAGTTTTGAATACAACTCCTTTAAACTTTGACAAGCTGCCAATTTTGTTAGAAACACGTTAGCGACTTCCAAGCTCCACCATTCGCCTATTTTTTAAGAGCTCTTTGAAATGAGGGGCGACTCGTAAGGGGTTTGCATTTGAAAATTTTGAGTTGCCCCCAAAATCCTCCGTTTTGGGGGGACACTCAAAATTTTAAATATCACCAAAAGACACCACTTTGTCATTTTATAACATTTTTCCCGGAGTCGTTTTATGTTTTAGTTACTAAAGGTGAATTTAAACCCCAAACGTCCTAGACGCCAGGTTTCAAGAATGTGTTGTATTCAAAACTTTGACAAGCTGTCACTTTGGATAGTAACACGTTAAAGACCTCCAACTTTCACCATTCACCTACTTTTTGAAAGCTCTTTTAAATGAGAGGTCACTCAAAAGGGTTTTGCATTTAAAAATTTGAGTTACCCCCAAAATCTCCAATTTTTGGGGGACACTCAAAATTTTTGATAACGTCAAAAAATAATTTGGGTTGAATTAGTATAATTGCCCAAAGGTTAATTGTTTGTCTTCACAAACAAAAAAATCCAAGAGGGGGACGAACTTTTAAAAAAAAAGTCCGTCCCCCTTCTTTAATTTTTTGGTTAAAAAATCAAAGAGGGCCCCTTATTACAAACAAAAATTCCCCTTATAACAAACAACAAAATTTAAGAGGGGGGGGACAGATTTTTTTTACACACTGTATACGGGTGTACAACTTATGTAACGGGGAAACGGTCCAACCTAGAAACACCAAATAAAACTCATCCCCACTAATAATTCAATAAAACTATTTTCCTCGTGGCCCACAAATAAAGGCCACAGGATAAGCTATATTAGTTTATAGAATTTTATTGGCGTTTATTGATTATCCTTTTTTCTCGTTACACAAGGTGCAAAGGTTATCTGTTTCACCCTGTATAAATTATTCATTCAGCTCAGACAATACATTTTGGAATCTGACAATAGCATCTAGCATTACTGAGTGTGGTCTCAAAAATGCTTCAACCTAAAACCAAAACCAACCAACCAACCTAAAATTTAAAAGTGTTATTTACGAGTAAAACAGTTTAACGCTTGGTGACTTAATGAAGCCTGTAACTAAGTTAAAAAATATATTACTATACGATTACTTTAATAAAATATCAACCTGTTTGACTTTGTCCTGTTTATGAAATCACCCGAAGGCAACTCATTACAACAAACATATATAGGAATGAATTTTAATCCCTTGTGCAATTTGCATTCTTGTTTCCCTTGAGGGTGTGTTATTCTCTTGACATTCTACAAGCCTCCTGGGTGGATTTTTAATTGAAGATAGTACCTTTGAGGTAAAGTAAGATTTAAGCGTAACAATACTTATCTTTACCTTTATGCATTTTATTTAGTATCTGAGTCAACAATCACAGCATTTAACTTTCTGCCCTAATTAATTAACTTAATTAATTCTTTTGTGATAATTAGTTTACTACTCGTATACGACTTCTTTAACAAAGAAAATTTAAAATAAAATATTATTCATTGAACAAAATGTAGAGGACTAGCTGACTGGATTTGCCGGAAGAAATTGTTAATAATAAAAAAACACTCATGCCTAAATGAAAATGCCAACGGTAAAACAAAACGTTTTAAACAATGATAAAGTTGGAAAATAATACCAGAAGAGAATTTTGTGTATTAAGATATTAATGGAAACCTTTTGTAGCTAAGCCTAGAAGCACTTGATATTACTTACAGCAAGGATAGATTCCAAGTGGTCATCAAAACCGTATTAGGACCAAATGGAGCTTGCTCATCTTGAAGCCAAGGGCTTAATAACTCTGGATATTGAAGAACCTTCTACTATTAACATCACCACGAACAGTATAAAAGTGTTTAATTCGGGCGTTTTAAATAGTATACCAATAATGGAAAAGTGTCAATAACATTTTGAAACCTAAGAACAAGGCCAAGTTTAAATCAATAAAAAGAGAAAATTCTGTTTTCAACCTTAAGAAATGTTTTAGTGTAAGCTACGAACCTTTACTTGAATTTAATGGTATTTTGCATGCGACTTTTTATTAAAATAAAAGGTTAATCCCAAAACTGATCTTAACCTGATTAATTACCTTAAAGGTGAGACATTAATCCCTACCCTTGTAATATCACTGTAAATTTTGTTTATTGTAATGTTATACATAGTGTACAAAGCAAAACATTATTGCGTTGATCAAATTCGCATTGCCTCTCTTCCCGATGAGTATAAAGTCGACAAATACTGTACGAATAATCCGATAACAACGCTCGGGTTTCCTATTTCCATATTAAAAATACTTTCATAACAGAACAAAACTGTAAAATATTCTTAAACTTGCGAGTATACTTTCAACTAATGCAGTCGTCGCAGGGTTTTCAATGTGATAAACACCCACCGTCCAATCAGTATTCCTTGAGTAAGCCCTTCCGCTTCCCTGACTTTCTGAACAACTCGTCAACTACAGGAGGTTCATTTAACTGGGCCGTTCCGAGCCCTCCGAACTGAGTGAATAGAATATTTTGAATACAGAGAAGGAATTCCTTACATCCGTCTTCAAAGAGAGGAATCTTGCCGTAGTTTTTATTGAATAACTAGTTTGTGTTTTAATAAGCAACACTCGGTACAAAAAATCTTTCCAATAGCTAACATAATAATTAAATATATTTTTGTAAAAGAAGCATTTTATAATGAGCCCTCCAAGATAATATGTGGCTAACAACATATTACAATAGCCCATGTAAAACATAAATGGGCATGAGACTGATTTTTTTTATTATGGCAGTATTATTTAAATTTTAGCTCTTAAAAAGTATCAAATAGAACAATCAAATTATTAGTTAAAGTCTAGTCCAGGGATATTTTCATGTTATGTATGATACCGTTATTTGGTTGGAGAATAAAACGATTGGTAGGTTTATACTGTGTGTCCCAGAAGTCCCGGAACGGTTTAATATCTTTTAAAGTAAGCCAGATATCAAACCAATATTTTGTATACTTTTTAGTACTAAAAAAAACTACTTTTTGATGTATGTGTCATTTCTGCTCCTGCTCCCGAAATTGGATATTGGGGAGGTAGCCAGGTAGCCCCAAATTTCAAATGTAAACCCCCATCGTGCGACTCCTTATTTTAAAGGGCTTGTTAAAAGAAACACAATGCCGCAAACCGGAGGTCGATATCATGCTCCAGTCCAAAATAGCAGCCATTCAAAAATTTAAAAATGCTGTCCGTCAATTAAAATTGAGCATTTTCTGTGTTCGGCAATTCACATTTAAATCGAATATGAACCACCAGAACACGTGTTAACTACTTAAAAGATACAAAAATAATAATTTCTTGTTGTCATCATCAAGGCTCAACCCTCCAAAATGGTTTTCGGGGGGTGGGGGTTTGTCCAACCAATTCCAATATCAACTCACATCGTATGACCACTCATTTTAATTTGCTGAGTAAAAACATTAAGCCAAAGCTTGTTTTAACTAAATTTCAAAAAATTTACCTTACTTGTAATAAATAAACGAATTTTGTTTGTGTCAACTAACATATTAATAGATATCCGCCTTAATGCGACCTTTGGCTCAGTGGCAAAGGTCTATACATGCGGAGGGTCGTCTATGCGTTACCTTTTAGAAAAACCCCCATACATGAAGTACCAAATATTTGCCACAAAAATAACATTTTTTTTATTCCATTAAAACAAGCTTTGGCTTATTTTTTTTACTCATTCAGCATATTAAAACGAGTGGTCATACGATGTGAGCTGATATCGGAATTGGTTGGAAAAACTCCCACCCCCCAAAAACAATTTTGGAGGGTTGTGCCTTGATGATGGCAACAAGAAATTATTATTTTTGTATCTTTTAAGTAGTTAATATGTGTTCTGGTGGTTCTTATTCGATTTAAATGTGAATTGCCGAACACAGAAAATACTCAATTTTAATTGACGGACAGCATTTTTTAATTTTTGAATAGCTGCCATTTTGGACTGGAGCATGATATCGACCTCCGGTTTGCGGCATTGTGTTTCTTTTAACAAGCCCTTTAAAGTAAGCAGTCGCACGATGGGGGTTTACATTTAAATTTTTGGAGCTACCCGGCTACCCCCCCAAAATCCAATTTTGGGGGCAGGGGCAGAAATGACACATACATCAAAAAGTTTGTTTTAGTACTAAAAGGTATGCAAAATATTGTTTTGATATCTGGCTTACTTTAAAAGATATTAAACCGTTCCGGGACTTTTGGGACACACAGTATTTGATACAAACCAAGTATACCTAAAAATGCCATTAAATCTGATACTAAAGCTGTCGAACATTTTCAAATAAGTGTTTCTGAACACTTATCAATTTTCAAGTGTTTTGTTCTCTTAACACTCTTTTTCAAATAGAATAAATGACTTTTGCTGAAGATTAGTGTGATATATTACACCGTTTTATCTTTTACGTTAAATTGTTAAATTTATCCTCAATATATTTAAAAAATATATTAGTGGTAAACATCTCTTTGATTTCAAGTTTCAAAAGTTTTATCAATCTTTGTTTAACTTGTAAACTTCATCACATAATAAAAATAAGGTGTATAAATATGTACAGAACAAAAATTAAAAAAATAAATTATAACCTTACACAAATGTATCAACATAAACAAAAAAATATAAAAAAATTCAAATATAATCAACACTAGTTAAGTTTTTATGATTTTAAATAATCTTGATATGCTTAATCGTAAAAAAGGTGGAACAGAATATTTTACCATTTAAATGTTTTTGGTTTTATTTGTTATGTACACATAAAAGTTGTAGAGTACACATTTTCAATATTTAATGACATTGGTCCTTTTGGTCCTGAAACCTCTTTCTACGAGTGTGACATTACTTGATACGGTGTGATCTCAATTCTAGGTCTAATGTTAATCCTCGTCTCTAACCCTGACTCAAAAGTTTCTGCAATTTAAAACACCAAATATCCGGTCGGAATCCAATATATGCACATATATATAGAGCATTAACTACCTGAGCGGCCCCTCGCACTGTACGCCATAGTAACTTTACATGAAAGGACGTCAGCAGACTCTTGTGGAGACCAGCCTACTTCATAAAAAATTGATTTTTCAAACATTTTGAATTCTGTTGCATTTCCTTCAATAGCATAATTTTGATAGTTAAAAGAATATTCATTTTATATAAAAAAACTATTCTCTCACTACAACTTACTATCAATGTCCGCATTTTATTGAAAAATGTATAATTGAACGAATCCAACGGGTTTATTTGGCGCTTTAAAATTGGCATTTTCATTTAAGTGATTAATATGACGAATTGCATTCAGAAATGTAACAATTTTGGGTGAAGAAAATTCACGTTTATATTTAACTACTATTCGGTCGACAAATATTAAAAACCTAGAGAATTATTTTCATGCACTACAGTATAACGTAGTCTATTGGCATGATCTTCCTTTTGATTCAAATGTGTAACTTTATTTATTTTTAGTAAACTATACACTGGATGTAAAAACACGTCTTACAATACTTAAAAATATATTTTCACCACACTACGACGTAATCACCTGTTTTACAAACGTCATTTGGTGGCTGAAACCACCTGCTTTTCGTCAGCGGCCGAAAACTTTCGGCCCTAGGGCCGAAAGTCAGCTGATCGTTTATTTTCTTGAAGCAACTTGAGAAGACCACATAATTATACGGCAATTAATAGGTTCCAAAGACAGGACAGTTGCGATCACGTGGTTTTCATAGCTGTGTTTGTTTAAACCATGAAAAGTTGTATCGTCGCTCACAACCTCAAAGTTTTGTTTTCAAGTATTTAAAATAAATAATCAGATTTTAAGTGTTATATAGGGTATATTTCATTGTGTAGTGTGATGAAAAATAGCGTTCGCACCTCGGCTGAAGTGATCTTGGAGCTCTCTATCGTTTCGAATTCTCGTTTTCGTCTCGAATTCGAAACACGATCTCGAGCCTGCAAAACCTCATTTTCGGCCTTTGTTTTGAAATAACATTACAATTGTAGTGCCTTCCTTCAGACCAATGAGAGAGTCTCCACCACGAGCAAAGTTAAAATCAATAAAAAAAGACTAAACGTCATCGTTAGTGGCATTAAGTGAGTACGTTTACGCCTATTAGAGTTATTAAAAATAAGTCAATATTGAATGGATTCCTGGATCTCAGGTAAGTATATCTGATGCCATCGCAAACTCCTGCTTCCACCCAAGTCGAGAAGATGACAAGTAAGACACTGATAACATGCGCCGGATTCAGCGCATGTTATTAGTGTTTTACAAATAAATGTTAATACGAAAATAAAGCAAAAGCTTGGCAAGTATAAATAAATAAATAAAATTTCAAAAATGAAAATGAATAATAGTGACAGGATATAATACATGTGCAGTTTGATACACCGACGGAGACCGTCACCGCGACAGTTAGTTGAGGCTGTAGGTCAGTAGTAGTGTTGATCTGTATTATTAATACGTTACCTCAACTATACAATAATATTATTGTATTTTTGAAGGTACTTACTACTATTGCCTCCTTGTTTTAGCCTTATATTTAGTGTGGCATGGGCTCTGATTCTATATGGTTATGTAAAAATATATATATATATGAATAGTTTTGGTGGATGACGAAATCTTCCGGATTACAATTACATATTAGTCATAGATGGTTGCCTCATGATCTGTAAAGCATTACTCACACAAAAAAGTAAATCAATAATACATTTTAAAATACCAATATAAATTTAAGTCAGATTTGGAATTCTTCACATTGATTTTACTTTTCACTTATACAGGCTATTACAACTTAATTTTTTTGCAAATACTGTACCTGAACAAAGTGCAGTCAAAATGTTACTTCGTAATGTATTATGAAATAGTTCAAACTCTTAACAAGAAACAATCATTGTTTTAGGAGGAACCAGATACTTCTAATTTAATTTATAGATTTGCACATTCCTGAGGGACCAAATTCCAATTGAAAATCATCAGCCTCGAATACGACTGATTTATAATCACAACTAGAATTTAGAATTTTAAAACGTTTACGCCTCCTACAGCTATTAAAAATAAGTCAATATCGAATGAATTCCTGGATCTCAGGTGCGATATCTGATGTCATCGCAAACTCCTGCTTCCACCTAAGTCGAGAAGATTCAACCGGAATCAAATGTAGTTTCAGACGCCATCAGCGATATCAAACTTTTCATTACGACCAAACCATCAGTCATCGCTTTCAAATCTTGGAAGAAATACTTTTGCCCAACACGCTCGCCTCATTTGAAAGCTGGCCAATGTCAGATGGTTTGAAAGTATTTCAACTGAACACACAAATTGGGATTTATGAATACCAACCCTGATTTTTTTCAATTAATCTCCTTCATATGTTAGTAATATCTGTAAAATATCAACGTTACAAAATTAAAAGAATACATTTCACCTAACTTCAGAAAAATTATCCTTGTAAGGGTTTTTTCTCTGACTTATATTCGGCAACCTGTGTTCCGAAGGGGTGTAAGATCTGTAGTGAAACTACCTCCGTTTTAGTTATTTCCTCTATTAAATGCTCCTACAGTTTTTCAAAATATCTATTAATATCAAGTCTGATATGTTAGGCCTATATAATCCTTTTGAATTCTTTTATGCAAAGTGAAGATCAACCGTTATTATTTTGTTAACGTTTTCTTCTAATTATACGTTACTAGTAAACCCGTTGCTCAAATCGATCAATTGTCACGGATTCATTTCTAAAGAAAAATAATTATAGTACAAATAATCTCTTTACAAACAATATTTCTTGTGAATACTCTCACATCTTTCTGGGAGATGCATTGTACTTTAGTGTTTTCTACGAATGTCCTGAGCCCCAAGAAGGACTTAGCTCGACTTTCCGCCATTGTCCATAAGATAATACTGGCTGGGGAAGAAAAATTTTAACTTAAGCAGACTGACCATTCATGTGAAAATCAAATTTAGCCAGGAGGAAAGGTTTACACGACAAATTGGTCATCTACGTTTTTCCCCTGCATGAGCGATTTCATTGTTGTCCCCCCACTTTTAGACTGCATAGTCTACCCATTTACATATCCGAGTAGCCTCATTGAAATCTAGGAAACTTTTGAGAGCAATTTCCATTCCTTATACATGGTGAATGATGATTTAAAATTCTGCATGGCCCATGTATCATGTGATTCTTGACCCTGTCATGGAGCAATGAATTATTGGCTATGTTAGAGACAATTTGATTGTTTTCATCGGCATCGCAAATAATTCTGTCTTCCTCATCTAGCGTCAACAATGTATGAGAACGTAACAATCCTCTTTTCTAGAATTCAATTGTTAAATGAGCGTTAATATTATTCAAGAAATGTTCCTTTTCAGAATATTTGATGTCAGCTCTTTTAATTCGCTGTGAAAGGCCCTGACGATCTAAACATGTCTAAAATGAGGTAACTCTTGAGGCTCCAGGTTTTGATCAATCTCTGCCTATTTTAGATAACATTTCATCGTAATAGACAAAGAGGGTTTACCGAACTTCCGTAAACAGCCATTGCATCGAGATAGTTTTGATTCACATTACGTGGTGACCCTATAAATGAGAATTATTTGTCTTCCAAGACGTATATTCACGTCACCGCTTCAGTCTTAAAATGTTCTTATTCGCAGGAACACATTGTCACATTGTTTATCCTAGGGCTCGATAGTAAAGGGCATGTGAGAGCTCTCTTATATTATGAGAGTAGTTTGATTAAATCCTTACAAATTTTATGTTTAGGCCAAATCAAGGTGATAGAGCGCCTTAATACGGCTAATAAATTTTCATTATAAAATATTTACTTACAAACACTTCACATTAACTTTCACTATAAACTCCAAACAAATTGTATACAATCGAATTCACCAAGGTGTTTTTGTCATTCAAAATTTATTATTAGTTGATATAATTATTTCAGGCTTAAAAGAAAACTAACCTAACCAAACAGTTATTTGAAAATCTACTTCAAATTTGTTTACACAACACACATATATTTAAATGGGTTGTTTTGAAATAGGTAATGAAGAATTGAACTACATTTTGAAAAAAAAAACAATTAGTTTAGTGGATTAAACATTATTTTTGTGAACAATTTTTTGTGACTGACTAATAAACTTTGTTTACTACATTCAGCTGTTTTATTTGAAATTTCTGTTCCTATGTTAAATATTATGGACAAATATGAAACTTTAAGGGCGTCTAGGGCTCTTATGTTTAGCCCAACCTTCATAAATTTTATTTCCTGAAAAACTTCACGCCAAGCTCTTTCCAACGGCACCTAAATTATTACAATCGGCCCAGTAGTTTAGGAGGAGTAATGATCACAAAAAAAACCCTAGCGTATTAAATAAGTATATAGAATATAGATATAGATTGCACCAGCTGTAAATATTGGCAGAGATGTAAGCGAACTGTAAAATTAAGGGAACTATACGAAATATTGCAGTGCATTTACTTTTTATCAGGGATATAATAATATTCTTCTATATTTTCAACTCGAAAATAAGCCGCTTCCAAAACAAACAGGAAGTAAATGTTGTAAAAGTATAAAAGAGAGTTCAGTGAAACCGTTAAGAGTTAGCAGTAGTGGCGATGTGGCGTTTCTGGCCCAATCAAACTTTGACAGGCAGTCAATTTTTTGACAGCTACTTCCGGTCACGTGACCGGAAGTGACGTCATCAGCTGTGACGTAGCTGTGACGTGTTGTAGGTGGGTATTTAAAGTTTAAATGCCCTGCTGTGCTGGTTATTTAAATTTTAAATGGCCGGAAGTGTGTCAAGGTCTTTTGGGGATGTTTTTAAAAAAGATCTTGCATTTTCGGAAGATCCGAAAATGCAAGATAATTTTTGTTTCTTTTTACAAACTGTTGTTTTGTTGATTTTCACGTCTGTTAAAATACCATGTAAAAAATGGAATTGACAAATTAACAAGAAAATATCCTGCTACAAAGTATCCAAATAAAGATGCAATTACATAAACATAAACTTTAAAATATAGCGAATGTTCTTCCTTTTTATCTGTTAGCATTTCCTGAACAAGGTAACCAAAATTGTAACCACATAAAAATGAAAGTAGGCAAATAATAAATTTCGACGGGTTCACAAAAACCAAGTTGTAAAGTAGCGAATTTCTTTCTTCTTCCATTGTTGAATTTTTAGTCGAAACCAATTAATGATAACATTATTGCTTGCGCATCAGAACTAACAGTTGATGAAATTTCATTTACTTGTAGACTTGTAGTAGTTTCATTTGTAGTAGGTAATTGTTCGGAAGTTGGTGTAGATGTAGAAGAAACAGTATTATATTGAAGCTCAGAGTCCATGTGTGCTCGGGTAAAGAGCTGAAGCTTTAATGACGTGTGGTAGCCGTGTCCTACTGTGCATCAGTAGTTGTTGGTGGTGGGGGGTCGTTTGTTTCTTGCACTGAAATGTAGATGGAATCATAACTTTCTGGAGGATGTACTAAAATTTGTTGTATAGGATCTGCATCAATAGGAAAACTTTGCGTTTCAATGCAAAGTCCATCTTTAATAAAAGAAACATATAAAACAGAACTCATGTTTATTTAGATGTTTACTCTGCCAGTTCTACTAGCAAACTGATGTGTCAGCAGCGGCGCTGCAACCTCCCTTGACATGTGCAGCTCGGAACATCTGCCCTCCCCCCACCACCATAAGAGACTCCTCGCAATTTTTGGATTTGTAGTGTTAGTTCTAACGTAGGTGTTGTAGGGTGAACATCTCAGTACTAAACAATTGTTTTTTTTTAACATTTGGCTTAAAATATTTATTTAACTTTGTACAAGTTACAATATTTTTAAAGATGCTACTTTATTATATTACCTTAATACTTAGTTATAATATTTAGTTAAAGAAATCGAAACTGTAGTTGCGATTCAAAATAGAAACATGGTTTCTTAACATTTGCCTTAAAAATATTTGTAACAAAATATCGTAAGAAGATTTTTACAACATATTTGAATTAATATGTTTGCAAACCCTATCATGCGAGTTTTAAAAGATAAACGAGACCGAGTGGGCCGGGTTTGACCTCGCATGCTTTCGCTTGTTGCCGACCAGTTAGCAATACAACTGGTTGACCTTGCGCCGCACTTTCGCTTGCGGCCGGCCGGCGAATACAGGTCGTCGTCCTTGCTGCATCACCCGGCACACCTGTCCTTGATTGTATAACACACTCTACACTCTACACTCGACAAGTTATTCTTTCCTTTGCCACCGTCCTAACAACACCTACTTCAATTTCACAATGAACCGCTCCGAGTATACCGAGATTTGGTATAACTGGTTTTCCTATCTTCAACTGCTTGGGGTACGAATTATTCAATCGAACAACAATCGTGATTGGTATGATGTTACAACCACTATTGCTCGAAAACCTTTTCAGCAAGTTTGGAAAAACATTCTTACCGGCACCAAAATTCGCACCGAACCACCCAAAATTCGCACCAAACCACCTCTATCACCTGTATCTTCAAACGTACCCCAGCAAAAATTTCATCTAAAAAAACTGAAACTTAACCGAAAATATGAAATCTTAAGACATTTATCTTCTTCTATTTTCATTTTTAATTCTGAAAAAACCAAAATTTATGTCATTGACATTCCCAAAAAAATTCCTATTCCCCTTAACCCTCGACACTTGATAATAAATAAAAAAGGTGCAAAGTTAAACATAAATATTACCGAGTAAAACCTTTTCCCACCTCCAAAGTCCACCCTGGTGGCAAAAAAAGGCCCTTCTAAGGGCCGGCCTAAGACTTTCAAATTTAGGCTTAAGTTTAAGTATCAACCCTTGGTGACTAACAAGGGGTGGTTTGCGAAAGCCCCTATGGGACTTAGAGGTACACGGACCTTTTGTTAGTCACCAAAGGTTAAGGCTTTAGCAAAAGCTCCCCGCTATTGACTCAACCTTTGGGACTTAGAGGTATGTGAACCGCTTGTTAGTCACCAAGGGTTGAGGCTTTAGCGTCCAACCCTTTGTGACTTAGTGGTACACAGACCACTTGTTAGTCACCAAGGGTTGAGGCTTTAGCGAAAGCCCCCCCGCTATTGACTCAACCTTTGGGACTTAGAGGTATATGAACCGCTTGTAGTCACCAAGGGTTGAGGCCCTAACTTAAGCCTAAATTTGAAAGTCTTAGGGTGGCCCTTAGAAGGGCCGATTTTGCCACCAGGGTGGACTTTGATTGAGAAGGGGAAGGAATATAAGGTTTAATTTAATATATTTATTCTCAATTTTCCACCCTCCGCTGTTACTAGTAAAAATTTTGGATCTGTCGGGACAAGTGGTGGTTTGGTTTTTGGAGTTGTGAGGATATAAATTTTCGTCCTCTCCTCGTTGTAGATATAAATTTTGTTTTCTTCAATTCTGTACAGATTATATTTTTTGTTTTTCTTTAATTCCTTTAGCCTGATGTTCTTTACTGGTGCGGGATGAATTGTTTGGGGGGTGGGGGTTTCTTTGATTGGTGCGGGTTGAATTTGTTGGGGGGTAGAAGAAGGGTGCAGTCCGCACAACTCCATCCAGTCTTCAGTTAAAATGTCGTCACAAATTGGAGCGATCGGAATCTCTTCAATTTGCGGCGTTGATGTTTCTGTAACTGGTGTGGGATTCTGAAATAATTGGGGTTGATCTTCATTAACAGCATTAGCTATTATTTCGTTAATGGAGGAGGAGAGGACGGGAGTAGAAGATTTTTGCGGAATAAAATCGTTGATTGCAGAAAGGCTGATCGATACCGGGATGGAATGTTGCTTCATCAGAGGTTTCTTGAGCAGACCCAGAAGAATAGGGCAGGATGAAGAGGCAGATGAGGAGTCCATAATTAGATAAAGGAAATAATAAAATGGATATAATGAAATAGAAAAAACGTGGGAATGGATAGTAACAGCGATGGTGGCGAGTGGCAGAATAACACAAGGCGGGCGAATGGGGTTCTTATAGGCAGCAGACACAACAACCTTGTAGTCAAGGTAGTGACCAGGTCCAAGTAGGCACACAACAACCTTGTAGTCAAGGTAGTGACCAGGTCCAAGTAGGCCAGACGAAGTTGTGAGAGCGGTGGCTAGCGACCCGGCCAAGGCTACCGGCCTCGGCAGAGCGACACGTTGACCTACTAGTCAAGGCTCGCTAGCGAGGTCGAGTCTCGAGCTCGCTGATATAAGCAAGCGCGCAACGTTTCTCTTTGGCATTACGGTGAAGGTGTAACTGGTCCGCTTACGTGGAGGGTTATGCTGTAACGTAATGTTCGCCATGGTGTGTGGGGTGGCTTATGTCAAGCACACACTGCGTTCGGCTATTGTGGGAGAGGCGCCCTCCTATAATAGTCGGTCGCAATGGCAATCCACCTACCTTTCCATTTCCTGCGTGGTTTAATTGTCAGGGTTAATATTACGGTGAGGTGTGTGAGTTCGCTTACGTGATGATCACACCGTAACTGTAATATTAAGTTAGGTGTAATATTATAGGGAGGTGTGTGAGTTCGCTTACGTGATGATCACACCGTAACTGTAATATTACATAGTATAAGATAGAATAGGGGGAACGTTAGGTAGGGGTTAAGATATGATAGGGCGGTGAGGTGTGTGAGTTCGCTTACGTGATGATCACACCGTAACCGCATGCATGATAGCATTTAAGGGGTAGCATAAGTTATAATAAAGTAGTATAGAAATAAAGTAGTAGAATAAGGTAGGGACCCCACGCTTCCCCACCCCTCTTTTTTTTATAATTTTTAAATGACCTTGACCTAGTTTTGATTGTTCTACTTTATTTCGGACTTAGAATTATTTTAAATGATCTATTTTTTAGACTTAGATATTTTAATTTCAAAAGACTTACTTGTTTGACTTATATATTGATTGATTTTAAAACTCTACTTTTGAGACTTAAATATTTTGTTAAAGTTTTAAATAACCTAAGATTTTAGTTTTGTGTTGTATCTTTTATTAAATAATTATTATTTTTAACATTTGGGTTTTTGTAAATGTTTTAATTTCTGTTGATGGTGAGTTTAGTTTTCGCGTTGGTTATTATTATTTTTGAGTTTTTGCGTCATAACTTTTATACCGTTGGTTTAATCAAAAAATGTTACTGGACCTTTTTTGTTTGTCTTTTAATTCCGCTTAATTTGAGTACCCGCACGATAGATTTGGAGCATTTTTTGTTATATCCCCCCCCCCCTCCCCGCGAAATCCCCCCCCTCCCCCCTCCCCCCCTCCCCCCCTCCCCCCCCTCCCCCCCCCCTCCCCCCCTCCCCCCCTCCCCCCCCCTTCCCCCCCTCCCCCCCCCCCGCGGAAACCCCCCTCCCCCCTCCGGCAAAACCGGTTACTTGATTTCGTCGCCGTTCAACTTTAGAACTGCGTCGCCGTACACGATGGCAGTGGATATAACAAAAATGCTCCAAATCCATCGTGCGGGTAGTCAAATTAAGCGGAATTAAAAGACAAACAAAAAAGGTCCAGTAACATTTTTTTATTAAACCAACGGTATAAAAGTTATGACGCAAAAACTCAAAAATCGAGGCTATAGGCAGTGGATATAACAAAAATGCTCCAAATATATCGTGCGGGTAGTCAAATTAAGCAGAATTAAAAGACAAACAAAAAAGGTCCAGTAACATTTTTTGATTAAACCAACGGTATAAAAGTTATGACGCAAAAACTCAAAAATCGAGGCTATAGGCAGTGGATATAACAAAAATGCTCCAAATCTATCGTGCGGGTAGTCAAATTAAGCGAAATTAAAAGACAAACAAAAAAGGTCCAGTAACATTTTTTGATAAAACCAACGGTATAAAAGTTATGACGCAAAAACTCAAAAATCGAGGCTATAGCCTTGGGCTCACAGTATATATAAGGTGTGCTGTAGTCTTGTGGTTACATTTGCCATGGAATCCCTCATGATCTTTAGTGCTGTGCACAACTTTGTCGAAGCCAAAAAAGTACTATGGTACATAAGAACGTATCATAGCAATCTGAAGTGTATTAGTGGAGTACTTGAAGCTGTTAAAGCAGACGGTACAAAAATCTGTTGCACTTCGGATTCTATGGATTACGAAGGACTCGAAACATGGGTCCTTTATTATGTACAATTTTGTACAAAAATTCACATCAAAGTTGACACGGACTAAAGGGGTTTTCTAGGAGGAAAGAAAAGAATAGATACCAACAATGCATGTTGGTAGCTATTCTTTTCATTCTTCCGCTAAGATTTAAATGACCTTGACCTACTTAGGACTTAGAAAATTTTCACTAAGTTACAATTGACCTTCAAAATAAGTAGGTCAAGGTCATTTAACTTTAAGCGGAAAAAAGAGAGGAACAGTGTTATTAATTAACACTGTTCCTCTCTTTTTTCCTAAAAGGCAGGGGGAGAAGTTCCGTTAATGTCTACTTTTATGTGGCAGAATCATATCCATCATCATCTGATTCATTTTGAAAGTTGATGTAATCTACATCAACCCAAAGATAATGGAATCCTTGTTCAAAAGCCATAGTATCAATGTATGTTTCAAGTGTTGAAAACCAATTCGGATCTACGAAAGGGTTGATGGTAACTAATAAACGTTGATATGTTAAATTTACCATTCTTTCCCCAGTAACATTAATCGTAAGAAAATTAATATTCTGGAGGACATGGATTAAATTTAACATAAATTGAATATGTTGTTGAGGAGTGCAAAAAACATTGTAAAACATACGGAAACTTTCCATGATTATCGGTGAGGGAAGTGATGCCTCTTCATATAATCCACGGTTTATATATACATTTTCCCCACCATAAAGTTTTAAAAGTGGGTCAAGGTCATCTGAAGATACCCTATGAACGGGGAACAGAGCAGTAAGTGGTTAGACCACAAACTGCTCTGTTCCCCGTCCCTATTTAATTTCTCATAATTATATGTGTTTATAAACACATACAATTAATTTCATATTTTGCCAGGGGGCAGAAATTGCAGAGATGACATTTTTCTTGAGGTGCCGGCATTTGTAGTTTATACCCAATTATTCCGCTTCTATAAGCAATAGTTCGATAAAGCTCGTCCCCCGGGCCGGCAAGAGGAAGCGCCTGAAAAAAAAAATTATTAGTTTAAAGAAATAAAAAAAAAATAATATATTGTTAACAAAATAAACAATGCAGTTAATGAAAAAACGTACCATGTGACATACGGCACATATTCTGCCAACATTTGGCCCTTCAAACCAAATTTTGGTTTTGTAGACGCATCGTCTTTTATGCTCATAAATGAGCTCTCCTTGCAAAATTGGCGGCAGCGGCTCTGACACCCTTCTGATATGCCGGAGCATAGGGTTATCGGTGCAGATACGCTGCAGACACAACTCGTACAAGGAGCTCATAGTTATGGTCTGGCTATGCAAACCTCAAAGCTTTAAATACGTACCAATCACCTTGATGGCGAAGGTGATTCCCCCTCCCCCCGGGTTTCCACTATATATTGAGCGGATAGAAGCTTTATAGAATTAATAGTTTGCTACATTTTGAATCAACAAAACGTTATGGAATCTTTCCTAAAATACCTGATTGATCAAAGATTAAGTAGAAACCGAAGGGAACAAAGAAGACAACACAGATTAAAAAAAGCTTTTGAAAAATTAAAATTAGTTGTACCGGAAAGTCAAAAACAAAAAAAAATTAACAGACAATCTATAGTTCAAAATGCAATAGATTACATTAAAAAATTGGAAGAAGACTTAAAATCACCAACATTTAACTTAGAACAACAAGAATTTGAACAATCCGAACAGACATTTTTACAGGATATAGAAGAATTCCAACAATTCGAACAGAAATTTGTACAGGAAATAGAAGAATATCTTCAAACTTCGCAAAATTTAAACCAAGACATTTATGAAATTTTGTATCAACCTTTTGAAACTGTTTCCTTGCCAGTGTTAGAAAGCTTGGATGAATATTTTTTTGACGTCGAAAAGTAGAGGGGGTAAATGGGTGGGGAGCTGTTATAAAGGCAGGGTAAACAGAGTAATCTTTACTTTCTTAGGATCCAGCGCTATGGCAGGCACTTCGTCTTCGTCCAGGTCTTCTTCCTCGTCATCAAGAACATCATCATCATCTGTTGTTTCTATTGTGAAACAAAAATCTCCTTCTCCAAAAAAATCTTCACCGAAAAAATCTCCTTCTCCAAAAAAATCTTCACCAAAAAAATCTCCTAAAAAAATTTCTGAAAAACTTCAAAAACTTCAAAAATTAAGAAAATCCTGTTTTAAGAAAGAACAATGTGCTCATATTTTAAAAAAAGGAGCGAACAAAGGTGAAAGGTGTGTGAAGTTGTGTAGTGTAGGTGAAAAATTGTGTAATTTGCATAACAAACGTGAACCTTCCGAAAAAGTCAAAATTCAACCTTCTAAAAAAGTCAAAATTGAACCTTCCAAAAGTGAATTGCCAGAAAAAATTGAAAACTATAAAAGAATTAAAATCAACAGATTGAAATTAAACCACAAATATGTTTTTGTAAAAAAGATCAGTAACAGGGATGTTGTTCTTAGATGTTGTGATGAACTCTACTTGCTCAAATTACCAGTAAATCTTCAAATTCCAAATATCAGTAATGTTCATTATTATTTAGTAAGAAAATCTCCATCTGATAAAGTTAAATGGTCAAATTAAACACAAGACAAAAAAAATGGAGCGGGGGAATAGACCACTTTGTAATTCCAAGAGAATTACTTAGCGGTCTATTCCCCCGCTCATAGGGTATTTTTGAATGACCTTGACCTATTTTCAAAATTTACAATGGAGGGTTAATTTCTTATAAAAGCGGGATAACAAAATGACTTTTTACTTTTTACAATCTAGTCCTAAAAAAGAACAATGTTCGTATATTATTAAAAAAGGGTAAAAGATGTGTTGTGTAAATCAAACATTATGCAGTGCGCACAACAAATACCTCCTTTTGTTAAAACTGAGAGGTTAGTGTAAAAATGAAATAAAAAAAAAATAGGAGCGGGGGAATAGACCACTTTGTAATTCTAAAAGAATTACTTAGCGGTCTATTCCCCCGTTCATAGGGTATTTTTTGGTGACCTTGACCTACTTCTTACACTTATAAATTTTCGCTAACTGCTATTGACCTTGAAAATAAATAGGTCAAGGTCATTCAATAATTAAAAAGAAAATGGAGGTGTACGGTTTTACAGAACCGTACACCTCAGAAACCTAACAGAAGAAAAGCTAAATCTACCTATATATAAATGACCTTGAGACTTAGAAATTTTCGCTAAGTCATTTTTGTTGACCTTGAAAATAAGTAGGTCAAGGTCATTCGATAACTAAAAAGAAAATGGGGGTGTACGGTTTGACAGAACCGTACACCCCCGGAAACCTAAAAGAAGAAAAGCTAATTTACAATACAATCTGCCTAGAGTTTAAGAATTAATAAAAATAAAAAAATAAAGAAATAAAATTTAGTTTAAAAAAATAGCTAGACAGCCCAGCGCTGCACATCATGATTACAGTGTGATCATCACGTAAGCGAACTCACACACCTCACCATAAGCGCACAACGCTAAGCTAAAACAAAAATGTTATTTTGAAATAGCAAGTTGTTTAATTAAATTTAGGAAAAAATGTTATACAAATATGTTTTTTATTTCCTAACACTAAAGGAGCCAGTGTCTCGCCATTAGCGACGCAGAACAACTGAGGTCTAGCGAAACTCCGGAGGTAGGCGAACTACCCATCCAGCACGTATAGAGGTTGTAAGTGACCCGCTTTGGTGAGCGTAATCACTACAAAAGCGGTAGCCGGTTTTACCATTATTGGTTTTACCATGCAAAAGATGGAAGGAAAAAAAGGAAAGGAAATTGGAATTGAAAGGTGTCCCTAACTAAAAAGGAGTACAAGACAAGAGAGGGAATGCCCTCAACAAGCTTGTTGGAAAAAGGAAATTGGAATAGAAAGGTATTAAAAACATATCATATAACATTCCTAAAAACAAAAATTTTACTTTAAATTTAAACATTCCAGGCAGAAATATATTGTAAGTAAAAGAAAGATTTTAAAATAATACTAATTACCAAACCAGCAAATTAAAAACAAACTACAAACCCTAGGGTATCTACAAGCACAAACAACTACCATGCCTTAAAATTAATCAGTCCTACGTCAAGATGTTATTATACAAATAACACCAAGATATTTTCACCAAACAGCAAAAATGATAAAATGTTCAGGGCGCCTTCTGAACATGTTACCACCTCACTGTCTAGCGAGCAACTGATGCCGAACCACACGCGCAGATCCCGGACCCCAACTCGGCTTGAGGTCATCCCCCCTCCTCGCTTACCCCCTCCCAAACCACAGGACCCTTACTGCGGGTTTGGTTTCCATCATTCTTTTGCCATTGTTCCAACAGGCAACAACATTTCTTTCTTTACTTTACATTGGATTTGTAAATATTTTAAGTGCTAAAACTTCTCAATATTTAATATTTTAGGACTTTGAAAAATTTTCAAACCTATCATTCTTTTGCAAATGTTTAAACAGGCAACAACACTTCTTTCTTTATTTTTACTTTACATTGGACTTGTAAAACTTCCTAATAATTAATACTTTCGGACTTAGAAAAATTTTCAAACATTTGCTTCAACATTTATTTTACAATATCAAGTTTCTTTTATAATGCCTCCAACAGACAACAATTTTCCTTTTGGATGTACAATTTGTGAAAAAATATATAAAATAGTTGAACCAGAAGACTTAACGGATGACGAAAGTATTTTTGAAAATAGTTTGATTCCAGTAGAAGATACATCTGATGCTACGTCTGATGCTACAAGTGATGAAGAAAATATTTTGGAAGTACCAGTAGCAATAGGCGAAGAAACACCGTTAACACATGTTGTAACAATTAACTATGATCCAGTACAATATATACATGCTCTTGTTCGGCGACGTTTGTTTCCGGCATCGGACATGGAGGAAGATGAAAGCGATAACGATTTGGAAATAACATATTTAAACAACAGCAATGATGATCACACTTACGACGCATAATATATGTATTATTTTGAACTTAAATTATTTGACGTTGGCACTTAGATTTTTTTAAAACTTCCATTATTTGACCTTGAGACTTAGAATTTTTTTAAAACTTCCATTATTTGACCTTGAGACTTAGATTTTTTCTAAAACTTTCATTATTTGACCTTGACACTTAGATTTTTTTAATACCTGCATTATTTGACACTTAGGAGTTTTGAAATATAAGAAATTTAACTGTTATTAACACTTTTTGTGTTTAATACAGAAAAAGTGGTGGGGGTAGTGCTATAAATAGGGGTAGTTTAAGAGTGGTTCTTATTATTACTGCAACTTTTGTGGAGAGCACACCTACGTCATGTATTACTGCATCAGTTGTGAAGAATCTTTTGAAAATGAAAACTTACTACAAATACACAAAGAAGTGTACCATAACAACGAAACAAGAAACAATGCAGAAGAAGAAGATTTGGAAGAATTAGATCAAATGCTGGCTACCCATCAACAACAACTAAATTCAAGACCAAGTGTTATTCAATACGCACCCGGACCATCTTTGGATGTGGAATTATACGCCCGAGCTTTACCAGGCAGTGTAGTAACTCATTTTAAGATTGACAATGCTCAATTGCAACTAGCACAATTTATATTGAAAGCAAAAACATTAGTAACAGAAACATTGAAGAATGAACTAAGAAGATTAAATTTTATAAAGTTTGGAATATTATTAGATACTGTATTTACAAATGTTCAGAATGAAACATCACCAAGAGGATTTTTAACTAAAAACAAAACCATCATGTTTGCATCGGATATAAGCTCAATTGTGGATGATTGTTTTGAAGAACTTTTAACAAAATTACAAGAACATGAAGGAAGAGGTTCTGGATGGAGTTTGTTAAGTATAACAAGCTTAGATGTGAGAGTTCATAAACATGGATATGGAATGAGAGGTAGTAGTTATATTGCTTTGCCAAGGAAGATTCGAGTAACCAAATCTTGTGTTAATGTACAAAATGAAAATGCTGAATGTTTCAAGTATGCAATGCTTGCAAAATATGTAGAAGATCATGTGGAACGACCGAGTAGAGCATACGATGAGGTTTCCTATATGTATAACTTTCAAGGCATGACTTATCCTGTTTCAATTCAAGACATATCAAAATTTGAAAAGAAAAATCCTTTTGCATCTGTAAACATCTTTGGCTTAGATTCATCCAACAATGTCTATCCCTTACGTATAACACCCACCGAACGCAGAGATCATACTGATTTATTATTTATAACTAAAGGTGATATCTCACATTATGTATATATTAAAGATTTTGAAGCTCTAGTTTGCAAACAGTTATCAAAACGTGAACAACCAAAAACAACTTGTAAAAGATGTTTCTGTTTTGTAAACAAACCTTTAAGAAGAGGAGGTTCAGAATGGTTAACAGAACATAAAAGATTATGCAATGGAAACTATGAAGTAAGAATTAAATTACCACACCCTAGCAGATCACAAGTAAAATTTGATAAAGTTATCCAACAATACAGAATCCCCGTTGTAGTGTATGCAGATTTTGAATCTTCATTGCTTCCACTTGAACAAGAAGAAGGAGAGGAAATTACAAGCAGAACAAAGTATCAACTTCACAAACCAAACAGCTACTGTTTAATAGTAAAATCCACTCTGCCTGAAGAACATCTTCAAGAATATGGTTTGACATCTACACCAAAGATCTATCGTGGAGAAGAAGCAGCTCGATACTTTGTTGATGATTTATACGACATCGCTGGGAAAGTGGAAGCAATGTATAGCAATGTGGTTCCTATGTCACCTATGACACCGGAAGAAATTTATCTTTATGATTCGACAACAACATGCTATTTGTGTAACAATCAATTTACAGAAACTAAAGTTAAAGTTCGCGACCATGACCATCTGACAGGAGCCTACAGAGGTGCAGCTTGCAACGGATGTAACATCAACTACAAACTACCATCTTTTATTCCCGTGGTTTTTCACAATCTTAGCGGATACGATGGACATTTTATCATTCCTGAATTAGCAAGAGACAACGGTGAAATAGACGTTATAGCACAAACTATGGAAAAATTTATAAGCTTTTCAAAAAAGGTGGGCAAAATTAAACTTAGATTTGTTGATTCTTTTCGATTTATGCCTTCCAGTCTTATGAAACTTTCTGAAAATTTAAGAAGACAAAATTTAATAGAAACAAGCAAAATTGTACCTGCAGAAAAAATGGATTTGGTTCTTCGGAAAGGAGTTTTCCCGTATGATTACATCGATGGACTACATAAATTTCAAGAAACGTCACTTCCTCCACCAGAAGCTTTCAAAAGTAAACTTACCGATTTGGACATTTCACCTGAAGACTATCAACACGCATGCAGAGTTTGGGACGAATTGGAAATGAACACTCTGGGAGATTATTCTGACTTTTATGTAAAACTTGATGTGACCCTTCTCTGCGATGTGATGGAAGAATTTAGAAACACCTGCTTTGAAGCTTACGGATTAGACCCTCTTCATTCTTATACTTCTCCAGGACTAGCTTGGCAAGCTATGCTAAAAGAAACAAAGTGCAACCTTCAATTATTAACAGATATTGACATGGTGTTGATGATCGAATCGGGCGTTAGAGGTGGATTGACCCAAAGTGTTACTAGACATGTTAAAGCTAACAACAAATATCTTCCAAACTACGATAAAGAAAAACCATCAGTGTTCTTAGGATATTTCGATGCCAACAATTTATACGGATGGGCCATGTCTAATCCACTTCCTTTTGGAAACTTTGAATGGGTTAATCCAGACTCTATTGGTGATATTTCGCAAATTTCAAAAGACGGAGACACCGGATACATATTGGACTGTGACTTTGAATATCCAGAACACTTGCATGATCTTCATTACGATCTTCCGCTCCTTGCAAAAACAGAAGTTTCACCAATTGGCAAACATCCAAAATTAATGATGACTCTTGAAAATAAACAAAGATACGTAGCTCACTTTTGGGTTGTTCAACAAGCACTCCAATTGGGTTTACGTATAACCAAAATTCATAGAGTTTTAAAATTTTCCCAATCTTGCTGGTTAAAACCGTACATTGATTCAAACACCAGAAGAAGAGCAGCTGCAACATCAACATTTCAAAAGGACTTTTTTAAATTAATGAATAACGCGATATTTGGAAAAACATTGGAAAACAAAAGAAAACACAAAAATGTTAAATTAATTACAGATCCTATAAAACTAGAAAAACTTGTACAAAAACCAAACTTTGAAACATCCGTTATCATCAATGAAAACCTTGTGGCAGTATCTATGAAGAAGACAAGTGTGAAAATGGATCGTCCGTTGTACGTTGGAATGTCAATCTTGGATATTTCCAAAACCCACATGTACGATTTCCACTACAACAAAATGGTCGCCTTCTACGGTAGAGATAACATCGGAATCGCCTACATGGACACGGACGCTTTCATCTACTGGATTCTTACTGAAGATATGTATTTGGATCTTCGAACATTTGTTCACAAAAATGAATTTGATTTTAGTGACTATCCAAAAGATCATTTAAATTATGACAATGATCGGAACAAAAAGAAACTTGGAAAATTTAAAGACGAAGCAAATGGAATTTTACTGAAAGAACTTATTGCACTAATGTCAAAATTGTATTCACTACAATTGCATAAAGAAGAAAACAATATTATTAAAAAAGCTAAGGGAGTAAAAAGTTTGTATCTTAAGAAGAATGTAAATTTTGAACACTACAAGCAATGCTTATTTGAAGAAACGACTATAACTGCAAAATTCAACACCATCAGAAGTTTCAACCATCAACTGTACAGCGTAACAGAAGTGAAAAAAGCACTCTGCTCCAATGATGACAAACGACACATTCTTCCAGACAAAATTCACACTCTACCATTCGGCCACTACTCTCTCAATCCTATCAATGAGTAAAAAGAAAAAGAAAAAAAGAAAAAAAAGAAAAAAATAAAAAAAAGAAAAAAATAAAAAAAAAGAAAAAAAGAAAAAAAAGGGGAAATCACAGCATGCTCGCTGTGATTTCCCCTTTTTTTAAAATATGTTGAAATGACCTTGAACTATAAAAGCGGATGCAGAAAAAGAAACACTCAATACTAACTTGACTTTGTTAGTAAAATCATCATGACAGACTTAAAGGAAAAGATTGTTAATGAACTTCATAAACCTGCAAGAATAAAGTTTCCACGACGAAATACTGTTGTAAAAGGAATAAATGATTTATATCAAGCAGATTTAATTAAAATGCAACCGCATAGTAAAATAAATAAAGGATTTAAATACATACTTACGATTATTAATTGTTTTACTAAAGTTGCAGATGCTTTGCCATTAAAAGACAAAACTGGTAACAGCATAACAAAAGCTATGGAAGTAGCTATAAAAAGAGATAAAAATAAAATTAAACATTTACAAACTGATGATGGGAAAGAATTTTTTAATAAACATTTTGCCTTGTTAATGAAAAAATATAACATAAATCATTATTCCACAAATTCTGAGAAAAAGGCAGCTATAATTGAAAGATTTAATAGAACCTTAAAAGGTGCAATGTATAAAATGTTTTCGAAAAGAGGTTCTTACGTATGGGTTGATATCTTACCAAAATTAATAAGCGATTACAACAACAAGTTTCATAGAACTATCGGTATGGCACCTAACAAAGTGAATAAGAAAAACGCTAAACTAGTTTTACAACGAATTAAAAAAAATACACAGCCAAAAGCGGAACAAAGGAAACCAAGAAAATTTAATGTAAATGATAAAGTTCGAATTAGTAAATACAAAGGAGTGTTTACTAAAAAATACCTGCCCAATTGGACAAATGAAGTTTTTACAGTGTATAAAGTACAACCTACTGTACCGGAAACTTATATTTTAAAAGATAACAAAGGAAATTTGTTACAAGGCGGTTTTTACGGACATGAATTGTTAAAGTCAACAGTAGGCGATGTTTATCTTGTTGAAAAGGTGTTGCAAAGGAAAAAAGACCAAGTTAAAGTACGTTGGTTGGGGTTTGATAAAACTGAAGATTCGTGGATACCTATAAAAGATTTGATTTAGTTTTAAATAAACTTATTTACTCTTCTGCCTTTGAATAAGATGGAGATTGTTCACCATAAAGATAAATTTAATATTAATAACATTGATGATTTAACCGTAGATAACGTTAAAATCAACAATGGTAAACACGGCAGTTTATTTCCAAACACTGTACGATGTATAGTCAGCGGTCCTTCAAACTGTGGCAAAACTAACGTTGTGTTTAACTTAATTACAAACACAAAAGGATTGCGATTTAATAACCTATATATTTTTTCAAAGTCCTTACATCAACCAAAGTATCAATTGTTGGAAAAGATCCTGACTGATGTGCCCGATGTTAACTATTACAAATTTAATGCTAGTGACAGTGTTATGCAACCAGACCAGGCTAAGCCGTATTCTGTATTTGTATTTGATGATGTATCTAGTGAAAATCATGATACTATTAGAAACTATTTTGCCATGGGAAGACATAATAATATTGATAGCATATATATCGGACAAACATATAGCAAAATTCCAAAACAACTAATTAGAGACAATGCAAATATTTTAGTTTTATTCAAACAAGACGATACAAACCTAAAACATATATACAACGATCATGTAAATGCTGATATGTCATTTGATAAGTTCAAAGAGCTTTGTGGAAAAGCTTGGGCGGAAAAATATGGATTTTTGGTAATTATGAAAGATAAAGCTATAACAGATGGTCGTTACCGCATAGGTTTTGATAAATTTGTTTTAATACATTAATTAACAACATTATCGTACAAGTCTTCATGGTGTAAACATGGTTAATCAGGAAAAGCTATTAAAAGAAATAAAATCACTTAGTGATTCTATTAGACATAAAAACAGAGCGTTAAGATTAGGAATAAGTGAAAGAGAGAAATTTCTGGAATCAACATTTAAACCTATTACTGAGCCATTAAAACAATTAGGACAAAATGTTAAACATTCAACATTTAATTTTTCCGGAGATGCTATTTTACCCATTTCAAAATTTGAACAAAAAGAAGAATATGAAAGTGATACAAGTTTTACACAACAAGGAGAAACAACTGAAGAAGAAAGCGAACTAGGTGAAGAAACGGATGTTTTAACAGAAAAAGAAGGTCTTTCTACAAGCGAAGAACAACAAGAAGAAGAAGAGCCTATTAATCCATCCAACTTGAGCAAATTGGGCTCGGATATCGCGTATAAAGGGCCGCTTGCAAGACAATTTGTATTAAAAATGTTACATTCTGCACAACCAACTCGAAAATATCATACTTTTGGTGCTAGAATAGAAGAAAATGGGCTAATGATTGGAGATAGCAAACTTGATGTAGACGAACATGACAATATTATTATAAATAATAAACAATACAAGGGAACAAAAGGATTGTTTGAACTTATTTTTAAGCCGAAACCTAATAAATATACTAAAAAGGATTTAAACATTTTTAAACAAATATTGGAGGATACAAATGCGCATAAGAAAAATTATTCTAAAAATTTTAATGTTCATAGAAATGCATCAGAAAAATATAAAACTATTATTGCTAAACTTTTCCCACCAAAAAGAAGGGAACCCATAAAAAGAAAATCATTATCTTCTGCTGAAATAAATATTTTACATAAAAGAAGAAAAACAAATCAATCAAGTTTATCAGGAAAAGGATTATTAAAAAACTTGTATGATACTAATATAATATACTACAACGATATAAACAAATTGGTTGACAGAATGAAGTTGATATATGAAGCTAAACAAGCCGGACATAGTGGTTTAGAAAATGAATGGGTAGCTTTGGTCGGCGAATTGCGAAATCGAGGAGTAATTGCATAAAAATATGAGTATATAGAATACAAGCATAACCGACTAAACATTCAGTATAACCATGAGTGTGGATAAGTTTGGACGGTATTCCGAAACTGGAAGCAAATCAGGATCTTATGGAAAAAGAGGTGGTTTACCACTAACATCCGATGGAGATTATGATATAAGTAACAAACGTTTAAAGTTTGTAAATGATCCAAAAGATGATAATGATGCAGTAAATTTCAAAACTTTAAAAAGTGAAACATTACCTAGCTTAAAGCTTCAAAATGAAGTGTATAACGCTAATTTTTATAGAATTGCAAATCTTCCAAAACCAATAGATAAGAATGATTCGGTAAATAAAGAATATTTAATGTGGTACATAAACCAAACCTTAAGATATGATCCTAAAAGTAATAATAAAGCATATGATGCAAAAGATCTTAGAATAGCCAATATAGCAGATCCTGTTAATGATCAAGATTCAGTTACCAAAAAGTATTTACATTCAGTCATACCTGAAAAAACAGATAAATTTTCCTTTTACAACTTTGTAATACACGATATTGGAGACCCTAAAGATATGAAAGATGCGGTAAACCTTCAATATGTTACAGATCATTGTATTACACATGATATTAAGTCAATTGATTGCAAAAATAAAGTGTTAACTAACGTTAAGGAGGGAACTGCAAAATCAGATGCAGCTACAATAAGTCAAATAATGAAATTAAACAATAACAAATGGGATGCGGATGCAAAAATAATTACTAATGTTAAAGAAGGGTTGAATGATGTTGATGTAGCAACAATTGGACAAGTTCCTGCATTAAAAGAAATTTCATCAAGACTTGGTCAACAAGGCTTTGATTGTAAAGAAAGACCACTATTTAATGTTGGAATGGGAGTAAATGACAGTGATGCAGTTAGAGTAAAAGAATGGCGTGAAAGATGCTTAAGAACAGAAAAACACAAAAAGTTTTTTCATTGTCAAAACTTGCGATTGACTAGCTTAGATGACCCTATTGATATTGTTGATGCTGTTAATGTAAATTACATTATAAGACTCTTAAGTGTAGTGTTATATGATGTTTATAATACGATAAAGCCCATAAAAGCTGATCAAAAACTACATTGGGTTAAGAAAAATGTTATAGAAAAATATTTTTTAAATATGAAAACTGGAAATTTAAGATTTGCTCAAGTTGATGTTGATAAAAAGGATACAATCCTACCAAAAGACTGGGTAAAAGTTTATTACCCATAAACAAAATACATGTTTATTATAAATAAACAATGTCAAAGAATAAGTGCATCATTCATTATAAAGAATTTATAAAATAAACAAGTATTGGCATTTCCTTTCACTATAAAAAACCATGTTGAAAGTTCAACGCATCAGTCATAATCGACACGTTATAAAGAGAGGAAGAGGAATAGCATCAACAGCACTTTCTCTTGTTACTAAGCCGGTTGGAGCTATAGTTAACAAAGCTATCGATTTATTACCTGTAGAACTACATTTACCAGGAGGTTATCAATATTGTGGTCCAGGAACAAAATTGAAAAAAAGACTTGCTAGAGGAGATCTTGGAATAAATAAACTTGATCAAGCCTGCAAACAACACGATATAGCATATTCAAAGTTTGCAGATACTAAAAATAGATCAATAGCGGATAGAGCACTTGCTGAAAAAGCTTGGCAAAGAGTAACATCCAGTGACGCTAGTATCGGTGAAAAAGCAGCAGCTTTAGCGGTATCAGCAGCAATGAAGGGTAAAACGATGTTTGGAGGTGGAAAGAAGAAAGGAGGTGGAAAAAGGAGAAGAAAACCTGCAAAGAAACGTGGAGGAAATATAAGAAGAAAACGACGATCCACCGCAGGTAAAAATAAAAAGAAACAAACAATATGGTCAATGATAAAAAAAGGAGGAGGATTATACCTAAGACCGTATCGTGTGTATTAAACAGAAAAAAACAATTACTAATTCCAAATAAAGAATTAACAGATAAAGAATTAATTACTTATGTTTCTTGTTTAAAAATTCCATTTTTTAGAGGAGTGTTTATGAAAGATGCGTTACCTGTTAAAATATGGAAAAATGAAACCGGAATAGTAAATTTAGATAATAGTAAAGGATCAGGCACTCATTGGGTATGTTATAAGAAACTAGGATCAACTATTTACTACTTTGATAGTTTTGGTAATCTCCCACCACCAAAAGAACTACAATATTACTTTAAAACAGCTAAAAATGTACTATACAATTATAAAAGAGAGCAACCTGATGATACGGTAATCTGTGGACATTTATGTTTAGATTTTTTAACAAAAAGCGTTAGTCAACTTTAAGATGTCTTCCTATACAGTATCATTAACTGGAACTTCATCTACTTTGCGAAGTGTTCTTTTCCCTGCGTTACGTTTGGAAAAAGATAAATTATGGGAAGCCGCATTATTAGATATAACAACTTATAATTCTATTCCCAACGTTACTGAAAATGTTAATGACAAAATACATTATTACAAAACAAAAGATAAAAATACAAACAAATATTCAGATATACAAGTATTTAGTTTACCCACTGGAGCATATGAAATTGATGATATAAATGAAGCGATACAAAATCATATGGGAAAAGATAATATAACAATAAAAGGAAATAACAATACTATGAAAGCTGAAATTAAATCTAAATATTATATAGATTTTAGCAAAGAACATTCAATTGGTAGTTTATTAGGATTTCCTAAAACAACAAAAATTTTAGAACCTAATATTAACCATTCAGGTGCTAGAACTGTAACAATAATGAAAGTTAACAGTATAGATATTACATGTAATATTATACATGGTTCTTATAGAGATGGTGAAAATACTCATATATTGCACACATTCTATCCAACGGTCGCTCCGGGTTTTAAAATTGTGGAAAAGCCACAAAACTTGGTGTACCTACCGTTAAACACCAGTTTTATTTCAGACATTGTGGTGAACATACTAGATCAAGACGGAAATCATATTGATTTTAGAGACGAACCTATAACTATACGAATACATATAAAATCAACCGTATAACAATGGGGTTATCATTTAAAAAGAAAGAGCTGACTGGTAAACAAGTCAGTAGCACTTTAGCTATAGAAGGATTAACAAGTGATAACATTCGTTTTCTAGAAGAAATTGGATTAAAACTTATTAATAATGGAAATATTGGATATAGCGCAGGGTCCGACATTCGACGAAACCTTATGGGAAAAGGAATATCATACGCACAACCCTTACGCTTCATCAAAATTAAATAATAATGATGAAATTAGAATTCCCATACAACAACAGGATATTTATACACTTCCATGTGAAAGTTATTTGTATATCGAAGGAAGAGTAACAAAAAGAGATGGAAGCACTGCAAGTACTGTTCCGTTCATAAATAACCCCATGGCATATTTGTTTGATGAAATAAGATATGAAATTTCCGGAGTTACAGTAGATTCAACAAAAAAGGTGGGAATTACAAGTACATTAAAAGGATTAGCATCTTTAACACCGAGTGAAAAAAATATGCTAGCCGCCGCAGGATGGGTAGCACCCGATTCCAGTACAATCACTCCAAACACTTCAGGCAATTTTGACTTTTACATTCCTTTAAGATTACTTTTAGGCTTTGCCGAAGATTACCGAAAAATAATAATAAACGTAAAACAAGAATTAGTTTTGTTAAGATCATCAAACGACAAAGATATTATTCAAGCAACTGATGGAACAACGGAAGCTACTTTAGAATGGAAAATGCAATTAGACAAAATTGTTTGGAGAGTACCGCATGTACGGTTAAACGATCAGAATAGAATTTCATTATTAAGAACTTTAAAATCAGATCGTGATATCGTAATACCATTTAGAAGTTGGGAGTTTCATGAATATCCGGTTTTACCGGAAACACAACGTCATACATGGACTGTAAAAACTTCTACTCATTTGGAAAAGGCAAGATATGTAATATTTGGATTACAAACAAAAAGAAGAAACGAAATAACTAAACATGCTGGTGAATTTGATCATTGCAAACTTACAAATTTTAAGGTGTTTCTAAACTCTCAATTCTTTCCATACGACAACTTCAACATAAACTTTACAAAAGACAGGTTTAGCGTTTTGTACGATATGTACGCAAGATTCCAAAATTCATATTATGGAAAAACAAACACACCTTTATTAACGCCAAACCAATTTAAATCTAACTATCCGATTGTTGTAGTTGATTGTTCAAAACAAAACGAATCTGTAAAATCTTCCAGTGTAGATATAAAAATAGAAATGGAATTTGAACAAAATGTACCCAAAGATACATCTGCTTATTGTTTAATTTTACATGATAAAATTGTTACATATACACCTTTAACAGGAATTGTAAAAGCAGTTTTGTAAAATGAAAAGGAAAAAAATACCCCCACCACTCGGTTATAAAAGCAGGAGCGGGAACGAAAATTGTTTAGTTTACTGTCTACAGTTGTATGGGTAACATCGTCTACAGCATTATAAACAAAATGAGTTCTTTATCAGTTGTACAAGACGTTTCCGAAACAGCACCTTTATTGGAAAATGATGATAAACATTTTGAAGAAAATATTGTAAAGGAAATTGATGACTTTTTAAAGTTTGGAAAACAAAATAAAAAGTTGGAAAATAATAAAACAAACGTAAGAAAGAAAAGAAAACTTGAAGAAAATATTCCACCAAACATTTTAACTGAAGTTTTCCTTCGCATCTTTTATCCTATTTCATCTTGCATGAGTAAAAGTGTGTCGATAGGATTGGTAAAATCATTAGACTACTCTCCCGCAGTAATACTAAGCCATGGAACAAAGATGGTTTTATTTTCAGAAAATGCTTGGGATTCCTTTTTAAAACATCTACATCTTATTGAATGTTATTTAGCCAACAGTTTCTTTGGAAGAAAAACTAACATTCGACTTTTGGATTGTGACAATGAAATTGACATTATTAAACATCGTGGTCAACAACAAGTAAGAATTAGAGACTCGACACAATTTGAAAATAAAATTCTTCTAACACGTGAAGAATTTTACATTTTAAACTATGCAACATCACCTATTACCAGGTATATGAAACAATTAGTATTTTCAAGCTCTGTTATTAAGGAATATCTGGTAGATGCATGCGAAAAACAACCAGAAAGCACTTTACAATACGGACCAATAGATACATCCATCTTTAATAGAATACCTCACGAAGTGGAAATGTGGAGGCAGTTAAGAAACTTTGAACCTTTTACTGAAGTTGCAACGGAGGCTACAGAAGAAGAAACCAACAACAACAACAACAACAGTACAGAAGAAGAAACCAACAACAACAATAATACAGAAGAAGAAACTTTGCTAGGTTAAAACTACAATGTAATTTAACAAAAGAATAAACCGTGGGGTAGGCCTACTGGGGATGGTGCCCACGTTAAACATACACCAACGCGCCTACAACTGTACGGCCTGGTTTATATATATATATCTAACCTACCGTGGTGTGGAAAACAGTTGATCAGCAGACACCGTGATGAGCAGACAGGATGAAGAAATGGCAGCAAAACCTTGTGTAATTGAATTTCAAGCATTTCGCGGAAACGATGATAGATTTATCATAAAAGAATTGGTAATTTTGGATTTGCTTACACAAGTAGCATACCCGTTTTTATTTGAAGCACCGTGTTCTGTCCATGAACTAAAGTCAAAAGCTAAAATAACAAACAGATGGCTAACAAATAATTTTCATCATATCCATTGGTATGAAGGTTTCCTACCGTACAACAATGTACACAAAATTATGTTTCATTTTTGCAAACAATTTACACACATATATACCAGAGGATTGGAAAAAAAGAATTGGATACAACAGTACACAAACAAAGAAGTTTTAAACATAAAAGTGGACAAAACATTTCACTTTGATGCTAGAAATATTTGTGTTTCTACAATAAATCCGAAACACAACCAATCTCAATGCGCATTACAAAACGCGTATCACTTGGCTGCTTACTTACAACAACAAACGGAAGAATGTAGTGGGGGTTCCGAAGGTTATATAAACGAAGAGGCAACACACCCCGAGTATCAGTCTAACTCCATACTCCGAACAGACAACATCTCCTGTGAAGGATGGCATCACAACAGTTTCTCCAATGTTTAGTTGAACAATTCAACTTGCATTCAAAATCAAATACTCTAATTATCAAGAAATGTTCAGAATTAAAAGAACAGAAACATTATATTGTTCATGAAATGAAGAAAATTGATACAACGCATGGAGACGCAGTCGTCGCATCTTTATCCGATGCACCATATACACCGGGTGATGAACCAAAGTTTCAAGTATATCTTCCAAAACGATTCGTCCAGTTGCTGCAAAATGAAGATCTGCGGGAAATTCAACCAGGATCATTATATTTGGTGTCACACGGAATGAGCGGAAACAACTCTACGGAACTAACTCTGCACATCGCACAAAAATAACATTGTAAAAAAAATGTTTTAAATAAAAAGATAAAAAACAACAACATATCAGTATATGTTTTTATATACTGATATGTTGTATTTTTTTAAAACCTCAAACGGATGACCTTGAACTTTTAATCGATAGTATTATTCGATTATTTTATTCGATAGTATTATTCGAATACTTTACATAAATACGAAACTTTAACGTTGAGAGGCTCAGTTCTGTTTAAGACAGGCTACAACCAACATGTCATCCAAAAGAAATAATCTAACACTTATAACTTATTGTTGCAAAGAAAAATGTTTTAGAATACCTGAAGATCAAGTTGACGGACAAGCTTGTACAAAATGTAATTCTTTCTGCTATTGTAAATGTAGTTGCAAAACATATCAAAAGAACCGGTTGGATAAACTAGAAGAATTACAACATCGACTCGGTCTATTGTGGCAACGATTAAATTCAAAGTGATTAAACAAACACCTGCCATTACCCCCACCACTACCCCCACTACCATTGGAGGTACCTGCAGCACCGGCTTTGCAATAGTCATTCCTGCTACACCTCTCGTCGAGTAAACAACTCTAGTCATGTCTCTCAACATTCGCGGGATTCACTACAACACTATCAATCTTACAACCTACAAGGATTTGGAAATTTTTAGTGAAGAACTAAAACAACTTATAACCACTGGGTTTGGTTTATCTTTAGAACTTTATGCAACAAACAATCAAAACGAAAAAAATGTGTTTTTGCCAACTTACAACAACAAGAAGAATGAAAATAAACAAGAACTTTCAGCACCGACAACAACTTACTTTTCAAATTTGGGAGCAAACTTTACTAACTTGTAAAATAATACTTTTGTAAAAAAACAAATAAATAAAAAAAAGAAAATATCTTGCATTTTCGGATCTTCCGAAAATGCAAGATCTTTTTTAAAAACATCCCCAAAAGACCTTGACACACTTCCGGCCATTTAAAATTTAAATACCCAGCACAGCAGGGCATTTAAACTTTAAATACCCACCAAAAACACGTCCCAGCTACGTCACAGCTGATGACGTCACTTCCGGTCACGTGACCGGAAGTAGCTGTCAAAAAATTGACTGCCTGTCAAAGTTTGATTGGGCCAGAAACGCCACATCGCCACTACTGTTAGCTGACTCAAATAACAGTGTTTGAGCGTTTAGGATGGGTTTGTTTACAACAATAACTTTTATAAAAAAACTTAGTAATCAATATAAACTTCTTTGTTGGTTGATGGTTTATTAGGTAGTGTTTCCCAGAAAAGCAAAAACGAAACATTAAAAAATCAAGCGTAAAAAAGCGTGAGTGCCTTTTTTTGATAAGACACACATTCTCTTCATTGTTTCAAAACTGATATCAAGAAATGTGGAAATCACCCTTGTAATATCTGTAAGCAATATGCTTGAAAGCAGGAGAGCGTGCGGAACGGTTAAAAGAGGAAGTGTATGAAGTGTGGTGAGACGTAAAAAACATATTTTTGTGTATTATTTGAGTGCCCAGCCCTACAAAGTCTACGCGCAAGATCCTCCCGCCAACCAATGACGGGCTCAAGGGAAGAGCAGGTGAAAATTGTCAAGAGTATCTCATGGGATTTTACGGACAATGAGGATAAGTGTTTGAGGGTACACAATAATCTGATTTATTTGTGATGTAAATCTGTGGTTAACTTAGACCTGTTTTGCGAAAGGCAAAACAAACAAATACTTTTGATGTTATATTCTGATTAAGATCGATGTTATGATAAAAACATTTGTCAGGCTAAAACTGCAACAGTGGAACTAAAAGCTACAATTTATTTGTTGGGGTCCCCGAATGTTGGATGGATTCCAGAACATTAAGACAAAGGTTTGTGCTGAGAGATTTACTTCCGTGGGTCTAAAATATAATAAAAATATTGAATAATAAAACTTGTTGGTGTAGTAAGTAAAGTAAATGATACATGCCTTCCCATTTGTTTACCACATTGTGAATTTAAAGTTATGAGTGATATTCAATTAGGAAACAATATTTTTATATACATACATTCATTTTGTATAATTCGTCCACCGAACAAAAATTTAGTTATATGTTCTTATGCGTAATAGTATATTTCATTACAAGGACCTAAAGTGACGCTTTTCGTACAAGGTCAAGTTTTACAACCGAGGCTGTAAGCCGAGGTTGAAAAATGACCGAGTAACGAAAAGCAGCTTTAGGTCCGTGTGATGAACTATATTTTTCGTTATATTGCTCAATACAATACGTAATCTACTTAAGAAAACCAAAATGTTACAGCTTGTTTACCTTTAAAGATGCCTTTAAAAGATGCCACCGTCTTGTTCTTGCTAATTTGAAGCAATCAGCTGTTGTCTGTTTCATTTGTGTTAGGCTAGACTGACAACAATGAACAACTATCGACGTATCGAACGCATGTAATAATCGATTGGTGAAATGAGCGAGTTTCACAAATTGATTAAACTGACAACAATGAATGTTTCGATAATAACGATGAATGTTTCGATTATTTGTAATCGAATGAATAATGTTCGATTATTACGACGTACTCGGCACTTTTTGACTTTTATAGTCCTAGGACTATAAAGAGTCAGCTGGTATCGAGTACATCAGCTTTTAATTCCTAGTAATAAAAAGAGTGTATTTAGGTCCGGAAAACATGCATTAAAAACATCTGTTTTTGAAGCAGTATAACGAAAAAAAATATTTTAAGTCCCATAATCTATGTTGTTGATCATCAATGGCCTCGTTATAAGTAAAATAATTTATGTTTAATAATGTAGAATATAGGTCCAACTGTAAATTATAATATTTAAAAACTATTATTCAAATAATTTTACTGACTACATTTATTATTGACATTTTTATTCAATTAAAGCTTTTAAGATATTAAAAATTAAAAACATCCCGTCGCAGCAAACCTGCATACTCAGGAAATTTCCAAGTACAAAATATCCAGTAATCTATTATTACGAAAAGAATAAATGTAAACAAGTGATATATTTATTTACTAAAATAATATTTCATTGCTTGTTTTACAAAGTCTCTGTCTACAAATATTAGTAAAAAAGTTTGATAAGAAATTGATTTTTTTTAATAAGCAGGCTAGATTGTTTGTTTTGTTTTTTACATTATTATATTAACATAAGAAGTTCAAAAGCCAAAATCCTATTAAATATTTTGATGAACTCAAGAAATACTCCTCGAGATTCGTTGAAAACCGCAGTAGAAAGTGAATAAGAAATTGACATAGACAAAACTCTGTTGTCCTGATACTAAAATACTTAGGAAAAAATGCGAGTGGAATCATCTATGAGACCAATGGTCTTAGAGAGATGATTTAAAATACCAAATTGTTTGTTTTTTTTCGAGCAGAATCCAATAGTAAAAACAATTATTGGATAACTTTTATTTTTCAATTTTAAAAACTAAACAACCCATATTTGTGGGGTAAAATGGAGGTTTTAATCCACTTAGGATACGTCGATGTGCTGGGTTACGAACACGACCAAGATAATATAGTTTTACATCTCTGTACCAAATTTTATCACGATCGAACGATATTTACAAGATTTTTCATGTCTACAAACAAAAAATGAAAATTCTATTTTCCATTAAAGACCATGTTAAATTTTAAACAAATCGTGATTTGTGCAGATAAAAATGCCTTTGTACAATTAACTCACTTCATATCCAGAAAGTACACATAAAAAGCTATGAATTAATATAAATATTAGTATGATTGCTGTGGTTACCCTTAAGGGGTTATTTTTGTTCATTCTGTTAAAACGACGGTAACAGCTTATTTTTAAGGAAATTCACTAAACGGTTGAATCAGTTACTTAGCAAAAGTGCGTTGTTATTTATTTAAAAAATTCATTAGATTCTCTCCCATCTGAAATTATTTTTTCTTTACTTATGTCGTACTCAGGAAGCTCCTCCTCACTAGTTTCCCTTAATGCTATTTAGAATTGAACTGGAAAACAGCTATATCCTAATTTAAAAGCAGGGGGAAATTAATAAATATACTAGTAGCTCTTGGCCATTTCACAAAAGAAACAGACATTCGAAATGACAAAAACCTTTTTTACTTACTTGTACATGCACGATGAATCTGTTTACTAAATGTTAGCTTGTGTAACCTGAATTACTATCAGAGACTGTTAATTGTTTTGGGACTAGCCTGAGGTCTCTTGACAATCCCACACCTACCATGTACAGCAGTAATATGGTATATATATTTATTTAAATGTGTTATAAAATATTAATTGTAATTTTTTTCATCTTTTGACACAGTAAAAATTGCAATGTCTCCTAAGCAAATGAGTATATTAAATGTAATGGCAGCGCATTAAACATAATACCGATGGTTGCTAAATTATTATAATTTAAACAATTTCATTGGTTTCTCTTATAGTTTTCTTAAGACCATCATATAACAATTATAAATAAACTTTTATTTATCTACAGGAAAACTGATAATTTTAAGAGAAAACAACCGTCTTCCTAAGTGCAGGAAAAGTTGCAGATACAGGAAAAAGCATCTCAAGCCTCTTTAGCTAATGGCTAGCTGACGTTTTTCCAAATATTCTTTGACCTTCTGTCCGACTTACTTTCTTAATAACGGTGGATTAATTAATCTTATAACATGTATGTATGTTGATAACTCCACAGTATATAATGCAAAAGTATAATAATAACTTTCCTAATCATGGTGGACCTGCTAGAAATAAGTTCAATAAGCACCACTTATTGAACAGAGGGGTCCGGTGAAAAAAAACAATCTCGTTTCCCGTCTTCTGGTTACCTTACTGCAAGACCTGGCCGGCTGTGGGGGTTAACCCTTTCCAAACTTTACGAGTTGAACCTCAACAATTAATTGTCCCTGTTTATTCTGCCAGTCGTGCCATGGGCAGAAGGTCCAGTAATTTGTATTAATGAAACTCAGCTATTTTTCATTAAAAATACTATATCGCTTTTAGCGCTGTCTTCCCTACATTTTAAGCAATGAAATATTTTAATGAAGTTTTGATAAATGACTGGGACGGTGGTGTGTCTTGTAATCCAGCTACTTGGAGGTCACGAATTGTGGATAGTTAAGAGCGATGGCTTATGGACACGGTGTTCCCTAGTGCCCTAGTTGGTATTAACGTCCGCACTATTGAGTACTACATTCATAAGACCGTCCTCATAATTAGACCACGTAAATTTTGTAAGCCAGGTGAAATTGTGGTTCGGATCCCACGTTAAAATCTAGGTCCCTTAGTTGGGCTATTAATTAACAGTATTGTCTAAGGAACATGTCGCCCTTAGTAAGTAACAAGACTACAAGATCGCGCCTAAATCATCCTACACTCATCCTTCACCCATATTCGCCTTAAAATGCTCCTAACTGGTTTTCGGCTTGTTAATGGTAATGTAATGATAAGTAATTTTTTATGTGATTTAAAACATTAAATAAATGTGGTTTCATATTATGTGTTATTTTAATGGCAACCAACGCTTTCGGTTTCATTTCTAACTATAACAAGAACTAAAATTTTTTAAATGCTTTCAATTTTTGTTCAATTTTAATTCAACTTTTTACTATCATAATTGTTTTGATTATACATGCTACCGTTCAGATAAAATGTAAGTAGGATCTTCATAGTATACGATAATTATTAATTGTACTTCGTGAGCGTTCTAAAATGATTTTATATAAAAAAAAATACACGAACACCCATGAATAAATAATTCATATAATACATAATATTAAACGGTTCAATCTATGTCATTGAAATCATTATGAGGGCTTTCATTGATACGATAACTGAAGACCTGTTAGCAATAAAAATAACCTGGAAGACCATGTACAGAAATGCTTGCATAAATAGGGTATTGCCTTGTATTCAGAGCGATAAGAACGTGATATTGAAGGAGTTCGGACATGTCTTTGTGTTGGAAATCTCCCAAGTGACTATTTCCACCTTCCTTCAGAGGCACGATAGCAACACAGTTGACAACAACTATGATGACCTCATACAATCTCTCTTGCTCTTCAAACTTTTCTTATGTTACCTCCTTTTTCAAATGTAAGTTATTATTTTACTGTCAAGACAAAATTCAATCCCTCAAAAAATTCTTGAAACAGAAAATTTAAATAGGAGAGTTAAGTTTTTATGAGGAGTAGATTAAATATTTTGAGTAAACGCATTATTATCTGAACAATTCGTGATTGTTCCAAATTTAACATGGGCTTACAGGGAAAAGGGAATTAAAGATTGTTTAGATTATTTTTAGCGTTGTATTTCTTGTAAAATTATCTAATCCTGATGAAATCAACTAGTCAACTAGTCCTATCAACTAGTCAAGTTGGCCAATCCAAAGTGGGGTGAAATTTGAGTTTAATAATATAATCATATTGGGTTTTTAAATAATGGTTTTTTTATAATGTTTTTAAATTTTTGTTTTTATTATTAGATTCAGCCTTGGAAACAAACAATTTGGTATATCTAATTCTTACTCTGAGTCGATTGGTCACGGAGTTATTGGCGAATTTCCCATGGTTTGAGCTATTGCCGTCGATTTAACAGAAGAGGCAAGACAAACAAAATCATTTGCCTCAACATCATGTTAATGTTTACAAAAACAATGGCTTTTTTATTTGTGCTTTTTGGATATGATTTTATATTATAATGTTAACGCATTCATAACTGAAAATACTACGATTCGTTGCCAACGTAACGTAGGATTAAAGGAATGGAGCTAAAAACAATTTAGTATTTAAATCATTACTACCAAGATATTGGGGCTTCTCATTTCTGGTCATTCGTTTCAGTATATCAGGACAGCAGAAGCTTTTCTTTGATTATCTCTAGTTCACTTGTTAATAATGTTTTAAGGAGATTAGCCGTTTTACATTATTTTTCATCAAAAGAGACACTTTTAAAAAGGATATTTTTTGCTTATTTTGATATTTGTTAAAAAATATTAAATAACATTTTTAATAGTAATATAAATTATTTTATATATTTATCAACCTATAGAAATATTGTTAACAGAGCAAAGATAAAAAAAGTACACGGATACGATCAGCACTTGTAGTATGTTGTTTACATTAAATACTAAACAGTGCATACTGTACCTGTGTTTGGAGGAGACTGGGTAAAATAGTCACAAATGTTTGAATTTAATATATATAAATGTTTTATGTTTGTTTGATTTAATTAAGAAATTATCACAGTTTTTCATCATAAATTTGCTGTAAATTTTCTGCGACTGTGGTATTTTTGTTAGACAACATCTTTGTCTGGGAAGTCTGTAACAATCCCATGTAAGTAGTAGAATTCGTTATTTCTTAGGGCAGATATCTTAGTATTATCTCATCCAGCGAATAAAAACATTATACTGAACCGAAGCAAGCGAGAAAGAAAATGGTACCTCATTTTTCACAAATATGTGTGGGTGTCTCCTCTAACGAGCCAGAAATAAGAAAAAGCCAGTGTAACTTACGATTTTTATATAAATTCCTACAATTTTCAAGCCTGTACAATTTTTGTGTGAGTTACAATGAAGGACCATAGGATATCGGAAACACTCACTGCCAATGATCACCGGCTGCAGATGTCTCAGCACCTAATGACCGGGGCAATTACAGTTGTTAGCTTTCTAGTGGATGTCATTACCGAGTGAGAAAAAGTTCTCCGCTCAAACTTACAGCAGGGTAATGACAAATATCCTCTAGCCCAGTCATTTAGACCCTGAAAAATAAAATAAAATCTTATAGTCTGGAAATTTATTTTAAATGTCTTTTTCCTAGGTGTATATTTTAACATACCAAAAAGCCTCAACGGTGATTGGTTGGAAAGTAGTTGACATTTTTTATTATTTTTTTATAAATTTTTTTTATTTTTTTATTTACATGCATACTTTTCAGGTAATCACCCAATTACAAAGACATCTTGGATTTTAGGTACCATGTTTGTGTTTTTTTCTAAATCTCTTGAAAACTCTCTTTTTTATATACTCCATTAAATTTGAAAATAAAGGGAAATTGAATTTCCCGCAAGAAAAATATATAATATGTTTATTTTCGTCCAAGCATTTACAATAAAAACACTAAATTTATTAATATATGGACAAATTCCATTGATGAAATAAAATAAATAAACATAATAATTATTTTCTTTTCAATTAAATATTATATTAATATATTTCCTTCCGAACGAAATACATATAAATATATGTGCAACATCAATGCCCGACAGGTTAACGCCTAGAAGACAAATTTATAAAAAATTGATTTTCCTCTCTGAAACAAAACTTTGTATGGTACAGTTTCTAAACTTAAAGTGTTCTTCGTGATAGCAGGACTGGTAATTCTAACAATTTCAAAATTTACCGTTGGTTGAAACTTTTAAATTATATTGCTGAAATTTTGATGACATTTCCAGTAATTTGACCCCTCAAACATAAACACTGATAAAAATTAAGGCCTTGGCGAGCTCATAAAAAGGTTACTTTTTAAGGCATTATGAAAATTATTTGGTCACTACAACCGTTTTCTGAGGTCACCCACACCTTTATTTTGGACTAATCTTTATGACTGAGGTGTCAAATTACTTGAAATTTTGTCAAGATTTTAAGAATATATGCTATTTTTCTTTAGGTTAATAGGCTTACATTAACCTAACCATGCTTGTGTTGTTTAACCTTACCCTTTGCCTTTACCTTGGTTCGTTCCACTCAAATTCAAATTTTTTTGTGGAAGGATATTTGTCAAGATATTAATATGTTTAGTATTTATATTGTATTTTAATGGACCAGAATAAACATATTATTTACTCTTCCTGCAGGAATATTAATATCCTTTTATTTTAAAACGTAATAGGGTATATTAAAATTTTATAGTTTTCTAGATATTTAGAAAAAAACCCGAAAAATTGTAGTTCCTAAAATCTTACGTGGCGACCACTTATCGAGCACTCTCCACTCGAGCTTTTTCGACCGTTAAAATTTACACATAGAATGACTTTTTCAAACAATTTTCAGATCTATATTTTTGTTCCTTTTTCCAGTAAATTTTGACTATAAAATGACTGGACATTCCCTTAACTTAACAATGTAACTTAGAAAGAAAACGCCATCTCATTTTCTAGAATTTTAAGGCATATCTAACAAATCTTAAATATTAACTTACCCATAGTACTATTTTACAATAAACAAAACATTTGTAACAAACTATATATTTAAATTCAACTTTTAAAATTTACACCAAAAGGATATTTCTAACAGTCATCTCTTGGTGGACAATAGACATAACAACAACTTATCTTGGTGGTTCTAACTTCACATAACAACAATAGTGCGACTTTAGCTTGTCAACCATCAGACCATTTCAAAAACATTTAAATAAATTAAAAATATATATATATAAAACTGATGAAAAATCAAATAAAATTGAAAAAGATTTTTTAAATGTAAAAATTAAAAAACATTTTACACCAGTCACAGATATGCATTTTTTACAATGTTATATTTTCTTTTATCCATATATACCACTTTTTAATAAATGCCTAGTTTAATATAATCAGAAAAGGTCAATGCAGTACTTGTTTATTTTAGTTGTTAATTGAGTTAATTAAAAGTTAATGAGTTCCACGGTATATTTCAAGAGCGCTTGTCAGCACTTGTTTCATTTCGTTCCTTTGTATTTTGTCTTACTGTCTGAAACTAGTACAACTTGTCATTTCATCTCAAATAAGTTACAAAAATATATCCTTTTTTGTGTACTTGTTGTTACTTCATAAGATTCATGAAGCAAAAGCTTTATAATTTTTTAACTATTTTAATGCTATGTTAGAGACATTATATTATATTAATAAGTACATTCTTTTACTTTTATGGTAAAATCTCTTGAACCAACATATTATGTGATGAAATGAACAATTTTATATCCTAATGGCAATATTTTATAAAATTATATTCATAAGAAAAATATTTTAACAAAATATAAACATTTCTGATTTTCAGATGTAGTAAACTGTCTTTAAAAGGAACGTCACCTTAAAGACCTATTAATGCATTGAAATACATCACGAAGCCACAAGTATACCGTTTCCAGTGGTTTAAGGTGTTGTGTTATTATTACTTTACAGGGGTGCTGAAAAGGATGATGAACCGGCCTAATATCTAACATCCTTTGTGGTTTATCAGAAAAGGACGTTGTTATACCAAGACATTTGTGCCGGTAAAATTTTATAATTCTGTTTTTATTACTTCAAATGTTTTGACTGACCTCAAAATTGGTAATTTTATGATGCCAACTATCCCAAACAATAATAAAAAATAAAAAACCAGCCATAACCTAATTCAACACTAAAGGGTAGAATACAGAAAACACTCTACTGACTGGGGAAGAAACTCGAAATGTTGTACTCTTATGCTAAAAAAAATTCCATACAATAATAAAAATAATTATTCTCCTATGTCGAATATTTAAGGGGTGGTTTAAGGAAAACACCCAGTCAGCCTTATGAAACATTTAAAGCAATAGAAACACAATTATAAAATTTTACCTGCACAAATATCTTAAGTACAGTAAAAAAGTTCCCGGAATGAATTTTTGTAGACTTTTAGCGTGATCGCCAGCGGGAAATTCGTCTTGCAGTAGTTGGTACGACTCCTGGGGAGAGCAAATCGGTAGTGGGGGTATAGCTGACTTGCCGTAGTGCAGTATTGGAAAGCACTTTCCATGTATGTACCTGCAACCCTAAGTTGTCAGTGTTGTTGTTTGTTGAGTGAACAATTGTGATGCATGTTCAAATGATCATGAAGGATGGTGTGAACACTTCCATGTGCTAAATTTACCTAAAATTCTGGTAAATTTATCACATGGAAGTATTCACACCATCCTTCATGATTATTTGAACATGCATCAAACTTGTTCACTCAACAAACAACATCGACAACTTAGGCTTGCACGTACTGGAAAAGCGCTTTCCAATGCTACATTGGGGCAAGTCAGCTATACCCTAACTGCCGAAGTGCCCTCCCCAGGAGTCGTACCAACTACTGCAAGACGAATTTCCCGCTGGCGATCACGCTAAAAGTCTACAAAAAATTCATTCCGGGAACTTTTTGACTATACCTATAACCAAGTCCCTTTCTGTTACACCACAAAGGGTGTTAGATATTAGGCCGTTCCATAAATTTTCAGCACCCCCTGTAAGGATATAATAACGCAACACCTAAACTTAAACACCTAACAACCCCCTTAGCCAACAGGGGGTTTTGTCTGAACTATCTCTCATATCTCTTAGGGGGTTGGATGTTTATCATTATTGTGAGGGATGGTTGGTAGTAAAAATTGCAAATTTTGAAGTTGATCAGTCAGCCGAAAGTACCCAGTCAGTTGTGTTTTCTCCCCAGTCAGCAAGGGTGTTTTGTCTTAACAACCCCTTTAGAGTTCACTTAGGTTGATGGTTGTTTTTTATCATTGTAGGGGATATGTATTAACATGAAATTGCAAAGTTTGAAGTCAGTAGGTTAACCGAAAGTACCCAGTCAGCCGAGTTTTCTCCTTAGTCAGCTGATCAGCAAAATAGATGATTCCGAAAATTACTACTTAATGTTTACAGTGACATCGTAAAGATTGGATCATTTATTAAATTTAGTTCAAAATATATTCAGCCGTGTCCAGATTTTCCAGCATCCTTGTATGCTGTTCAAACTCTACGGTGCCCGGTGGTTGTAAGTACTAGCAGTAATTAGTTGTTTTTTTAATCGCGTTTCGTCACCAAAAAGGCTGGATTAGTTTACAGTTTACCTAAAACGATGAGAATAAAATACTAAATTATAAAACAAAAAATGTGCTATGACCAATTTTCACTAATAAAATTGCTTATTAAATTAAAATCATATTTCTCATATGGGGGGTTTCTTGTTTTGTACGAGTTGAGCGATGTTGTATTTTATTATTTTAAAAACGTAAAATACTGGTTGGAAAAATTATTTAAAATCAGACCAAGAAATTCCATTTTATTATTTTTAATTCATTTTACCATTGTTTTTTACCTAAGACTAATTTTATTTTTTGGTTCTTGGATAAATTTGTTTACTTTGGCTTCTGTTCATGTTTCTATTGAAACATCAATAGTAATTAAGTATAAACTATTAAATAAATATAAGTAAATATAAGTATAAGTATAAACTATTAAATAAATATAAGTCAATATAAGTATAAACTATTAAAATACTAAGCACAAAAATTGAAAAACATATATAAGTACTTGCAGCATTAGTGATTGTAATACATCTCCTTAAAATATTAAAACCTTTCACAAGCAATTACTTTACTAATGGCCTCAAAACGACAATGGTGGACATTAAATGCATTGCCTCAGTTAAATGGGTCAGGCAATCATATAAGCCATTAAATGCTGTATATGCTACTGCATCAATATCTAAAACACATCTTGGTACGTTTAAAAGTTGAAACTTTATTTATAATATTACTCTGAAAAGTATAAAGTATCATCTTTAAATACAATTTTGATGATTATTTATGACTGAGTATCTGTGTACCGTTTATCTCTGATTTAAGTAAGTAGACAAAAAAAGTCTATACAAATATTAAAAAGATTTCAAATGTTTGAAAACATATGTTTAAGATTTCTTGTATATTTATAGTACTGGCTCAATTGATTTGATCCTTTGAAGGCTTATTAGGTCTTTATTGCAAAACATTACACTTAACTATTTTTACTTTATTTTATGAATTTTAGTACACATAAATTAATTTTTTTATATTCTCGTTTGTTGTAATCCACTTATAATCAGACTTTACCATTAATCTTAATCTGACTATCATAATCTTAAAATAATTTAGTGAGTCGGTGGCGCAGTTAGTAGCGAACTCGGCCCCGATTCTGAGGTTGCAGCGTAGCAGGATCGAGACCCGATGATGTCGCATACTTTTAGCAGTACCGTTCATCCTTGTACTGTACCGGCTCATTCCTTGCTTTGCTTAATAACTTCCACGCACAGGCATGAGGCCCAAGTGGGGGAGGGGGGCAAATGTAAGGTAAAAGAGGCCGCCACCCCTGAAAAAAATCGTTGAATTTAAGGATCGAAATACACAACACCATAAAATAACAAAATGTTTCCTTACACCAAGGAATAACAGTTTTCAACAAGTTTTTCAATAGCAATAACAAAGTTTTTCAACACCTTAAAATAATAAAGTTTAAATTAAAACTAAAATAGTTATTATTTAGGTAAAATTTAATTTTTCTAAGTAACTTTTGTAATTTTTTCTTACGTTCAAAATTAAGTCAACGGACGCTTTGCCAAAAGCTTAACATCTAATGATGTTATTATTAATAAAATTAAACGGAAACAATGGTTTCAGGACAAGGATAATATTAACTTCTTGAAAGCTCAAAGAACAAAGGTAACAAGAAGGGGGGAGGCGTAGACACCGTCTCTAAAAGTATAATTCCCGACGGGTTTTCTTGTTTAAGGTACAGAACAATGGAGCACTGTTTAAAGGTTAGTAACAAAATTAATTGTATTTTTAATTCACGCGAAGAGTTCAAATCAGAATACAACTTCCAAAGTCCATCTAATGTACTTCCAATCTTTTACACTCACATAAAAAAAGTGTTAAATAATTTATACCAGAACAATTTTATTCAGAAAGACTATATTATAGTTTATATTGAAATATACATTACTATATAAAAATACATTTTTTTAAATATGATGAATCACATTATATTGTAAATCAACATTTCACTTTGTAGAAATACTCAAATTATAACATGATACAGCGATGATGTATTGAATACCTGCCTTGTTTACGGAGATGAACATAACATATATAACTAATGTATCTAATCAACACTTGGATGAGGTTTAACTTTAATTCGTAGTACATTCAAGTTTTGGAATTGATAATTAACATCGAACATTACTGCTATTGATAAACTAAAAATATTTATCAAGAGAATGTGTGTATGGAAAAGAGATTTTTACCTTTTACAGAATTCTCTAATCTTCACAAAAAGTCAACCAAAGACACTGGAAATCGTGTTCAAGTGCGAAAATTCCGACCTTTGAGCAACTAAGTACAGAAGCGTTCCATCACGATCTCTGAATTGTTTCCTGATGCCTTGTACCCTACAAAGCCACTAGTAATTTCGGGTAGCAATGGAAGCAACAAGCATTACTGACGTGATGTATTGTTACTGAAACTCAGAAATCCACCTATCTAGGGCCCCTAAATTAATGTAAAGACCGTTGAGAATCAAACATCGTTGAGTGCTAAATAACTTTCATAAATTTTACGGTTAATTATGTAAATATTAAATATTTTCATTTTAATAAATCGAGAGCTTTATAACGACTTTATTAAAGTTACATTAATAAATGCACCCAAAGTAAATTTATCTTTTCAATATAAAGGTTCTCTGAATATATTAAAAGTTTAAATTAACTAATTAAGTTTTAAAATAGCGCCTAAGCAAAGGATCAACTCCACTAGTCTAAAAGGATATTTAATCATTATTTTTATTGTTGTATTACTAACCAATTATTTTAAGTTATTCTTTACAGTTAAATATTAAAAATGGATGCACATTTATTTTTGTAGAATTCACTAATTAAGTTGTGATATACCATAGATACAAGAAATTCAGCTGAGAGATACATATTAAACCAAGAAGTTTATTTCAACCTCATAAAATCTATAATGCTATAAACATTAAATGTGTTTATATTTATATGTTTAAGATAACCTTATTAGTACTAAATTATTATACAGAATGTTTTCAGACTCTCTGGAAACATTTTGTAGACTCATTCCTTGCATCAAGACAAACATATTTTACCTAAAACTACAGGTCTCTAAAGCCAAGTTTTCTATGTTTGCCGGTAAGTGGTTTTACTAATATTTTGATGACTTTCGATTAACTCAATGTAGAAATCCTTGGCCTTATTGTGTGTCTTAGTACACTCAAAAATTGTGCCAAATGGAAATACCTTGAAGTATAATTTATCTCAAGCCATTTTAAGATGGCCTTAAAAACCCATTTATGCCGGTCTTAAAAACCCATTTATGCCAAATTCATGAAACATCGTTGAGGTGAGTAAAAATATCAAGGGATGGCAAAAAGTGAATATTTTCAAGTCGAATCTAACTACAACTTGATCAATAGAATTATTTCATTAAATGCCGGGTATTTAGTTTTTAAAGCTTAAAATTGTTACCTGCATTTTTGGTTTGATGTTGTAATCCAATAAAAAGAAAACAGTTAAATTAGGAAGAATTATAATAGCTTAAAATGTATAGAAAATATTTAAAATACTATTGCCTAAGAATTAGTCAAAAAGATATTAACATTATTATTATTTGTCACCTGGCTGATTATTACCAAAATTCATTGGTTATGTTGTCTATGGGTTCATTTTAAAATTCTCCTTTGCATTTTTCTATTAATATTTTACTTACTTTGCAAGGTTTTAATAACCGGTCGTGGTCAAATGATCCTGATGCAGTTTAGGTGACTACAGCTGTTTCATGTATTATAATTAATGAATTAAAAACACAACATGAGGTCGAATGACAAATTTACAACTATTATTCTTCTATCTTCATGGTCTTCATAGGTTAAATTTGTTCGTAAACAGTAATTTCAAACTCAAAAGTAATTTAAACTTTTCAAGTCTGTAATCAGTGATCCACAGACTAGCCCATAATGAAAACGTTATCAAAATATAGTAAATTAAATAATTTACTATATTTAGTAAATATATTTTTCTTACAGCACAGACAAATCCACAAGAGGTCTACAGAGAGCTTGGAAACACCCTGTATTATTATCTGATATTTTGTATCCATATATTATTCTTAAATGACCCTCCACTTAGAAAAAAAGATCGATTGTTTAGGATTAGAAATATTTTGTCAATTAATTTTATACAGAATAAAACCTAATAATAATATACTAAAACCAGGTATACTATGTTCACTCATTACATTAAGCTCATAATACATACTTTCATCAAGCATAATAAATTTACAAGGCTTTTTGAGTTTAAATTAGTGCCAAAATAAACGAATATTATTTGCAAGGTTAAATAAATTAATGAAACTAATTCCTTAATTCCTCTTAGCAGTTTGCATCCCTGAGAAACAAACCCATTGTATCGAGGCTTATGTGGAAGGTCTTCTGATGAAGAACCTCACAAAGGGTTCTGAAAGTAATAATAAAGTTCTCTCTAAGGTATAAAGTTGGATCTACATCTTCATAATAGAACCACTGATAAAAAATAGGATCTGATTCAAACAGAGGTGCAGAATATACCTTATTGTATGTAAGAAATTGCATTAATATAAAAATAAATTAGCATGGAGAGAAGGAGACTTATTTATCAAGTATATATTAATCTTTAGAACTAAATAGATTTGAAGGTATTCTTAAGTAAAAAAATAACTTGAAATGTGATGGTGCATTTAATAATGTTGAAACGAAACGCATATTAATGCAACCTTTTGGAAAGTTCTTGTGTTTTTAATAAAGGTTCCATTTATTTATTTCATAGTCCAAATCAAATATAACTAATTATATTTATATTCCTATTCTTAAAGTGTGGTTCCAGAATATCTTAAGACCTTTTGTGTTTTTTTGTTTGCAACAGGATAAAACTATTATTTACAGCACCTGAGTTGTATAAAAAACATTATACACAACAAAAATTAATAATAAATTGTTTTATCAAACAAAAAAAACCTAAAATATGATTGTTAATTTAATAAGGTACAGTATAATAGAAACGTATATCAATACAACCTTTTGGAAAATGTTCTTGTAATTCCTCACGAAAGTTTAATTTATTTATTACTCAGCATAAACCAAAAATAACTGATTAATTTGTATTCCAATTATAAATTGTGGTTCCTAAGTATCTGTTGTGTTTTTTAAAGCACGAAAATAAACATATTTTTTGTATAACCTGGTTCTCCAGTACCTGGTTTTCAACATCTACATTTTTATTCAGTAATTGTAAAAATGGTAGTAGTGTTCCAATAATATAAAAAACACATATATTTGGTAACGAATGGTTTTCTAATTCTATACAACATCCTCCTTTATTTATTGAACCGCAGATCCTTTCAAAAATATTTTCTAAAAACAACACACCAAATAAATTGGTGTTGCCCAATTCTTTGAAAAGTAGTCCCACCAAATAAAAAGCATATCTCTTCGACCAAGAATCTGGTAACGGATCTGACTAAAATCCAACAAAAAACTGTTTTACCGTTTTATTGAAAATAAACTGAGCTTCTGTCTGTAACCGTCTTTTAAACTTCACTTGAAGTATCGACAATGAACAATTCTTTATTGTTCATCAATCAAACAAACCCATACTAAAGTTTTGTTTTAACAAGAACAATAGTTGGTCATAAAAACACTGCGCGTTGAATTCCCACGAACAATATGAGTTGGTTTATCGTACTTTTTACTACCATAGCATTCATAAAAATCTTACTTCCTCACGTGTAACTTAAATTTTAATCCTTTGACTTATTGTACTTGAGCGTAGATCAATGAGCAATGAGCGTTCTGCTGAAGTTTCCATGCTTAACATTAGACGTATTTAAAAAAGTAAAGGTTTGCGATTTTTTATGTTCTGTTTTACATTAAGCATTTAAGCTTTACTGATCTTTAAACTCTTGAAAAACACTATTAGAGTTCGAATCTGTTCAAGATATAGGTTGGTTTATTTTTGTATCTGGTCGTTTTTTAAAGGTTTTTAAATTGTTTACTTACTTACGTATTTTTTATAAATGAACAGTACTTTCCGTTTATCGGATATTCATTTTTATAAATTAATCCTGCACTATAATGGAATGAATTACAGTATAATTTTTCCAAACCCCTATTTAATAAACCTGTATACATTAGCCTGTAGGATAAGTGATAAAATATAGTGTTTGTAGAAGTTAAAACTAAAAATGAACAAACATCACTAGTAAAGCATTATTATCCACAACATAAGACGTGGCTGCGTCTATGAGTGCACGACATATTTCATGTCCCAGTGGAATATTCTTTTCCAAAGCACAGCGATGCAGTGATTACTTTCTTATGTATGGTATTTTGTATTTAACGTTCTCAGAGAGAAAAAAAAAGATGATATAAATAGATGATACCTTGGTCTTTGCCTATCATTATATTGGTAAATTCAAATGATTATGACCCTTTGAATTATATTCACCACTAGCAAACCTAAAACTTAATTTAAATAGTCTACTACATAATATATAATTTACTTTGAAAACAAAAACGTTTCATCGATCAAATAACTAAGCAATAAGACTATGTGATCACTGTGTCGGTATAAAAATACCGGTAATAGTTTTTAACGAAGTACTTCTTTTAATACGATTACGTAAGTACCCAAACTGCTGTGTATGTAGCTGGGTGTACATTGAAAATCGCTAAAATTTTCTCAACCCCGTAGATGCCACAAAGGTGTCATGTAGTCAAAGACCTGACTAGAATAATCCTACTAATCTCTTTTCATTGTTTCAATGTAACTGCACAATATATTCCATATCCTTTGAGAATTATTCTCTTACTCTCAACAGAACTCAGGCTGTGAATTCGGTATCTTACTTTTTTTCTCTCAATTGTCGGTGTAGAGTTCCTCAGATTAAATCATAAACAATAAAGACAATTAGTCCATTGTTATATTAGGAATATTTCCGTCCTGTCAATGGTGGGTTGTAGCCACCTTTTTATGCCTCATAATAAAATTAAAAAATATGAGACATACGTTTTAGAAATGTAAAAGTTAGTCTTCAAAATGGTAAATTTTAATATCTTGAGTGCCCTTATATCAACTGAGTGTATTCAACTGATAGTAGAAAAACATAAAATAAATAAATATTCAGTGTAGTAGCTCTGCGTTTATAGACAAAAATACACGAAAATATATTTTTAGAGTCTGTTAGTATCTACTAGCACCTCTATTTAATACTAACCCAGGATATTCATGTGATAAACGCAAAGTTTTTATATAAATAGTAATTAAAATAATATAAATAATGATAATATGATATCTATATAAACAAAAATCAATTCGATGAGTGGTATACACAGTACGTTGTTCCAATGTTAATCTGACCTAAATAAAATAAAACAATCCTATTTCTTAGAAATTCAATAACCTTTTATTTGTGCTCCAAAATGGATAATTCTTTTTTTGCTTTCTTTGTATTTTTTAGGACAAGGTACGTGTAAAATAAAATTTTAAATTCGACCCTGGGGCTCTCTTCCACTGTCCCTTAAAATTACTTGCCCAAGTATGCATTCTGTTGGAGTAACTGGAGAACTAATTAAAATCATAACCATATGTTGGCATGTAAACAATAGTAGTTTTCATCACTAGGAGCGAAAGTGGCTCTTTTTGGTACGAGATCGTAATTTACAGGCGAGGCGCAGACGAGCTTGGAAATGCGATCGAGTACCAAGGAGACACTTTTGCTCCGTGTGATGAACAACTATTTTCATCATTATGTATAAATAACCATTTAATCGTTAAAAAATTAGACAACATAATTTTGAGGTTATACAAAATAGGCATCATCATTTACACATCTGTTAGTTGTTTACAAACACAAGTTAAGAAATCGTTCAACCTTTCAAACGTAATATAAACAAATTTGACATTAGAGTACGGCAAAATTTACCATATGTTTTTTCAGTACTCCTATTCGAAGTGATCCAAAAACGATCATTTTGCGTACGATTTAGAGAACTAAAAACGGCTGTTTTCGGGACAGGATGATGAAAATGTGAATTTGAAGTATGTGTTTATTTATTTACACTTGGATTATTTACTTTTGTAGTTCAAGTATTTTGTGAAATTAAAAGGTCTAATCAAAAGTTACTTTTTGTATCAAATACAATAAATCAGAATTCTTCAAATTTTGAAGAATTCTGATTACATGACACGTGAATCTACCTTTTTAGATAACCTACAGGATGTACAGAAATGAAGATAAATCCTCATAGTTTTGTTTGGTTTTATAAATATTAATATCGCGAGCCTTATATGAGTCTGTGAAAAACTGCAGTTTTTTGTTTGACCAGAGAGGTTGAGAAGTGTTTGAGTTCATAGTTCACCACAATCGTGACTATATTTTTTAAGTTTAATACAATATTTATTTAGTATTATTCTGATTCTTGAAAATGCCACGTTACCCTCGACGCAACGATCTGGGCCGTAGAGAACGCAGTGCTTTGAGTGTAGGACACTTTCGGGCAAGTCAAAATGACAAGCAAAACGAGGCTCGAAATGAAGATGAGTGTGCTTCATTTAATCTAAACCATCAACGAGGAGATCTTGCATTCAATCCCTATTGAGCTGCGTTTAATTACAACGTGACGATCGATTACAGTTTATTGCTAATAGTTGGTGTTGGCTCAAGGATCATTGTGTGTCAGCAGTTGCAATCATTTTAGGTTTAAAAATGAAGCCCCTGTATGTGCTGCACCAGTGGCCAACTACAGTTGACACCATTGGCATATCAGGTTGAACCAGGCAAAACTCCGTTCCGTTGAATACGTACATCTTCGGGATGCTACCAATACTGATGGAAATGCATTTAATGTCGGCAGAGTGACTATTCTCCCAGAAACATGCGACGGAAGTCCGCGACATATGCATGAGTACGCTCAGGATGCTAAGTTGGATGTACGTCATTATGGTATTCTTGATTTATTTATTACGTTCACGTGCAATCCAAATTGGTCAGAAATTCTACAAGAATTATCTCCTGCTGGCCAATCTCCCATTGATCGCCATATTACCACAAGAATTTTTAAAAGAAAATCTAAGTTACTCATGGATTTTATTGTTAAGCATTGCGAGTTCGGCGAGACGCAATGTTAGATGTATTTAGTAGAATGGCAAAAACGCGGGTTGCCACAAGCACACATCCTTATTTGATTGGTCGAGGGAATAAAACCGAATAAAATCGATTATGTGATATGAGCTAATATAATGAAGAATATCCATTCAGCTAAAAGTTAGCACAGTAATTATTGTGTTGCGGAGCATTAACTCACTACGTATTTGTAACGGCACTCAGCTGACGGTGAAAAAATTAATGAACAACATAATTGAGGCAACGATTTCGCAAGGAAACTACAAAAGTGAAGGACGTTTTTATTCTACGTATCCAAATGATTCCAAACTACACGCCCTTTGACTTTAAGTGGCAACAATTTCCAGCACCTTGCATTTGCAATGTCCGCATTAAATGGACAGTCGTTGAATGTTTGTGGAAACAACCTTGAAAACCCATGATTTTCACATGGCCAATAGTATGTCACCTGTTCCCGTGTCGGAACACTGAGAGAAAATATATTTTGCACGGGAAAACAAAACTAACAATGTTGTATATCAAAAAAGCTTTAGAATAAAAGCTATGTTGTTGACGTGACTATTTTGATATTTATTCAAACTAAAATAAATTATTCATAAAGAAGACAGGACAACGTCTGTCGGGTCAGCTAGTGCAGTATAAAAATATCTACAATACAAACAGGGGTGCTGAAAAGACCCGGAACGGCTAAATTTTTTTGAACAGAACTGGTTTGAGAAACCAAACTTTTCACATTTACTCCTATGTAAAAAAACTACTTTCTGAGTTGTTTACTGACTCTTGGCCCCCATTGTGGGACGGCCAACAAGGAGTCGGTACAAAATCTTAGGTGTAAGCATAGGTCGATATGCACATCATTTAAAAGGGCTAATCAGGTAGAGTTCAAAGCCGCAAACCGCACTTAAAAAGGTTAAGTCGTTGCGAAATGGCGGCTGATGAAAAATCGAAAGGAAATACTTAGTGTTCGCTTAAAGATTGTTTAAAAATGTTAACATACTATGTCTGAAAGATCAAACTCTGGAATTGTATGTCAGACCTTAAAAACCTATCTTTAGGGTGGCGTAGAGGATATTACAGATCTTTTCCGTTATACGTATACCACCATTGCAAATTTACCCTTCAAGCTTGATATTTTACAGAGCACCATAAACTAGGTCAAATAATTTTTATTAATCTTTTTAAAGTGGAAATTCCTTGAAAGAATATTTTACCTGCGGTTTCGTTATCTTATCTACCGTTATCTCTGTCTAGACACTAGAAGCCAGCGTCTGCCCGTCTAGATGTCCCACTTTCAGTTTCTTAGGTTAGGTTAGGTAAAGTTACGTTAGGTTAGGTTAGGTTAAGTTACGTTAGGTTAGGTTAGGTTACCTACATTACTTACATTACATAACCTATTCTAACCAAACTTACCACCTACCTTGTACCTTGTAAAGATAGTTGTATTGATGCCTCCGTCTGGCCGCTGCGGCGTTGGAGTTGTCAAGTGCCCGGTGCAATCGGGACACTATATTTATGATTTGATGATAGATGATTGAATATTATTATCCATGGTTTTAGCCCCTGAGCTGTGAGTTACAATGTAAGACTAAATTACTTACGTAGATCCGTCAAACAGCTCAAATTGAAATTTTCATGCTCAGAACATGTTTCAATGCAAGCGCATCATCCTCAGCTGAATATAAAAGGTGTGAAGTTTAATTATCCATCGGTTGATGGCATCGTCAGGATCAATAAAAAACACAAACACATAACACTTATCACGGGACGAAAACGAACAAACATTGAATACAACTTTACAGGCCTGTAGATATTGAAGGTAGAATTGATGGAATCCGGTTGTTTGTGGTGGTTGACATGTTACCAAAATCAAGCTTCAAAAACAAATCTGAAACAGTGGTATACGTATAACGGAACTCCAAGACGGTATGGCCCACAAGGAGTCGGTACAACATCTTAATTGTGAGCATATGTCCATCATTTCAGAGAGCTAATCAAGTAGAGTTCAATGCCACAAACCGCACTTCAAAAAGGTTCATTTGTTGCAAAATGGCGGTTGATTCAAGTTTTCAACAAAAATTCATAGGCTTAGGTTTGATACGCAATTTGATTTATTCAAACTTTTGTTCCACCTCCCCCCACCTAAAAACCTAAGCCTATGAATTTTCGTTGAAAACTTGAATCGGCCGCCATTTTGTAACAAATGAACCTTTTGAAGTGCGGTTTGCAGGATTGAACTCTACTTGGTTAGCTCTTTAAAATGATGTGCATATCGACTTATGATCATGTTTAAGATTTTGTACCGAGTCCTTGTGGGCCATCCCCCCTTGGAGGTAATATCCTCTACGCCACCCTAATAGATAGGTTTTTAGGTCTGACATACAATTCCGAAGTTTAGATCTCTCAGACATAATCTGTAAACGATTTTTAAACTATCTTTAAGCGAACGCTATGTATTTCCTTTAGATTTTTGATCAGCCGCCATTTCGCAATGACTTAACCTTTCGAAGTGCGGTTTGCGTTATTGAACTCTGTTTGATGCCCTTTAAAATGGTGTGCATATTGACCTATGCTTACATCTAAGATTTTGTACCAACTCCTTATGGGCCGTCTCCCACCGGGGGCCAAGAATCAGTAAACACCTCAGAAAGTTTTTTTTTTACATAGGAGTGAATGTACAAAGTTTGATTTCTCAAACCTATTCTGATCAAAAAATATTTAGCCGTTCCGGAACTTGTCAGCACCCCTGTTCATGAGACACAGGATATAATATATTATTTTCGGTAAATAAATGTTGTAGTGCAAAGCAGATAAAACTGACAATTTTTATTGCAATAAGGAATCTGGATGTTTACTAAAACATTCACGCAACTAATAGGCCTACTATATGATCATAAATAGCTGGCGAGCTCGTTCTTCGCACGGGTTGGATAAGTATTGTTAAAGTAAAAATATTTTTCATCGTAGCAAATTATATAAAACCCCTAAAAATGACGTTGCAAAAAAGTTGTTAAGGCCCCCAGAGCACAGCCCCATTAAGAACTGGGAAATGCCTGTTTGTTAAGCAAAGGTGTTATCCATCTTCTTAACATTTGGCTATTTGGCCATCAGGCCATTCAGTTGAGTAGTTTAAATTAAACCAATAAACCCACCTTATATTTCAGACATATCATGATATAAAATATTGTGATTATAATAAGGAATAATATAAAAGCAAATTATTTAATATTAAAATAAAGGTTTATTAATAATCTGGAAGTGGCAAATGTAATTTCAATCAAATATAAAGCTCATACCATGAAAATAATTTATTTTTGAAATAGCCCACTCGTCAAAATTCAACCAGAAAATGTGCTAGTTTTGTTTTTACTCCGGTCTGCATAAACTTATGTGAATGGGTTAGTTTAAATTCGGATGTTATTCCGTATTTAGTATGGCAACTTTAGAGGTCTATGTTAAACTTTTAATTTAAAATTCAATTTTCTGCACGCTCTAAAGACTAAAGTGAATTAAGTTTAGGTTGAACACATCTACAGAGAAATAATAAGAAGCTACCAAAGCACTAAAAAAACTTTTCTAAGTACGTGTTTCTATTTTCCTATGATGCACACTAATTAACTAAAATTATTTCCATGCTGAGTAATAAGTATTACGATAACCGTGACTGCTGGTTAATATATAAATATAAATTTTCAATGATACAAGTTCTTACAGTATTAATAAAAAACCATTTATTTGTATATATTTTATGATTACAAGTAACTGGTTGTATAAATATTAAAACATTAGATTATCCTATAAATATTAGTAGATTACATATTATCATTTTTATTGGCTTTAAAATCAGTGATACACGAAATTGTATTTTAATTAAATTCTACTGAGATATTCCATCCACCCAATTCTACGAACTGCATGGATATCAAAGCGAAATCAAATAATTTCAGTTTGATGAAAGACCAATTTAATTCTGCGTATCTCTCTTTGTCCTGGTAATGAGTTCTGACAATAGCTTATTATCTTTTGGGCATCACTTAATTTTTTGTAAGGAAAACGTTTTTCCTTGAAGTAATAAGGAATTATTAAAGTTTCCTGACACCTTCATTTTAATATTAGTTCATATCTCCTTTGCAGATGTAAATAATGTCAATAATTTCTAAATTTAAAAATAAACCATCATTTACCTTCCAATGTTATCAAAATCTAAATCCAAATTTTAGTTCACTATGACACGCTTTTTAGAAGAATGTGAAATCAGGTTTATTTACATAGGTAACCATGATACGTGTATTATTTACCCTGATTCATATAAGTTATTTCAGTTTAAGAAAGGATGTCAAAAACTTATATTTCGTTTATAATAATATCTGACTTATATTTCGTTTATAATAATAACTAACCTATATTTAGTTCATAATAGTATTTTATAAACCTATTCGTTTACTTTCATTGAAATGCCTTCTGGGTAATTATTTTTCAATATTCGATTTTTTAAAGCTCCTTTTTCCCCTCTGATCAAACTAAGAGCTAGGTTGTGTTTTCACAGGTTATGCTTTTTAAATCCAATCGAGGGAATAAATTATGTTTCCCGTCATCAGAGGCAGCCGGTTATCATGAATGGCCCTTACAAAAAGTAAATTATCATTTTTTATCATTGAAAAAAATACAAAATCCAGATTTGACCGCATCAGAAGTTGGAATAATTTAGAGGATTAAAGATAGATTTGTTGCGAAATTGCATTATATGACAACCGTTGAGTTCTGTTTACGCGACATGTATATTCTATTTTATACAACAGTTGCGTTCTCCTTAAAATTTGTAAAGGAATGGTTCAAATGTTGGGGGGGAAAGGGAAAGCTATGCGAATTAAACTGAAAAGCTTCTACGCAGCTTTTGTAGATAACTCCATAAGCCAGCGAATTCCATTTGTAAAACACTAAAACTTTCCACTCCCGGACATTAACTCTTTTCAAAGTCCTTTACCCTTACAAAACAGAGAAGAACTTAAGATGACTTGAAGAGCTTATACAATTTTTAATCCTGCAACATTAATACTAAACATTTTATTTTTCTAGTATTTTAGCTCTTCGTGCACAAATTCTTAGCATGAAATCAAATAATTTATAGAAAGATAAATGTTTTTAAAATTCAAGGTCTGACTTATAAGATTTTTTTAGCTGCATATAGATCTTCAAAATATCTCTATGTGTAAGGCTCCGTTGGTCTTTAGATCATAATATATGCGAATGTTAGCTCGTACCTAGTTTTTGGCGAGCATTTCCCAGAACACGCACTGTCTCTTTCCATGATGTGTAACAGGGAAGCCATTGAACCACTGAGTTTTGTATAACCATAGACTGTGACTTTTCATGTGAACACATTCATATTTCTATTTTCGTTATTTTACTGCAATGCGAATACATTGTGGTTAATCAGCTTATTTTGGGTATTTACCAGCTTAATAAAAAATCAACACAATAAATGTAAGTTTAGTAAGGTTTCCTGCACTGAGTAACCATTAGTTAGAGTAAGTCTTTGTAGACACCCTTTTCTTCAAATTGGTTAAAATATCTTTGAAGACCTCTTTCCTCATTTATATGTAACTTCATATTTTGAAAATCCCAGAAAATTTTGCAAATTACTTACTAATAGCAATAAAAAATCAAGAATGAAAAAATAAATTTTGAAGATCTTAAGTAACAAGTAGGACCAGACACAATAGGCGAAACAATTTTTTTTCAAAATTATAGTCAATATATACCATATAATCTACAGTTAACAGATTTTCGATCTATCATATTACAATTTTTGCCTTCAAAACTGTAATTTTAAAAAATTGTTACCTTCCCTGAATTATTTATGGATTAGAAATATTTTTTCCCAGACTTAAATTTATATTTGATACAAGTTGGCATAAAAATTTACCATCAAAAAGTGTTAGGTCTACAAATTCCTAAATTTAATGCATGCTACTCTTAAATCAATTTAATTGCATGAAAAGAATATTTTTCCTCCTAATACTGTTTTTTAAGTTAAGGTTTTCAATCATATTTTTTAATCACACACTGAGATAAAAAGCCGTATGAATCATACTGAAATACGTATGAATCCTACTTAAAGGGTGCTAAAACGAGGACAGACTGCCGCCTGTATGTTTCACCATGCCAAGACATGGTAAAACACCAGTTCTGAAGCAGTATGTTTTAGCCGCACGGCAGTACTTGTGCTCATGACGTCACAGCCAGTGACGTCATGGATACACAGCTTTTACGTATGAAACACAATGCCGGGCTAGACTCCACACACTACTTGCAGTATGAAACACCATGCCTGGCTAGACTCCACTGACTGCTTGCAGTATGAAACGCCATGGCTGGCTGGACTCTTCTCATTGCTTGCAGTATGAAACACCATGCCTTGCTGGACTCAACACACTGATTGCAGTATGAATCACCATGCCCGGCTAGACTGTTTGGTTGGTTGGAAAAATACAAAAATGTGTTTCTCTCTTTATTTTTACCTCTTATTTACTTAAGTTCAAGATTTCAGTCCAGCCAGGCTTGGTTTATATACTTGCTAAGCAGTGTATTAAGTACGAATTAGGCATTTGTCCTTATTTGCTGTCATGGTATTTCCTACGTACTGACGGTGAAACAGACGCATTTACGTAAGTAACATACAGTAGCATGCTAATGTTGATTTATCATGCCGACTAGACTAAACATTTTTCTCAGTGCAGTGTATATCAATATCGGCAGGGTTGCATGTACACATGTTATGTTCACGTAGCGTTCACGTTACGCACGTAGCGTTTCTTCAGTACTTTAATATTGATTGGGGTTTATAACTGGCACCAATTCTTGGGGCCCACGCCGTCCATAAGACCAATGCTAAAATTAACATTAGTCTTATGGACGGTGTGGGCCCCAAGGATTGGCGCCAGTTATACAATAAATTTCACCGTTCCATAACGTGGAGCGTAAAGACTTTGTTATATCTGCAGATTTTTTTATCTTTTCCGTTGTACGTATACCACTGTTTCGGGATTGCTTTGCAAGCTTGATTTTGGTAAGTTTGGTTAGGATAGGTTAGGTTAGGTTAGGTAACATAACCTAACCTAACCTTACGTAACTTTTCCTAACCTAACCTAAGAAACTGGAAGTGTGACCGCTAGACAGGCAGACGCTGGCTTCTCGTTCTAGACAGAGATTCTTTGTTTGAAATTCATTGTTGTTGATGGTGATTTTATATTTTGATTTGGTTTTTTGCGGACATTTTACATCACTGATCAGTAAACCAGTGAAACTTGTTTTTCACTAATCAGTGATGGCAAATGTCAGCAAAAATCCAAATCAAAATAGACAGAGATAACGGTAGATAAGATAACGAAACCGCAGGTGAAATATTCTTACAAGGAATTTCCACTTTAAAATGAATAATAACAATTATTTGACCTAGTTTATGGTGCTCGGTAAAAGGTCAAGCTTGAAGAGTAAATTTACTGTTTACGTTCGTATATGTAATTTGGAAGCATAATACTTGATTCGTTATTGTTGATTGTAAAATTAAATTTGTAGTATTTTCCTTTGTTATCATAAATGAAACATTGTAACATTGCCAATTCTTGTTTCAGGTACGTTTAGAGATAATCTTACGATGTTCGTATGAAGTCGCTCACTCTAATGTAAGTAAAAATTAAATATTAAGCAAAGGTATTTACCTTTTGCAAATTGGCCTTGAGGTGTCAAATACGTTCCTTAAGCTGTACGCGTTTCAGACTAATAACAGTCCATCTTCAGCAGCGTACAGTAGTTGTAGTCCTTTATTCAATGGTCGTCGAAGCAATTAAAATCGCACATACAGTACTGGACAATGTACATTCACACGTACACTTAAAACACCGACACGGCACATATGAAACACATAACACCGTGGCATGCCGAACTACAGGATCCGTACCGGTTTAATGTCGTAGGCCTGCTGAGGACTGGAGGAAGAAGGTGTCAAGACTACGTCATGCGTCATCTTATCAGCGGATAGACAGTTTGCTTCGGGTATTGTTCTGTCCAGTGAAGTAAACAGTGAAACAGTGTTTTTGAATTAAATATTAAGGTCATGGTATATACTGTTTGAGAACCAAAATTTATTTTCAATCGATTGCATTACGTGTGATAGTACGGAGTCTAGCAAGTAAAATAAAAGATTAATAGTGTATTTAAAGTTACAAAAACATTTATTTTATAACAGCTGCCACTTTAAAAGGGTAAACAATTGTAAATTGTTATTCTTCGTTAATTGTAATGAAAACATTTCAATATTTCAATTCATCGTGGGAGTTTCTGTAGTTCTTCTTCTTCGATTATAGTATTTGCTCATAGTTATTTAATTAATTTTTGACTTAGTTTTCAATTACTAACCGTGTAATATTGTTTTTGGATTTATAAATAGTATCGTCGATGATTTAATTATTCTCTTACTGCCATATGTTTAGTTTTAGACAATTGTATTCTGTTTGTGAGATAAAATATTTCAACTGACATTAAAATTTTAAATACAAAGTACTGCTCTATGAGCAGTACTGTGTTCATAAGAATTTAATCTAATAAATTGGTATATTCATTATAATAAATAAAAGAAATAATGTTAGAATTAAGTTTTTTCAGAATGCAGTTTATGAGGTATATTTTAAAAACACAACCTCAATCAGGAATAATCAAAGTACAAATATTTATTGTAGGTTCATTTTATTTGTTGCCATTAAAAATGTAAATGTTCGTATTACGTTATACCAAAGTAAGATAATGCATTGTTCACCTCTATCTTCATTTTATTTTTTTTTAGGCAAATACTGAAAAAGCAATGTAATTTATATATTAATGTATTTAAATAAATGTTGGGCTACCCATAAAATTATTTTTTTCGTGATACATTTCTACGAAGAATTGTTCAGGAGGTTTATTTAAAAGATTTCCTACGCAAGCACGAAGTTGTAGGGCCCTTGTTCGACGTCCTACTCGTCGCCTTTGTTCCTGACTTTTCACGTTGCACTTTCCACCTAAATTATTTACAACATCACATTTTTAAGACTTGTCATATTGTACAGGTTTTCCCATGGTTATTAAATAAAGGAACGCTATAAAAGTGTACACAATATAACTATAACTATGGAGAATATGTTTACAGTGTTCAGTATTAAGTTTAACAATGATGAAATTAAATTATTTAATCAACGTTAATTATGATATCTGAAAGTGTTGAATCAAATAGAAAAAACAAATTGTATTTGTTAATTTATAAAGATATTTCTATTGCCCCCAATGGAATAGGATTACTTCCAATAAACACAAGAAAATCATACTTAAGATTAAATTCTATTTCAATAAGAAAATGCGGCGCTGAAGAATTGCTGCGTACTCTACGAATTCATTATGCTTGGAATTATATTTAAATCCGACATTAGCGACAAATGAAAACGTTCCTCTACATAAAAAAACACGGGGAAATGGTATAAAGGTATGTAAAATTACGTTGTTTTATATGAATTTCCAGTAGTATTCCGGTCAATTGCCAAAAAATGGGGATTGAGGGATAAATGCCGGATGGCTGAAAATTTGTACAGTTAATTGTGAGATATATTTGAACGTTATACTTAACTTAAAGTCTCCGACTGTTGGGTGTCCGCTCCAAGAGGAATGCAGAGTTCCAGAAATTAATTCGTTTCGAAATGGTTTTCGACTTACGGTTTTCGAGGGTGTTCCGTGAATAATAGAAATTTACAATGAATTGTCACCATTTTGGAATGAATTACAATGATTTAGTTCTGTTTTTACCATAATATTCCCTTGAACAATTAATCCTTTCAAATAGTATAGCCTTTATTAAATTTATTAAGAGGTTTTCAAGTTTCAAGCCCAAGACCTCGAATTCTGGAACACCGTGTATTCCTCCTTGAGCAGATGGGCATCAGCCTACCCTCGGGAATTTTAAATGGCCTATACCAATTTTAAGCCAACCGGCTTTTCCCCTTCGATTAGTCTAATTTGACTAGGCTATGGAACTCAGCTAGAAGAGGCCATAGACAAAGGTTTAACAAGGTACGTCAAAGAGTAAGAAAGTACAGAATTTTATTTATTTTCTAAAAGGATATCATGAGGAATGGGTGTGTAGGTTGCTGCCATGGAAATGTAAATATCGGGGATTCTACGTTATATACTTCACAAAACATCTGAACCACATGACACCACTAACTAGATTTAAGCGTTTACTGTGAAATACAGTCAACGATTTAAGTAAGATATGTTGAAAATTAGTGAGATATAGAATTTTTTCCCTCCCCAATAGAACAATATTATGGAAATATTCTGTGTTTGCCGCTTTCAAGAAACAATTGTTTTCGGGCTGAATTGAATGATGCAAACAAAAAATAAATTTTCAAAATCCTTCTAAGTAAAAATTTTGAAAACTTTTGTGGGCAAATATATATGGTGTTTTTGCTTCTGAGGCTCCGGAACGAAAAATTATCATGATCTCGGGCTTAGGTCTTTCCTTGAGGCATCCTCCCTAACAGGAAAGTTTGCCGTCAGTAAAAAAACACACAGAACATGTTCATGATAAAAATAAAGAGGAAGCAATTTCCAGGTTCTAAACTTGAATAAAAATGTATATAATTAACCAAATAATATCTCTGAAAGTGGAATCAAAAATTAATTCAATATAATATAAGAATTGTTTGAAAATTACTGAAAAGAGCTTCAAACATATTATATTTATTTTTTAGTTAAATTTTTAAATTTTATAAATTATATTAAGTAATATAGGAATTGATTGTTCAAGATTTATTTGTTGACCCCATTTTTTTAAACTGGGGATTATGTTGTTGTCTTGCTTTTGCGTCATACTAATATCAAATTATCCCAATAATATTTTTTCATAAAAGTTACGCTATGTAATACAACACTTTTAAGACTTTATTTTCAATGTTAACATCATATACCAACATCCCAAAGATTTGAAGGTTTTGCAGAGTTTGCTTACAGCGAGATGGAGGGGTGTGGTGTGTGCGTGCGTGTTAGGTCATAGTGTGGCCTTAACTGGTCCAAGGATTACACAAAACTAATTTCCGTCCAACCTAATTCCAAACTATTTTTAGTTATGATAATAAATGTAATCCTTTTAAAATACCTACCTTCTAATCTGTAATATTTTCCCCTTTCTAAAATTCCTTGAGGAACAGTGTAAGTTGTTTACTAGCTGCAATGTGTCTCCTGAGAAATCTCTGTTCGTTGATGTAAACAATTCATTAGGTATAAAAGAATTCGTATAAGGTATAAAAAAACACAAGCTCTTTAGTAGTTTGAATATTGCTATAATTTTTTTTATATAGTTTGAATATTTTGCTTAATCACTCAATCCATTTAATTAAAAAATGAAAACGTATTAGTGGAGGAATCACACTTTCTAAAGTAACTAGAAGTGCTCCTATTTTTAATTTAAATCATCTTAGACAGTTGTTATGACTTTTGCTTATGAATATGTTCATCTTAAAGAGAAAGGTTTATTTCATTTTACTTAAAAAACGTTGGCTGCCATTTTAAATACCAAGAAAAATAAATCCCTTTACCCCATCAGGTTTCATATTCATTTTAAGTGGACTAAGTATCTAGTCGATATGTCAAGCAGGTTAGAGAAAACCTTTCATATCCTGTACTTTTTTGTGTATGCCTATTGTATGGTACACTTTTAATTTCAACTTTTGATGGATAGTTCATAAACAAGACGACTAAATGCTATTCAAAGGAGTTTTTAGTTGTTTCTAAACAAAGATGTTTTAATCACAATTAATAGAAAAATATATATTTGTAAATTGTATGCAAAATATATTTGTAACTTGTAGGGTATTGTAGTACCATATTAGTTAACTATACCAGTTACACAAAATAAACTAAACAGAATAACATGAGAAATAAATTAAAATTGAAACAATTAGGTTACTAATGGTTGGTATAAAGTTTACTGTGAATTTAAACGGACATTTTCACCGTTTTACAGCATTATGAAGTGAAACGTTTGTACCAGTCAAGTTCCTGGTCGGACGCTCGGCAAATCGTGCCTTTTCATAATCAGTGTATACTAATCTATATACAAGGAATTATATGAAGAAAAGTTTAAGAAAAATAAATTAGCCTACTTTTTATGACTGCAAAAATAACTCCACAATTAACTTGATGGAACGTTTTTGGGAAAAGTAAATAAATACATAAAAATTATGGTATAAGAAAGATTTTACTTTAAAATAATTTTAGTTAATTTCAAATTGAAAAAAATCAAAAGTAATCCCAAGGTTTTTATTAATACGCAGTCTCAACATCTTACAACAAACAAGTTTAATTACGACGATTATGTCTTTTCTTTGATCTTTACTCCACTGCGTAGAGGTTATTTTTATTCATTCACTTCGATAAAACGTAAAAGTTGTTTCACTTGAAAAATTGTGAATAATCTGATATAGTGAAAATAACTTCCATTTTCGTTCACTAATAATACTGTACATGGTAAACGATCACTAAGGTAAATAACTAAAAATGAAATAATTTTAGAATAAGATAGGAGTAAAATTCAAATTTAACATATAAAAAAGGACCTTCTGACTACACGAACCATTCTTCTGCGTGACTTGTACAGTCTATTACCTTTAAATCTTTAGATCATTTATCCAACTGATTTTTTTTGAATATTATGTCTTTAAAAGAAAATATCATTGTGCATGATAAGTATAACTACACTTAATAATTTAGTACGATTGTGTGGAGCCTCCTGACCGAAAGGGTATCTTTGAATAGTCTTAAGAAGAAAAAAACTTTGAAGTTAGGAGGATGATTATGTTTATATTTTGCTTGATCTTTGTTTTGCGCCTATGCAAACTACGCCCTATTATCAGTATTTATTGTGTGTATTGTTTGTGTATTTCAACGCCAGTGGCATTTTTTAACGTTTTGATCGGGAACGGTCCAAACCCGGGTCTTTTTACTATCCAACGGTGACCTTTTGTTAGATAACATCATTAATTCATAGGCCAATGACAAAAATGGCAACTAGACCCAGTTCTGATCCTGTCAGGAATCGAACCGGCGATCCTCAAGGTATGAGGTTAGCGCTTGTATCCGGTCATATAATAAACTGTTAAATGCAGAACGTGGTCCTAAAAACTATTGCTCAGTGGTTAAAATATTTAAACAAGTCAACAATAAAAATAGTATTCAATTGAAATCAATTAAAGTACAGCTTATAGGTAATATTTTGAAGACCAAATTGATTTGCTGTTGATGGTAATTGTTTGATACCTTACAGAATATTGATTTAATTACATATTTGGATACAATCAAACAGGCCGGTCGGTGTATTATAAAAAAATAAAGTTTTTTGCATTCAGTTTTAATTCAGTTTCATTATCAATGTTTTCAAAGTACTATATTGAATGAGTATCAAAGCAAGGTGATAGGAAATATGTAAATTAGGGTCGAATTAAAAAGAAAATAACAGTTATGGTGGAGCTATTCGAATACACTATAATTAAAATTTTGTGTAAACATAATTACAAATCGCAAAATATCTAGTCCATGCAATAAAACTAAATCAGCTTTGCGTCGTTGATTAATAAATATAAAAAATATACATGGGATTATATTTGCCTTAATTTATTTACACTCCGTGCTTGTTCATCACATCGCTAACCTAGATTATCACTAATTTTATTCCCAGTTGTTCAAAATATTTTCTAGTACGGTTTATATTCCAAATAAGCATAACACATCACTGCGTTAACTTACCAAAAAACAAAACTACAAAGCAAATCCTTTAATACAAGAGATTTGCCTTAAAATAATCTTTATCTTAACCACACAAAATGCGATTTATAAAGGTACCATAACAATATTTCTTATGACTGAAGGATCCTAAATAACAAAAAAGTAATTTAGTTTACACTAGTGATATCTTTCTCCAAGACATTTAAATATAAAACTTTAGAGGTAAGGAAACGAAAACCACTAAATATTCATTAGCAAACACCTGATAAGTGAAATAAGTATTCGAGATTTGCATAAAAGAAGTAATGAATTATTCAGGAGCATTTCCATTTTACTTTCTTCAAAAGAATTTCATCTATATAAATTAGTTAACTATACCATAAACATTAAATTATGTCAACTCGAAAACTTCGTAACTATAAGTTACTATTTTCATAAACTAGTATCTAGAAAAAACTTATAATGTTATTGGGAATCGCAATGGAATACATTGTCAGAAACATAGCTGAAACTAGCTCTGCTCCTTCTTTGTCCCTTTATAAACCTTTTGACTCATACGTGCTCTATTGTCTCATCTTCTAAGCCACACTTTATGCATGACGGCTTTAACAGAAATAGCCGATTGCAGTCAGAGCATGGCCGAACCTCAACCTACACATAGTTGTTGTTTTTGCTCTTTTAAAAATTAATGATTTCAAACCAGAGTTTTAAGAACACCACAGGCTGGATTTGCTTGTACCACAAACCTTTGTCACTGTTGTCAAAATTTCTTGAAGATTTTTGAGATTTTTCTTTAAAATCACCACATCAAGGTCTGTTTTCAACATAAGCCTGGTAGGTTTGGTCGGACGTACATGGCTTGTAGCTGCTTATTTAGCCAGTTTATCCGCCTTTTCATCGCTTTTAATGCCAATATGGCCGGGCACCCTCTGTAGCACAATATTTTTATTAGCTAAAGAAGTTGTCAAAATACTTAGAACTTTTAGTATAATCCAATCGTTGTTGTTTCCAACCAGACCATTTTCGATAATTTCAACTGATTATTTCGTGTCTGTTAGGATAACTTAACTATCTGAGCCATCGGAAATATAACAAAAGGCTTTATAAAATACAAATAGTTCTGCTAACAAACAAGAAAATAATTCAGCTAAGTTGTACGCAAATTCGGAGTTACTGTCTTGTTAAAAATGCTGCATCAACATCAGAACCTATCTTGAACCCATCCATGAATAACAACTTGAATGATAGTCGTTTAAAATTACTCATGACACTATTCACTTCTTGTTGGAGAACCAAAGGCGATGTATCCTCCTTTGAGCACACACTTGATTCAAGTTGGTCGTACAACTTGATTGAGAAATCATGAGTCTGCAAAGGGAACGGAAACTGAAACATAGACGATAATACTCCTGCTTCCTCATCAATCCTAGTATTTTCAAACACCTGCAACTTTACTTTACTTTTACTTCTACATCTTAAGACTAAGCCTGGAACGGTTTTACAACTCATGGTGATGGGGACACAACATTTCCAAATGAATCGATTTAAAATAGACAAGATGATTTGTAGTAATTTTTAAAGCCATTTTTCCGGTAAAGTACTAAATTCTATATTGCAGTGGAAGAATAACAGCTTCTCTCTCCGACGCTTCAATAGGGGTTGTCCACCCAATATAATCCTCAGAGAAGTGTTCTGAATAATGTTCATAGGACTAAGAGTTGAAACTGGAAGATGATGATATATAAACCCTCAGTAATCAATTTTAGACTTTATTGTGGATTTATTAACAGTCAAGAGGAACTTTGGGTGAGCACCAGTATACTTGTTGGCAAGTGCTTTCAGAATACTGATTGCCTTTAAGCAATCCACACGTAACTTTTCAATTTGTTTCTTAAAAGTGAGTTTATGATCAAAAACTATTCCTAACATAGAGGGCCTTTCCACTACAAGCACATTTTTGTGACTTAATGAAAAATTGTACCTCATAAGAATCCTCTTTCTAGAAAAATCATCACTTTACTTTTCTCAGCATTAAACTCCGAACCTTGATCATTGACTTATTTCGTTAATCGATTTGATGAATCCTGTAAAAAGTCATAGGCATCAGTTTCAGACTCACTCGATGAGAAAAAAGGATGTCATCAGCATATTTTAACGATGAACAATTCCCCAAATGTCGGTTTATATCACTCATATAAAAAGAAAACGTATAGGACTCAGCACACATCCTTGAGGTAGACCTCTGTATATTTTCCTCTGTAAGACCTTGTTGTGCTGATAAAGAAATACATCTCTATTTGAAAGCCAATGAAATCAGTACTCGATTATTGGTGTAAGGATGCAAATAACAAATAGTTTCTTGATTAAAACGGGAATCAAAACATCATCATAAGCGTGTGATAAATCAAATGAAGCCACCGCAGTTGTCATAGTGTCGCTGTTTGAATGTATGTTAAAAAGGTAGCTATGTAGTTTGCGCACCCTCTACCTTTCCTAAATCCAAACTGAGACCATGGCAAAATATTATTATGTTTGACAAACCACTCAAGTCTATTCTTAACCGTAGTGTTGAGTAATTTGGCTAAACAAGACATTAAAGCTAAAGGCCTATATGAACTTTGAACATCAGGGTCCTTATTTCGATTTAGAAAAAGAAATATTTTGACTTTTTTCTAACCCTGAGGAATATTTTTACCATGAGAGCTCCATACAGGATTAACGTCATCAAGTAACACGGATTTAGCGATGTCTGGTTGGTGTTTTATCATAGAATAGCTTATACCATCTATACCTGGAGTGGAGTCAGTCTTCCTAGACTCTAAGGCAATCGAAAATTCTTTCATAGAAAACTTGTCTCCAAGAGAGACATCATTAATATCAAATATAGGGCCAACTAGTTCCGCAGTGGATGGAATATAGCTCGGAGCAAGAGTGTCAAAAAACTTTTCTGCTAAGTTGTCACTGTTGTCTATTGGTGTGTCCGACTTAAATTGTCTTAAATTGTCCGACAATGACGTTAACTGTCAACTGCATAAGATAAAGCAACATTTAATCAGCTGTTTAGAATCTATTTTAATTTATGCATGCATATTATCAAAATGCATCATGTCTTTTCTACATGATGCAACAACTTATTTATATGATACACAAACTTTTCAGGCCACTGGGGCTTAGCCCTAAAGTTAAATACAAAACTGAATATGCCTATGTGTATCCGAGGCAGAGACGAATCCAACAAATTAAAAATCATTAAAATCGGTCTAGCCGTTCTTGAGTTATAAATGGTGTAACTAACTCGACTTTTTTATATATTTAGATGATAAGTAGTAAAGTAGTGTTATCATTTTGATGTAACCATAAATTTACATGTGAAATATTGATCTTTTTTGTTTTGAAGCGAGCTTGGTAAATGGTGAATACCATTTACCACAACTCGAACTAAATACTTCAAAACTAGAACAAAATAATTCAAAACTAGATGTTCTTAATCATTCTTTTCTTAATCATTCTTTGGTGAGACAGGTACCTCATGGAGGACGTTACCCTGAATATGAATGAAGGATGAGTGTGATGATCGTGATGATAGTGGCGCGATCTTGTAGCCTTGTTACTGACTAAGGTTGGCACGTTCCTTAGACAGGACTGTTAATTAATAGCCCAACAGCCAATGACAGCTGGCTCCAGAAACAACCCTTCAAAAAGCTACTAGCTTTTCTCGGGATCGATCCGGCTACCTACAAGTTTGTAGGCGGGCACTATAACCACTACACCAACCAGTAGATAGTCTTATATTTGAATTTTAAAAACTATTCATTATCCTCCAAGCCCACATTTTTATCACAACTATTGTAAAGAGCTGAAGCATTTCATGTAGAGCAAACAAATTCCTGTGTAAATTTTCTATAGTACTTTCAAACAAATAGTATTGTCATTTATGTCTTGATGTACAGTTACCCAAGCCATCAATTGATACTTATATTCATATTAGCCGAAAACGAGCAAGAGATTGCAGAACTTTAATGAAGCAATTTGCTTGAATGAGCCGCTTCCGGCTAATGTGACACTTTGCTCGCCGCCTCCACCAGCGGTGGGTAAACTGTCTATTTAACTAGTGCTGTGAGATTAATAATGATCATGATAATTTGCAAAAGCATTTTAATATTCTTAAATCGTAAGAAATAATAATTTTACAACTGTGTCATTTAAATGTCAAGATTATTCTAAAAGACGCATGTTGCTTATTACAATTACTTTTAAAAAACACAAGGAAAATTTGGGTAAGGACAATGTTGGTTACTCTGTATACATAAAATAAGTTCCATACACGAAATTATAAGCTTCGTTACAGCGTGTATAATTTAGGCGCAAGCTTTGATTATTTGATCGTCACTGTGTGTACGATTCAACTAAAACATTTCACTGTTGACTTCTCAGTTCCGATTTACTTTATCATTTCAGGTCGACTGAGATTTAAATATTCATGACCCCACCACACCTCATTTAATTTTTTCCTTACCTTTCGACACAATTAATTATCTTAGGAACAATATTTCATATTTTTACCGGAGAAAGAAGTACCTATATTATGTTGTCAGTCCCGAAACGCAAATGATTAATTGCATTAAGGAAATAAGCTTAAGGAACTAATATATACGCCTTACGCGCCCTACATGTTTCTGCGAAAGCGTGTTTATTATGGTCAGCTTGGTTTTAAATTTTATTTTGATTTGAAATTAAAAATGTATAGCTTGATAAAGTGAGCCTACATATGCAATAGGGATCCAACCCACAAATATTAAAATGTTGTGTTTTGGTAACTTCCAAATAAAAGAAACTTTGATTTATTTTATGCAAAAAAGATCTAACCAAAATTAGCTTATTTAAGCAGTAAAATCTTGCTTGGAACCAACCCACATATCTGTAAAGATACTTTCAGGTTCAGCAATAAGGATCCAATGGCTTGTTCTATGAGAGATTACCTAGTTATTACTTACAATTACAAGTACAAGAGTAAATTACAAATAACTAGTGAATGACATAAGAAGATTATTGAGTTTGTTTGTAACTGATTTTTTGTATTTGTAGCTTGTTTCTTGTTTTTTGGTTTCAGTTGGCTGGATCTTGTTTGCAAAATCACCTGGAAAATGACACAACACAACACCTGTGGCTTGGACCTCTAAACAATGCATACATTGCCCTAAACGTCTTTATTCAAAAAGGATCCAAGCCACAAAACAATTAATAACAAAGGGAATTTATGGACTATGACATTAAACCTATCATTTATAAATAGAGGAGAGTCACTTTTATGCATACAATGCAAATTTATAACGTTAAAATTAGACAGGAATTAATAATGAAGTAGAAAATGTAACCTTGTTTTTCTCAGTTTGACTTTGCAGTGGTTTGGATCCCTATTGCATTTGTAGGCTCAAGCTTGTAATACGTAATGAAATACTGTACAGATATAAAGATTTATTCACATTGTACTTTTGGTGTAATTATTTTGCTATTTAATTTTAGTTCCGTCACTGTATTCTTAAGATACCAGAACGTATGTCTTTTAAGAATTAAAAAAAGTTATTCATTATTTAGTGTATACGAATGCAATATGTAATAATATTTTATATTTATTATTTAGAATGTTTGATTTATTACTAAGAAAGTTTAAATATTTGAAATTAATGTAATTATAACTCAAATTAATACAGTTACTGTTATAACAGTTATAAGTATTTCTCACTAAATCTTTTCAAGTAGATTTTATTCATTGATCAAATAATCTTTTAGACAAAAATATAAGTTTAATTAGCGTTGCAAATATATTACGACTAGAGAATTTCCAAGAGTAGTATGTCACGCATTTCTCAAGAAATAATGTTTGCTTCAAATAGTTGAGGGTTTCTTAAGAAAGGATTAATAAAATATTATTCTTGAAGTAAGGTTAATTTAAACTGACAGAATTTAGTGGTCGCCTACACGCGTTGACACTATGACACTATGACATTTCACCAGTTATTGCAGACGTGGCAGACACCAGTTGAAATTTTATACGTGAAGTGACGTTTATATACATTTTTACAAAGCAATAGTAGTTAAAAATAAGTTTTTAGCTAGCGTAAACCTTTATAAAAACTTTTATTATTTTTTAATTATAAAAATTAAAAGTTATATTTCCAAGCCAAAAAGTAAACATTTTTGAAACTCTAGATTTTGTTCGTGAAACATTTGTCCTTTTTTTAGATGTATTAATTTAAAATACCAATACTCTAAGTGTAGTTTTACTTAATTTGATTGAACTGAAATTCTTTAAGTTTGCATAAATTTTATTTCAGATTTCAATAACGTTATACAATACGTTATTAGAAATGTTCTAGCAAGTAGCGCGGTAAATGTCTGGAACTAGCGAGGAAAGTTTCGTTGTTCATTAGACCGTTGAAGATTTACGACTTGAAAGCTTGGAAATTCCACAAAGAATGATAAATCTATCAAACTTTGCTAAATATTTAGAAGTTGTTCCACAGAATACACCCACCTGTTTCACGACTAAGTTTTTAGTAGCTTCTCACTTCGTCGTGAAGATTCCTCAATATTAAATTCAGGAAATGCGAAGAACATCTCTGTTATTTTACAAACGAAATTTTATTGGAATTAAACTAACGTAAACGTTTATAGTAAAACGAGTAAACAATATTTGGATTTTTAAATTTTTTGTATCACTCCGTATGACTGATTTTTAAACATTTGTGTACAGATGTAATCTGGAATTAATGCGCAAAATCAAAACATATTGCAGCCTTTTAAAAGAATGTTTAGAAGAATACATTATAAACTAACTATATTCTTACTAACTATATTCTAACTATATTTATCAACATACCATTTGATATTCCATTGATTTTCAGAGTTCATTTTCTCGACAATTTCTTTTATACTTCTACTGAAATCTACATTTAATATAAGAGAAATCAATAAGGAGTTCCTACATTTACTCAATATGAAGAAAGATATATTTGCAATGGGAGGGTTGGCTGAGGCAGAATATTCCGTTTAATTTAAAACACGAAATTACTTTCCGCCGATAAAAGAGTTGAAACGGAAGCTTGAATGAAATGGGGCTTCGTAAAAACCTTTTACGGTCCGGAAATAAAGAATTAAGATGCCAATATCGAATGAAAGGCGTCAGTTCTTAATAGATATTCATGAACGCCTTTTAACATTTAAAAGCTATTTTGAGAAAGGCAATTGCGTTTATTTATCTTTTTTATGATTTTTGACATTGTTTAGATTTTTATATCATTTTAAGTTATGTATTTTCTTCTTTATTTTTATAAAAGCTATGTGCATTTTCTTAGTTGTCATGCTTTCCGAAAACGATCTATTCATGATACATTAATGATAACTTGTTTGCTAAATTGTTAAATAGCACACGATTGTTACTTATAACTATGTATTACAATTTCCTAATAATTTGGAGATTTTCTCCATTCCTAAACAAAGCCAATTATAAAAAAGAACAGATTTGAAAAGCTTTTATTATATTATATTTTATTACAGTCGAAATTCACATCTTGATCAATCTTGGTCTATGGCTTCATCCAGTTGAGATATACTGGATTATAGCCTGAAATCCCTCATTTTTACATTTCCGTGGCAGCAAACCTGCAAACTCACTTACCGTGTTTTTCTCACAGAGAGTATTTTGCTTGCTTATTTAAGGACGTACTTTGATTTTACTTGATATAAACCTCCATTTAAATTATTTATTCAAGCATTTGAAATTCTGTGTGTTTGCAGGTCTGCTGCAACGGGGGTTATTTATTATCTTCCATCCATGGAAGTAATTAAAAAACATCCATTTTATTTCGTTCTGCTATTAGCATTGACTAGCGCCTGCATCCGGGTAGCTGCAACCTTGAGATCAGCTGATTTTTGCAACATTCTTATGCTTAATTAATTCTTAGACGTTCTCACGGCTGATTGTTGTTAATATTATTCTTGTACGGTTATTCCTTCCACTAAATCAGCTGTTAGCGCCTGCATTGTTGAACTGCATCACAGTTGCATTTGTGCGTGGAAACTCAAAGGCGCTCTTGTTTTATTATTGATTTCAATGTAATTCTTATAAGTTTAATTTGTCTCCCGCCGTGCCGGGAGATAAAGTAATCGCTTTACTTCCGCTGGGAGACAAATTATTATGTTTATTCACCCATTTCAAGAAGTAAAAAGCGTCTTAACATAGCGTCTTCTTTATTTACAGCCTGTGTAAATAAAGAATTTTTTCATTTCATTTTCATTTTTCAAGTGGGGAAAAGTATATGCGTTCAGTAAAAACGTAAGTTGTTGTTGTTGTTGTTGTTATAAACGTTAATTTTACCAAGATATACGATACACCCAGTGACAGAGGAGTCAAATTCATCAATTCCTAAGAAAGTGACGTAGTACTTGGAGCGACCGCCGCCGCGCCGTGCTGTGAAGTAGCAGCACCGACCGACACGGAGTTTGGCCATCGTGGTTCGAGCACACCCCGCCAGAGCGCTCCAGTTCAGACCCTATTGATTAGTGAATTCTCTTCTTAGTGCTGCTGCCTATCATGTTGTTCCACAACTACCACGTTGATGACTTATGCAGCACGTTGTACCTGTGCTTTAAACGAACTATTTTGGCATAAAATTTATAAAACATTATGATTTTTAATTTTTAAGAACCAACATAGAACTATTGTATTTGTCCACCAGTTGTCGAAAAAAGTTAAATGTTAATTTTATTTTTATTCGAGTAATTTAGTGTTTTAACTTGTGAGACACAATTTAACTGTTATGAAAATTTATGAAAAACATTGTCGGTTATTTTTTCGCACCGAATAACGACTCCAATCTCACCTATTTTATACTTATTAGATAAACTCACCGTCTATAGCAATCCCTTGTTCTTAAAGTTGCGAACAAATCGTTTCGCCCCTTTCTTATCAGGGGCATCATCAGCGCATAGTCCTTGAGGTTATTCTTGCATATTTATGAACATGACATTCGTATCACCAAATAAATAAAATGTTATTCTTTGTCTTTATTATTCATCTACTTTGCTATAGTTCATAATAAGAGGAGTGTTATCTAATAGTTTTTGAAAATATAATATCAATGCCACAATATCCATTTTTTATTTAAAGCTAAATATTTAAGCTAACTATCCAAAATTGCAGCTCCGTAATATAAAATCTAAAAGCAGTAATTTATTTTACTTTTAATAAAACATTATCCAAGAATGTTATATTTTACTAGGTAATTCGCATTGATCTAAGAAAGAATCAGACATATCGATGCGAGGCCTTTTTTCGTTTCTGAATTTTCCAAGGCATTTAAAAATTTTTGTCCCAATCAAGGCCTTAGTCAGAAACAAAACTACAAGATCGCGCTACAATCATCCTATACTCATATGTCATTCATACTTGGATTATATTCAAATACCTACCTGGGTATGTCGCCGTTTCAAAGTAATGTATCTAAAGCCTGGTTTGCACGATGACCAGTACAGTGAACAGTAACACCTTTAAACAAAAAAGAACAAAACGACACGACGCGGCTGAGCAAGAGGTCATGCCCCACATGACCAGAAAACTATATATAATACTGGAGACTATATATTTTACAACAAAATATCAAGACCCAAAAATGACATTGTGTTTCCTTGAGAGGAAAAATTAGGATAATACCACAGATAATTGAAGAAATATAATTTTCACAATATTACAATATTGAGTGGAGGTAATTCATTATTTTTACTTGTAGCTTCTTCCGGAAATTTAAATTTTCACGGGTGGTAGTGTCATGATTCCAGATATCGATCATCGTTAAAGAAACTTATAGTTTGTATCTTTGGTAAATGTTGTTAATTCTTTATAGCATACTCTGCTCCCAACCGCCGCGCCGACGCGCCGTATTTTTGATTTATAGTTGTGACAGGCCTCTTAATTTCCGTTTTTAAATGTTAGATTGTATCCGAATCGTGTTTAAATGTTATGTATGTGTTTTTATTCTACCCTAACAAAGCCAGCCCACTGATGGATAATTCTTTCTTCACATTGATACTCAGTTGAGGATGGTGTTATTACACCGAAACATGTTCTGAACAGAATGAAATCAATTTTGAACTGTTTGACGTTCCTAGTAAGTAATATAGTCTTACACTGTTCGCACAGCTCAGGGGCTAAACCTTGGATAATATTATTGTAGTTAATCTACTGTGAAATCAAATAAAGAAATTTAAAACTAGAGTAAATAAGTATATATTTACTTCCGAGAAATCACACATTGTTTTTATTTCATCTTGACTAAATACGAAAAAATTAATCAGTTCAAGATAAAACTGTTTAAAACATTGTAAAGGGGGTTCAGTAGAATTTAATCCAATCACGTGTTTGGTGAAAATAATAATAAATATTATATTATTCATTACATATGAGCTTACACTGAACTAATCGTAAAGAATGTAATAAATTGATATTTTGATGTAATCTTTAAAAAACTTACTCTTGACTATGCCTAGACATTAAACATCATTGATTTAGACTAAGACTAAGGGCGATAAATCCATGCTTTTGCATTACCTGACGTTTTTATTTTAACATATTTCATCAGGACGTAATCAAGTAGTTAAAATTATTATGTCGAACAAAATGCTGTCTAGTAAGATACTAAAGGTTTTATTATTGTCTCATAAAAATTGGTAACATACTATAGGAGAAAAAGGAAGTGATTGTCATTGTATTAATATAGTTTTATGACTTTGCATAGTTTGCCTACAAGAATGTTTTTTGAGAAAAAGCACACTTCTCAGAAGACGTTTGTATTGTGCAATGACCTATCTAACACCTAATATTTGTCCGCAATATTGCCCACCCATAAATCTAGAAAGGCGATATTTCTCTGCTATTCCAGAGTTTTCTGGCGGAAACTCTTATTTTAACTTGGTGTGTTTTTAAAATTTATATAAACCTTTTAATATAAATTAAGAGAGAATGAAAAAAGTAAAGCAATCTAAAGTAAAGTATTGAGTTATTAATCTTATCGGGACTCCAGTACCCGATTAGTAATTGAACTTTATAACATTTTCTTAATAGTCCTGCTTTAATATTTCCTCTAACATGTACTAATAGTTTTGAATCAAACAACGTATACTTGAGTTGAAAAATAAATATCGATAGTTTTATAGTACTTGCAACACTATAGTCATCAAACAGTATTTGACATCTTTCTAGAACAGAATGCAAAATTTTTATATCTTAAACTTGGGCGACAGAATATTCTCTATTAGCTTAATTGCGTATTATATCAATTACGTTTTTAATTGCATTTTTCAAGTACATATAGCCTATTACAAATTAAGTTGCAACAGTTTGACGTCAATCGGGTATTTATGTAGTTTTTCATTAATGGTTATTATATATTTAAGCTTTACTCTTTTGTGTATTCCGAGCGGCAACAATGCTCTCAAAATCTGGCGATTGACCGTTCTTAAAGGAAAATCAACTAGTTGACAATTAGTTATACAAACAGCTGTCTAAAATGAATTAATTATATAATATCTGCAAAACCCAGCAAATTGTACAACTAATTAACATTTTCATTAAAGCAAAAGAAACTAAAATTTTAAGTATTTTATTTAAATTGCAATCACTTACTGTGAAAGATTTAAAACGCAAACTTTATTATAAATTAACTTCAACTTTCTTAAACATTCTTTAATTAAGCCGCAGCATTGATAAAAAACTTTCTGAAAAAGTACTTGTATATTTTCTACTGTTGTCATTTAAAAATGTTTAGTATGCTCTCTGGTTAAAAAAATGATGAAAATCCTTATTTAAAAGCTAAAAAATTATAAAATACATTCTGTGATTAAATTACAATAGGGATATGTGTTGTGACCTTGCATGAAAATGTTGCGAAATAAGGGTTTGCCATGATAACCGTTGTTGTCAATTAATTAGACCTTAAGGCAGAGCATTCTCCGAACCAAACATTCCTGTTAAGTGGAATATTAATCACCCTATTGTCCGTGAGCCAAGTACAACCAAGCAATACATCCAGGGATGGTATATGAATTATTGCGGCGTTTGTAGGTTTCAAGTTGCTTATTGTTAAGCTCTGAGCTATGTTTTCATTCGAAGGGTTATTAGTAAAAATCCAATTGCACGTACAATACTATACAAGTAGTAGGTTAACTTTCCGTGATAAAATAATTGTTTTTAATCTTCCTGCGATTTGCTTCTCCTATTAAGTGCATTTTTGCACCTAAAATTGAAATCAAGTTGAATTTGATCTTACACAAAACATACCAGTTTTAAATATTTATGTATTTTATATAGTTAATAAAATTAATATTAATGTTTTTTTAATCAACGTTTGTGTCCATTGTAATGTACATATTAAAAAATACTCAATTTAATTAATATCAATCTAAGTTGCAGCCAGAACTACATATTGCAGAACAATGACTTTTGTGTCTAACGGTAGCTCGTAATCTTCCCTTATACAATATGGTAATTCATTTCGATATCGTTTTGGATTTCAATCTATGACTGATTAAAATTGTATTGTCGAGTTATGGAATGCTCTATATTTGATTTGGTTGGATGAAATTTTAAACTTCACATGCAACATGAAGAAAATATTTTAAATGAAGTCTCATTACCACCAACAATGTGATTTGAACTCAGATATTTAAACTACATTGTTACAGGCTTCAAAAATGAAACCTGGTTGAAAATTCAGTTTGTTTTATAGATGAATTTAGGTTTGAAATTAAACAATATGATTTTACTGCGATGATTGGTCATACGAGATCAGGTAGGATTCATGCAATATATACGTGGTAATATGACCAGGTAGGTCTAAATGACAAGCCTTAAGAGTTTTCCATATTGCATCAAAAGAATAATGTGTGTTTAATAGGGATAGCTATCGCTTAGAATAATACTGTAGACATAAATTAAGTAGTTATCCTCCAGTCCCAATGTCTATTAGGCACTAGAGAAATCCAATAACCTTCTAACAATATGGTCAATTCTTTATAGAAAATCGTGACTAATCATTTGGGTCAATACTGATGTTAGAATTTAGACGTCTATAACATCTAGTTGTGCCCTTTGAGGGCTTCAAGTCAGTGCATGAACCATCAACCCTTGGAAACCTTGGAAACCTTCAAAGTGTGGTTTTGGCATCCTTAAATAACATTGATCAGCAAATCAAAATTCAGGAAGCTTTAAATTAGGGGTGTGCGAGTAGTGATTTTTGAAGTCGAGTCGAGTCGAGTAGAGTTTTAAAAAATACTCGTGAGTTTTTCGGGTCGAGTATTTTGAATAGTAGACGTTAATAGCTATCGTACTTATTCTTGAACACGTAAATCTAATATTTTTTTGTTATTAAACTGGTAAATGCTCTTTTGAGTTATGAATAATCTTTTGCAAATGAAGTGAAATAATAATTCAGGCCATTTTTAACATAACTTTATATCATTACTCAATATTTTATTAAACTTTCAACCTCAGAATGTAAATCCAAGCTACATCTGCACTTGTTTACCTTAATAAAAGTTTTTCGAACATATTTTTATAGGTTTAAAAATTAAAGTTAAATCAATGTCATTGAGCATAAGTAAGAAAATATCTCAAATTATAAAAAAAATTGAACGTACTTATAAGAACAACTCAAAAACAACATTATAGTCCAGTCGTCAAATAAAAAATTAGGAATGAACCTTGAAGTTGGGTCCGACTCAAATTTTATGACTGATTCTAGTTCTATTTGATGCACTGAACAAGAATATGGCGGATGCCAAACTGGCATCCTTGGGCAATTTTGAATATCGAAGAGCAAAGTTCAAAGGGCCGTAAATAAAGAAAACTATATTAAAAAACATTATTTATAACATCCAAGCAAATATTCCCCAAGGTATTGATTTTAAGCCACCGCCGATAGTTACTGGGTGGTAAATACTTCATTTTGATTGGGTATCAATTGTCAGCCGCCATCTTGAATACGCCATATTGGATATAAAGTAATATTTTTTTTTAATATGAATGTGGTGTTGTGACACATCATTACCATTGCAATTACAGATTAAATTTTCACGCTGATTACAATACCACAATCCGTTTTGAAAATATAGCTTTGTTCTCGAGATATAATCGAATAAAATTTCTTCCCTATACATTTCTTTTGGGCGTTCCCAAATTAAACTTTTTTATATCTCCGGTTCTAATAGCATTATAAATTTTGTTTTCGTCTTACAACATTCAGCGATTTAATGGCTTTAATTTGAAATATTAATCATTTCAATGCGCCCAGTCGGAGATGAGTTACAAAGAAACATTGATCATCAAATGTTTATTTTCTAAAATTGATTTTTACTCAAAGGTTTATCTCAGGTTCTAAATAAGTATAACTATTAGGTTTGGTCTTAAAACACTCATCTGGTATTTGGCTTTAATTTGAGCCATTTCCAACTTAAATACGACTGTATAAAAAGAGTTATGAATATTCAAAGATCATACGACCTTCCAAATTTAACTATTTTTGTTTTGTTTTTCTTATATCTCTCTGTCTCATAACATTATTATGTTCGTTTTTGTCTTAAAACGTTATTTAGTGGCTATAATTTGAAATATTAATAATTGAAATATGACCGGTCATAACTGAGTTACAAAGCAACATTGAAAGGAAAAGGTTTATTTTCCAAAATTTATTTTTACTTAAACATTGATATACTCAGGTTCTAAGTAAGTATAAAGGTTCTAAGTCTTATTAGGTTTAGTCTTAAAACACTCATCTGATATTTGGCTTTCATTTAAGCTATTGATGATGTTAATCCGGGAAAATGAGTCATGCCTATTCAAAGATCCACCATATTAAACTATTTTTGTTTTTATTATCTTATACCTCCCGTTCTAATCACATTTTTAAAATAATTTTGGTCTCAAATGAAAGCCAAAGATGAGATGAGTGTTTTAAGACCAAATCTAATACGTATACATACTTAGAACATGAGATATAAACCTTTAAGCAAACAAAAATTTTGAAAAATCAATATTTTATGTTCTATGTTGCTTTGTAACTCATCTCTGACTGGTCGGATTTAAATGACTAATATTTCAATTTTAAGACCTAAAGGAACCTTTTAATGCGATTAGAACAGGAGATATAAGAAAAATAAAACAAACGCCCACAAGAAATGTATAGAGAAGAATTTTTATTTGAGTAAATCTCGAGAACAAAACCATATTCTCAAAAACTGATTGTGGTATTGTAAACAGCGTGAAAATTTAGTCTCTAATGATGTGTCACAACACCACATTCATATTTAAAAAAAAACTTGTATCCAAATAGCTATATAATAATGAGTGGAAACTTTAAGGAAGTAAAAGTTTTTATGTACACAGTAATTTATAGGCTTTCAGGCTAAAGTACTTGGTAACATGTATCTTAAAACTTTAGCTTACAAAAAATATAAGAATATTTCAAGTGTACAGCTAAAACTGTGACCATAAAATATTCCTATGTTTTTCGTAAGAAGCATATACAAACATAAATTTTATAATACCGATGTTTTATATTATATTTATTTTCAAATATAATATTAAATGAACATATAAATTAATTTTAAATATATCTTACTTCTTAAATGTTTAACACATCTAGTTTAGGAATAAAAAGACTTAAAGTTGAAAATATTTGTAATAAATTGTAAAAAACTAAAATAACAAGTTTAGAGTATGACATGTCTTAAGTATTAAAAAGGCGTACATTTCAAATATTTTTAGTTGAGTAAAATTTCTCCTCATTTAATCTACCCGGTATCCCATTCAGTTAGCAGCAGTGACAGTATTGTTGGCGCAGTACAATGCAGAAGTTATCGGTCACAAGTCTCGTATGTGGATCTAGCCGGGGATTAAGGGATTACTTACTTTACACTGGAATTTAATCAAACTCGGCTTGCCTCCGAGTCCATCACTATGCCAGTGCCTTATGGAAGTCCCACAGTTGTGACGCTTTGCTCCTTTCATTCAAGTTTTTTAACGAATCTTGCAAATATTGTATTTTTAATAATGCATTAATTATTTAATAAAGAGGTTCATCTATGGGATGCATAATCAATATTCATTCCCAAATTTTAACTCCTACTCCCTTTTAAACTTTAAGAATTGTCACTATGACGGTTATCGATTTTTGTTCTATTTTTTAATCCACTGCAGTTGAAAAATATTAGTTGACATTATCTTGCTTGAATATATCTTGAAAAATTTGTTATTTAACAGCATGTTTTGTATTTAACACAAAATATTATATATGTTGGTATCTCAAAAAGCTAGGTCTGCAGCCAACTAAATATCTAATGAAAGGGTAAGTGGCATGAGCAACAAACCGAAAATAAATAAGATATAGCAGAACGTTGTATCCTAAGCAATTAGGGAATGGGGCGTTCGGGCTTCAAATTTTTGGGATAAAAACGGTCCTTAATAAGGCAATCAAGAGTGGACGGCGCCGGGACCACTTTTCGAAATACTTGTGAGCTGCCATTGAAGACGATCACGTAGTTCTAGATGTAAAAAAAGACACGATCGCCCCAAAAACCGATCGCAAAAATAAACAGTTCGTGTATAAGAATCGTATGTTTCCTCACATGGACGCTAGGGGTTGTAGTAGACGATCGCGCATGTTGTCACATCTGTTTTCAGTTCCTTTTTGTTGGCCGGAAAAATGGAAGTAAACATTCAGCTGATTTACAGCAAAACGACGTTTAGTGCTTGTTAATTGGTTAATTTTTAGAGGAATGTAGTGGCAGCACTGGCAGCATGAGCAAATGTTTGTTCTGTTTGTTATAGGTTAGGTTTGAAGGATTGAGAAACGTATTTGTTTATGCAAGGACTACGTTATGGTTAAAAGTATGTTTTTTTTTTCTGAGTACAGTAGTATGATGAAAAATAGCGTACGTTACGCGGCCGGAAATTTTTACCGTACTCTCATGGGAACTATCATGCTCGTTTGTAATAGTATACTATTTCTAGTGCCATTGGCCCTCTACTGGCCCTTAACGACAGCCAACGTTTTAGATAACTGGCTTTGGAAAATATACGCTCTACTGTCCACGTATGTTCGATTTTACGCAAAAATCGATTTATAGTTTCAATGGATACGAATAATATTTTCCACTATCAAAAATGTATAGCCTTACAAATTCTTGAATTAATTTAACATAACCAATAATTGTTAGCGTTCAGCGAGATAAAAACAGTAGGGACGTAAGTCTATTTCACCATAGAATCTTCTGATAATATGATTATATTTTATTTAATAGACCATTTTGCTTTGTCATTATAAAGTTATTACAGCAAGTCATAAGGGAAGAAAGGCATCAAAGCTTCACAACAAGGTATATCGCCTTGGAGATTTATGAACCAGAGGTAATCGAAAACAATATTCTTGAAGAATGAACTTATATTTTATGACGCTCAGGTTCTGTGTTGTGCGAGATTAAACGTTCTTCCGATACATGAAAATCAATTACGCTAAATAAACGTTAAGCCACTTTAAAAACCGACTATAATACATTGAAAACTGCTTAAGGATCTTTATATGAGGGGTCTAATTCTAAGTAAAAATGAAATATTTTCTAAATAATTAATCTTGCCTCGAAGGTAAATAAGCCTAATATGAAATAACAGTTACTTTAGTATTTCATTATATTTAGTCCCTAAGTAGGGCTGGTTGTAAAACTCAAATATCTCACTAGTATAAAATGTCTTTTTTGATAATCTAGGTCGATTTTAAGCACTAACCTATTGAAACAAATAATTGGCAAGACTTAAAATAGCTAAAGAGAGTTATATCAAATATTTAATAAAATATTCGTTAAAAAATACAGGGTGTAATACACGTGAAAAAATTTATGTACATAGTTTTAATTCGATATAGCTCGTAGACTATTTGGGGCAGCGAAACTTAACTACGCACAAAAAACTCAAAATTGAATAGGATTTTATTGAAGCAGCGATCAATGTTGTGGAAGATATTAAAAACCTTAGTTTTTAACTTTTAACCGAAATTGCATAGGTATTCTTTTTATTGGAATAAAAGGTTAGAACTGCTGCCAAATGCATAAGTTTCACATTGGCTTTATCAGTAAAAATAATTGTTGTGAAATGTGCCAGTTCACTCTCTCCTAGATCGAAGCCTATAAAAACATTGAATCAGTCACTGGCATAAAAGTATTAATAAAACAATGTTCTTCTGTCCCTTCAATAAATATTGCAAGATTAGACGACAAAAGTAGCGGCCCGAGAATTCCTTATTACTTCCAGAGAATATTGGGTTTCTCGATATTCCTTTCAAATATTTTAAGGAAAAGTAGTTATTTTGACCCCAGAATCTACAATTCTGTGTAAACAGTTTTATTGAACTGCTTTGGTAACTGAAATTAATCGTGAACAATCGCTGGCAAATACTGATTTGAATTTTGACAGCTTATAAAATTGCATAAAAAACTCAAATACACATTGCGAAGACATGTTAATCCCCTATACCATTAAAACCCTATGAATTTTTGTTTCTGTTAATATTGTCTACGACTTAAAATGCCAAAAACATAAACCGCAATTTTAATTTGAATTTTGTACTTGCATATCAAACACCCTGTAATTATTCGTGTTTAATGTATTTCAAAACTCTCTGCAACCGTCCCAACAATAATTTAGTTTATTTTAGCAGGCAAAAAACATAAAAAACAAACGTTCGTAATAAGAAGTACGTAATCTACACCATATATTTTTTTATCTCTACAGCAGTAAATAAACCTGGGACGGGAGTAATAAACGTAATTACAAAAATCCTCCGGCAGTAACAAAACTGAGGTTATTAGAAGAAAAAATGGCCAGGCTAGCGTAACATGTCGGCTGCGATAATGACGTCAGTAAACCACGTGACGAGCGGCGCCCGGGGCGGCTGCCACGTCTCGCTTGTGTCCATTTGGAGGGATTAATTATCTCCCTTACATTCTAGGGTGTAACCAGTTTACTTAGCCTCTTCCCGTTTATGAAACTATTTAAATATGTTTTGTTGATAACTATAGACGTTGTTGTGTGTAGGCGAATGTTAGGTACCCTCCTTCACGAGAAAGACTATGACACATCTCTTTATGCTCTTTATGAAATAATTTCTGACTAAATTACACAATAGAACAAACCTAACAAACATTTTATACAACCATTGGGTATTATCAATTATAATCAGATATATGAATCGTTATTTTAGGGCTAACCGGTATCAATAGTATCCTTTAAAAGTCTTGATGCCCCTTTACAGTTCTGTTGGCTTTATTGTATTCTTTTTTACTAAACTATCCTGCTTGTTGAATCTTCCATCTGTTATTCTTAACACATTAGCAACAAAAACTAAGGCCACAAATCTGAGTTGCTGCAAGAACTTAATACAGTAAGTGCAGCTTTCCAGTTAGTTCGATTATAAACTACACCAATAACCACTAGTGAATAATGACACTTCTCAAACACCTAATCTTACCAATAAATTGTAGTATAACTCATCTGGTTCCAAAAACAATGTACTAGCAGAAACGCTCTGCTCAGCAGCGTTTTTTTTTTAATTTTTTTCATTCATTAATTTTTTTAATCAGCTCATTTTGTTTTATCAGCAGCTACAATGTTTATTATCCTTGAAAATGTATATTTCCATGTCAAATTTTATATACAAAACACGAACATATAAGGGTATCTAGGACTCTTCCTTTTAGCCTAACCTTATTCATAAATTTTATTTCCTAAAAAACTTCACTCAGAACACTTTCTTACGACACAAAAACTGTTAAATTCGGCTTAGAACTGTCGGAGCAGTTTTGATCACAAAAACAGCCTGGCGTATTAAATAAGTATATCAATATGTCTAAAAAGAAAATTCATCGTTTATTGTTTGTTTAGATAAAATGCATTTTGTCTATTTAAGGTTTAAAAAATACATTTTGGAAACTCGATTATTGCATTTATGTGTTTAAATTTTTTTTATATCGACTTATCAGGAAAATATTTAGTTGGGTAATGGGATTCATCTCAAATTATGTGAAGGTAGTAACTTCCTTCTTTTCCATTTAATTATGTATAATATCAAATTATCTAGCTTTTATTTCCCCAAGCAGTTTAGTCTGGGAATCAACATGATTCTCAGGTTTAAATATTTTTATAACATATATATATATACACCATTCATATATATATAAAGTCAAAATCCTGGCTTGATTTGATAGCTTTGTTGCACGAAAACCGTTAGAGCCACAATCAACTTCTATGCCTTATTTTAAAGGGAATTTAATAAACTTTTATTTAATTAAACTGGTAATATCTAAACCCAGCTGATTGACAACACTTTATTTATGATTCAGTACATTAACTAAACAGAAATGGCGAGTTTATAAGAGTGCGTTTCTTGTCACATACACTGCCCCTTTCTCTAAAATGCGAATACCATATGTTGATGCTTCTTCTACCAGGAGCAGGTCTTATAATGATGGCATGAAAAGTTATCGAACAGCTACAGGGGATTGGGTTTTGTAAAACCACAAAATACAAATACACTGTGACTTTTTTTGTAAACTAACCAGATCTGATTTGTTAATTTATTGAATCATAACTGTATTGACGTCAGTCAGCTCGTCAGCTGTGTTTAGGTGTTACCTGCTTTATGAATTAAAACTTGATTAAGTTACCTTCAAAACAAGGCATAGAAGTGAAGTGTGGCTCTAATGGTTTTCCCAAAGCAAAGCTATTGAATCAGGTTAGGACTCTGTGGACACCCTATATTTTTAATTATATGAAGATATAATTTTAATTATTTCTGGTTGAATTAGTTGATAGTAACGAATATGCACGCTAAAATTTCACAATTTATAATTCCTTTTCTTTTTTCTTTTCTACATTATTTTCACTTTCTAAGGAGGAAATGCCGCAAGAATTTAATAATTTAGCACACAATTAAAATACGACCCATCATTTTCATGAAATGACATGAAAAAATTAAAAACTTTATTTATTCCCAAGGTTGTTTTTTTTTTTGTTTTTACAATATTTACAAAGCAGTAAATTTAACATAACATAAATTGAAATTATTTAAAAAATTATCTCTGCCAGTTAATAAGGAATAGGCGTACGTGGGCAGGTGCCTAAGCGTAGGCCCGAGTTGAAATCTGTATTATTAATTTGGCTATGTAATGGAAAAAATGAGTTTTAAAGTGTCATAGAGGCCTTTTGAAAGAAAAAAATCACAATTTGTTTTGGTTTCCTCATTGTAGCGCGAAAACGAGCAAACCAGTCGGGCTCGCCACAAAGGGGGCTTAAACACGACCAGCTGATCGAATCACAATTCGTTCCAGTTAAATCGTAACGACTCGCGTTAATCAGCACTCCACTAATCCGGTGGACAATGATTCCCTGATTATGCGCCGCCATATTGGCCGGTCGGATGAATACGTTAACAACCAAGCGACAATTAGAAATGCATAGTAACGAATCTAACCTCTAATGCAATCTGGTCTACCGCGCACCGACATCAAAGCTGATTGGGACTCGGGCGAAGTCGGCACGTTTCGGGTAAGTTCGGAGGGAATCGGCCCGCCTATATTCAGACACCACAACAAACCACTATCAGTTGAACGTAGGCTTCAACGAGGGCTTACGTCTCGTCCTTTTTACTTTATCGTGCGAGGTTCAGTTCAGTGTTAGTTTATAGAAGTTTTAAGTGCGTAAGCGAAGTTTTGCTTAACGTGTAAAAATAAGGGGGATGTCTTGACATATTTTTTTATAGTAAAGACTGAAGCTTATTCGTGATAGTATGTTTATGTAGTTTAGAACGTTTTACAAATTAAGAGTTATTTTGATTAAAATATAATTAATAAAGTATATATTAGCTACCAATCAATCTTTACAATATAACAGATGTAATATTGTGATTCGCATAATAATGGTAAGCGGATAAAAAGTATAAATATTATTCAAATACTCAATAGTATGCTTCAAAATTGTACCTAAGGTAATAACATTTAAAGAGTTGAACTTTTATTTAAACAATCTTATTGATTTACTATTCAGTAATAAATCATTCAAATCGTTTGTAATAGTAACATATTTACAAGTTAAAACTTAAAAAAACCTAATAAATGAATGATGCCTAATTTCATTCCCTCACTTGGATGTTAGGGTTGGTAAAATATTCCCTGGCCATCGATTTGCTTTTAAACAATTAATTGGTTTGTGCACAAGATAAGAAACAATTTCAATAGTTTGAAGTATAGCGAGTTAAAAATATTATAATTGATTCTTTGTTTGAAATTCATTGTTGGTGATGGTGATTTTATATTTTGATTAGGATTTTTGCGGACATTTGCCATCACTGATCAGTAAATCAAAAAACTAACCATTTGCCATCACTAATCAGTGATGGCAAATGTCCGCAAAAATCCTAATCAAAAAAATATTATAATTGTTGTTTGTAAATTTGTGAAATACAAATAGTTCAGTCAAAATTATAAACAAACTAGTAATTTAGGATGAATTCACAAAGCATTTTTGGGTAATTGAATTAAAGCAACCTTTTTTTAGGTTTGAATAAATTGCCGGTGAATAGAGATAATAATTGTAGTAGCGAATAAAACACTAGTTTGTTCGGACTACTTTAGTGCATACTTCACCTTTTGCAACTAAAATAATCCGCATACTAAGTATTCCACTTGTACTTATTGCTGCTTAAGATTGATTTACATTGTGTCCCTTGCGAAGATGGTGACGTTTTTGGTAGTTATCAGTAAGGAAGACCATATTTTTTTGGCACCCTCTTTTTACTTTCCATTTTCCCTGTTAAAATAGACTGTTTATCTGCGAGTGGACGTTAATCAAAGGAAGGTGTGAACCGATTAAGTCATAGAATGAACAGTACACAGCTGATTGATAATTGTGGCGGCAGCGGGGCTCAAACCACGTTGTCGGTTTCGTGCGGCCCCGAAATCTGACCTCGCAATAGATTCACTAGTTAATTCTTAGCTCCAGCGAATTAATTATTATTCACATCGATTTGAGAAATTGCAATACAAGCAAGTACGAATTAATAACATCGTATATACAAATGCTTTTAGTCACTTCTACCAGTATTACCAGTAGGTATAGTAATTTTCTTTTCTTTTACTACTTTCATAATACATGTTGAAACAAACACCGTAAATGTTATAAATAAGCCCACGTCTCTAAATTTACTGTGAAGAATAATAAGTCCCAATTTGAACATAATCTAAATGTGCCATTCCATTCAAATTTTAAAATATACACAACCTATTCTTAATACAATGTTCTAAATTTTCAATTTTTTTAAAGGTTATAATAATAAACCAAAATCTATTGAAATTTCACTTATTTTTATTTCAACTGTTTTGAGAATAAATTTCTTCCCATAACGTAAAATCTATTGAATAAATCTTAAGGTAAAAAGATTCACAACACATTTTTTACAGAAATGTGTTGTATTATTATGTCAAACGGATTTACAATTATTACGTCTGTTATTCAAGGCTAAGAGGGATTACAATTCAATTTACGTATACATTTTTAGATATATTTTAATTATTAAGAATGTACTTAAAATGAATTAACAACTATTGTTCTTTTGTGATTAGTAAGAGCTATTTTTTACCAGCAAAGGATAAATTAATCATAAATTACAAACTTTAACCCGGATCTAAATTTGTGATACAGCTAAAACCAATCTCAGTCCAAATTAAAACTATTTTAATAAATGCAAATCTTTGGACAAACAAACAGTGACGTGAGAAGTCAACAGTCTCCACGTGTATAATGTAAAGGTACTAAGTGACCCCGAGTGAAGTGTGCGAGGGATGTGACATGTCGGACACGGCCTCCGAGCAGCCGGCGCCCCCGCCCCCGCCCCCGGCGACCAAGCAGCCGCCCCAGGAGCCCCGGAAGGTCTACCCCAAAGTGGTCACTTTCGTCAATGTCAAAGAGGTGGGTTAGGATCACTAGGATACTGAAAACTTTATCATATTTCACTCCCGAGGTCTTCTGAGTTTCCCAAGTAGAGTTGTTATTTGCTGTAAAGCCGACCTTTCGGACTCGTTACAGAACGTTACTCGTTGTACTCGCACTGAAGATGGACTTCTGTAAGGACTCCGAAACGTTGGCATTACAGTGAAATAACAACTCCACGCGGGGAAACCCAGAAGGTATCGGGAGTGATTTAAGTGCCCGCGGAAGCTTATCTTCGAATATATCATAGTTATAGAACAAATTTGAAAAAAAACCTAGATTAGGCACATGTTGTACTCGCCACAATCATTTTTTGTTTTTTACTCTCCGAAGATTAAAAAAAATGCTAACGCATTGTTTCTGTAGTGTGGTCTCAGGTCTTGATATTGATGTTAAGTATGCTTAGAGTTCTCCTGTCAACAATGTTTATGATCTTTACATTTACTTTTAAATAGTAATGCACAGAAAGATACACATCATATACGTAATGTATTAAATGAATTGTTACAAGACTTTCTCTTGAGATAGACATTGTGGGTGACTCAACATAAGTGAGGTATTTTCAATCCTGCTTAGTAAGGAACAAGTACACGAAAGGGGAATAAAAAATCATTTTTAATATCTTAGTCAATAGCAGACATAAGACTCTAAAATTTAGTTCGGTCGGAAGGTGTCAAATGTGCGTTTGACATTAGATAACACAGCACAGCTCCTGAAGCGAGGGTTGAGGCAGTATTTAGTCCTGCTTTTTAAGCGTTCGTGATTTATTCTTACAAACCAACGCGGACTCTAAATTTGTTAAGACAATGGAACACATTGTTGAGAGATATTTATAAGCCAATCTATTTTAAGAAATATTGCAAATATGACAACAAACTTACGGTTTAAACTACTAAATGAAATAAGGCATTTAGTTTTGAACGGTAGTGATTATCGACCCTATAGTCAAGAGCCCGACATATTCCTATTTGTAAATTACTACGAAGAAAAGTCTGATAATATTATAAGACTCATGATCAGCAGAAAGAGTATATCGCACTGCTCTAACTCCATATGCATGGACAACTACTGCCTACTCATGCCAAGTCCTTGTCGGAACTTATTTTTATGTACCCCACCCTACATCAATATTTATTTTGATAGAATGAGTTTTAATGGCATAATTTAAAAGTTTGACTCACTTAGAAATGAGCTAATTTATGTGTAGGGCTTTCCATTTCCTATTACCTTTAGACCTGCGGTTTTGGCTGGGTTTACTATCAGCCTTGGTCGAACTCGTTTTGCAATATACCTCGAGACCCATATTGGGCCCTAAGCTAGTAACCATATTGGGCCATATCCCTAATAATTGTCGTTATCTAATGAGTTCACTTGACAAACGTCATGTCGTGACTATGTTCGTCTGATATACGTTAATAATTATCGTTTTAAGTTTCTTGACAAAATATTGGTTTGAAGATTAATCTATTTACCTATGCATCCTATCCTATGTTGACATGTGACTCGTGAATGTGTTAATATTAGCTTAACAGAGTTTCGAAGCATTTTGCAACTGTTTCTATTATCGTACTGATTAAAATGCGCTACAGACTGTCGATCGTAATCAGATATTAGTCTGCTTTATTTATACCAGACAATTTTGATAATATACGTGTTTTGAAAGATATTGCGAAAAAAGATTACACTAGGATGTTAAGGTTAGAGTCATATTTAAAAATGATACGCTGTGTTAGCTCTTAACATAAAAATATGTTTTATTTTCTATATATCTTTTAACTCTCTTTTATAAACTCTTTTCATTCGACTTTGATAAAGGGTGATTCAGAAGTGGCTAATTTTTAACAACAAATCTCTCTAGATTTTAATAAAAAATAATAAAATTGTACCTTATATAGTTATATAATTAATAACTTATCTGTCGTTAGTTGTATCGATCGTAATGTCTAAATTGTACAAGTATTAGCAATAAACAACCGACCATGCGAATGAGGTCACTCCCATTTTTGTTGCTATTCAAAGACGGTTTTCATGCACGAGCAGAGAATTCAATTGGTGGAAGGGGATCTTTCAAGAAAAGCTACCAACACTGTTTTCATCTGCTATCCCTTTGTGATAATGTTTAGACGGGTATCTAAAGAGGACTAACTCTACATTTTCGAAGCACATACGAAGACTATCGAAAATGACTCTTAAACGTCTAAGAGGAGTGTCTGAGCTTATGCAGACCAGATGATATGCACTCAAAAATAATAGGTGCAGTTTATGAAAATATCGTGGAAGTTGTATGGGTCTGTTACAAGTAGTGTATAAGAAATCTACTCCTATCCACCTCCAATTTTGCTGAAGAATATTATGCAAAACAATAATTTTTAATAACTAAGATTAGCTTCTAAATAATTTTATTTAAATTCAGCTATGACCCACTTTGGCTTTTTTATTAATATAATTCCCTCCACCAAAAATGTGTAACGTACTAGGCTTTCCCTTTGACGATTTATTCATATATTTTAACACTCAAACATGTTGATACCGTACATTTATTGACGACAATTTTTATATTGCTCATATTTAATTTTAACAAAAATATGTTTAGTATGCATAGTTTATCAAATAGTTATCCAAAGGTAGTCATGCATTTATATTTTCCATCACTTTGCAGAACTTTATTCGTTTATATATTATTTATTTGATCTAAATTAAACAAATCACGATTTCAATTACTTATCTGAGAATTATAGGCTTACTCTAGTTGTTTTCAGGACCATGCATATTACATAATACAAAAAATAATCACACGATTCCTTTTTACGTAAAATTTTACGTGTATTAAAAATCCATCGCTTTGTACCTTAAACAACGGACAGGCTTTTAATAATTAACCATACAAAAACATCCACTTTGAACGATTGTTCCCTTTGAACTTCAAATTAAATCTGTGGTTTTAACCAATAAATTGCCAAACCTTTTCTCAGCAAAACGAACACCAATTTGCAAAACCTCTTTTTCCTTTTAGTTTAGGTGCTTTATCATATTGCAAAATTAATTAATGTTTTTCACTTTCATAGAAACTATAACATTTCGCATAACACCTTGGAGATCCAAATGACTTTACAAACCATTGTGAAAAAATAGGACGTAAAAACAAACAGAATATAAAATAAATCTACAGTTTTATTTTATTTGTACATGTAAGTGGTACAAATAATATAAGTGGTAAGTGGTAAGTGGTAATATATGATTTGAGTTTTAAAAATTAGTTCAATAACATGACTGACATTTTGAAGATGTCAATCCTTCCAGCTGCTAAGGTTTTTTTTTAATATTGATAAACCACAAATTTAAAGCATTTTAAATTTCATCCTGACTGAAAGATAAATGAGCAAAGACAATGGGGAAAAATTTATAGTCTAAGAAATATCGTATTATACCTCAACTAAAATGGAAAATAGTTACAAGAATTCATATAGCGTAATCAACCATCATCTTTTAACAATGTTTGCTTCCCTGCTCACCTCTTTGTTTTTGGCTAATCCTGGCAAGCTCTATTTAATGAGCCGTTAAATCTTTACTAAAAAAATTTAAACCATTTAACATTTCCTAAAATATAATGGTTACAGCGTTAAATAAAAACGTGCCACTTGCATTGTAATTGCTAGTACTTATTTTATTTTCGATTCATTTTCATTTTAGAGTTTATTTAAAGATAACAATTGTATAAACAATTAAAAAGCCATCAGTAAAATATCATAAACACTATAAATTTAATAGTTTGAAAATTAATAGGATAAACACTGTTTTAAACTTGATAGCAATCATTAATGTGCCAAAATGATCGTAATTCTCATTATGTACAGAATAATTATCTTTGTATTTAGAAAAAAATTGTTTATCGTAAATATTCTCAAGATATGAATCGCGTGTAGTTTTTATTGTACAGTCTCCTCTTTCCTGGACAGCATTATATTTCATAGGAAAAAATGCAAGTCCACTTTTTCTAATCTAAGTTTTAGTCCTTAAAGTAAATTATTGATGATCTGTCAAACTTATAACATCATAAATCTTCCGCAAATACATTCATTAAATATTATTTTAGTATATTTTACCTTTATTCCCCCGATATATAATTTAATTTGCTTAAAACACAAAATCTAAAAAGCATTTTATATATAGCATTTTATATATATTATTCCTAAATTCAGGATGTTAAAAAAATGTAGGGCAATAATCTACGTACTTATTCCTCGGATCAAAATAAAAAAAAGTTTATATAAACATATGTCCTATAGTGCTTCGTTTTCCGTCTGAATGCCTGTTTGTGATTTTTTACATCATATCTCACGAATCTCTTTACGTTTAAACTTCAAACTTGGTACATGGATGACCACTATTTAGAAGTATCAAATATTTCTAGATCAAATATTTATATCTAGATCAAATATTATATCAAATATCAAATATTTATACCTAGATCAAATATCAAATATTTAGAAGTATCAAATATTTCACTATTTAGAAGTATAAAATAGTGGTCATGGATGACCGCTGTTTAGAAGTATTGCATTTTTGTAAAAAGTATCAAATTTCTACTTTGCACTATTTCAAAACGGTGACTGTTATTTGTTTTAAAAGCTAATTATCTAAAAAAAAACGTAAATTTTTGAACAATTATACAAGAGACAAAAAAGTTGCAAAATTTAATTCAACTAACGCTGATATCAAGATTATGATGATCAGGCAACTAATAACGGAGAAATCTTAACTTTTCCCAGTAAAAAACATGTAAATTTCAGACAGTGTGTTCTAAAGAACCATGTTTTTATTCAGAAAAGTTAAAATTTCTTCGTTATTAGTTGTCCGATCATCATAATCTCAATATCAGTGTTAATTGCATTAAATTTTGCAACTTTTTTGTCTCTTGTATAATGTTTTTATAAATTTACAGTTTTTAAGACATTTAGTTTTGAAAACAAATAGTAGAAATTAGTTTTGAAACAGTAAAAAGTAGAATTTTGATACTTTTTATGTAAATAATTCTAAATAGTGGTCATCAACATACCAATTTTGAAGTATAAACGTTAAGGTTGTGCGGGCGCCGCTAGGGACAAACTATTCCGCCAGGCAGCATGACGGTCTAATGATTTTTTAACTTTATTTTTCTGAACTTTTTGTCAGTGCATGTGATTGGGATATGTCATAGGAATGTTCTGGTAGCATTCTTTTGTTGAATGCGGGTTGCCTAGCCAAATTATGCAGGTGTTAAGTTCAGTTTGTTTGTGCAACATTCCTAAAAAAAGTTTAAATTATAAAAATTTTAATTCTTAGTTGAATCAAATGATTATCTGTAATTATTTCTTCCCCTCCTCTGAAAATCTAAATACATCAAGAAAATTTTTTGGGATATAATACGCAATCATTTGGCCTACAAAATGACATAATTTTAAAAGATTTGACACTTATGAAAACGGAAGGAAAAATTATTTTCCAACAACATTAAAAATTTTTATTTATTTTTTAATCTTCTTGTTAGGTTTAAGATAAAAATTAATCATAAATAATTCCCAAATATAGGCCCTGTAGGTTAAACCGTGTACTCGTGAATGATGCAAGAAAGAAGGGAATTTTCGCCCCATTATTAGACTTTTGACATCTGTTGCTCACAAATTTTACATAAAAAATGGTTTTAATTCCTAGGAACTTTCTTATCATGAGTAACATAAAAATATAAGAAAACGTATCATAAAAATTTTCGACTGCACCACCTCAAGAGGTTCGTGAGATAAGCTTAAATTAAATGTGTAAAAATGACAAACAGGGGCACAGACGGGAAACAAAGCACTTTAGGACATAAGTATCTTTAAACTTTTTTTCTTATTTTGATCCAAGGAATTACTACGTAAATTATTGCCCCACATTTTTTGAACACCCTGCATATGAATAGGAACAAAGTGGCAGGAAATAACTATAAAAAAATTAAACACTACTGAGGGGGTTGTGCTATCTTAATCACACATCACGGCATGTTCACAAACGAGTGGGATTATAAGGAAAATTTGTTTTAGTTTAATTCTCTTAGAAAACATATTATTAAGTTTTGATTGTTTGCGTAACAGTACAAGTTTACATTGGGGAGAAGTTTCAAGAAGAGTTACTTTCGTTCAAAGTATTTCTTAGAGATATCGTGTTTGCTATATTTGTAAAAATAAATATTTTTGAGATACATTTATTTATTTCCTTGAATCATTAATTTATGGAATAATTTATATGATGTCGTAGTAGATATTGTAGCGATTATGTCGTTCCATTTCAGCTATTAAACCAATTATTATCAGTATCAAATAGCGTGAAAAACATATTTATACACAGTACACTCATAGATGTGTTAGGCTTTTAATATGGGTTTTAAAATTTGTTAATTCACTAAGCAAAGACAAAAAATATATAAAAAATAAGAAACAAAGTTTTTCAAAGTTAAGAACACTAATTGCGGTCAAGCAGTTGTTGTTAATTTAAAAACACCAAAAAAAAACAACATTTAAATGTTAATTAAAACTCGGCCTACTGGATGTAAAAAATTGTTCATCTTGGGAAATCCAAATAACTTACAGTGCTTATGTGTTTCCATTTTCAAGTAACATAATTTCAAAAGTCAATGGAGATGTTACCCTAGTTTTTCTATTACATCAGATATTTAATTGATTGTCGTTTGAAGCAAGGACGTTTAAACTTTAAAATCCGTCTCCACCGTCAAAATCGGAGTTAAAGTCAATGTTTTTCGATTTGATATATAATCGATTCCCTTTAAAAACATATGTTTTATTGTTATTAATGTGAAATTTTAAAAAAATTAACAATTTACGTTATTGTTTTAACCGTTTGCTAAAATGTCGGTTTCAGTTAGTTTTTTTACTACCCTATTACAATTAGAGAAACTGGCAACCTATCCCGCAAAAGCGAGCGGGAATGTACATTCCCGCTCGCTAAATCGGGTTATTTATTAGGTCAAGGTGGCATACAAGATAGATAACTATGACGTCAAACACCAAAGACCAGTTTCTATTGGTCAGAAATCCCTTGACATTCACCGTATTCTAAATCCTAGTTGCCTTGCTCTAAATCAGCTGCTTTCACAGTCTATACACTATACACTAACTTCCGGTTCGTTCCGATAGAATAAGCAAACATAACCTCAATGAACTTTTCTGCACAGGTTAGTGAATAAGTTAAACTGTTTTAATAAAGGTGGTAGGAAAAATCTAGTGTGTATTACGAGCACAAAAATAAGAAATGTTTGGCCGCACTTTCTCGAGCGGCAATGTCGTGTTTTGCGCTCTTAATACACAAATAGCTATTGTTAGCTAATTCAGTTTCATGTGGTATTAGGATGATTCTAGGAATGAAACGTGACTGAAGTGATGGATATATCTGGAAGTGTAACCAACGTGGATGTAGGTAAATGATTCGAAAATACCAATATGATGTGGGAGCCATAACTTTACTCAATTGCAGGTAAATCACGAACCTAGCATTTCATCAGCAACGTGCGTTACCTGATTCAACAATTAATTCCAGTTCTAATTTTTTCTACATCAAGATAAAAGGAAGGACATCTCCGACTCGTACCTAGGCAATTTTATGCGTCGGTAGTACCGAAGTGTCGTGCAAAGTGTATTTTCTCATTGTTTAGAAGGCACATATAACGTTTATGTTCTTAAACAGAAACCACTTTTTTGCAAACTTTAACTTTTTATTTCGGTTAAACCTGTTAGAATTATTGTTTATTTACCAAACTATCATGCCGATAAACATTTATGCTTTAAATTATCGTTTCGATGATAGCATTGAAATGTTGTTTTGGTTAACATAATCGCGAATGTAAATATAGAAAAATATCTATCTTTAATTTCGATTATAACTGTGAAGACGGACTCTAAAGTTTAGCCGCCAGGACTACGCGATGCACCGTCACACACAGGGCGTTACCCTTATCGAGCCATGAAATTATTTATAACCTTCTGCCCCCGTTTCTGACCGTAGTTGTAGAGCTGTCATGAGAAATAACAACCTTCTTTTCCGTCCATCATGCTTGACTCGAGTACAATAGTATTAAGTTGTCGTGTTTCTCCTAACAATGATATTATAGTGCATCAAGGGTCAAGGAAATATACGTGATTAAAAAGAAATGGTCAAATGAGTAAAGCAATTCAAGCAAAATAATTTCATAAATAAACTTTTTTTGCTTTTTGCATTTTTGTTTCCTTTTTCAAATACATTACAGCGAATAAGGTAATCGAAAAGGTATTTTAAATGTCTAACGCAATTACAGCCACCAACAATATCAACAAACTATATTTTAGAAACAAATAGTAAACACTACAGTAATCATTGTCGTTTATTTGGTTTAAATGTTTATCGCTACAAATAAATTTCTCGGGAGAGATGTAAAGAATACAAACAAAGAAACAAGTTTTTATTTATTAAATTTCTTATTAATCTTTCGTAAACAGAGCTGTGGTGAAAATCAACATTAGAGCTTGTTTTTAGAAGAGAAACCATAGAGAAAAATACTTTTGTGAAAAATTATAAGAAAAAATAAATTTCATTATTTTCTCACTATGGCTCCTAATTGGCAAAAAGGAATCTTGTCAGGAAAACGTTCAGTGACAGCAAGTGAATCAGCCGATAGTGGAATTCTCTGGATTCCAACGGCCCAGACGAATTTGTAGACACATTGATTCAGGCCAACAAAAAATTCTCTGGATTAAAAACTTCGATATTAAACGTATCTCAAATGACTCTGAGGTTGCTTTAGAAAGGAGAATTAAAATTAATAAAATAGATTGGAAAAATCTTATGGTACATTAAAAAAACTCTAATTCCTGTTTAATTATCAACAAAATATGTATTGAACTGTAATTCAAAATTAATGGTATTACTTACGATACAGAACACTGTTTTATTTATGATAGATCACTCTTGTAATCTCTATTAATTTGTCCATTTTAACGTTTTTCTTATTTTTCAGGTATGTGTTTGAGGATACCTACTCTTAATAAAGTTTAAGTGGAGGTAAGTGGTGATATAATGTAAGTATAATAATAAGTCCAACATCACTCTGTAGGTTTGTTTTACACAGAAACATTTTGATTGTCAATTTTACAAGATGTAGAAAAAACTTGTTATTTTTGTTTGTATATTTCCACCTAATTACTTCATTAACATGAAGAGTATTTTAATGATCTCATTAAGCATTACCCTTTTTGTTTACATTACGTAATAGGCAATTTACTACCGTCTGTTTTCGGGCAGCATTAATTGCTTATTACGTGAAAGGCAGGGTCATCAATAACCCGCATTACTACGAGAAAAACGATTCTTTAATATCTTAATTCCATATATGTGATCCTGCACTTGAAACTTACTTTATCAAACTAAAAACCTTAATTTTTAATTATACGGAATAATTAATATTTTAACATAATGCAAATTTTAATAATATATTATTTACTGAGAAGAAGTAATTGGCATTCAAATAAAGAATGGCTATTTATTAATTTTTTATATTTTTGTATTATAATGTAATGATTGATAAAAATATATATTACTCCTTTAACACAAAGGTGTTTTACGTGGTTGTATAAAAGTACAGTTATGACTTCATGAACAGCCTAGAACAGACTAAAATTAGCCTTTGTTGATGTGTTATAGATTATGGCTCAGACTGTTTTCTTAGATTATGGAAAAAATAACCTCCAATTCATAAATATAATACTGAAGATTTTTCTAACTTTTATAAAAAAACTTGTTATAATAAGTTTCTACCTCAGGGATGTTTTAATGGTCTCATCTGACAACATAACACAACAGACTACCATTAACTTGTTTGATTATGCTAGCAGTTCATATTTCTGTTTCACTGAGTTAAACCTGTGTAAGGCCAAAATTATATTTCAGATCCCACTGTGTCATGATTGTGTTTTTTACTAGTCAGTCTTGTCGGCATTTGTAAGTTATTGCATGCGAGAGTTGTTCTAATGCCTCGAAATATCGCATAATATGTACAGCAATAAAGTATTCACCATATTGTTAGCAGCTAGTTGAGAAAATGTAGCAGAACTGCGTTAGCTTCCGTAATAGCGGTTTAACCTGTTGGGTAGTTTGGTGTATTGGTGATTTTAGCTTTATAATTTTATAAATGTTACTATTATTCCACAAATTTTGTATTTTTAACTTTTAGTATTGGTTTCTTAAATTTAAAATTCATCCAGTATAACAGAATCATAAAAGGCCTTTCACGACCAAATTTCGTCATACCCAGCACCCGTATCGTTGGATATAATCACTCAACTATGGAGTTATGTTCATCAATTGCTCGTTAGTTTGTAATTAATGTCCGATAATTCCTGTTTCCTAGTGAAAGATCACACAAACATAAAGTTCTAACAATTCTGGTAAAGCTTTTAATCTTAAATTTATATTTTATTAATTATAAATATTTTATTATTATTATATTTTATTATTATTTTATTATTGATTTAAAAGAAGGGTTTTTTAAATATTTTCTTCATGCCGTATATTTTATCTCAATCTCAAAACCAGCCACTCGTAAACTCACAAAACTAAAAATAAATCATGAGGGCTCAAGGAGAGCTTTGTACGATCAGCCAATTAATTCTTGACGGTATGTGTTTTTTGTGATGGTTGTTTCAATGTTATTCAAGTTTTGGCTACTCATCACTTTAATTACAAATAAAAAACAAGAAATTGTTTTAAATTGTCACAAAAACTACTACGGGCAAACATCAAGACCAGTAAGAATCAGAATAAAAGAGCATAAGAACAGCATAAACAAACAGCTCCAAAACTACTCCAAACTCAGTGAACATATACATGAAGAGGGACATAGAGTAAAATGGTCAGAAGCAAAAATAGTATTCCAAGAAAACAATTATAAGAGCAGAATACTTAAAGAAGCTGCATGCATGGTGACGGATAGAAATTGTATATCCCAACCAAGTGCCACCATTCCACCTATGTTTATTCCTCTTATTACTAAAGAAGTTGCAGATAATTTCAAAAAGTCAAAAATAATCAATATCTAGGTTAAATTTACAACTTAACAAAATTTCAGTAATTTAAGCACATTTACATATATAACCATTATTTAATATTAAATTAGTGATAAGAATTTTAAATTTATTTTTTGAAACATGTGATTTTTGACTAAATGATTGTCAAACGTTTGTTTATTTACTATGGCTGAAGATGGCTTCAGATAAAAAGAAGCCGAAATATATTCCAATTTAAAACAATTTCTTGTTTTTTATTTGTAATTAAAGTGATGAGTAGCCAAAACTTGAATAACAGCCAATTAATTACTGGAGGAAAGAAAATGTTATTAAAATTATATTGTAATACTGTATCCACTTTCAGTTTTATGCAGGCGTGACTGTAAGCGTTATATACATACTACTCTTTAAAGCAATTTGGCTGTTCAGTGTACGGTATATCAGTGAGTTTAGTATTTATGATTGGAAGAACTTAAATAAGCGGCCTCTTATATAAACTACCCTTTCTACACGTCTTCGCAAGTGAGTTTTACTGGGATCATGATCTACCTTCGTGTAATATATCAGCCCGTCTGGTTCAGTAGTTTTTGCGATCAACCCTTAACCCATGATTCAAAAAACTTTTTACAGAAACACCTTTTTCTTTATAATACTACAGTAACACTATACTACTTTAAAGAGTAATAAATGAAAAAACTAAATAAAACATCAAACAGAATTAAATTAATGCAAAGAATAAAATAGCATGAAGTTTAGTATTAAAACCATTAATTAAGTGTTTTTTATGTAAGTTTAATCAATTGGCTGATTATGAAGTGACTGTATCAACAATAACTTATGAAAGAAAAATAATAAACAGAAATGTAATAAACATACTTGTAATTTACAAAACCGCTTATATAGATTTTATTTTTCATTGTGATCTATGTTCATACATAAATGTCAACAGTAATATTTAGTAACTAATAATTCCTATTTTATAAGAAACGGATTCATAAAAATCTAACCTGAGGGGTTTTAAGTCTGGTTTTAAACACTTGGGACTAGTAAAAGACTAAAAATGTTTATTTTAAAAAAGCTACCTTTTTTAGTCTTGTGGAGAATAATCATGAAAGTAGCTACATTTCTACGTGTATCAAATGGGCGTGGTGCTTTATCGAACTGGCTAATAATTTGTAGGCTTTTCAAAGTTCCAATAACCGTAAGAGGAGACCTTCGGCTCCACGATTTCATGATTGTTTTACGTGGATAAATAAAACATTAATCTTTGGTACACATTTAACTAAATAAATAACCTCATGAAAACGTCAAGTCTTTAAAGAGTAATTGATCGCAAAAATGGCTAGTAATATGATTTATATGTTACCGATTTCTTAGTTAAAAATATACATATGTAATTATTATACTATCTTACCTTGGATTAGGAACTGCATTTCTGTTTGTTATGTTGGTAGTGGGTAAAGTGACCTAGCTAGTTTAATATTCAAACAAGCTGTAATATTTTCATTCCAGTGGCACTAGAGAATTACATACTCGTGATTATTTTACAGACGAGTTCCTGTAATATTTGGAGTTAGCTCAGTGCCGATACCCCAGATTTCAAGTAAGATCGATCCAATTCAGTGATAGTTAACTAAATAAACTATCACTAAATTGGATAACTATTGTAATTTTGAAAAGGAGTCAAATCATTTAACAAGTTTTGATTAATTTAATTTAAAAATGGACAATATTCAATTTAACTGTGAACTGTCAGCCATACAATTTATTTCACCATCCACATTCAATAAATCTGCTCAAAACTAAGCTGAATATAAATTTTAATATTTGTACGCCTAATTAGCTCTTGATGGGTCTACATACGGTACATCCTGAATTATTTAAAAAATCATATACCTTTATGATTGTCTGACTTTTATTGAGAGTATATATATGTTTCACTAATATATAAACATATGTTTTCAGGTTTCAATTCAAATTTCAATATAATACAATTAAGCTCATGTTAGAATTTCACCATAAATACATAATTACTTGATTTGGTTGCGGTAATATCCGTAATTGTGAGGGAGTAGGGATTAAGTATCTTAATTTTATTGTCATGAAAATCTATAAATGTAAGAATTTTATCGATAACACATTCGAAAAACCTTTTGAAATTTCAGAGTTATGCAGAAAAACACTGTTGTTAACACTCCTTGTTAATTACGAGGAAATATGAGCGGTTTCGCGCAAAGTTGAGTGTTCACGGTGCCAAATACCTCGATTCGCCAGCACTCGGATAAATGTTTGTAAGCCTTATTAACCAAACGACTTCATTGAACTGGAACCTCTTCATATGTTGATCGCATTCAGGGATTTGCAGATTCAAGTTTTTGCAAAAAGTTTTAAATAAAACGTCAATGCTTTATCATGTTGTAAATCACTCAAGCTTTTTCTATAATATGAAGTTAGGTTTTTTATTTTTAGATCGTTTCAGAGATGCAAGCAAGTATCAATTTATAATAGCCTATCTGATTAATCTAAATATTTTCTCTGAGATAACTCTGTAAAATATATCTCTGAGATGTAGCATACATGTGGAGAAATTTCACAAATAGCAGCCACCCTTAAGCATACAACCTACATAAACTTGTTTGTAAAGCTGTCATGGGACAGCTATTTGTTGCAAAATTTGTTACATTTCCATGTGTATAAACTTCCCTAAAACGTTATTATTTCCTGCATCATCCCAACTAACAATATTACTCGTGTTATTTAAAATAAATTACCACTGAGTCTGTGAAAGCTGGCCTATAAAACTGATTTTAATTAAAATATTCTAATAGCATAGCAGGTTGTACAAACTATTTTCAGCAATCTAAAAACCAATAACGACCGAAAATAAAGTTTCAAAGTTTCCTTCAATTAACAATGTAGTAGCTATTATGATAATAAATATGTTATCACCACACGTCACGTTCCACAACGGACTAGTTTACAAAAGTTTTAAATTTTAACGCTAAAATAATTTAGACGACATTAAGTTTTAGTCAACTCAATAGGAATGAAATTAATGGTATTGCTCCTTTAAGTTAGAACAGTAACAACTAAATTGCAAACGGGTTCTCTGTAAAGACCAGAGTGACCAACTAATCTCAATTATGGTGATTGACTCTGTTGGTTGTTGTTCGCACGCTGACTACAGTGCTTTGTTTGTAGGGTTTTGTTGATTTTTTTATTACAAGCTTCATTGCGAGTTTTATCATGGAGCATTTTTTTTATTCTTACAGTATAAAGTTTTTTTGTTTTGTATTTCGTCTGAATCAATACTAAACAGATGAAATATTATGGCATTGTTTAAATTTACATTCAGATAGTTATGGTTTGGGTTCATGTTTATTTAAATTCACAAATTTGTTTTAAGTAAAACTTTTTGGATAGTTAGTTCTGCCATAATGTTTTTTGTTTGTTTTGATGCTATAATTTTCTTGCGAATCTTTTGATGTTGAGATAAATTGTTGTAAGTAGTTAAATTGAGCCTTGTTGTTGTTAATTAAGGCAGTCAAATGTTATAATTTCATTCCTATTAATTTTTTCGCAAAAACAAACCGAAAGATTTCTTAAACTTCATAAGGAAAGGAATAACAATAAGGAAAATTGTATCCTTCTTTAGTAGTTTGTTTATCCATAATTAATACTGGGGAATTCTGTTATGGTGAATCTATATTCCATTAGTTATTGGTAACTATAACATAGATTTGGTTTAAATACAGAAAGCATAATTTTGTTATTATTATGTTTGTAGATACAACCTTGAATCATTCATGAATTTAGTTTGTACAGTTCCCGCCTAAGTTCGAAGCGGCATGAATATATGCCTTACTTGACATTTACGACAACAAATGTGCAGATTTTAGTTTGGTAACTTCCTGCGCTGCAGTAATTTATTCTCGTAAAGCCACAAAAGCATTATACAATTTTAAGTCAACATTTATTAAATTTATAGACGAAATTCAATTATTAATGGTTTCCTCATAACGCAATCGTGATTTTCAGACGTAAGTCTTGTTGAAAGATCATAACCATTCGTTTTATAAAGAATTAGAGAATAATAAACATAAATGCACTTGTGTACAGTAATTAAGAATGGCATTAGTTTTTTATCTTCGTCTCTCAGAGTAAGATCTGAGGCTGAGTACATACTACAATTGTGATGTAATTGAACAGGAGCATAGCGGTTATAATGATTGAAATGCTCGATTGGTAGCTTTAAATCGGCATACCGATTTCAAACAGAATAATTAATAATATTTTTAGGGTTGATTACTTAGGTTTCTGTAACCTTTGAATTGGTCCCTAAATTCCCGTTCTAGAACAAGGTAGACCTCAAATATTCAAATTCTGATTAAACAATTTTGAACAGTTTGCTCTAAAATAAATAATTTGAAGTGTTTGAGACTCAATCCAATAAAAAAAATACTAAATGGCATTGTTGTTTCATGCCAAGTTTCATATACTGCAATAATATTTCCAAATGGGTTTATTGAACGTTTCGATCTAATCCTTTTCACTAATTTTGATCATAAGCATGGCAAAAACAGATTAAGCAACAACTAAAAAATTTAAAAATAAACTGCAAACGTTTTAGGAGAAAACTTGAGTAAAATAAACTTCACCATTCCTTACAAACTTCAGCCTTTTTCTTAAAATTAAGACCTACGTTGGTCTTTGAACCTTATAAGTCCAAGCGCGGGATTTATGTAAACACGTGACATATGTTACAGACATACGCGGGTATGGCGTCAAACAGCTGAGAGAGAATAGCAGTTACCATGGTTACCGTCGGTACAGTCCGTGGAAACGCGCTGTTTACGTCTTTGTACAGTCGCTCTCCCTCACTGGAGGATTATCTTTGAAGGATTTAACCTACTCAAATAAATAGAAGACGATTTGCGTTCTTTTATTTGAAATAAGCAGATAATATCTTTGTTCTACAATTTGAAATTTTAGATTTACCATTCTAAGATTTATATAAAGCGCATTAAGCTGTACTCATCGTTAGTTTTAATAATCACTGAATTTATCTTATTCCATTTATTTTATTTTATTTGTGAACTTCCCCTATAGGGAAGAAGCTATTGCCATAGGGATCATGGTAAATCCTGAGCTCGGGCAATCAAAACTTCCCGTTTTCCCAGATGCCGTACCAAAACACCATTCATTCAAATTTTTTCATAGTAGTTTTCAATAATCTGAGTTGAAATCAGCGGATCGTCAAACAAATTTTTTGCCTTAATAACAGGAGTCTACTACCAACAATCTCTAGGGAAAACCTAGGCTAATATTGACTTCAAATTTAAAGATTGATTTTAACAGACAAATAAGTTTAATTGCTGTGGTTGTGAGTGATTATTTTATTGAATTTAATAAGAACTAATATATCGTATACAAAACCTTTAATGAGTCCTAACGACCTAAACAAGTCAAAGCTGGTTGATCAGATAAATAGTTAGACCTACTGATCACGATTGATATTCTGTAGATAGTGTAGATAGTTCTACAGAGTCTGTTAATCGTTAAACTGGCGTGACTCCAGATTACGTGGTAGATTAGTTATGAGGTACAAAAAGTTTGTAAGGAGTGAACTAAGTAAAAGCAGTTGACATGAAGTGTCGGCCACGCTATCTTCAGTTGCGCACACTCACGAGCTTGATCTAAACTTGTTTCAAAAGCAAATATAAGATATTTACAATTAGGCCAATAAAATTAAGATTGTGCCTGGACAAAATTTCCGGAAAGCTGGAAATCGTTTTAATCTTTCCGTTTTACATCCAAGTATATGAATTCGAAGTTTGTCCCATTTTTCCTGGTGTGCTTCCGACCTGGGACCACAAAAATATCAGAGTTTTGGGCCATTTTTTATTCTTTTGCAAATAAGTAAAAAACCGTTTATTCTACATAAAAAGTTTAAATACAAGAATTGTAGAGGACAAAATTCTGCGTTTATTGAGTACCTTCTGATAAAGATACTTTGAATAGTAATTGATTTATGGTAAGTTAAATAAAGGGTTTTGGCGAATTCCTCTTTTAGGGAAAGAGCTATTACTGTAGGTCTCATGGTAAGACCTAAGCCCGAGACCATGATAACTTTTAGTTTCAGGGCCCTCAGAAGCTAAAAACACCATTCGTTCGAATTTCCATAAATATATATATACCTATATATACGTATATAAATATATATATCTATATATTTGTTAGCTCGATAACTCTCGTAAAAATGGTCCAATCTTCTTGAAATTCGGCACAGACTTGTAAAATAGTAATTATTTTGACGAGTTAAAAATTCAGCCGGATCGGACCATCGGAAGGGGGGGTTATGGGTAATAAATCCCTAAAAATGGAGTTTTTCGGATTTTTCATGTAGAAAAATCAAAATAATCTGATTTTGGTTTACACCATTGGACTCAGCTCGAAAAAACAAATAAATTAGTATTTTGAATCATTGCTCTATGTCCATTGGTTCCCGAGATACTGAAAGTGGTAAACACAGTACGTTGTCCCAATGTTAACCTTATGGGAAATAAATAAAATTGTACATCTCGCTTATTCCTCAACATATCCTAATAAAACTTGGTATATGGCTTCATCTAGTTAAGATCTAATTGATTATGGCATAAAATCTACAAATTTATATAATCCTGAGGCAGCAAACCTACGTACTCACTTTCCCAATGTTAACCTTATGGGAAATCAATAAAATTGTATAGTCTGCTTATTTCCCAATATATCTTAATAAAACTAGTTATGTGGCTTTATCTAGTTAAGGTCCAATTGATTATAGTCTAAAATCCCCAATTTTATAGATTCCTGAGGCAGCAAACCTGCGTACTCATCTCCACAATGTTGACCATGTTATTCTTATGGAGAATATGTTTGCATGCTTATTTACGGACATAATTTGATTTTATTTGGTACGAGGCTTTATCTAAAACACTTATTTGAGCATTTTGAATCCGTTGAGTATGCAGGTCTGCTGCAACAGGGGTATTTTTCATGTTTTATCAATTGTGAAAACTTGTAAGATTTTTATGTTTTAATTTCGTTTTCTGATTTTATTGGCATCACTGTATTGAACACAATAACATGGTATAAGTGAGTATGCAGGTTTCCTGACAAGGAAAATGTAAAAATAGCAGATTTTAGAGTATAATCCAAAATATCCAAACTATATTGAGCCACATGGTACTGAGTTTCAACGAGATATGCTGAGAAACAAGCAAGCTACACACGTTTATTTTTCTCCCAAAGGTCAACATTGTGGAGATGAGTACGCAGGTTTGCTGCCTCAGGAATCTATAAAATTGGGGATTTTAGACTATAATCAAGTGGACCTTAACTAGATAAAGCCACATAACTAGTTTTATTAAGATATATTGGGAAATAAGCAGACTATACAATTTTATTGATTTCCCATAAGGTTAACATTGGGAAAGTGAGTACGTAGGTTTGCTGCCTCAGGATTATATAAATTTGTAGATTTTATGCCATAATCAATTAGATCTTAACTAGATGAAGCCATATACCAAGTTTTATTAGGATATGTTGAGGAATAAGTGAGATGTACAATTTTATTTATTTCCCATAAGGTTAACATTGGGACAACGTACTGTGTTTACCACTTTCAGTATCTCGGGAACCAATGGACATAGAGCAATGATTCAAAATACTAATTTATTTGTTTTTTCGAGCTGAGTCCAATGGTGTAAACCAAAATCAGATTATTTCGATTTTTCTACATGAAAAATCCGAAAAACTCCATTTTTAGGGATTTATTACCCATAACCCCCCCTTCCGATGGTCCGATCCGGCTGAATTTTAACTCGTCAAAATAATTACTATTTTACAAGTCTGTGCCGAATATCAAGAAGATTGGACCATTTTTACGAGAGTTATCGAGCTAACAAATATATAGATATATATATTTATATACGTATATATAGGTATATATATATTTATGGAAATTCGAACGAATGGTGTTTTTAGCTTCTGAGGGCCCTGAAACTAAAAGTTATCATGGTCTCGGGCTTAGGTCTTACCATGAGACCTACAGTAATAGCTCTTTCCCTAAAAGAGGAATTCGCCAAAACCCTTTATTTAACTTACCATAAATCAATTACTATTCAAAATATCTTTATCAGAAGGTACTCAATAAACGCAGAATTTTGTCCTCTACAATTCTTGTATTTAAACTTTTTATGTAAAATAAACGGTTTTTTACTTATTTGCAAAAGAATAAAAAATGGCTCAAAACTCTGATATTTTTGTGGTCCCAGGTCGGAAGCACACCAGGAAAAATGGGACAAACTTCGAATTCATATACTTGGATGTAAAACGGAAAGATTAAGGCGATTTCCAGCTTTCCGGGAATTTTGTCCAGGCATGACCAATTTTTGATCTAATTTTACTGGCCTAAATATTATTATGAGATATTTTTACTCGTTCCTTTAAAACAATTCAGTGTTTCCCAAATTCACACTTTTTAAATTGGGTCGAGTTAGTGCAAACCATTAAAAAATTCAAAATTTTCGATTACAACAAATATTTATATTATCAGTTACATAAATATAAATACTATTTATTTATATTTATTTGTAAATATTTCAAAATTAACTTTCTTCAAGTTTCTACTTTTAAAAACATCAGTATTTAGTGTTTGTTGTTTGATGCTCAGGTTGGTATATCTCAAAAGTTAAAGGTCAGAACATTTTCCGTGACGTCAGATAACAGGCAGTAGGTTATCAAACCTGAATTGCTTAATGTAGGGATTGTCAATTTTAAAATGGAAATATAAGCCTAATGTATATATTTTCCATCTCTTTGTTTTTTTGTTTTTTTTTTGTGAATTTGTTAATGTTGAACAAGTACAGAGACAAGATGTATAGAATACAAAAAAATATGCCCTACGTCCTGTGGTCCTGTGGTTTAAATAATTAATAATAACAAATTATCACAGGCAAGTACTGGCAACTTTTCAACTCTCCTTTATAGATTTTAAGTATTCTTCTCCAAAAAGTGAAAGTTGGTTGTAGAAGGAATTCTTCTAAAATAGAATAACGAAAATTTCGCTATTTTTTTAAACCATGAATGTGTAAATTCAGACCAAATTAAGGCGTTTATAAAAAAACATAAATTTCTAATTTAATGGAACGTAAAAACTCTCAAAACAATATCTAGCCTTACTTACAGATCAACACACATTCTAATCATACTTATATGGTTAGAATGTTCATGACATTTGACAAAACTACTGGCCTGTAGATGCTAAAACCTTTGATTTTAAATATCCACTTTCTATTTGCCATTAAGTGGATATACAAAGAGGTGGCTCCAGTGTATTCAGTCGTATCAATTCCAAAAATAATATATTATTTTAATAAAAATCTATTTACTCCATTCAACTGTTTCATTTTGAATTTATTACCAATATTATATCTTACGGAGAAACCCCAATTTTCGAGGGCATGTCTGCCTCCCCCCCATTCTAATCTACATTAATTTTGCCTCCCAAAATTTGATGCCGAGCTGTTCCCAACGAAACCTAAACTAATACGGTTCGGATCGAAAAACCTCGAGCGTATTGATGAGTAATATCGATTTTTATATGAGTAGTAATGAAAGGAAAACATGTCCTAATACATTAAGTTTTTAGTCTCTTACTTTTTTTTCAAAATTAACATATCCGTCAAAGGTAAGCGGTCAAACATAGAACACAAAAACATCAATTTACATTTTATGATATGTCACACAAACTTACAACTACTACCACCTGCTGATTTTCTTTTTGCTATTGTACTATTGTAGAGGAATCAATAACGTGTGCTTAAAAATGATATTGCCCTAAAATTATACATAATCTATTATTGTTAATAATTTTTTTCCCTTCCCACTTGATCCTAAGAAATACGAATACCCGTAGTGAGGCATAATTATCCCTCACGACGAAACCAAGGATTTTGAAACTTTATATCTTAAAGAAACTACTTCATTACAACATACATGGTTTTAATGGCTTTTATCTACGACCATTGCAATAAGCACCAATTATGGTATTACAATAAACATTATAATGATATACATTAAAACACCAAAAACCAAGCAGTACTCTAATGACGACTTTAGAGTACTGGAGTCACTTTAGAGTACTGGTTCTAGACCAATGAGAGCTCGGCATTTGACGGAAGTAGTGTCATAATAACAATTACGCAATTCGCACATCAGCTGATTGTTGCATTACGATTCATGTTTGAGTTTACTTATCCCATCAGCTGATTGTTCCACAACGATTCATGGATCAGTCTGCTTATTTGCCTAACCTCAAATTTTAGTTGACCTATTCCATCATTATTAAAAGTCATGAGTTTTGTTTAACTTCGGGGAAATTTTGTTGTATATTGTTGGTCGTAGATAAAATAGTGTATGCAACGATTGTATTATGCCTTTAAGCCACTCGTGAGATATTTAGAACACTCGCTTCGCTCGTGTTCTAACTTACATCTCACTCGTGGCTTAAAGACATTCATTATACAATCGTTGCATAAACTACTATTACTGTATATTTGAGGCCCCGAATGGCAAAGGGGACTAACCCACAAATTGTCAATTTTGAGATTTACATATCAGCTGATGCAGAAAAAAGCTCTATTTAATGGTAGAATGGACTAATCTCTATCAGCTGTAGTTTTTGTATTTTATTAAGGCAAAACGTTGGTCCAAAATGAACTTGTACACATTCTGTTATATACACAGACTGCACCAACCCACAAAATTAAGTGAAATTTTGGACTAACCTCAATTTGATTAAAGTAAAACCAATTCTTCTTTTTCTGTTAATGCAAAATGGACTAACCAGTGACTTTACATAAGAATAAAAGCAGAATGGACTAACCTAAGAGCTAAAATGGACTAACCCATATGGCAATCCAATGTAAGGCTAAGTCATAATTTTTGGGAACCATTTTAGGTACCAAAAAATAAAAATAAATCAAAAACTTGTTTAGCAATAAAATGCTATTTCTGTTAAGTGTCATCCAGTGGAACTATCATTCAAAAGAGCAGTTTCTGTAGCGAGATATATGACTTAAACTTTGCCTCTTAATATCTCAAAAATTACTTTTTGGGGTTAGTTCACTTTGACTTTCGGGGCCTCTTTTTTTAACAGACAACCTAATGTTAACTATGATATGCCGTTGAATTCTTATATTTTTTATAGTTATTTTAAAGATTAGTTTATATAAAGTGATAAATATCGTATTCTATTTTGATATATGTAAAGCATTAGGTTAAAAACAGAGCCGTTATTCAAGAATTCATTATGTGATTTAAGAAAGACAGAGTCTATTTAGCAGTGACGCTGTGATGCAATGCATTAGGAAGCCTCACGGACTAAGTTGGCTTAATCACATTTATATTGATTCTAGGCAGTTAAGTCTTCGTATTTACAGGCAATAGCGTGAAATTACAGACATTTAGCTTATTTTTTCAGGGGTTTTCTTTTAATTTCTTTCAATTCATGCTAAAGTATGGTATTTATTATGTAATAGACAACATAGGACTAAGTAATGATATCATTTTGAGTGATATATAATAGAGGACAGTTGTTTCTATCATATGAGTTTCAAAATTTTTTATCTTTCAACCATCGAAAGTCAACTAGTTTAATGAGAAATTATTTCGCTAATGGATAGACTTTTCGCATTAAAGTATAATTTATATTTATTTGATTTATCTATTTTTTATCTTTACATATTGAAACCAACAAATTATTTTCAACTGAAAAGGGTTTTTGGGTTTATTGGTGATTTAGATAATGGATTTTAGGTTGTCTAATAGATTTTAATTACACCTAATTTGTTTTTTTTTTACGAGTATTAGAGTAAAAATATTTATTCAATATACTAGCCAGCTAAAAGTTAATTTTGGTTATACCCAATAAAGCAACAAGTCATTATATTAAGATTACAATCTCAGCTGCACCAAAATATTTCATATTGTGTACAACAAAAAATGTAATTACAATTTAGTAATAGTAAAATTTCAAGATTCAAATTACTAAAATGTAGTTCAAACATATTTCAGTTTCATACAGGTTAAATGATTATTAAATCCTATATATGAATATTCGAAACTATATAAATTGTTATGTAGTTTAAATTGATAGTTTTTATTACCTCATGTAATATTTAAAGGAGACTTGTATTTTCCGACTAGAAATGTTCCCACTTCATAAGAGTGACATATGCCACGAGAGGTGGGGAATTGCAAGCAACGTCAATAAAGACGAATGAGTTCATTTGAACCCTTCTCCTGAGAGAATAAGGTAAATAAAAAACTGTAAGTCGTCATTCATTTCATCTCTGAAAGTATTTGACTTTTTAAAATTAGTTCTCTCTTATTAATAAATACATCTTGTTTTAAAAGAGATAAAACTTTACTAAATAATTTTCTTTGTGTTAAGATTTTATGAATATATTTTTTATTTGATGTTATGTTTCCTTTTAATTAATGAATCTATTCCTGACGAGTAACCACGAAACATTGAATCTATTTTATATCATTTTAAAATTATTTCACAAGTTTTATTTTATAAGTGCCAAACATTTTATGTATAATTTTGAGCAGTAGTGAATTATTCAGTACTTAAAGTGCGATTACAACAACACTCCGTTGCGTTCAATAAATTCACATAACCGTTATTGGCAAACCTTGTGTATACCTCTCTTTTATTACATTCATGTTTACCAAATTAATGATACAAAAGCTCTCTTCCTTTCTTGATTGGTTCAGTTAATTTTAGTATGGATGTTAAGCATTAAATTTACAAATCAAAATATGAAGACACCGATCTAAGTTATAAATTACTGGCTGTTTAAATATATATATACTGGCTAAGTTATAAAGGCTGTATAAATTACTGATGTATAAAAAACTGGGATGATAAGGACAAAGGAGCCTTGTTAATATAGACTTTATAGTTTCTAGGAAATCAGTATATTTTTTAACTGAATTTCTTGAAATATTTTTAAGAAGAATATTGTGAAATAATTCATACCTTTCCGTTTTAATCCTTAGATATCATGACTATATAAAATTAACAATCTAATAAAAATATCTGAACTGTTAATAATTTAAAACTCAATAGTTTTGGATAAAATGTTTAAGTTATGTTCGGTGGTATGAGTTATGTAAGAATTTGACCTGACTACAAATAGATTAGTTAATAAGCTTATTCTTTTCAAATTCGCTTATGAATTAGTTCCTCTATATGCGCATAAAAAGTGTTATTGGGTACTTTTCGATCGCATTCAATTTGCGATTTAAACATGTTATAAAATCCAGTTACACTATTGGTCCACCTGCCTGAAAAAATACACAAGCATTTTGATGACATCACTTCTCTCACTACGTCAAAAAACATATTTCTTAACTTTTAATAACAATTTTTTTATCGAATAATAAATACAGGTGGTAAGTGTAAGCTTGTGGAACACCGAAACAAAAATTAAAGGTAAGTGGCAAAACACCACATGAACATGCATTAGGTAATAACCTAATGCACGTTCCTAGACAGGTGGTTCCCGACAACAATTGGTACAAGTTTTTTCAGGTAAATTTCCTACGAGGGGAAGCTTTGTGACGTTAGTGACGAGGGAAATGTCAGATCAAAATTTCTTGTTGTCGTCTGAACTCGGAGAGGCGGTGGATTTATCTCCTCAATATGATAATGTCGTTTTTACATCAAGGAGCTTTCCACTCACTGAGATTGGAGTTCATAGGGGAAAAGGCTGCTGGTTTGTGACTATTCTATAGATATCTTTTATTGTGAGTTCTGATGTGACGTGTTTCTCTCAGAGTAAAAACATTTTATTTCTGTGAGGAAATTCTAAGCAAAGAATCTCTTTCGTTTACTTGAACTAACCAAATGACTAAACAAGAACATTTTTTTTGTATATTTAACCTAGTTAATTACAATGATCCCTGAACAGAGCGAGTTTTCTCTTTAGTTAATTTAATATTTTTCATGCTAGGCTGCAACTGAACAAAATTTTCTAAAATTATAGATCAGTGAGTTGAAATTTGACATATTACATCAAAAACACTTAAACGAATGTGAATTCGAACAACAAATAAAATTTTAAATAACTACTTTATTGTAAATTGGTCCCATTTTAACAAATATTAGCGTTTGCCTTACAATTCTTGGTCTATAATTCATGTTTTATAAGAAAAGATAATTTTTTTTAATCCTAGACCCTACATCCAACTGTATTCAATTTAACACGTTATAATCTAACGCTGTGGTCGCCTGACGTGGTTAGGTGAACTTACAAAGTGTGAGTGGGTAGTTGGTACAGATCCTAGGAAATAACAGGATTTTTGGGTTGGATGGGTCGTTGGCCTAAATCTAGAAAGCTGTTTGTATCATAGAACCCTCGCTCTATTAAAATGTTTTAATTTTTACTTGGAAAACTTATTAGAACTTGGAACTAAACTTACCAACTTACTTACTTATTTACTTACCAACTTACCAACTTACTTACTTACTTACTTACTTACTTTCTTACTTACTTACTTACCTACTTACTTACTTACTTCCAAACTTACTTACTTGGAGCTTTATTGGAACTTGGAACTTATTGCTTATTACTTTTCATTTTGCAAAACGTATTCAAGATTCTTGGCAACGTATTGAGGTCTTGTCCTCCCTGGAACGGTTAGTAGGAAGACAAAGGAAATCTTTGTCAAGAAAATTTTGTTAATAACCTATGTTACAAATCAAAAAAATAAGCTATACACATTTTTGAGTTTAGAAACATTCTCCACTGGTCACATTTAAATGAAATTTGATGCTATCTAATGACATTACAGCATCGGCCAACAATACTGGGTATTTCATGAGATTATGTTGATTAAATAATAACTTTTTGAAACTTTAGATCGGGTTAAAACATCATATTACCATTAAAGACCTTAAAGAAACAGCGTACTCAAAAATTATCTCAGAATTAATTGTGGGTTGCCGTGATTGGCGTGGTTTCCGTTTGATTTGAAATCCCACAAAATAAATATTTACTGAACATATTTAAATACAAACGTAAATGTTTTCAAAACTCAAGAACCATGTCACAAACATCACCTTATTATTATTCAAAAGCTAAATGTAAATGTACTCCCTAATTTTAGCGAATCAAATAATTTTAGTGTATTTTGTTTACATTTCGAAATCATTAAACACTCTATTGCATCACACTTTCTACGTTTTAAGAGTTTTATATAAAAAATCACCCTGTAAAGTAAGAGGAAAATTTAAGCGGTGAGAACAGAGCACCCTTTATATGAAGGAATGTTTACCAGCCACGAGTCAACTTTTCCAACAAGATTGGACTCTCCAACAAACATTACCCTTCCTGTAAAACATCATTGGATGAATTTTATTTTCACAGCATTGTTGTATACGTCTTCTTACCACGTTGTATACATACACACATTTATATATATATTATACTTAACCTTAAAATGGAAACTATTTTGAAGCATATAGGTTTGTTGTTGTATGGTTAAACTCTCATGCTACTTGATTTTTTGCACTTTAAAAGAACTTACGAAATAGTTTAGTAATACGTAGAACTTGAGCTGTTACTTCATTTTGGTAATCTACTTTTTATGATTACTCTATGTCTCAGCGATTCTCAACCTTTTTTACGTTGTGACACACTTACTTACATCCAAATTCAGTTATGGCACATTTATGCATCGGTAATTAAATTGGCTACATTATTTTTATAATAATTTGTATAATTTATTATAAATTGCTCATTATAAGGGAAAAGGGACTAATGAAAACTGCATTTTTGTATGAATAAACATGTATTTCACTGTTGAGAGAATCAAAGTGATAATATTAATCAAGTCTTACAACATTTAGCGGCACACTGGTTGGAAATCGCTACTCTATATCGTGCATTAAAATAATGTATTTTCAATAGGCTACATCAATTAACCAAAAGGCCAGCAATAAATTAAAAGTGTGAAGACACGTTTTGTTCACTTAATCACACGACAGGTATATTTCCACAGAAGCTCACAAATAGTGTAAACGTACACATAAATTCTCTTAGCGCAAAGAGCAAATCTATTATCTAATTATAAGTCTAAATAAATTATAAAAATGGATGACCGCAAATATATTTTAAGATGATTTCAATAATATCGTGAAATCTATTTTGTCAGACGTTAATTAATTTCCAAATAAATACCTAAGGAAATTGGCAAATTCGCAATTCCAAATTAATAAAAGTAATATCAGGGCTGTCACCGCAAGCCCGGGCTGCAAATTGTGGTGGTAAACGCAAATTCAGCTTATCGTTTACATTAGTTTTGATAGCCTGTATTGTAATTTTCATTGATCTTTCTTACAATTTAGTCTGCTGGAAGCTTCAGTCTAATATTATATGTATGTTTTTTTATATTTAATGGACATACATTGTAATACATACCATGAACATAAACTATACTATTGGATGTAATTAGACTTTTCCAGATAAAAACATGGAAACGTTAAGTAGTTAAATATTAAAATTATGCTTAAAGTTAAATGATAAATTATATTTGCTTTGGTGTTAGTTCTGTAATACTTTTCTATGGTTGTTCCTCCTCTTTTTTAAGTTTTTTTTTTTAAGATACGCCTATGTTTAAATCATATATTAACCTGTTTCATCATATTTTATGAATATTTGTATTTGGTGGTCGTACCATCACTATAGCTTGATTTGCCCAATTTTTACAAAACATTCTTTTTTTGAGTGGCGTGCAAAAAAACCCGAAAGAAAAAAACTTGTGGTCACTTTTTTAACATCAGGTAAATTCGTTTTTATTGGTTAAGCAATAATGTCGGGTGAATATAATTGAATATCGTTTTTACCCAAACAATTACAACCATAAACCCAGGTTTCGAATTATTACGAGTCTCAATCAAATGATGCGGAAAAAAGGAAGCGTTTAATATATATATTTTTAAATACATGACACTCGCCGGTTTTACTATACATTAAGGCGTATATTTGTAGCCAGTGTGCTTGCCAGGTACAAGACCACCCTATCCAAGTGTCAGCAACACACTTGCCAGCATTAGTAAATTGTCTTCTCCTAAATAATGGATGCTAAATAAATGTGCCTACCCTATCAGTGTCTTCTTAATGAATGTTACCTGCTTAATGTTCGGTTCAAACTGCCTTGGTAGTTGAATTACATCCAATTTATTATAAACAAAAAGTATGTTGAAAAAATTACCGGGAATAATTGTTTCATGGAATGGGAATTCTGGAATATTTTGTTATTAGAATGAGGGAGGTTTATTAATATATGTGTGAATGTTCAACTTAGTTAGGACTTAGCGCAGGTCAGTTCACATTTTTATTCCTAAATATGTTCACTTTTTTTGTTGGAAAAAAACCGTTAGGAGGCAATTTTGCAATCCTAAACAAACCATTTTTTGGGGTTAAAATAAACCCATTTGTGGGGTTAAAATAAACTGAAATTTCTACAATTTGACACCCAATTGCTTTCTCTAGGTTTAGTTGTTTCGGAGATATAGCTTGTCAAAGATATACAATTTTCCTGCTAACTGTGAAAGTTTAACGGAGGGCCATTTTCCAAGGGTTGTAGCGGCTGTACTAACCCCCCTGAAAAAATCCTCAAATTGCAGATTTATTTCAATTTTGTATTGCCTTTAATGTTAGTTTGATTTGAAGCCTTGAGGTATAGTACTTTTCCTTAGGTAGCAAAGAGTATTTTAAGTTAACTTTTGGGTAAAAAGTAAAGATTCTTGTTTTTATACAATAATTGTATAAAGTTGTATTGTATTGTATAATTTATATAAATTATAATATTTTTATAATTTATATAACAATATATAAATTATAATATTGAATTGTATTGTATAAATTAAGTAAAAAATAGTTGTATACAGACGTGTTAAAAAAGTCCCGGGATCGTTCAATGTTTCCTTAACCAGCATAGATCCGGCAATACAACTTTGTATCTAGATATTTATCATCAAAAACTAGCTTTTTATACATTAAATAATTAATAGAATACAACTCTATAAAATCATACCATACCTCAAAAAGTAAATCCAAAACCAAGTGGCAAACTTCGATTTTTATTCCTCTAAGGGGTGCTAACAAAAAATATGTAAACAATCTGAATATAATAAGCGTTTGCGAGGTTTGATATTAGATTGACGGGCCAATCAATTGCAGCTCCAAAATTTAAATATATGAGATAAACACATATGAAATCAGTTTAAACCCTCGGACGAAACGAATTTACGCCACCCTGACCCTGTACGAAATTATATAATCTTAGGTCTTGATGCACAAGTATTTTGCAAAAGCAACAAAGTATTAGGTTTTATTTACAAATTGGTTAAAAAATAGCATGGTGAAAATTTGGTTAAAATCAGATTCGATTACATTTGAATTTATTAAAAGGAAAATGAGAATCTTTGTTTGTAGCATAGCACAAAATGTTATCCCTTTACAAAGGGAATACGTACACTGATTGAATACATCGTGGTTGGCACGAAGCTCCAATGCAAAGCTTTAGATCTAGCAATATTACCAATTTAATTCACATTTATTCCTGAAATAATGCCTCGTTGGGAATATGTTGAAGCTTGCGTGTCTGCCTGCAAAGCGGTTTGAACGGGATTTTTAGTTTAGTAGTTCAAAGAATCAAATCATTCAAATAAATCTCATTAATTCAACTAATTAATGTCTTTGCTTCTTCCTATACTAATCATGAAATCTTGTTTAAAACTGCCTCTGTTTGTAAACACCCAAGCTTCAACATTATCCTAATGAGATATATTAATTTTGATACATTTTCAACATCCTCAGAATTAACTATAATAAAAAGATATTTAAATGACAATTTTAAAGGGGCATGTATAACAAATAAATATTCATCAGTGTTATGTAAGAAAGTAATTACTTGCCTTACTTTTTATAGGAGTAGCTCATCTTTCTGGCATCAAATAAAAGAGAGTTGACAGAACAATTAAGACAGAATTGTAATGGAAAGCCGTTTAGACAATGCCAACGTAAAAATAACAATAAACCGAGAAACTAAAATCATCTTTGTTCCATGTATAATAAACATGATAAATAAATTAAAGTTACTGAAACCATTACCATGAACAAATTTAAAAGTTTGTCTTTTTGAATTTTTTCCAATTCATTTAATAGCATGACTATAAAATGTTTAACTAAACTAAAAATATGTCTTTTCAGAGTGATGCTACAATTCTATATCCTAATGCAACACTTTGATTGTTTAATAAAATTGAATATTTTATATAGGAACGTTGCAATAAGCATAAATTACAAGCTACATCGTAAAGAGATAGCATTTAACCTAATTCAAAACAAAGGCAAAAGTGAACATTATGAAAGAGTAGTCACTTAATGATGCAGGTTCTAGACCAATGAAAGCTGGGCGTAAAGTAGTTTAATCAATGATAGAAATTACACATCTTTCACATAAGCTCTTTCACATCGTCATCTTTTCCCCTGAACATGTTAAGGAGTTAAGGTCGTACTTGAAAAATTATTCTGCAGTAAATATACAGGAAAAACCAGAAATGTGATTTCCTTTGATCACGAAAAGGAGTTACAGCACAATGCCTATTTAGGTATTAGATTAAAACTTTAGGTTTCCTGTTACAAATCAACACCAAAACCAAGTTCAATTAAGACGATTGAGTGAGTATGTACAATCTTGTTGATTTGTAAAAGTAGTCTTAAAATTCCTGGTATTATACTTCAGCACCTCTGTACAATCCTGTACATCTGTACTTATTTTAATTTTCTTTTATTTGTCATATGTAATTGTTAACAAACAATAATGTTGTTTATTCTCAAATACAATCCTTTTTAACTATTTAAAATTTACAATTTCTTATTACCATTTTTTTATCTATCAAGTTTTTAAAAACAACCTCATTGGAAAATATATATATAAGATTAAAGATTTAAAACCGATTCTTGTTCAAATCCCTCAGGACTACTACTCCGATGTACTCTAAAGTACCAATTTTTACCTCATAGCAAAATTAAATGGTTGATTTCAAATATAAATATCTGTGGATGAATCTGTTCATCCACAACAACTACACCAACTACTGTTGGTTTACACCAGCTGTTTTGTTTTGCGAAACGTAATTTGAAGGATTCGCAGTTAGCAGAACAATAGATATTTCAATATCTATTAACAATAGATATTTCAACAATAGCTGAATTATGTCTAACACATGCTTTATTACTGTTGAAATTATGAAACTAATTCCTTTTGATCGGACTCAGTGGTTAGAAACCAGTACAATGACGCTGGAGTCTCATAACCATACAAATACGCCGGAGTAAATGTATGTTTTTCTTCTTTTCTTGCTGTGCACGTCTTTCATCAATTTCAAGGTAGAAAGTAAATGTTTTATAATAATAAAAATATATTTAAAAAATGTGTTCCGCATAGTAAGAAAACCACTCTGTCAGCTGTAACTATTCTGAGTCGAACCTCGAATGTTATCGGAGCTTGGCAGTAAAAGTCAACAATGTCAGGCAGGTTTGATGCCTCATGCAACATTCACCTCAACTTCTCTTGGCCAAATGCACTGGGCTTCATTTTGGCTGGAACGGGGCAGGAAAATCCCTAATTTCTAAAAGAGTTATTTTTAGTATGTATAATTGTTTGGCAAAACATTAATCTTTGTTTAAGTTTTCATACTTATACAGTCTAAGCTATGAAACCAGCTAGTTCTTAATTTATTTAAAGGATTTGTCTTGTTTAAAAGGTTTTTGAAAAGTATGCTTCGTTGTTATTAAAGTTCATGAGAGAATATATAATTTAAAATATTTCAAGGATGTTTTAACCTTGGTTTATTACTACTACCCTCCTCATTGTCCATACTTACTTTTGAATTTTTATCTTTTTACAATACAACAAGTTTGCTAGTGACAATAATAATACAAAATTAATAATAATACAAAATAGTTGATAATGTTAGAACAACAAAATAACAATTGCCTTAATACAACTAGATAGTCTTCAAAAATGAAACTGTGCTGTGGATTTTGAATCATGGAGATTTGTACAGTAAAACCTGAGTATAGGAACGGCCCAGCTAAAATATAATCAAAATACCTTAACAACAAATTGAGGCGGAACGAAACGGCAATGTTTACGATGTCGATATCGAGCACACACCAAAATTAGCATATGAAAGAGGAAAAAGTCTTTCTATGAAATGAGTAAAAGGCTGTCAAAAGCTTCTTCAATGATCGGCTTTTACATAATAGAATAAAGGTTTACAATCAAACGTCTTCCATGGTCTGTGAGGAATATGTGAAACATTCATTTTTAATTTTTTCCAGATTTTTATTTATAATAATTTTTCAGAATTGAATATTTATATACCAAATTATGTATTACCATTAAACGATCATCATAAAACTGTTTAAAAAGAACGCCATGATATCCCAGGTTAATATTAATATTAAATTTCAATGAACATCAATAAAGTTTACATTAAATACTTGTTTATTCATTACTGAACTTACCCTAGCTGTGCGAATGTAATAGGTAGTAGGTGTGCCCGAATGTAAGTAGTAAAAATTCCGTTTCAAAAATATCAGACGTAAATGTGATAAACCAAAACCGACAACAATACATTAGTCGGGGATGAATGATATATTTGTTGACCTTGGGAAGAAGAATCCATCATCACCTAGCCTCACCCCTGGGCAAGTAAAACAATGTGGAGCTTGGTTCATAACATATGATGGATGAGAGATTGTTTGTGGGGGCCGACAGACTTGACCCACATAAAATAATGTTTTGATGTCACCTAAGAACGACGTTCCTTCACAATTCTACAGGCATTAATTCAAAACACTATTGACCAATTGAGTTCTACTCGGCTATTCGTCGTGAAGAACATTTAAAATTATTTATGAAATCGTAAATAATAAAACCGTTTCACCAGTATACCTGTCAATTTAAATTAACCGTGAAACAATTGAATGAGTCGGTGGCGCAGTCGGTAGCGCACTCGGCCTCGGAACTGTGGCCACGAAGCGTCGCTGGTTCAAGACTCGGGCATGTCGCATACTTTAAGCAGTATTGTTCACCCTTGTACCGTACCGGCTCACTCCTTGGCTTTGCTCGATAACGTCCACGCACAGATCTGTAGTCTATGTTGGCGGGGCAAAGGCAAGGTAAAAAAATGGCCGCCACCCTCTTTAAAAAAATAAGAGCTCACGATGGTATACATAGTATGCATATTTGAGAGGTTTCATAATCTTAAAAATTCTACAAAACAATTCAGTGAAAAAATGTTTTGTGAGTTGTTTTTTCCTTGTGAGTCGGGTGCGCAGTTGGTTGCGCACTTGGCCTCGGAACAATGTTAGTGATGTCGTTGGTTCGAGTCTCCACGTTCACATTCTAGTAGTAGTACTCCACTTCGCATTTTAGTAGTACTGTTCACCCTTGTACTGTACCAGCTCAAACCTTACTTTGCTTTATAACTTTACTTTTGAGGGGGGGGGGCAAATGCTAAAGAGGCTGCCACCCGCAAAAATTTATATATAAAAATATATAAGCAAAGGCAAACTTGCTATCGTGCCCAGCCTAAAGATGTAACAATGATTCTGAAATATTTGCAGCCAAAACAACATATTTCCATAGAACTGTCGACGGAATCACATGTACCCTGTTTTAATTTAGTTTTTGCCTTCTAAAAAAATCTGTCAAGAGTCGCACACTCTACTTATTTTGCATATGGTGTCTATACTGTCACCATAGATGTCAAAATATTGAATTGCGATATCTGTTTGCTGATGAATACAGTCAGCGTTGTGGTTGGAGTTGCAAATCAACACCGACATCAGTCACACGATATCTCGTCATCACGTTACATTTGTGTTGATGTAACAACACATCCAACGACATGTTCCGCTTGGTTATAAAAACACGAATCATTTCCTCTATATTTTCAACCCTTCAATTATTATCCGGAAGTGTCGAGAAGATGTTTATTGGTAATGTTGAAATAATTTTTGTTTTTATTTTCAAGGCAAATACAAATTTAAGTTCAGCATCAAATGAATAATGGAATGAATTAATAGTTGGTAGATGCAAGTAAGGTATAACTGGCGCCAATTCTTGGGGCCCACGCTGTCCATAAGACCAATGTTAATTTTAGCATTGGGCTTATGGACGGCGTGGGCCCCAAGAATTGGCGCCAGGTATACAAATACCTTATAAACATCGGGTAGGTTTTCTGAAACATCATTATTTTTCAATAGTTTTTTTTCAGTTATATACCAAGTTAAAACATGTTTCATGTTTCATTGTTCAAATGATCTTTCAATTTTATTGTGCTGCCTGTAACGAGGAGCAGTGAGTGACATATCAACCGCAACAGCAATAGGACTCACAGCCGCAGTAACGACATAGTGTCTGGCATTCTCAAATCATTTGATCATTCCCCTTCCCTATCACTCCCTTTCAAATTTAACTATTTCGTTTAGTTATGAAATCGAGCAATTTTTACAAGCTTAAGTGTAGTCGGACAGCGCCGTAGCTTAGTTGGTAGCGTTCTGAGTTCTCACCCAGCCGGCCCTTCAACTCCCGGCCGCGGCTCTAAGCAATTTTATCATACGGAAACGCTGTGACGAACAGGTACCTTCGTCAAGAAGATCTCAAGGTTCGTTAAGAACCTTGAGATTTGACGAAGAGTGAAGGCCTGTTGACATAGGGTGCACAATAAGCTAATTCTGCTGCGCTGCAACACCATGGTCAAGTAAAGCCATGGACCTCTTTAAAAAAAAAGTTTGGTCGACGACTACACACTTAAGCTTGAAAATATTGCTACTAATAGTCGTGTCATTATCTACATTTACCAGCTATTAGCCTTTAATTGTGGGTTTGATATGCTAAATTTCTTAATATATATTTTAAGGTTTAAATCTAATTTGGATTGATTAACTTTAAAAAGTTATTCAATTGACCGTTCCAAAATTAAAATTAGATTGTGTGTTACTTGAAACCCATTAATTAACCTAGTGTGATTTGTATATTATTGGTAATAGGGCAAAGAATGAAGTTTCATTGTCGAATCAGCTGATCACCTGCTATAATTTAGAACTGTGGAATCCACTCACTAGTCCAGGTACTTTTACCAACTAATGGCGAGAATTGGACTACCATTTTCATCTATGCCGTGCTTCACATGAGGTGCTTTAAACATAAGTTAAATAAACTTTAACGTAAGAGTAACTGTACAATCGTGTGCAATGTGAGAGACCATAATTAAAAATTACTATATATCTTATTTCACTTTATGAAAGCCTCGATTGAAATCACTACCCACAAAGTTGTTGTTTTAATATTAATCTATAACCATCAATGTATAACATAATACATCTGACCAATACTCACTGTTTGCAAAAAATATATATATATAACTTTCATAAAAGTTATTAACGGTTGAAAATACTTGTGTCCGATAATTTTCCCATGAACTTTAAAACCAAATAGCGTTTATAGTTCGAATGAAATAACAAGGCACACGCCGTCTATAGGCCCAAAGCTAAAATTAACATTAGTTTTACGGCCTATAATTTGTAATATTTATGTACTATTTCATTTTGCACGTAAGTAAAACTGTCAGTTATCCTTGATTTGCCTAAAAAGTCATGATATTACCTGCACTTGTGAATCATGTATGAATTAGGGTGTGTTGTGATGGTTCAGACTCAGTAGAGTAATATAACGGCTGAACACTGATGGAACGCTGAGCGCTGTTTGATTTGATGGCGCACAGAGGCTGTGTGTACCAGATGTATACATGACATTCCTGACCTCATGTTCGTGTTCGGTTTTATTACAGAGCTAAAATTATATACTAAATATAAATATATATTTTCAATAAATATTATTGTTTTTTTACCGAGAAATTACCAAAAACATTCATTTTAAATTCAAAAAAAGAATATTTGATCCATGAGGGGATTTTTTTAACATTTACTGAAAGCTAAAAACAAATGTTTAAGGGGTCATTTTTGTGTATCGGATGAGGTTTTTAAATCCATTTACCTGGCTATTTTAGATAATCAAGAGTTTATGGTCACTTGGAGGTGAATATCTCCAAAGAGACAAGTACTTTGGAATTTTTTTTCTTATAGTTAAAAAAAGAAAAAGCTTAAACCTTTGTTTGTGATACTAACTCCAAAGAGTATTTTATAGAACTGCAATTTATAGACTGCTACAGCAATTCCTTGGATAACCGTCATTATGTTATATCTTCAGTCATATTAGTTAAACCGTGACTATATTACTAAAAACCTATAAAAACTAAACTAAGTATAGTTTTTTGCAAATTACAAATTAGATTATAAAAAATGTTAACTTAAAAATTTCAAATTAAGTTAATTTTAGAGAAAAATGTAGGGTCATTATAAATTTCATAGTGTGAAAACAAGATTCCTTGAATGTCTTTGACGTAAAACGTTTAGAGCTTGAAGGTTTTACGTAAAAGCTTTAAAACACTTAACGTTGAACGTAGGACAAGATAGGGCATTGTTAAGCCCATTAAGACCGCACATTAGAGCAAAGTCATTAGCAGAAAGTTAACAGCAGCAGTCTTGTAAATAAGAACACAAAGCACCCCCCTCTTGCTCCTTTCAAGAATCGATATTTTCCTTACAATATGTTAAACCAAATTTGCTGTTAAAACCTCATAGACTTATTGTTTATCGGTTAAAAAATACGGCTAACAAAGTTTATGTTAATACTTTTTGTAGGACCCAAACGTATTCTTATTATATCACAATATATTTTACAGACGATTATTAGTTTACTATAGGAGTGTTGAAACCAGTAAAAGAGGTCATGATGTTTTTCCCTGTTTTGGTAAACATTCATTTATCCATTTTTATAGCGAATCTTTTATTTACATTTCTTATGTACTACTCCTATGTAACTCTACTTTACCTCCTAAAGTATCATCATTACAAGGAAAAACTATAAAAATTGTTGTATTGAAATATACTCAAATCATAACAGGCATTGTACCAAAATGGTAATATAAACGTTTGGGACGGATTGAAATTAAATATATATATATGTGCTTCCTAAAGGTTGTTTTTATTCATTTAATAACGGTTTCTTCAAGTTTTTTTAATGAAATTCGATAGTTCTTTTAGTTTATTACATTTTTAATGAAGAATAGGATGAAGTAAAAAATATAAATGTCTTACAACCATTTAAGATAATAATTATTTTTAACTAATTAAATCAAAACTTTAAAATTTATTTAAATAGTAAAATATATACTAAACATTAAATATATCTTATTCCACCGTATATATAATTAAAAATATTGTATATCACGATACCAATGCAAATTTAATTACATTTTTTTAACTTCTGTGATTTGAATGACTAATTACTTTGGCTTTACAAAAGGAGGCGCAATTTAGGTAATTGTTGTTTCCAGGTGACTGGAGCTATCCACAGTATCCAATATGTCACTTTCACTAAGTCGATTTTAGAAGGTTTTTCTTGAGCTCTTGAACAACTGATGTATATCCGCAAGTTGTTAATATTATTTTTCATATTTATTTATTTATTTAATAAAATAGCGTGATGGGAATTGTATCGGTATATTATGAGAGATTTTTAAGAGTGGGAAACATTTCGTTTTTAGGCTTTGAAAATACCAAAACAAAAAACACCTAAATCACATTTAAGGCACTTTTATTCTTTGTAATATAAATATTTTTGTTGCATCCGTCACAATCACAATCCTTACCTCCTTAGGTTTAGAATGTTGAGTCTCAGTAAATAGATACAAGAGTAAATAGATTACTATATACAGACTACAAAAATATTCCCAATATTATTCTTAAGGAGAAAATCTAGCTTAAACGAGCTTACTACCTTAACCATTAGGTTTAGAAAGCAAAGTTGTTGAATTATATGATAAGTTCCTGAAATTAAGTAAAGGAAACCACCATTAAGTACAGTGTGCTAAATAACCACGAAAGACTAAGCTGTTAACCATACTGGAAAATGGCAATAATTTACAAAAATATGAAACTCATATTTTTGATTGTCTTTATTTTATTTATTTTAGATTTTACAAATAATTGCACAGCATTTAGCCTTACTAAGTAGGCTTGAACAACTACTTATTAGTAAGGTCCAGTATTATTATATAATATTCCAAAATTACAAATTGCCTAACTAAATGTGTGGCTTAGGAGGTGACTACAAACATAACAGGAACACCAGTGGCAAGGTTCAATCTGTCAAGTAATCTGAGGCTCCGAAAGATCTACAAATAAATACATAAATAACGATAAATATAAATAACAATAAATATAAATAACCATAAATATAAATATCAATGAGTACAGCCAAATAAATAACACAAAAACTAACAAATAACTAAGAAACAATGATCTCAATATGAGACAATAGTTTTATATAGTACCCCAATTGACTGCCATGCCATTTTCTGCATGAGCTGAATTTTCTTTTATTCCTCTGTTCCTAAACAACTATTCTGCTTCTAATCTTTCAGCTGGTCATTTCATCAAGCCGAAGTCCTTAGTCCAATTTTTTCTTACTTCAAGTCTTAAAAATAGGTTAAGCTCTCCATTTAAGTTTTACCTAAAATTAACAGTTTCCAAGAGGCCAATGGTAGCAAAATAGTTTGTTCATCCTAATATGCCAGTGGTGGCAAATTTAATTTGTCCACCCTGAATATATGGTAATGGGATATATTATTTTGTTATCTGGCTTTAAAAGTCCAATGGATGAATAAACAACGTATTTTTAACCACGGCATTTGCGTTCCAGGAGCTGGTGTCGATCACCCCCAACGTGCAGAACTAGTGGGGGATGCTGATCGTGCCGCCGGTGATCGTGATATTTCTAACCACAGCATTTGCGTTCCAGGAGCTGGTGTCGAGCACCCCCAACGTGCGGAACTAGCGGGGGATGCTGATCGCACTGCTGGTGATCGTGATGTTTCTAACCACGGCATTTGCGTTCCAGAAGCTGGTGTCGAGCACCCCCAACGTGCGGAACTGGCGGGGGATGGTGATCGCGCTGCTGATGATCGTGATGGTGCTGGGCCTCATACCTAACCACGACATTTGCGTTTCAGGAGCTGGTGTCGAGCACCCCCAACGTGCGGAACTGGCGGGGGATGCTGATCGCGCTGCTGGTGATCGTGATGGTGCTGGGCCTCATACCTAACCACGACATTTGCGTTCCAGGAGCTGGTGTCGAGCACCCCCAACGTGCGGAACTGGCGGGGGATGCTGATCGCACTGCTAGTGATCGTGATGGTGCTGGGCCTCATACCTAACCACGACATTTGCGTTCCAGGAGCTGGTGTCGAGCACCCCCAACGTGCGGAACTGGCGGGGGATGCTGATCGCGCTGCTGGTGATCGTGATGGTGCTGGGCCTCATCCTCTTCTCCATCGTGCTGCTCTCGCCGCCCGACGAGGGGCCCAGAGTGCAAGGGACTAAGTTCACCTTGGAACATATCAACAGTAACATGTTCAAAACGTCGCCATTCAACGGTTCCTGGGTCTCAGGTAAAATATTCCTATTTGAATTAACCTAACATATTTTTAAGGGACTGGTAAAATACTGACTTACTAGGAAAAAAGGTTTGCTGCTATGCGAGGTTTGTAAATAGTTTTTCAAACAATATAAAAAATTTTAAAATTTGGTATGGTCTGGTATTGAAAAGGTAGGTAGCTTTCTAACTTTATTTATCTCTAGAACAAAAACAAAAATATTGATCAAATTAAATCTATATTTCCTTATCTTTCTTTGTTCCATTTACCAAAGAAGACTAGATTTTTCAAATACTAATATTCTATATAGGGCCAATACTAGAGACTTAGAAGGTCGTTAAGGACACAAAAGAAATTGAAGCCTTTTGGCAGCAATAACAATTAATAAAAATTCATAGACTTCTTCACGGAGAAACAGCACAAGGCGTAGCTCAAGGCAAAATAGGTCGAGGAAGGCTCCTTTTCTCAGCGTCTTTCCGCCTGGCGGAAGGATAACCCAACCATGTTGCACAACGAAACTTTAACATAAAAACTAGACCTTGACAATCGCATAATTAACACCATTTAAATTGACTCAAATAAATAAAGCAACAAGAAACTAGTAAAACTTAAATCACAAAATAAAAGGTCCACCAAAAAATAGGAACTATACTTTTCCAGCGCAGAAGGCGCAACAAAATCCGTAGTGAGGACCATAGAACATTCTATGAGCCAAAAGTAAAATCATTAACTGGCCAATAAAAATATGGCACTATATAAAAACCCGTGACAGAACTGTCACACCTACACAATATCAAGATTCCAAAATTACCTAGGGAAAATTTACCGTCATGTAGACTTAAGCCCATTTTTACACAAGATAAATGAAATATCGAATAAGAAAATTTGTGAAATAAAACTTGCTCTTGTTAGGAAACAACAAGCAAAAGGGCTCTACCGTATATAACTATGAGTTCACAGCACCTGAACCCAACACCTAGAGTTAATAATATAAAAGAGCCGTAAAATTGCGGGGATAAAATCTACCAGGCATGGGAAACATGAAAAAGGTTTTCTAACAGAGTCATAAATACGCCCGAGAACATAGAGAGACATCAAAACTCGGCGATAACTGGACCCTTTTAACCTCCGCACTGCCACCTAATTTTTCTTACCGACAAAAACGCGTTCAACCGAAGTGGTTGTTTAGTATAGATTATTATTAACTGAGATACGGTTTACACAATATGGCTAGAGATTTATATGTTTAATATAATTTGTTAAGTAAAAACTTAATACAATATCAATAAATTAAAGTGAGTTTTCGTTAAATAAAAATGTAAGTGTAGTTTCAATCTAAATAACATAAAGCATTATGGAAAGTAAAGGCTCGCTTTTATAAATAAATTATATAAATAAAATTGAGAAAATGTTTTCTTTCCTACGCTACCATTATTTTTCCTATTTTTGTATTTAATAATATAATAATGTTATAAAATACTAGATTACCTTGTTGTTATGAACATTTCATTACCTTTATGAAATTTTAAAGGTTCTGTTCTCTGAATCAGGTGCCACATTTTACCTCTCAACTGCGGCTGCCTCGACGCAGCTGCTTCTTAAATGCTATTTAGATGACAGTTTAGATAGGTGTTTCAAAGCAGCAGGCACGAATTGCAGTACTTCCGTTGTACTGCACTTACGAGATAGTTGAACAAACACCGTATTTATAATGAAAGTGATCCTATTAGGATGTTTTGATGTAATAAGCTTTATCACCTCGCCAGGTTTTGGTCTTATATAATCCACTGAATTATAGTTTATAAGCTTTGTACTAAGGTCATCTTTGGAATATCTGATACAGCATTCTAAAATGCAATATTATATTATTCAGCTGTAAACATCGCTTCCGCAAAGGAAGGAAACCATCCTTGAGCTTCCCTTTTATATGTAAAATAGCTTTCAGTCTAGAATAACTACATCTATACTTCCGTATGATGAAAATATAGAAATCGCTTAAAGAATGTTATAAAATCCTGTCTTCTGTAGGACCTTGTGCAGTTGTAAAACGTCTACAGTTATTCATTTTCCTAATACTGGATACTGATGCTTAAATCAGTGATATAAATAAATACCTTACAATATCCGGTTTTTCGTTTCTATTACTGCGAACGCACGCGACGGGAGCTAACCTAATCAATGACTAGTCTTATTTGTTTTATTACTATGATGTTTGTATGTAGGTGCCATGTGTCAATCGGTGTTTTTATTTTAATTCTATGACAAGTCCTCAAAGACGCTGTGTGGTTGTTGCCACGAAACATGTCGCAGTAATAGAAATGAAAAACCGGATATTGTGAGATAATTATTTATATCACTAGTCTACAGTTAGTGTTACCTCAGGGAGACCAAATTATACTTTGAGTGTGGATGGCGTCGTACCCTAGGGCCCGCCTCCGCCTGCTCCTTGTAATAACGATTAAATACCAACTTATCAATACTTACTTGTATATCATCACTTACGTTGAACATAAATTATATTAATTATATTTCATTTATGGGATTTGTTATAAGAAAATGTAATAATTTCAATTAGGTTACAGCAATTAAAGTTAATTAAGTTAAATCCATATTATTCTTCCATACAATCAAGTTAAAGTATACCTATCTTTATCAATATAAAATACTATTATTATTAGTTTAGATTCTTAATTTTATCTTAAAGTTATCCCGTAATAAAAGCATTAAGTACTACATTTTGAGTGTAGTATATTTAAGTGTGGAATAACACAATAATCCATTCAAGCTATTTAATTTTTAATTTGTTTTTTATCTACATCAAAACAAAAAACAGTTTTTGTTTCATGAGACAAAATATATTTGAAGTCAGTGATCAGAAATTAATTTATACTGCTGGAACAAATTTACATAATTCTCATTCAAATAAAACAGGATATCATAATAATTATTTGAAATGATCTTGAAATTTTTGTTTTATTTTAAACGGACACATTATAGTCAATATTTATGACCACCATAATTATAGCCAGAATTATGTATTAATTTATAGTCTTCATTTATGAGGTGGAAAGTATTAACGCATTCTGACAGACCGGATGTTCATAAACCTGCCTAGTGACCACGGATAGACATTTATACTTTCACGTAAATCGTCGCGCTTACATTTCGAATATTGCCGGCTGTACTTTAATTTTTGTGCTTTTTATTTTATGTGCTTTTAAATTTTTACAATGTTTTATTTACGTATATAAAAATTTCAATCAGCTCATTTCAGTGGACGCATTCAACTATTATTTACACTCTAAAATTGTGACATAATAAAATTGCTTAATACATATTATGTTTGGTTTTCATTTCTTAGATTTATAAAAATAAAAATATTCTAAAAGTATAAACTATTAAAATGATCAAATGGCGATGTTGATAAAAAGGTTCGAACTTAAAATACAGTTAAAACCCGTAGTCAAGGGAGCACTTGCCAACACCTCTTCGATCTAAGCAGTTTAAACGAACCCAAACTAATGACTTCCATTTTTTATAGAGTCTGATTGTCTCTAAACTTTCTCTTCAGTGGAGTATACAAAAACGTAAATATTAATCCAGTTTCTATCTAATTTGACAATATATTAAATCTTTCATTTGAGTAATATTTTACATTTCATGTACTTGTATATCATTTCATGGCGTTGGTTATCCATTTGATATTAATTGTTTTGTAATAAGGCTTTATTTTTTACGTATAGTTTCCCTACAGTGTATTTCATCTGAATTTTGTGAAATTCGTAAAATGTAAATTTTGTAAAGTGCAACTTGTAAAAATTGTTATTATTACTTTTATTTATGTTATACTACTTGTTTGGTTTACTCTTTGCATTTTATACATTTCATTGCACATTTATTTTTAATTTTATTTTATTGAAAAAACCAACATTGATATAAAAAACTAAGTGTAACTAAAACAAAGTTTATGCATACAACCAACCATTCAACGGATATGTCAAATGTAATTTTCCCAATGGAAAACAAATGAATCAACAAGAATAAACAATCTGTCGTAGCAAAAGCCGAATGGATGTCCTAAAAGGGCTATTACTATATTCTACTCGAGAAAAGTAGGTACCTAACACTACTCTGCTTACCGCCCGCTGTCACCACCCTAATTGTGGCTTTGCATTGGCTAAACAGCGTTTAATGGGACTAACGTCTTGTGTAGGCTATTATCCTCCACTTTAATTCTTCAGTATTCGATGAAGACTAAACACAAAATATTTTCTTAATACAGATATCATTATTTTTTATTTTAATTTTTTCCCAAAGAATAGCCTTTAAATAAATAGAAAAATCTACACATTAAGAACCCTCAAACCTTCCTTACATGGGTAATAGTTCTCGCCAATCTTACTGAATTTACTTGACTGAATAAAGTAGCAGTTGTTTTGGTTGTAAAAGTACATAATTCTTGAATTAAATAGATTACTTAAATTTACGTTTAATATGAATTTAAGGGACTATCTTACTAAATTGAAAGCGTAACTAGAATGATGCGTAGACGTTGCTACGCATCATTTAACAAAGGTAATTTAACACTTTTAAAGTAAAAAATATCCTTTACTTTTTATTACTTACCTTAAAAAAGTTCGGATGTACAGTTAATCCACGATAGGGTATGAATTAACGCTCATATTGAACGTTATTTACCTAATTCATAATTTTATGCAATTTCTCATCACTGAAATTCCATAGTCAGATAGCCAGATCACCAAAGTTGGCCGACGAATGAGTGTTCACTGGAAGTCAGTGTTTATTGGTACAGGAGCTATATATAGCTCAGCCCTGTGATGCGGTTGTTGGTCACTCATTGGTTCTTGGTGATTGGCTAGCTCGCACGTGGGCAAATGGAAGGGTCTTTCTTTTTTATTTAAAAAGATTTGAGCTAAAATAAAGAGTAAAAAGTATTAGTTATTTAAAACTAATATTTAGCTAAAATAAAGAGCTACTATCGATTATACCATTCAAGTTGGTTTTCCATAAATTACTTGTGATATAAGTAGTAAATAGCTGACAAAAGATAGTGACTCAGTGATTTTACTTATCCTATAAATGTGTTACACATACTTCCCGGCTATAAACTAAGAAATTAAGTCCACCTGCTGGAATGTCTTGTGGCGTTTTTCTTTGAAGTGATTGTAAAATGAAGGGTTATTGAAAATGATTCTTTATGTATTGAATCATCATTGTACTACAACATTGTACGGGTATAATCGTATTTCGGATTAACCAATCCTTATGAGTTAACTTGTATAACATATGTTTTATAATCGAAATGTATAAAGAAAAGAAATATCGATTACTATTTATATCGATAGTATTAAGTTCGGTGTATTTCGATGTTTTCATTCGGTTTTTTGGAGTCCTGCTTATGAAAGTCTACCCGTTTACCGAACTAATAAAACCGTAATTAATTGATAGCTTTATTTCAGGATTTAAATATTCATATAGCTAATATTTATATATCTTTGAGTTTCGATTGCAACTCCTGGTTTTGATTTTTCATTAAAAATGAGGTTTACGATAAAAGCACAAAATTGTACAATAATACTTCATCTCTATCAACAGATAAACGTAATATTTTTAAAGTGTCACATTGTATCAAAGTATCACGTTTTTCAAGTTGTTTTTCACGTAAGAAACTTAATTACGTATAACGTTATAATATAATATTTCAAATAATAATATTTCAAATATTTATTTATAATAATTCAAGTAAGAAAATATAATATTTAAATGTACTCTTATATTCAGTCCAACAAAAACTTAACTTTGATAAAATAATAAAAAAAATATTACTGCAAGCAAATAGAGTTAAAAAGAACTTATGCTATATACAATTTGTTTTCAGCATAAACTAATATAATTCGAATTCTAACTGATGTTCAAAACGTTTCTGTATAACGATTTGATTACTAGGGTTTTTCAGATGACCTTTCGAAGAACTTTTTTTCGTACCGGAACATAAATATATTACAAGATGAGCTCTTAAACTATTAGTATCAGTTAGGAAACTGGAGCAGGGTTAAGGAGGGAAGAAGGTATTGACATAGACAATTAATTAGTTTTCTCTCTGACTATCTTCCTTCATTTTATATTTTATAGCTTTTAATCATCTTACCTGAAACTCATAGATTACCGCCAATCCCTGTTATGTTTGAATAGGTTGTTTTGTATATTAATTTAACTTTTAAAATATGAAGTAAAAAATTAGGTTTTCTGTATAACAAAACACAAGTCAAATGTTGATTTATATGTACACCCGACATGCACTATAAACTTTACAGTAATGTGTTTAGACCATTTTTTCGTATAGTGCAGTAAACTAATTCCGGTGTATTGTGATAAAAAGGAATGATGATTGTTTTAGGTCATACTTTGCATAAAATACATGTATGATATAAAGCAATCTCAGAAATCCGAACTGAACCTTCTAATCGTATGCATATAAGGGATCAATATCTAGTTAACAGTAACAAGCTCCGTACGCACGGGCTGAACAAGCCTTGCAGCTGTTCGGGGCTTGTTGGAATACATGGGTCTTGGAGAAAATGCCCATGAAATATCAAGTCTTGACATTTTTTATAAATAGCTATTGACGATTCCGAAGGTATTTTAATAAATACATTTTTATTTTCGATACATTTGTTAAACAATAAATTGCTACTATACCGCCCTGCAAAAATGCTCGTGTTTATATTATAGTAATTAGTAGTATTAATAGGGAGACTCCCTATAAAACGTTACAAGAGGAGATAAAATGCTCAAATATAATTGAAATAAGATCATATTGTTAGTGTTTTTGTTAAAAACAACCATAAAAAAAGGCTACAAACCATAAATTTACTAGACGTGTTGCGTTGATATTTAATGGAAACTAAAATATCACAAATTATTTTAGTATTTAACACGAATTAACGCACTTGGGCTGAAATTACTGTTTTTCTCTGTGATTGACAACTTGTTAGAATATGCCCCGCTTCATTATCCTGAGTGCATATAATTCTTAGGAAGAACTTATTTATCGAAGCAGTTTCAAATCTATAATTATTTTTTATTAAAACTTCTTACAAGGTACAAACAAAACTTTTGACTCATTCTTGAAGTACAAAATTCAACAAAAATCATTGTATCGAATATCAACTTTTACATAAATTATATGCTATCCGCCGTGAATAAATTAATTTGGCAATGACTCATCAATTGAGTTAAAGTATTTAGTTTGGCTAATGAATTTACAGCTGATTATTTTAGGGGGCCACTCGCGGGCTTCCCTCAGCTCTCCCAGTCCCAGTGACCTACAGCCCGACAGCCGCCACGCGGACGATGATCAATACTAATCAAAGGTTAAAGTGTCTGTGGCGACATAACCAACAAAACGGGCTAATTTTCGAGGATTAATAATTCTTTTTGTCCAAAAACACTGTCAAAAATTTAATTTGATCTGTTATACCATTACTTAACCAATACGATGTAAAAATTAATGCACTTTGTAAGCTAATTAAGTTTACCGTCTGAATCTCTTCTTATCAAACGTTTTAACTTATATAACAGGAAAATGCTATTTATGTTTTATTAAGTTAATTCTAACTATATGATTTTGAAACACAGTATTTTTTTTAATAATCTCACTATTTGTTGAACTTTGATGGGATTTTTTTTTCTATCGCAATAATTTTTGCCACAAGAAATCGTTTTCAACTTTCGTTCACAATTTTTTTTAATGGTTTATGCTATTTTTAACTTGGTTGATTTTGAATTTTTCTTTTGTGTTTTCTTAATTTTTTTAATTAGAATATACAATTTTTTGACATGTTGGTTATAGGTCTTGGACTATAAAAAAAATCTAAATCCATTGTACAAAATCAGTAAACAAATTTGTGGCATAATGTTGTTGGTTTTCCTACGAGAGCTTTCTACAGCAGGAAAATAACACAAGTTTTTTTGTATTATTCTCTGCAAAATTAAGACTGCGGCTGGTATCAACAATTTTGTCACAACATTTAAAGTTTCCTTATTCAAAATTATATTTATCTCGCGCTAAAAACAAGTATTTCGTCAAACAAAAACTTTATTTAAATCATTTAAAATATTTTACCCTTTCATAAAAAATTACGAGCAGATTCTTCTTCTTATCAGCGAAGATAAGCGGCTCGAGCCCGCTACAAGGTTGCCGTAACAGTTAAAACTACGGCCGTGATGGGCGTCTACCACGGGGTGAATCAATAGCGTCTTGTTGCCAGGCAACAGATAGCTCGCTCTCTTCCTCTCTGTCACTCCTCTCCTCTCCTCTCCCTCCCACTCTCTCTCACCCTCCCTCTCCCCCACCCTCTTTCCCTCTCCCACCACTCTCGTTCTCTCCTCTTTCTGTGTCTGATTAACTGCCGAGTTCAACGGAATTGTAAGTTTGTAGTTTTGGCGCTTCCAGTTTCGACAATGTATGATGGATTAGGATTGGGAAATTCGAAAACATATGGTTTAGTGTACGACCTTGGAGAGTAAAACTCTCTCCAAATCCTGTTTTTATTTGCCATTATATGTATTAATGTACCTATTTATTTTGTTTTTAAAATTTAACTTTTGTTCGAAAAAGGTTAAAACATGCAAATAAACACGTAAGTAAGAAAATAAAAGTATATCTATTAAGCATTATGTTTTATAGTATTAATATTTCTAGTTTTTCTTGGTATTTCAACACCAATGTACTGCTTAAGACTAGATGTAAAACTTAATTTTCATTTTCAGAAAACCAATGTTTGATTGGGTAAATCGCTAACTAATGACTTGTATATAATATTTATATTTGAAGACTTTATTCTTCAATAAAAATGTAGTTGAAGTAATTTATTGAATTTCTATTAATTGCCCCTATAATTAATTTTTAAGATCAGGAATTGGCGTTATAGTTTATGCATGTAATTTATTCTTTTATAATCGTTGAAGATTATTTAACTCGGCATCATTTAGTCACGCTTAAAAAACTATCTCAACTTCTTAAATTAGAAAAATACCTTAAAACTTGGAACCAAATATATAACTTCCAATCAAAGAAGATATTGGAAAACTTTTTGCAGTGATTGCAGGGCTACAGGATCAACGTTTTATCCTGAAGCGTGTGGGAAGAATCATGATTAATGTAAGAACTTAAGTGATTGAGCTGAAAAATAACAAGAAATCCTTTATCCGTGGGAAAGCACTGTCTTCGTGGGCGAGGCTCCTCTTTTAGTAAAGACTTAGGACTTTTAGTAAATTGCGAGAGGACTTTTAGTGTTAGTATATCCCATTGTCCAGCAAGTTATTTTGTCAAATTGTATAAATACGGTCTACAATAAAAAAAATCCCGGTACAAGGGGTCCATTTAAGCCCCATTTTCTATAAACCCTGCAGACATAGTTATTTTTCCTCCTTAGTGAAAGAAAATAGTGTTTGATTCTAGAATTTTCATTTAACAGGCTGAAAATTGGTGGAGATATCGTACATACAGCTGGGAGCATCATACCAAAATTCCCAATAATCTAACTTGGGCAACATGCCGCCAACTTGAAAAAAACTAATTCCGGTCATTCTTTCTCCAAACATTAGCATGAAACATTAGAGATACAAAAAACGTGTAAAATGCGTGTTTGTAGAAAATAAAATTTCCAATAAAATGGCTACAGCTATATATAACAAAAATATTAATAATAGACCTAAGTGTTGATATTATTAATTTTCTAAAATGTTGTAATTATAATACCCCTGTCGTTAAGAATACATGTAAAATTCGATATAAATTACTCTTGATGTAAAATACATTCCCAAGGGGGCGAATCACTTTGACCTTAATGAATGATAAATAATCCATAGAATCCTGATAAAAGTTCAAGTTATTTGACACCTCAATCATCAAAACTGGTTCAGAATTTAAAAAAACCCTCACAAAATAATGATTTGTCGTCCTTAGTCAGTAACAAGACTATAAGAACGCGCCACAATCATCATTCAATCATCTGTCATTCATACTTGGCTCAAAATACCTACCTGGGTAGGTCGCCGCTACAAGCAATGTAATGTAATTATTCCTTATGGTAATATTTATACGAATTCCTCAGGGAATATCTTTTTTGAGAGCTTACCAACGCCTTTACAGTGAACTAATTTTGACGATTGAGATGTCAAATAACTGAAATTTTTAAGAGGATTCTTTGGATATAATTTATTAATTACTAAGGTCAAAGGGATTCGTCCCTTGGGAATATATTTTACATCAAATTTTAGATGTATTCCTTAAGGCAGGTTTATTAGAATTACGTTTTAGAAAATTCATAATATCAATAGTTATTATCAACTCATTTTATTGGAACTTTTATTTTCTACAAAAAACACCAGTGACGGTTTCGTGCTAATTAAAAAATTTTAAGTGAAACATGGACCGGAAATTGTTTTTCAATATGGCGGCATGTTGCCCAGGTTGGGTTTTTTGGGAATTTTAGTATGACGATCCCAGCTGTATGTACGATCTCTCGACCAATTTGTGACGGAAATTTCCTGGTATGAGAAAAGATGATCGGATACCGAAGTAGTCCGAACCTTAGGAAATCACGTCACGGATTGTAAGAGGCCTTGGAATTGCTCAGCTCGGTCGCTGGGATAATTCCAGGGGTCTAGGATCGAAATCACAGTAGTTGTCAGATATTCAGATATGAGAGATCTGTTATATTAAACCTAGTTGATGTTAAACTAAGAATTTCCTCAAGATAGCCTCAGCTAAGAGGCACAGAATTTCAAAAAAACTCTACCTAGGCTAAATAAATAATTTAGAACAACCTGGTGAGTTTACAAAAAGCCAAAGAGAAGACCTCAGGTCAACTGAGAAACCTTGAGGAAAAGGCAGACTAAAGACTCACCGTTGGAAGCACCTGCTAAGTAAAATGCCCTCTGCTGTTTTCCCCAGTTCTGTGAGATGTTTAGGGTTGACACTAGTTACCCATAGTTAATTTTTACCCTAATCAAGAAACAACATTAAACTATTTCACTAGTGACCAATAATTACAGGAGCAGGACAAACCTTACACTCCTGTTGCACGGCAGGATTTGACAAGACTAAGCCTGGTATCCTAGTTTGAATTCGAATATAGTTCTGGAGGCATTTGCACTATGAATAAATTTAATTAAGTGTTTATTCGGAGTTATTATGACATTATCACGTCCGACGCCAATACTTATTATCCAAACGATGCTACCCGGATAGCGGCAGACTAGGTCTAGGACCACCCAACGACAACAAGGTTTACTCTAGCCACCCTTCAAGATGTGTCGTTTTATTAATCCTATCACCTTTACTGAGAGATTAACGTAGTGTTCCAGTGGTGTTTATAGATAGTGACAACACCAGTTATGGCCTGATAGGTTAGGCCTAAGCCTAGGCCTGGAAGCTCGCAGTGACCTATAGGTTTACGACGTGCACCAGTTATCCTTAGCCTAGTTACTCGTATGGGTCATACCAATGAGCCGAATATAACCCCCCCCCCCCCCTACAAATTAGGCTCATTACAAATTTTCAGCCTGTTAAATAAAAATTCCGCTATTAGGCTACGCTATTTTTTGCGTTATTTTCCTGCACGACTCAGAAATCAGAATCAGAACCATTTATTTGCCATGGACATTTAAAAATTCATTGACAGTTGTCATTTCAGCAATGACAGCAATCTCAAGTTGACAGTTGCCTATCAAGCACTTTCAAACATCAATAGTAAAGGGTTCACTAAAACAACTCAAAACAAAAAAAGAAACTAGAAGCTACAAAAAACACAAAACAATCAAGAAAAATCTAACAATCTACAAACGCGAATTGCAAAATATTAAAAGAAAGAAAAAACATTTTCAATTGCTGAATTACTGACAAAAAGGGCAGACAATGATCTTATGTATGTTGGGGCATGAATGTCGTAAACATCTCATGCAAAAATAAAATTAGCAGGCAGCAGTCTTCAAACATTAATTCTTGGGTAGAAAATATTAGAATGTAATGCAAATGAAAGATACTCTAAACTACTACAAAAACTCAAATTAGAAGATGTAAACGGTAAACTATTAAAAAGTAAACTTCACTGATATCCATGAACTAAAAACTTTTAGAAACATTTATGGTGTATAAATATAAAGAAACAGAACTATAAAACTCAGAGAAATTAACAGCATTAAATTTTAGCTTTGAGCTTGAACTATATTCATCATTTTCCATTTTCGATATTCAATATTAAAATAGGGCTTATAAGTCTTTATTATAATGTATCAAGTTTAAAGTTAATATTTCATTATGATAGCTAGTATGCTGGTAAATAGTTCTCTCACCCAGTTGTTTTAAAACAGTTTTTAGGTTATAAAATATTGTATTATGTGGAAAATAAACACAGCCAGATAAACCGCAAACTGAGCTTTCATAACTTAAATTTATGGAAACTTTTTAGCAATAATTTTTTTAATTTTTTCATGGTTATATCAGATGTGCTGCCTAACAGCAATTGAAATATTAGGTGTTGTCAGAAATTGAGTTGTATAATAAAATTACAAGTGGCTCTTTAGCTATTTTGATTATTGTTTTAAGGAAGCTTATTTATACATGAGTCATTTTAAACATAGTGTAAAAGGCTGTTATTTTTTAGAAACTGACATATTATGTTAGTAAACAGATTTTTAACAAACTAAGATCGTCATAGTTTCTTTGAAACATTTATTTTTTCCAACAATCTTTCATATTTATGGATTGAAAACGGTTTCTTTTGAAGCGGTAGAGTGAAAAATTATTTCCTGGCTGATTGAAAACCGGACGAAGTTTTTCACTGCAATTTGTTCTGTTAAGAGAAGCTATTGTTGTGCATTTCTTATGTATCCCATGTTTGCAATAGTCTTTTCGTAGATATGCTTTTTTTATGAATTAAGTCTCAGACCTGTTTTACAAGAGTTTTATTAGGTTGCTCTTAGGATCACGTGTATATAAAATAATGCGATCAGTAAATCTTTAGTTAATAATATATTCAACCTTAAAATATTTAGTATTTGGTCAATGATTTAGACATATTGTATATCCTTTTATCCATTATATAACCGTTACATTACTTCTTAGACGTAGGTTTCTGCATATGTCAGCTACAATCATAAATGCTGCTAAAATGTTTCTTTGAACGCTTAGTTTTCTTGGTGAAGCGTGTAACAATTCATCTCTTAAGAAAAAAGAAATCATTTTTCTGGTATACAAATAGCACAAGCAGTGTTCACAAATCAATTTGATACTTCTGAATTGACATGACTTGTAAAACGTTTTGACAGCAATGCCTACGGCGGAATGTCATTTTAACTGAATGCGTTTTATCAGCTCCCTCTGCAGAATTTCACAAATAAAGGTATCACTTCATCGACAGTCCTAATAATTGGTCCAATAGCACTGTATTAATGTGGTAATTTGAAATAATACATATCAATAACATAGCTTACAGTTTGAGGTCGAACATTTTTACATAATATACATTACATGTCGATTACATCATACGTCAATTTATTTTTAATCATATGCACATTTCTTTCTATATTTGTATATTCGTACATGAAGATTGGAACATTGGATAGAGAAATTTTCAATATAATTGTTCAAATACAAAGTTTTATCGGAGTTTTCATCTCATAGTTAACATTCTAAATTAATTTCGTTTAATTCAAGACCGTAATTAATGCGTGCATAACGTGTTAATAATATAGGCCTTTACATTTTTATTCCAGTGTTATTTTTAATTGAATAACATGTTCAATCCGGCTCAACACTAATAGCTTTCAGTGAGTTTACTATTCTAACAATCCAATTATCCTGTTGAAACCGGAGCATCAATTTGTGGATGGCTATGATAGATTAATTGGTTGCGAACGTTATTTTTGTTTAGGACTAAATATAATCTGTGTAAAAACCTCACACATCCGTGCTAATTAATAACACTCCATCTTGAATAGGACTCCTGAATATTAGAGATAGTTTTGACCATTTAATTTATTCTTTATTTTTGATTCATTGCTGGTGATACGTTGTCTTCTTTTAACTAATCAAAGATCAGAGATGGCAAATGTCAGCAAACATCCAATAACTCATTTACACTGCTACACGAAATAGAAAACTGGGACGTACTAAAAATCAACCTAGATTAATTTGAAATTAAAGGCATTATCAGCCTTTATAAATATGTTGTGGGATATAGGTATCCTCCGGTTTTTTCAGGGAGGTGAGGTAAAATGTATTGACCAAAAAAAGTTTTGAAAGGGTTTTAGTTGATTAAGAGGCTCATTGTCCTTTCGGTAGTGTCAGATTCCTGTGGTAGATTAATTGTCTCTCAAATTACCCACCCCCTTCAACGCCGAGGATTAGCTTTAAACTGTTTTACACCTTGTTTCGAGCTAAGCCTTGTGTTTTATGTCTCGAGGGTTTTCTCCATGGGGATAGACGAACAGTAAGGCCTATCTTGATCTACCTTTATTGCTCGAAGAATGGTCAGGATTAAATGCCTAAAGCAGTTCCAGTTCCCATCTCCCTGGATCACAGATGCAACGATTGTCTGTGGAGTTGTGACGGTACCGATCTCATCGGAGAGCGAGGCTCGATGAGCGTAGGTCGCACTAAAAAAAGTTTGCTCGACCGTGTCTGCCATGCCGGGACAATACAAAACTCAGAGGTGGTGACTTTTGCCACCCTGTATAAATAGGGTCGGAAATACCCGTGCCACAAAAAGAACCGAGTCACAAACTATTCGACCTCACCGTGCTGCCATTCCACCCCCGGTCGGACGGTAGGATGAACTTGGAAGTTCCATCGTCCCCTCGACTCGGCTTCCCAGTTGCGCAGCTGCGTCATCTCTTCGGTTTTCCTGTTTTCCTGCTAACCTCGAGCCTTCTGTGGTAGATCGCCTGCATTTCCAAGTCTTTGTCCATATAGTTAGTTTTTTTTACAACAAAGTGATAGAGGATCAACAATTGTATAATCTTATGAACTATTTTATATTTGAAAGTATACCTTTCATTCAACTACTGAAAATTATTTTCTATTTTTTTACATACTTGCTTTGATATAAAAACGACTATTTCAATAATTGGAAATTCCTTCAGCCAATATGTATACATATATTATTTTTTTATAATAGAACAATCACACTTATTTTTAAAAGAACTAGATATTAAATAATAAATTCGTATTGCAAAGCTAAACATTATTCGTGTATAAAACCCAAAACCATTTCCACTCGCCAATTTCAATCGTTTAACGTTGTTTGCTAGTTTCACCTGGTAAGGAGCAACTAGGATAAATTTATGGGCTAAGCGTTTAAGAGATAATTTAAATGCAACACCCGGAAAATTGCGTCCTGGTCTGATAGGAAACTCAGTCTGAAGCAACCCGCCAATCAAACACCGAATTAAGCCATGTCATCCTAGACTTATAGACCTTATAGTGCTGCCAAAAACTACATAAAAATAACGAGGAGAGACAATTAGAAAGGTTCTATTATTACAGATGTAATCATCCCGCTGGATAAGCCCATATGGTTTTAATTTACTGTTAGGATTATTTCGATTCCTACAAATTTAGAAGCTACAATAATGCTGTAGCTACATAAATCGTCCAGCAACTTAGTGTTCAGTGGAAATGAAACCATATTGCTAGATGGTCACACTTAATGCTGTGTCCACTATAACCGATATTACCTCACGATATTCTCACAGTTGGAAAGTTGCCAAAATGCAACAGGTTGAATGCAAAATGAGCTTAGGGGACCACCGTGGCTTCCAGGTGTACCTAACGTCACATTTCACATTATTTTTTTGGATTTATTTATGCAACAATACATAATCGCTTTCTCAATTTTATGTTAAAAGAGTTTACAACCAGTTCTAGTGAGTTGTTTTTGATGTAGATTTAATATTGGCCAATTCGTATGTTTCAACTTCTGTTAGAAACGGTGCATGATTATTTGAAAGCCAATGAATTATGAATTTTTACTGAGACTTTAATCCGTATTCAACCAACGTACAAGATAAAATACTGAACTTGAATAAAAAAAGAACCTGGTTTTTTTATGAAAAAACCTGTTAAAACCTGATAAAACTGGTTTTCCGTAAATAAAAACCTGGTTTATATCCTTAAGAAATAATTAGTGATAAATACCGAGTTTGCAACGAAGTTCAAATAGAGTTTCTAGCTGAGCAATTAAGTTAAATCTTAATTTAAGGTAAAGAGTTCTCACTTTTTCCTACAGACCCTATTTTTATAATTTTGAGCAGGGTTGAAAATTAAATAATCATATTTTGGCAACCAATTATTAATAGTTAAAAAATTATTAATAAGAAAACCCAATCTGCAAGTGACATTTAAAAGCGCAGTTAAAAAAAACTCTTATTAAGAATTCATCCTTGACATAGCTACTAATTGAACTTATTTTTGTTTTATAGCCAGTTTCAAAACTTGTTAAATGATTTCTTTAAATACTTTGTTACATTAATACCATTATTTGTTCAAAAATAATACTATATCACGGTACTTTAAAGTTGCTAAGTCACTTCAGAGGGGGAATACTCCTTCAGTTGATTCGCTCCTATTTATTTAACAAACTCCAACTTTCAGAGCCTTTTCCAATAATTAGGTTTCTTCAGGACTGACTCCCGACAGTCAAGAAGGACTTAGGTAAACGAAATTGAACTTTCTTATCGTGGGATGTTTTTTGTAGGATGTTAGAGTTAATATAAACGACGTGCTTTGTGGGATTTAAATTAAACTAATATAATGGCTAGTTTGATTGGCACCTTAACTAATCAACCAATCATCATGAACTCCTGTATATGGATCGTTATTCGGATTATAGGATAGCACATTCATTTACGTAAATAAACTATGGAGATAACAATATATTGCTCGGTTTTCCGTTTAATATTTTGTGCGAACTTATATGTTATTGTAATAATCTATTCTTCACTCCTAAGGATCAATGCAATGAGGTAGTTGAATTTTAGAATAACATTTATTATTCTTGGCTATACCGGCATAATCTATACTAATACTAATCTATATTTAATTAATTCATTAAATACACTTCCAAAAGGGGAGTATTCATTTATTTAAATCCAGAATTGATTGCAATCTCCATGCGTATGAATTTCATTGTCTTAAATCGGCATGTATCTGTATTACGCTCTAAAAATTCTTCTTCGACCATATGTCTCAACTGCTATATCTTATTGTAGAACACGGCTTTAAAACAAACACCAGAAAGTATTTTCGAGATCCTAAACGTTGATTGGAACATAGTTGCTAAAAAACATTGCAGCTAACTTCCCTTTTATTAAACCTACTTGGTCAAATTTTTTCCTTGAAACTTGAATTAAAACCAACAGAAGAAGCTTGAGGGGAACAAGAACAAGATGCAAATATATTTATGTAAAAAATACATTTATGTAATAGTTGCAGTCAAAATATTATCATCAAGTAGGTACAAAAAATCATATCCATATAATATATAAGTGTAGTCAAAGAATATGCCTATAACTAACACAACTTCACTAACACCATATTTTATCACTGCGTACCCTTGTAAACGAGACTACGTCCACAAAGAAATAATAATCAAATTAAATTCCGACCGAGTTTGGCCGGTGGTGACGCTCAGTTAATATTGCAAATAGCTCGGTTTTTTACAGCTTTCCTGACAATTACAACATTACTCATTCAGGACATTTTCCACTCTGCGGTTTGTTCATGCCCCACGATGAATTTTATCCCAATCAAAATTAAGGCTCTTTTTTTACATCTAATTGCAATGATTATTTGGATGATTGTGATTAAAACTGTTTATTCTTCAATCGTCTTTAAAATTATAAAACTATTAACGTATTGTATATAAATTAAAAATTGCCTGAACACTTTGTATTGCCGATCTATTTTTAGCATGTGCACTCAAATGATTATGCCGAAAATCATTCCTACGTAGTCAAGAAAAAATATGTTAAAAGCCCTTCAATCAAATATCTCATCATCATCAATCTTGCCACCCACACGGGCTTTGAAAATGTTTAGAAATCAATGGACAAAATAAATTTATCATATCTGTAGGCCTTAATTACTTTAGAAAAAGGTTTTAATTTATATTTTAACGAACTTTTGCTTATGTCTCAAAATCAGAAATGCTATTATTACTTTTTTCACAGTTTAAGCCTACTACTATTTAATGTAAAATTAAAATAAAAACCAAGTACCTTTTATTTTTTTGAATTGACCGACAAGTTTCAACACTAAGGTCATTTTCAGTAGTCTAGTACAGTACCTAAATAGCTACGTCTAAGTAAATAGTAATAATTTGCTTCAGCTGAAATGTATCAAAAATGGTTTTTGGATGTTTTGTCGAACACCTCCTCCAATCGAATCATACATAATATAACATGAAAAAACGAGACAAAAGGAGAAAAAATGAACTCTAAGGAGGGATTTAACATGTTCTCTAATAATTTGTAAAATCCAAACAAAATTCTAAATGGACAGCTAAAGATTAAAAATCAATATATGAGAAAATATTAATAACAGAATTATTTAAAAGTTAAAACAACTGAACCACCAAAATTTCCTAAAACCATATGTCACATTTCAGCTAAAGCAAATGATTATTACTTAAAAGAGGTTATGTAGGTACTGTAGTAGACTTTGAAAATGACCTTAGTGCTGAAACTAGTCAGTCAATTGAGAAATTTGGTACTTAGTTTTAATTTTAATTTTACTTTATACATATAGTTGTACTAGCAGATATGCCCGCAGCTTCGCCCGCAGAAAGGATGACTAATTTTAATTAACTCATATTATGCCATTTGAAAGTTTTAGGAATAGTTATCAAATGGAATGATTTGGGTTATGGGCCATTGGCGTACAGTTACACCCTTAAGGTGCAGCTGGTAATTCCACCTTAGATTGAAATGAGAAGGTGTAACGTTTCTTCTAAACATACACCTGGGACCTGGGATATAAAATAAAAAAGACGCTAAGGGCTGGTTTTCGACTTAACATAAATCTGAATCCAGTACGTTTCTTGAAAATAGACCGAAAACTGTAAGAAAAAGTAGACGGTAAATGGCATTATAAGGCTAAATTAATTTTGTTGAAATGGTATTTTTTTTAATTGAAATCTTCATCACCTAATTAATTTTAATTTTGAAACCGTTTCTATAGTGGATATACATGTACTCGAAATGAAATGTACGAATTATGAGTTTATGATTTTTATGATTTTAGTTCGAGAAAGGTCTTATTTATTTATTTATTAGACGGATAAACCATTTTAAGAGAATACAATATTGTACTTCAGGCGGTTCGAAGAACGCAAGTAGCTTTAGTGGCATTTGACAAAAATATAGTAGATGGCTGAAATAAATTTGTACATTTTATTCTCTTAGTAATTTGGATTTCGTAACTTTTCTATCCCTTAAAAATATTGTATAGGCCTTTCATCCATAGTTTTACAAACTGAAATTGTTGCCATTATGAATTTTATAATAAACTCAATTTCTGAGTCATCTGAGAGAGAAAATTTTAAAAACCTTTCTTCATTCGCATCTAGTGTCTGTAAAGAACATTTGTGTCAAGTTTCATTGCCCAAGGTCTTGTAGTTTATCAGAAAATAAGCTATGTAAGCTAAAACTGGCCGCCATTTTGAATTTCTTGATATACCATATTCAAGCCTTTTGAGAGAAAATATTGCAAAATCCTTTCTTAGTACGCATCTAAAGCCGGTAAAGAATACATGTGCCAAGTTTCATTGCTCTATGCCTTAGAGTTTTCGAGAAACTGTGATCAGTCAGTCAATGGGTTTTGGCTTTTATATATATAGATATGATACCGCATTTACGAATCATAAAATTCCTCCTTTACCTCAAGGGAAGGGTCATTCTGGCTTGATTGTGTGTGAATACATAACTGATTTTACTGATAATAATACTGATACTGATTATTATCAGTTATGAATACATAACTGATAATACATAACTGACTTGATGTGTGTAAATACATAACTGTATGTGCTTTATGTTTGAAACAAGTTTAGACATAACCGAACTGTTTTTGGGAGATTTTTTTCTATTTGCCTACAAACCAAAATGTGGATGTTAGAAGTTTTAGCGAAAGTTTCTTTTGCCTACTTATTTTTTAATAAAATTGAATTATTTTCTTCTTTTTATACAGGTTGTCCCTTAAGTAAAGTGCCAAACTTCGGGAATAGGTTATATGGGCCAAAATAAATATAAAATGAGGAATAAAAGTTTTTTCCAAAAACGCTTTGTTTACCAGATATTTTTTTACATATACATTTATGTAAAAAAATATACATACATTGATATACATATATACATAGATATACATTTTGTATTTTTTACAAAATATTTTTTCCCTCCCAAGTTTTTGATTCGATTTGTTTGAAACTCGATATGCACCTGTATCTAGTCAAGGTTAGTTTATGAGAAAATAATGCCCATTCCATATTCATTATTTTGGCCATTTTGTACGGCGTCCTAATAATAAATTTCAAAATGGCGGCCGTTTAAAATCTTTAAGTTGAAATAACGAAAAAACACACGTTAAAAAAATAACGGATAACAGTTTTTAGAAAAATTTTTTTCCCATCTAATGACACAAAACCTTTGAAAATCGGTTCATGAACAACAGAGTTATGATCGTATTTATTTAGTGAGGCGGCATTTTTCGAAACAAAATAGTCCATTGTTGCGCTCAGCCATGCGTTAATTCGACCATAACTCAGTTGTTTGTTAATCGATTTTCATAATTTTGGTATCGTTGAAATGGAAATAAAAGTTCCTAAATATTATTGTACCTTATATCTTTTTAAATGTACCATTTTTTTCGGTATTTCAAATTAAAGATTTTATACGGCCGCCATTTTGAAATTTATGTTTCGATCATGCTGATTATTTTTTCTTAAGGTAACCTTGACTAGGTACAGGTGCATACCAAGTTTCAAAAAAATTGATTCAAAAAACTTGGGAGATAAAAAATATTTTGTTAAAAATACAAAATGGCGGATATCTGGTAAGCAAAGCGTTTTTGGAAAAATATTATTCTTCATTTTACCCTTATTTTGACCTATGTAACCTATTTCTGAAGTTTGGCACTTTACTTATGGGACACCCTGTATACTATACTAGTAAATTGTCTTAACAAGCACTTGATTAAAATTTTAAAATAACTTGTTACTTAATAATTTATAAAAGAATATTTTGTTATCTAGAATTTGGTATTTTGTTCCACTTTAATTTTTTATAAAACAATTGTTTGAAAAATATTAAGGAAATGTTAAGAAAAGCGTACTAATAATTTTCTCATGGTATTTCAAATTTGATTAGGGACAGCAGAATTTCATAGATTAGGTTAGAATATTCTATCCTATCGTATAACCAAATGAACGCCAGAGTCAAAATTCAAAAAATGTTTGAACCTCTTTGTGGATAAATATGCATTATATCAGGACATTGAAGGTGGCTTACAATTGGACATGACAGAAGGGCGCATTATTTATCTAAATAATGTATCTGAGATTCTATAAATGAGTATTCAGGATTTGGCAATGTGATTGGTGGAGTCTATTGTATTCCGTCTTTTAGACAGTTGACAAAAGTATTTATTACACAATTACTGATACCTATTTATTTTTTAGTAATTTCATTATGAAATGTCCTATTTATATTTTTGTGGTATGGTAACTGGCTCGCCATACGATATACGATTCTCTTAGTTCTAAATTTAATTTTGTATCGAGATGTTTTTGAGGGCTCCACTGTTTATTTGAATAGCCTGAACCAATCCTCTATCTTCAAAATAACACTAACCTTACAAATTTAAAATTAATTTAATATAATAAATGGCTAACGGCGTTTCTAGTTTAGATTCCATCAAACACAATTCTTGTTTTCTTTTTCCCCATTTGACGCAAGCCTACGGGAGAAATTTACCAACACCCATAAGTTCATTTTGACGATAAATATTTTTATTGCCTACGCTTAATGATATTTTACTAAAAGGACGCCTTAAAAATTTCAAGGGAAAGTGGTCCAATCCTTTTGAAAGCTTGTGGGAAGGCCGGGAATCAAACTCATTACTACTTAAACCCTGGGAGAAGAAGTTAACTAGTTGGCTAGCAACTCACCCATATTTTTCAAGCTATGATAATTATCGAGATGGGGTTGCCGTTATTTAATGCCAGTTTGTGTATGTGTTTTTATTACTCTGGAGAATACGCCGCCATAAAAGTAACTGTGAAAGGGGCAATTTCGATCGTCTCTTATAACACACTAAACCCAAAGCTGTAAAAATTTTAATAATGCCAATTTAGATCCACATGGGGTTTAGCAATATTTTACTACGTCATAAAACCAAAACTGCCGTTGATACAGCTAGATAGTAGAGAATTTACAATTACATTTTAAGATCTGGACTTAATTAAAGGAGTATTTACTAGTGTCATTTGCTAATAGATAAAACCTACAGTTGGAATGAAATTTCATGTTCAGTTACCTCTTAGTTGTTTGTAAGTAGCGAAATATTAATCACGTTCGTCTTAACTCGCAATAATGCGCAAAACAATACTGAGTATTGGTTAAATCTTGTCAAAATGTATTAAAAATGAGAGCTATAGTTAAATTATTTAGTTCCCTCTTTCGTTTGTTTATCCTTGTGATACGACGCTTGTTTATTTTTAATGCTGAACTGAAAACGTAAAACATCAAACGTTCTCATGCGAACCTCTGCTTGTATTGATTTGTAAATTAGAGAGCTATTTATGATCGCTATTAATATTTCATACCGACTATCCCAAAATTCGCGGACTGGTTTAATATATTTTAAATTGAATAATATAGGTTGAACATATATTAAACATGAGTTTAGACAAACAGAATTACTTTTTCCTGTGCATGTCATATCTGTCCCTGTTTCCAAAATACGATTTTGGGGGGTTTCCCCAAGTTTTCAAATGCAAAACCCCATTGAGTGACCGAACACTTACTTTTGAAGGGCTAAATGAAAGAAACAAAATTCCGCGAAGCCGAAGTCAGTATCATGCTCCCAACCACAGTTGTTTGAAAATTCAAAAAGGTTTGTAATAAACGAGTCACTAAAATTGTTAATAAACGGTTCTCTACCATTCCTGGCACGAACTAATCCGTTGGCTAAGCTTTTGGTATCCCCGCCACAACACACAAATTCTATACTATGGGACGTTGGTTGCCCCAAATTAAAAAACAAACCTCTGTCGAGAGACCATTTAAGATAAAAAAATTCGTCAAGAACAACTCACGATACGTATTTAAAATCGATTTTTAATCTCTTTAAAAACATCCCAGCCTTTTCAACATTTGATGGTTTCTTTCATGTATCGATTCAAAATAATCTATAATTTTATATCGGTATGGGCTTCAGATATATGTATACAATCTTGACGTACTGAAATTGAGCTCTTTAAACTAATAGTAATAAAATATATTACAATTCCTGTTGCGTATTAATTTATTGAATAGTGTTTTTGCGGATTCCCTCAAGCAATGCGTGTTAGAACCAATCATGAATATGTTTTTCCTGTGGCCGAGGTGTTCAATATACTGCAGTGACTGCGTTCAAAGGCTTTCATTACACACAATGGAAGCGGAAATCAACGCGTGAAATTCTACTGCTTTTTCCAGAATTCGTGAAGGATGATTCAATATATTGGATTTATATTATTTCTTTCATTACAGAATGAAATTTACATATATTGACATACATATTATTGTACTTAATAAATATGAAAAGGTCTATCTGCAACTGTTATATAGGGTGTTTTTTAACGCAACCCATTTTTAAGATGGAATAATTAACATATAAATATGAAATGAGTAATGTTTAATCGATCTTTACATTTTGTACAACCTATTATTTAAGTTTTATCACATTTAGTTTACATTATGTGCTCAAATAATCCGCCACGTATTTGTATGAAGTTAGCTCCCTCCATCAAATTTCGAACACGTGTTGCTAGGTACCTCTTTGAATTTCTTGCATTAAATTTGTTATGTTTGTTTTGAGGTGCTGAATATCCTGTGAATTGTTTTCGTAGGCTTCACTTTTTATGTATCCCCAAAGAAAATAATATAGTGGGGTCAAATCCGGGGATCTCGGGGGAAATAATCCTTCACTGATAAAATATTATTTTGGGTTGCGTCTCTAAGAACACCCTGTATTATTGCTTTCAATTTTGAGCACTTATTTCTAAAAATCATTGAGTTATAATACAGCTTGTGATCTACGGCATTACCTACGTATGTTTTATGACAATTTTAACATAAAATGAAACTTGGCGTTTCATTCGAAATTCTCAGTTAGAGTATAGGTTCTATTAATAAGAACATTAAACATAACTCTATTAACTTTTCAGGAACAATCATTCACTTATATTATCTACCAACAAGTTATGTAAACTACATAAGGTACATGTGATTCGTCTTTTTATTATATTTTTATTTTCCACAATACATTTTTGAACATATTGACAAACTTTAGTCTCTAATACTATTTTATTGTGATACTATACTAATCTATTTTAGTCTGTGATAATAAAATTTACTAACGTAATACGACGAATACTGTACATTAGTAGTAAAGACCAATCGATGTATTGTGTATCACTATTGATTTGCAGCGGGCTTATGAACCAGACAATAAAATAAAATTAACTATCTGCTTTTGTTTGTACAGCCGTTACAATAATTTTTGTTTAATCCTGCAGAGCCCTGCAAAATGCTGATTGATCCCCTTTTGAGTATAAAAGTTTTTAGTATAAAAAACATTTTTAAAGGGATGTATTTTATTTTATGGTTCTTACTAATCCTATCAACTGTACAAAAAATCAGTTAGTGGGAGGAATCAGCGATCATTGCTAACGACTTACCCTTTTAAATTAGGAATCGAATCATATAAAAAAAATGTATTTATAACAAGATAGCTTTATTTTATAGCTTTATTTTTCTTTATCTACGACCATTGCAATAATCACCATTAACGATATCACAACTAATGTCATAATGAGGTCTATTATTAAACCAAATAAAAACCAGTTGCATAACGTTAACAATATGCAACTGGTGTCACTTTATGGTACATGTTCTAGACCAAAGGGAGCGCGGCATTTGACGAAAGTAGTGTCATAATGGCAATTATACAATTCGCACATTAGCTGATTGTTGCATTACGATTCATGTTTTCCCATCAGCTGATTGTTCCACAACGACTCATGGTTAAGTCTGCTTATGTTCCTAACCTCAAATTTGAGTTGACCTATTCCATCATTAGTAAAAGTCATGCGTTTTGTTTAACTTCGGAGAAAATCTTGTCTGTTAGACAAAATTAAGCCTTACTCGTGAGATATTTAGAACATCTCACTCGTGGCTTAAAGACATTCATAATACAATCATTGCATAAACTACTATTAAGCTCGACAAATTTCTTCAACTATTCTGTGGTTGATTTATAGATTTTCGAAGGGTTTTCGACTAAAGTAGGTAATGACTCTAAAAAAGGGACCGCAATTGCTATGAACAATCATTGTTGTATTCAGTCATTATAAAACAGGCAAAGTTTGTCAGCACAATACATGCTCTATCCAAGTATGCTTGCATGATAGTCAAACATAATCGTATAGCACGAGGTTTATAACATCTCTGTAAAACATGTTATCATTTGCGTTTAGTTTATCTTACGTTATTGATTATTTACTGACTGAAACATAAAATTAAGACTCGTTCATCTTGATGCTGTGTTATCCCAAAAACGCTGTGAACTTAACACTCTATTTTATCCTTTCGAGGCAAGAATTGTAAGTTTTTAGGTTGCAATAATGACTACAATAAATAAAAATGGTTATAACAATAATATGTGTTAATCTTACATTTACTATACTTTTTCATTTATTTCAAGGATAAAAACAGGATTATTGTTTCATGCTTTCACCGCTTAGTCAATTAAATAAAGAAATAATGTACAGTAAACAGTCACCTAACACTTCATCGTTAAGAAATAAATGAATTTGCTTCCCCAGTTTTCGGGGGACTTAAAATATTTAATTAAAAGCAAATGCCAGTGGCTTCATCTGCTGAAAGGCTAGCTAATTTATTATTCAATTACTTAATAAAATGAACAATTTTATAAATTAATAAATGGACTGCTAACTTGTAATAATTTATATTCTGTAAATATTTAAGCACCTGTTGCAACCCTTAGGCTGCAGCTGATAATTTCAGCCCAGGTTGAAATGAGAAACCGTAATGTTTCTTTTAATAAATTTTACTGTTTTAAGGTAGTATGATGAGGATACGATTTGCCAACAACCTTACATTTTACAAACTAGTCATGAAAATGCTGACATTTCCTAATTAACTTATTATTATAAATTTGGGTTTTTTGGAGTGTTCGATACAAAAACAAGTATCATTGACACTTTAGAGGGCGAAACTCAAAACTTTCTTCGCCCCGTGCTCTCTTGAATAAGAGTAATAAGGCACTAGCCGCGATGTAAAAGTGATAGTCAGGAAATAGCTTTAAGGGTGGAACTTCAACTTAATGTCTGCATTTAGCACCTTCTAAAAACTGTAAGAACCATGTACAATTAATGTACTCTGTAGTTTTTAAACTAAAAAAGGTTGTAATTTTTAACCATACAATGTATTTTAAATTATTTCTACTTGCATTTTATTTTATTTTTTATTTTGTTTTGTTTTGTATTTTATAGTGTATTTTAATAACGTAATTTTTTTAGGGAGAAATTTTAAACTCATTTCTTAGTACGCATCAAGAGCCTAATTAGGCAATAATAGGCAATTAATTCTGTATAATAAATTCCCTTGAGTATGGACATGGCTTTTTAGTTAAGCTTTAATGTTAAGTGCGGGTGAAATTAAATATAAACGTAATCGTAAATTACACTTACTAATATAACTTTCCAATACCAATATAACTTTCCGGAGTCCTTACGACATAATGTGTGAAATATTTTTACATTTTCAAATCACACTTATTGAATTTATTTAAACAAAATCCTATTCATAATGATTATGAACTGACTCAATCAATATATATCTGCTGAAATGTTGCTTGTAGTCGAAATATTGTTAACCAACGAGAAAACGTGTAAGAAGAAAATAAAATATGGGAAGGGACCGATGTCATCCCTCATCAAGTGTCATATTGGATGCAGCTTTTTATAATCTTACAGCCAAATCTACCCACACCTGCGCCCACGAGGGACTAACGTTGTCCGGAAATGTTTCACATTTCAGCATCAGAATTTATTTCAGGTTTTTGATACGGAAACGTTCGTGTAATAAAAACTCCGAAAAGTGTTTAACGCCTCAACAAAAATTTATTACATAGGAATGAAAACGTTATTTCTGCAACTTTTGACCGAACTTTTTACAATATTCAGTATGTAATGGGGTAAGGTCTATTAAACTGGGGTTTAAAAAATGTTTAAACAGATTATCAGACATAAAAGTTGACAACTTATATAATTAAGATTGGGTTGTACGACGGTCCTAACCCGAGGAAAAACGCATTATTCCAAGGACGTTTATATACACCCTAAAAAAAGTATTTCTGAAAACGCTGAAATATGATTCGTCCTTCCCAGTAAAATGAAAGAACTCCAATTCTCTGGTTCCGGAGAGAAAAAATTCCCACAAAACAAAAACAATTTATGAGAAGACAGTTTGTAGCATGACAAACAGTGGTTAGCGGCGAAGGGCGGGCCTCTCGTCTCGCTATGGGGGCTTGAAGAGTCCATGGAATTTATGAATCTACAAAATCTATTCTTAGACGCAATAAGGAATGAAATTAATCGGTCGTACAATGTTTTACCTCTCTAAAAGATATACTTCGAATAGTTATATAATTTTCTATTTGCATCAATAAATATGTCAATATAATATTTATTTTTTATAAAATGTTATATTTCAAGCTTAGGGTATTTAAGATAAAGTAAAAGTAATACTTTAAGAACATAGAGAAATAATTGAAATTTTTGTCATTGCTCGCAAATTGTTCTCAAATTTCACTATGAAACTGGATGACAGTCCAATTCTGTTATTTAAGAAGCTTAAGAACTTTAAGGACTTTTAAACTATGAATATGTGCTTATTTATTGCAATAATATAATATTTAAACCAACCATTGGCATTTACTCTTTTAATTAAAAAATAATATAATTTTATTGACTGTTATAATAATTTCAACTGGTGGCAGAATAAATACGTTTTATCACACTACAAATAACTTAAAAACTAAAAAAACTTCAATAACATGTAACATGTTATTTACCTTGGGTTTTTTTACCTTGTTGGTTGTGTGTTATACAAATAACACAAGAATTATTCTCAGGAATGAAATTTAACGTTTGCAATGGAAAAATTATTACATATTAACTGGTTTTAGTATTTTGCAGCAAAAAAACTGCTGCTCTCTAGAACATTGCAGGCACTCGATTTCATGTATTGAAGAATGAGATAAATATGTAGTATTTAAATTAAAATGTTGAGTTAAATTATCAAACCACACAACCAGGCAGAGTTAAATCATCAAACCACACAACCAGGCAGCTTTTGTAAAATAAAATTGATACTTTTTTTAATTTTCAGTATTTTTAGTATTTAAGTGTCACAAGATTGCGAGATCAGTACGCATGAATCGTTTCACATTTGCGATTTAAAAATTATAATAGTTGTTAAAAACTGCTATGCCACGCTTAATGCCGCTAAATGGCCATAACTTAAAATCAAATTTATGTATGGGAGCTATGTGTAATTTATTAGAAATAAAACCAATGTGTCTGCGTAACACCTAATCTGCTTTTCATTCAACATGCATTTTTAACTCATTTTACGTTTCGCTAAATGTATTAACCATGTTGAATTAAATTCCTGTCCATGAAATGTGACGTATCAGACAGCTTGTAGTTTAGTTACATATTAATGTTTTATATGATAAGTTCCATTTAGTTATTGTACTAAGCTTATTAATGAGTGATGACATATAATAGTGTTTTTCTGAAGATCACTACTTTTGGAGACGAATCATTACTAATTCCCAAGTATTATTTGCCTAATTATAAGTAATAATCATGGTTTTGTTACCTTGTTCAATATTATGAAATACAATGATGGTGTAAATAACCATGTTTCATAAAAAAAACTTATAAAAATACAATGTTTTAAAATGTTTTGTTGGTTTTATTTTTGGTAGAATAAATTTGAAGTACTGTACAGGTGTGTGTAGAAAGCCCTGAAGTGGGGTCAGCATCATCCGTCATTCCTGTCGTGGTGGGAGCTATTTTTTATAATCCTACGCCGTAATGCACCACATTGTTGCAAACAAGAGAAACGCTGTCGTGAGAGGTTTTGTGCTTAACACATTGTAGAATGGTTAAACGATGGACTATATTTATGTATACCCTTATAGATCGTATAAATGAAATACTGCTAAACATTAAAATACATTTGACAAATATGTGTAGTTTCATATCAGTTCCATGCAGTTTTCGATACACAAGCAATGAATAATCAAGTCAAAAATAGTCTCCAACGTGAGGATTAAGATCCAAAATTCGTCATCAACTGAAGATGTGGTGTCAGCTTAAACGTTGATGCTACCCAATATAAAATATTTCATCCGCATAACAAAATGGGTTTATTCTTCTTTCGGTCTGTTAAAAACTCTCACAATAGCTAGCGTTTGTAAGAATTTGCAAAATTATTCTTTTTTCAAAGTTTTCAGCTGCAAAAAAATTCAAGTGAAAACTTGAAGAAAGTTCAAAGTCTAATAAAATCAGAAACAAATTTAATGTCATTAAGTCAACACTTAAAAGCTGCCTCCTTTTAGTATTGTAGGGAAATCCATTGATATTTAAATACACTTTTTAACCATTTAAAATAAATAACGAAAATGACGTACGATAACACCAGAAAATTATTGATCTATAACACCAAAATTATAGTCCAGCTTTTATAGCTCGATAACGACTTTATTCTAGTTTGGCTCATCTCGTATTATAAAATTTTTGAAGCCCGAGAATTGAATAAAATCTCAAATGAAAGTATCGAACCTGTGATCAATTCGAAGTTAGAGTGGTTTATTTATTTAAAAAACGTTCGGTTTACTACAAGTTATCGATAAATTAGGTCGTAAAACCATATCTAAACATTTATTGTGTTTCAAATAAATTCCTGTAAATCTGTCCTTGGTGCACTCTGAGCCAGAGCTTAGGAATAACAATGCCCCAAGTAAGGTGAGAGGAGGGTAGTGCATTAGTTCTGTGTCATGAAAACCTGTCCCCTGCCGACACCCAGAATGTGGCCCAAGGAGAGAAATGAACCTGGATATGCGCAACACCTGGAAAAACAACCAGACCTGAGTGAATATAAATTTGCCTCTGAAGTTTTAAATTTGTTAAATTAAAACAAAGCGGTTTTGCATTTGGTTGCCTTTAATAAAAAAGCTTTACGATTCTAAAAAGTAACTATTTTCATAAAAATTTTGAAATTCTAGGCAATATTAAAAGTAAAATACCTACTTTAATAAAGGAAATTAAATTTAAATATGACCGCATTTTGAAATTAATTTCAGTAAAACTCTTATTTACCATTGAAATAATAAATTATATTTACGGAACAAGGTTAGCTACAAAAAACACTGCTTTGCCGTACAGGTGTGATTGTGACAAGCTTTAAGGGATGTAAGAAACAGATTTCTTCCTGTTGCAAAACAAAAGTGACAAGTGTGTTACGATAAGCTAGAAATATGTCTCACTCGGGCATCTGTGTGAGGTTTGTAAAGTATAGAAATATAAAAACTAAAATTAAAGTATCTTGGTTTTGAATACGTTTAGTAAGAAGTGTTTATGTATTAAATGCGATTTTACATCAAGTAACATGATAAACCAAATTGTCAATTATTGTAACAATATGTTGTAGATTTTTATACAATTTAATGAATAAAATTCATTTACTTAAATATTTCTTAGTTTTACCCACGCTTTTTGTAAATATTATTGTAATTGCTAATAGTTATAATTTTTCATTATGTAGCATATTTTGCTTAAAAGTTTCTTTCTGTTACAAGCAAACCACATTACTAAAATTCACGCAAACGTGTTTAAAATAAAGTAAAAATACAAATAAGATATTTTCTGGCAAAGATTTTCAAAACGGAAGTACATCATACAGTTTTAAATGTGTGCATTATTATGGTGCCTATCCAACGAGTTGTATGCTGCTTAAATAATAAAGGTTTGTATATTTTTTTAATACTGCACATTAATCAATTAGCAACTGCTTTTTTAGGGTATGTTCTACCATGAGGACAAATATCATTTTGGGGGGCAACAAAATGATGTTGTCCCCCCAACATGTCTTGTTTAAATCTGTGCAAAATATTCACAGCAAAAAATAATAGAAACTGTTTCAGCAACTAAACAATGTATTAATTGAAGTAAAGTTTGTTTTCAATGTATCAAAAGTAAACCTTAAAGAAGGTTTTCTAATTTGGAATCTGCCCAGCCTAAAACATTTATATCAAAATGACTTACATCTCTCCGCTTTTAATTATTTTCAACTTAAAGTTTCTTGCTTTGTTTATTTACTCATGATCATGTAAACTATACCCATACTATTCATACTATTCATTGAGTATGTATTATACTCATATGTAAATATTCAGTCTGCTATTAAGAACGACTCATGATAATAACAAAAATCTATGTATGTAACAATGCGATATTGAATAATGACATGGTTATGTGAAAGTATGATATTTTTAGTAAGCTAGATCAAATCATGTAAACTGATTTAAAAAAAAGAAAGAAACATAAATGTTAGTGCTCTTTTGAACTGCACGGCTATTCGCATGAAGTTTTCTCAATAATATAAATATTGCCTTACATAAAATTGAATTTTATACGGTTTACTAACAAAATACAACAAAAATTCAAACACAAAAATGTATAAGAAACCAATTAGTTTAAACAAACTAGCCAACAGTGTCATTTTGTTCAACAATTGTCTTCGCTTCACAAAAACATCTTTGACCAAAGACTGCTCATTCTTTTATTTCATCTAAATCAATTGTTCCGGTCTATTGTTCCAGTAGACAGAACTGAGACCATATTTTTTGGTTTTTCATTTTATACAGTTTTATGTCTCTCAAAAAAGTTAGTTGATTGAAACGTGTACTTTGTGTTTACACATTAATTTGAGGTTTGGTTAGAATTTACAAGTGTTCATTGTTTTCATTCGAATAAATAAAAAAAATAAACAGTAACACCATTTTTTCAGATATGAGAAACAATAATTACATCTTAAGATGATAATATACGAAGTATATAAATAGTAATCAACAACAGTAAGAAAAAACTTTCAGTCAGTTTAACGTTTATTTGAAATGTTATAATTTGTATTGTCAAATGTTGAGTCAGAATGTATTTTTCAAGAAACGTCATTAACATGTTTTACCTATTATGATCAAATCAAAAGACAATTCATAACGAAACTATGTGATATACGTCTAACCCAGTTAAATTAGACCAAAAATTTAAGTCTATCGAAAAAATTCCGAAGTTGAAAATTGGAACATATTCTCGTTGGACCCACCTGATTACCATACATACTAAAGGTCCCTGAGGAAAGAATGTACCCTCGAGGAGAAATACAGGGTGAACCTATAATGGAGATTGTAGGTTTGATACTTGACATTTTCTTCGTAGGTCTACAGCAAAACGTGTATAACTTTACAGTTCTTCACAAACGAAACATTTGTGTGGAAACAAAAATCAATCATCTCTTTTTTTAATAAAGTGGTCCTTTTTGTGAATTCATACATTCACGGAATACTTTTTTTTTTAATTCATTGTTGTTGATAGTGGGTTTATGTTTTTATTTTTATTTTTCAACATTTGCTATCAATTATTAGTTAAATCAAGTTTCCCGACATTTCAGGATCTTAGACTTGATCCAGCTTCTTGGCTGTGTATTACTTATCTTGTTATGTTTTGAGTTCTTTTCCTCCTGAAGACGGGATCAGATTCTAGATCCCGAAACGTCGTAAAAACTTGTTTTACTAATAATGTGTGGTAAATGTGCGTAACAATTCTCGGAATACTTTGTATCTTGTAAGCCACTCAAAATTTATTTTCTATGAGTCCATGTTTTTAAACCTTGCATAATTTTCTTTACAATGACTAACAGTTCGAGTCACTTCGTGACTTAAAAACAACTTGGTAAAATAAGTTTTAGTTACATATTGACTATGTATGGAGTTTTGTAGCGTAAAATATCTTTCAATGAGGAAGTGTGTGAATTTTTGTGATCTTTAAAATTTTCTAGACTTATTCTTTGTGTCATAGCACTGGATTAACATTGCCAGCAATTGAACAATGGGAAAACCCTTTAAAAATTACCTATTAATTTAGACTTGAAACTTCAATATTGGTAAGAAATTCCTCACAGAATTTGAGAAGTTAATTTATTCTATCTGCTTTAAAAGTGTCTATGTATATGTTCTCCTCTTTGAAATTTAGTCCATGCAACAACATTCATTTTGCACAAATGTGGCTTAGTTTACATGGATCTTCATTGCTTAGCGCATCTTCATGTCTTTGTTTTGAGTGTTCTTCTCAAAAATATTGAAGCTCTATAAGAATTCTATACAACATTTACGCGTCGGTTTTTTGCATTCATCTTTGTTAGGTCTTAAAAACAAACGGCAATAAGATGGGTAAACCACTGATCTACTGATGAACTAATACCCAAGTAACATTAATAAAATAGCCATTTGCCGAAAAACAAATTATTCGACGCTCATAACGGATAAGGAATCAAATTTTCAAATTGACCCACTTTTTTTGGTCTCGCACCTTAAATACATGTTTGGCAAATTTTTACCTAATCAAATATCATAACTTGTTGTGAAACGCCCTCATTTAATTGGCATATTGTTATTGGTACATTTCAAAATCGATTAAATAGCAGGTAACATTCATCGATCTAACCGTTAACACTTCAATATATCCTTCGTATTCCAAGTATAATTAAAAAAAAAGGTTTAAAATTTATAATGCGCTTTAAATTTTGATTTTTTAAAAGTTAATATTAAACTTGCTATTTTAAAACCCTAAACGTTGAAAAATGCATCAATGTGTTAACGTGTATCTCTGTATATTCACTGTCAATAGAACGTTAGAAAATCCCATTTCCAGAGCACCTCCTGAGTTACTTATGTTCCTTTTTAAGTTTTCTTTCCAAGAAAATAAATTCAGTAAATTAAGATAATTACAGACTTTTGGTCTTAGTTTCAATAGGGCAAAACATCCTCATTTTCCGTTGTCTTAAAAAAAGTAAATATTTTAAGAAATCAAAACCATAACACCGTGGATGTATGTTAACTGGCTTTTGATACCCCTGCATTCTGTAGTATATCTCTGGAACTATTTACAATCTTAATCATCTGTTTTGTTACAAACTAATGTGATTTAGAAAAATTTCACAGGTTCTACCACAGATAGGAGCTACCTACTCACTGGGATTACAAAAGCCTCCTGTGCGAAGACTTTTAATGCGATATTTTCCAAAACCGCTATAGGCACATCTAGAGAGAAATAACTTTAAATTGATACCAAATATGTGTAGAAAAATTGATTTCTAGAGGTCAATATGCTCTGGTTAACATCCCAGAAATTCTTTTTATCTTTAATATAGATAGATACATCACATGCCACATACTAATTAATTTGATTTCAATTTTCTTTAATTCTTTTAATACAGAAATAAAATTTCATAAGGGAAACATGTGACCTATCATCTTAAAGCTTAGTTTCCAAGGATTATTATTATTTGATGATACTTGGATTTAAATAAAACATTTTTGTAGAGTGGAAACTAGAGTTGACATATCCCACTTCATCAATCAGTTATGACATTAAAATGCATTTTAATATTTTAACTTCTAGATTATTACCCTACGTTACTTGGTTGTGACGAGTAGTCCTGTTGTTTCAGAGACTGAAGTGGTGTACAGGGACATGCACGGGGGCCTCAGTGTCTTCAACGCTCACAACAGCACCACCAGGGTTCTCATGACCAACTCCACTTTTGTAAGTAGCCTACACTTTCTTCTTGTTATTTTATATTTATGAAAACATTTGTGGAAGCAGGTACTCCTCCCAACCCGTCTCTGGAGGGGGTATATTATATTAGACAGTGGAGAAAGTGTAGTTGTTATCACGTATGAACGTATGAACATTATAATCAAGTCGTTTAGGTAATACTAGCTGGTAACTCCGGCTTCGCCCGGGAGATTATTTTCTTCTTGTCATAGTCTTTTGTTTCTTAGAGCTACATTCTGTTAAAACCTTAGTAGCTATTTCTAATGGTAACTATTCAAAGTGCCTTAAATTAACATCGTCACAAAGACATTATATTCATATTTTTCTTGACAACGTTGAATCAAATCTCACAACTGCATCATCAGCTTTGTCGCAATGTGCTCGTGATAAAGCTGTGAGCTTAAAACAAACCTAACAAAAATAAATAATAGTTATTTGTGAGTTGAGTGAGTTAAGTACAACAATGTCTCACGAGGAAAATGTTGGCGCTCGAACTTGTGAGGGCGACAGTTTTCACCAGAGAGACAATGTGCTTTGCTCTCGAAAGTTTTCCTAAACTGCGATAATAAATTCCCAATCTTTAAACCAACACATCATTGACTTAGTAATTAATAATAAACTTTTCGTCTCAATCTGTAATTAGTGCCTGCATCTGAGTAGCTGCAACCATTCAAAAACCATCGATCAGCTGATTGATGCGTTGTTCTTACACGCTTAATTCGAAGATGTTCTTACCGTTCTTACACCTGGTTGTTGTCAATGTTGTTCTTATGTGATCACTCCTTCCACTACGTCAGCTGTAAGCGCCTGCAATCTGTTGAACGTAAACATATTTGCATGTGTGCGTAGAAATTTGAAGTCGCTCGATTTTGTATTCATTGTATCCAATTTTATTCTTATGGGTTTACTTTGTCTCCGGCCGGGTTTATATACAGTATTTATATTTTTGTATCATATTGAAGCAGAACAAATTATGCATATTAATTTATTATTTATTGTTAATAAATGCATATGTTGTAAAATGAATACCTCATAGAGCCCTTGGTCATTCTTGTATAATCGTTATAGTGCCACTTAGTCGAGTGATTAGTTCACATGTGCACTAAGAAATTCGTCTCTGACCAACCATGCGAAACCAATTTGTAAAATAAACAATTCCCTAATCTTTCTGCTAGATAGTACCCTTAAATTTATTCAGCACGTTTCAAAGATGCATAAACAAAATACCATTCAGTAGCCCAAGAAACAAAATGGTCCAACTGAGATAACGCCGGATAAAATATATACTTTTGAATCAACGTTTGTGATGTTTTTTTCATATAATGACTACATATTCTTTTACATCTACAATAGCTAACTATATCAATTTATTTCTTGTGTGATCGTTATAATGATGTATTCTATAACAGTGCTTAGACTAGTACTTAAGTCACTTTGCCACTAAGAAAACCGTCCTTAACAAGTCGTTTCAACTTTTTTTACCTAAATTAGCTCTTTAATTTACCTGGCGGATAGGTCACTTTGGCTGTTTTCAGCACTACGGTTCATAAACAACCAAAAACGTAAATTAGCCTTTTTTCGCATTTAGGCATTGGACGCCTAATTTATAACCATCCTGACTCAACGGTGTATCTGCAACAATAAAAACGTTCGGCTCGGTCACCCGGCTTATATCGGCTCAGGTGCAACATTAAATAGCACCCGTAAAACATATAAACGCAGTAACTCGACAACATGTGTTGCAGTATCATATATAGGGATGGTGTTCTATTATATGTTTTACTACTGGTTTTTGTTAGCCGCAAAGGAAATTCAACCAGCTGATTGCTCTAAATTATGAATATCGCTTTGTTCAGTTGCAAAGTTTATTTCAATGTTTACGCTAAATCATTGTAAAGTGCTGCTACAACCTTTTTACTCTCGCTTAACATTATTTTTTTAATATTTATGATGAAAGAAATATTGACATATTCATCCAAAAAGCTCTGGTCTCTTTGAACCTTTATCCCTATTTAAATATTTCTGTTCAGCAATAGTTGCTCGTGGGCAGAGATAAGGAGAACGAATAACTGGTGAAAGAACTTTAGCCCCCAGCTGCCTGTAGCGCGTGCAATGCATTTCTTCCTAAGCTCAGATAAGATTTTCCCACTATCGAATGGATGTACAAAAAATGAGTTGGTAAAACTTTTATTTGGATTTCTAATTTTGAAATCGTTAGCAGTTGTTAGGTTTTTCTTTTTGAGTTCAGATCTTTAATATTGTGAAATGATTGCATACAAATACTGGTAAAAACTGTAGTAAATTACATCAAAGTTCCACTACTAAACATCTTGTTAATTGCTAGCTACATGTCGATCAAATATACAAATTTGCACTCATTTGCACTGCATTTAAAATTCTTAGTTGTAAACTTAAAGTATGTAGCCTAATGAACTATCTCAAAATGGCTTTATAAAAACGGTTTTCTCTTAAAAGTAGCTGTTAAATGATTTCCGAAAGTTCCAACCTAGTAGAAGTTCGGAGAAAAACGTGAAAAATTACAGGGAGAGAGTTGGAGTGGATTGGGAGAAATCGGCTTCATTAATAACAATATTGGCTCGGAACAGATTTATACCACTAACTCTCAGATTAAATCTATCAAATTTATTACTAAAGTTCGACCGCATGAACCTTTGTGTGGTCGGCTCTTAATTTTTATCTTAGTACATTTTACCATTTCCTTTTTTCAAAATCTTTGACAAGTTATTTTGAAAACTCGATTATTTATGCCGTAAAAATTTAAAATTGAAAGATTGTTTGCAAAAATGTCCTTGGTCCTCATCTTGAATTTAATGATAAGAAAAACTATGAAGGTAAAATTTTATACTGCTATGCACGTTACAAATTGGAGCATGAAAGTTGATAGGTAGATTATCTCATGTCATACAATCGTCAATGCACTCATAAAAATCAAGAGCTTACAGAAGAGGAGATTTTACACCCTTTCTCTGGTTTATGTCCGCCCGTAAGGATGGAATGTTAAACAGGTAGACTGTTATTTTATGGTTCACTTTTATAACTTCATTAACCACTGTTTAATAGTTATAGCTATTGTGTAATTATAACCAACGATTTCAGACTTTAATCATAAACACGTTATAATATATGCATAATCTAATTTAGTTATAGATATTGAATACAACTATCAATACCAATAGGACCTATTAATAGGTCTATGTCAGTTTTTCAATTGGTGTAAGTGGTTTTTGAACGTAGCTACGCTGAATTGTTTTGTAACGTTTGACAACCCTTGAAGTATTTCTTTATTTAATTTAAATGACATGCATCCATTACAATTTTTGGTATTGTGCCCTGGTCCCTATTATTATATATATATTTACTTTGAAATAATTAAAATATTTTTACTTAGCAATATTTCAGTTTTACCTTTTTCAAGCTAAATAACAAACATAATCATAAATTAATAGCTGAGGAGTATTTGATTAGCTGGTCAAGTTGGTTTGTGACAGTTGATGAGGAATCAAACTATTTATTAAAGTATTAAATATAAATAAGTGATAATTATTTTCAATTTAATGGATGTTGAGTCTATGAGGTTGTTTTGACCTCCAAAGTAGCTGATGTGCCAATTCATATGTTCTTAAATTCATTTCATTGAGAGACTTTTGTTCTGTACCATTAATTTTGTGGATAGCCAAAAAAAATCGCTTAAGGTCTTATCGCTTGATCTTAAAAAAAAAAACGAGGTTGTTTTTAAGATCAACATTATCTTCAAACTCAGCATCGTGTTGGACATCGTGTAGGGCAACAGGTTTTATAGTCTCTCTATGGTTGACTGAGAGCCGATGCCCTGTCATTCGCATTCTTAAAGAGTTTAAGGTTTGACCAACGAATTTTTTTGGACAATATTTACACGATAGCTGGTAAATCGCATGGTTTGACCACAGAGAAGCTATATAGATATATATATATATAGCTTCTCTGTGGTTTGACGAACAATCCATGTGACCAACGTCGGGTGAACTTTGTCAGTGACGTTACTACGAAATTGGTCTGTCTCGCACATGATCTTACAAATTCCGCAACGCGGTATTTCACATGGTTCACACCCATGGTCGGAACTGAGACCTGTATTGGTGTTATTTTCGAGACTGGGCCTTACATCATGTTTTTTTTTAATTTCGAGTTTCTTTTAACCATTCTAGGAGGTCTAGAAAAATTTCTTCTGTAAGGAGAGAGTTCTCAAGTAGTTTCTATTCTGTTTTCATTGTAGAATTCATTTTAGGAAGGCCAGAAAAGTAAGAGGTTATGAATTTAGTTAGGTTAGGGTCGTCTTTGAAGTCATTGGGCTTAGTGGGGTTCTTTCGTTTTTTGAACTGTCTTTTTATTAATGTTTTTGGATAACCTCTTTGAGTGAAAGTATTGTTTAGGTTGTTCAAATAAGAATCATAGTCTTTACTAGCAGTTGCCCGTGGCTTCGCTCACGATAAAAATTACAGCTGATCTTGCTTCTGCTATTTGAAATGTCAAATTGTAGTATCCGCAGCTGTTTACATTTCGGTATTTGAATGTTTACATCCTTATAAAATGTAAACATTGAAGCTAATGACGTTCACGGGGCATAGCCCGAGGGGATTTTAAGAAAGTGAATAGGCCTATATGTTTCCCAGGTTCAAGATCTACCTCTGTGTGAAATTTCAACCCAGTCGGTTCAGTATTTTTCGAGTTTACTTGTCCCATACATACATACAGAAACCACCTCTTCTTTATAATAGTATAGATATAGATAGTCAGTACATAAAGATTTAGTTTTGACTGAAAGGCTTTAAGGAATAGACTTTTAAACATGAGCAGGGAGACAAGTGCTGTAATGCAAATATTGCACTTCTTTGTTTTTTTTACATCGATTTTTGTTTTTATTTTGCCACTTTCTAAGAAAATTTCTAGATCCAATTACATCTCTATTTTTTAAGAAACTGTCCATGTGAATTTTAGACATGAAAAATTGTTGAGATCACTCAAAAATTTTTGAAATGTATCCATGCCATGCTGCCAAACTACAAAAATATTTATTTGGACATTCTTCATTTTTTCCAATTTACAATATTTCAAAATCAGATTCTTCAATTTTTCCTATTATGAGGCTATTTTGTAAAAGGTGTTTTGCGACATTCGATATTTCTAGTTTGTTGTTTTTCCAAGCTGATACGTGGTTCTTGAATCTATTGACTCAAAGAATCACTAGATATCCAGATATCCTCAAGAATTGTGAGAAGGGAGTATTATGAATGCATGGAAAGAATTATTTATTTTCAAAGAAAAGTATGAGGAAAGAGACAAATTAATGAACGAACATGTTAACTTCGACTCGAGCAAAACTTGCAGAAACCTGAATTCAGCATAACCGGCGATCAATGGGATATAAGGAAGTCGACCATCTTGATCCTGGCAGACTCTCATTGGACCTGATGATGATTGGTGTGACCAATCAAAATCGATTGTCATTTTCCATCTTTTATGTATATTTACCGTCTTATATATGAATGCAGTATAAGTGTAAGTATATTTTTAATGTCGTAAGGCGTCTTTTATTTACATCCAATATATAAAACAAAACGTATCATGCAATATTCTCGACAATTTGAATTGATCGATGAATTTTGCACTTCAAACATCCAGACTCGAGTATAAAATGGCCCATTTTCAACTCTTGTGATTAAATATACAAATTAACCTTTTGTCAATTACCAAGATGCCCAGTCTCTTACTGATCCCATATCAGTAACTGAAGCTATTTCCCCATAACATCACAGCCCTTGCCCCTAAAATAACCTACTATACTTTTTCTACCGTTGTTATGGCGTTCATTTCTTAAAAGTGCACCGAACGGCACGATTGCCAAGAATATGGGTTAAAAATTCGTATGAAAAATTCTCAGTAGCATTGAAATTACAACACTTGGTTCCCATTCTTGGATCGCCCTTGTTTTTTTATCTTGTTGGTGCGTTATGGTTGTGAAATTTTCTAGAGGTTAATCACATGGTTTTAATACACTTAATCCTATGGATTTAATTCCCGCTCTTAATTATAAAGTTTTTTCTTCGTGTATTTGCAGGCTTGAGTCAAAGGCAAAATTTTAGTATTTCAGTTCAGGTCATATCTACTTGTTAGTTGCGGAGTTTCATAATAACATTTCTGTGAAATCAATTATTATTTCATTTTAATTCATAAAATACCAATGAAATAATAATGAAATGCCAAGAATATAATGAATAATAAAAATGGACCAAACTATTTCGAGGGAAGCAACAGGTAAACATTACCAGATAATTGCGGTAGTGTAATGTACTTGCAACAACCGCCTGCACCAATTGTATCACGTTCCTCCGCACGTGAGGCGAAACCCTGCTTCTTTAACTTATCCTATTTACCTCCAATACCATTGCATTGTTCTGGAATGTCGTTTCATCAACGTTTTGACACTTTACGAATATGTCACACGTGTTTATCGACGCAGCCGACTAACAATTTGGATCATACATAGTTAATGTATTGAACTATGTTGAAAATCTTCTGTAGTGTTACATTCGTTTAAAAAAGACTTTTAAAATACTAGTACAGATTTGCTATTCCAGTAAAGACAATCCTGTCACTCTCTTTCTATCGGATGTGCTATATTGAGAATCTGCAAACATATTATTCTTATACCTCTACGAGAGGTTATAACTTTTTTACATTCATACCGATAATTTACATCTGTCTTTGTTATTAAGTTTGTTGTACAGTTTAATAAAAACGTATGTTTTTACTGTAGTACAGTGCAATTACACTTTTTGGTCACCCTCCAAAAACACGGGAGGAAACCACTTGGAACATGTAGGGGACACTCCTGAAGCTTCAAAACCAAAAGTCCCAAGAAATGCTGTGACGGGTTTTCCGCCATTTTGAGAGAAAGGCGGCCATTTTGAATTTGTGTAGTACATTTACATTTTGGACAATGCTTAACGTATTTTTCAACTTACAGACCTGGGAATGGTGTTATTTAATTCGAAATCAAATTCTGTACATTTTAAATACAATTATGTACACGTTATTCCACAATATTAACACTATATATCATATTAAAATAATATAAACACGGTTGCCCCGGGGCAAATATGTTACACATAAATTTAAATGTAATTCTTATGGAAGGAATATTTGCATAAATAATGATAAAATTAGTGCTTATCTTGTAAATGGTTCGACCAAACTAGACATGTTATATACGTTTCTTTCAGAAACTTTAATTTTCCTACTGATTAGGGAGCACTGAGAGTTGATAATTTTCAAGATATTTAGCAAAAAACAAAAAATGGTACCTTCAGACCCCCCTCCCTCCACCCAAGGGCTACGGACGGGGACTTTTGATATTTTCACCTCCTAACTAGTCCAAACAAAGCTGCAAAGTCAAAATTTGTGTTCCGAAATTTTCCGTCTATACCTTTTCGTTGCCTGGACTAAAATTAAAGCTTTCATGTAGGCAATATTTTTAATAATTTTATAATAATAATAATAATTTGATTAAAAATTTGTATTCGGTGAAAGTTAAGTACTAATAAATGTTACATATTTAAGAATATGCCAAATTTATAAGAGTGTACTTGATTTTTCGGAAAAAACCTAACTTTTTTCACTTTATCGCGTTTAAACTATGCTTTTTACCATTAAATTACTATAAAAATATAATTTTCTAGTAGAAAATTAATTTTCAAACAAGACGAAATCAAATTCATTACTCAGGGACATTTAGTTTTGACTTTATTGTAGTTCTACTAGAAGCTTACACAAATCCAATAACCGACGCAACACCGGACGCTCGCGTTTAAACTTCATTTTTCTTTTGTCCCCGGAGTAGCTTCAGAGAGCCAATTGAAACTGTACAGTAGTAAATTTTGTTCAGAATTTTATTGTGATATTTTTAATCGGTTAAAGTTAATTATTTATAAATATCATACATTTAAAAATGCGTCAAATTTATAAGAGTGTACTTCATTTTTCGGGAAAAACTATAACTTTTTTTCACTTTATCGCGTCTAAACCATGCTTTATACCATTACATTACCATAAAAACTATACTTTTCTTGTAGCAGATTTATTTTCGAACAAGATGAAATCAAATTCAATGCTTTGGCTGATCTGGTTTTGTCTTGATTGTAGTTTTACTAGAAGCTTACCAAAATCCGATATGGCGGAGGTTTTTTTCAAGATGGCGGAAAACCCGTCACGGGATTTTTTGAGACTTTTGTTTCTAAAGCAAGGGAGGTGTCCTGCACATATTCCAAGCAAATTTCTTCTGTGTTTTTGAAGAGTGACCTAAGGCCTGTTTTTTAGCTAAATGCACTGTACTACTGTACTTTCCTCAATCTTTTAATTTTTTGCTGTTGTTACACTCAAGTAAGTTTGATTTTCCAAAATGTGTGCAGACTTAGGATGAAATTACAAGACAATTTACGAATACCGTTTTTCATTCATATATTATTTTGTTTCTAGAGTATCAAGTCAATATTTAGTTTTGATTATTATTTACATGACAAAATTTGACAGTGTCTTAGCTAAAAATCAATTTGATATTATAAAATAAGTGTGCTTTCTGCACATCTTATTTGAATGCTGTTAGGGTTAAACTCAAAAACTATCGAACCAACTGGGCTAAACCTTTTCAGAAATGTGAACTATTCTGTTGCTATCCGGTTCAGTTCATATATCCCGGTCAACACATAGCCCCGTTCACGTTCTTAAAATACTTTCGGACCTTGTGCTGTACGCTTTTTATTTATCTATTTCGTTCTAATCTTTTGAATTTTGTTCTAATGTTATATTTGGAATGGTGTGTATTTTATCTGGTTTCTATAGGGAACTAATGTTTATGTCCCCATCATTTATCCATCCGTGTGAGGAACTGGCCCAACAGCTAACTAAAAAATATAAGGGGGTCACCGTTAGCTGACCATCACTTCTTTTTTCTTTCTCCTGTCTTCGTCTTTTTCCCCCGACAAGCGGACCGATGCCTTTTCATTGCTGTAACCTCAGTAGGGCGTGTCTTGCCATTTCTTAGCAGCATTACCTACCAGGCACACGACGATCTAACAAACAGGCAATCATATGGACAGAGACGGGATTTAACAATGGCAATAATTTAGTATATAATTTATTTGGATTTTGAGTTAAGCAAATATAGGGTGTTTTTTACGCAATCCAAAACTTAATTTTTTAACAGTGAAGGATTATTCCCCCCAAGATCCCCAGATTTGACCCGACTGTATAATTTTCTTTGGGAATACATAAAAAGTAAGGCCTCCGAAAACAATTCACATGAGTAATTAGCACCTCAAAACAAACATAACCAATTTAATGCAAGAAATTCAAAGACGTACCTTGCAGGGACGTAGCCAAGGGGGGGGTCCGTGGGGTCCGGACCCCCCCCTTCACGCTAATTATTTTAATAATTATGATATTGATTTAATTCAGTTACGAATTACACTTTCTCTTTTTATCAGTGCATGGTGCAAAAATAATATAAGCAATATTAAGGCAAAAGATTACAAAGTACAAACAAAATTTAACCTTCCGATTTTCATGCCAAAAATACAAACTCCTCGATTCCTACAAACATGGTCGTATCGCAGTTGAAGTTGACGAGACGCCTGCTATCTTTCCAGCTGCGTTCCCAGGTCAGTTCTGGGAAGCAGACGATTAAAACAATTCTTATCCTATTTTCGTATTTTTATTTCTTGCCTACCTTTTTACAAGATTATTTACAACCACTGAATGTAGTCCACGTTGGTAATTCGGAGATTCAGTTACAATCGATTCTTCACCAGAGTAACAACGTGCGTTTTACCGTTTTACTGTGTGGCATCTAACGAGTAATGTCTAGAAAGAAAAATGGACGCTTATGTGATAAGGAAGAAAATAAGTATATCCAGTAATGTTAAAGAGGTAAGAAGTAAAAAATAAAATTTACAAATAGTTTTTATAATTATTATTACAAGATTACTACATTCTTGTAAAGAAGAACATCGACTAACCGGCGGATCAACGAAGGCCTTAAACCTTAAGTGACTATTAATGGCTTAATATACTTTAGGAGAAATATAAACTTTAAAATTGCAGTAAAACGAATGATTAGTGTTAAATGTAATTTACTCGCATTATAATAACGATTTAAAAATATATTTAAATCTGCGTTTTAAAAGCAGCAAAGAGTTTTTAATCAAGAGGTAATGAAGGCAAAATAAAT